>CAWUFW010009232.1:0-600000 GCA_963921515.1 Calotriton arnoldi | reverse complement strand
GTGGAACCGGATCGTAGACCAGGTCAATGCAGTCGGGACCCTGCCCAGGAACAGAGGTGAAATAAACAAACGTTGGAATGACGTAAAGAGCCTGGTCAAGAAGAAGGAGGGCAAAAACAGAGAGCTGGCTGCCGTCACTGGCGGAGGGAAACCCGCGCTCTTTAAGACCTTCAAAGCGTGGGAGGAGAAGGTGCGAGTCGTAATACATCCGGAGATCCTCGCCGGATTAGCAGGAGGAGTGGAGGCTGGTAAGTACAAACCAATGTATACCAGCACACCGCTATGTACTCACATGCGCAACCACCATGCCACAGCTCCCAGGGACAAACACCCCCATGTCCAGCACACAATACACAACACATCACACACACATGCAACAGACACCACCACACACAGCCCAAACCGAACAACTGTAAGATGCGTGGGGACATGTGTACACTCAGCCAGCCACGTAACCACCAACAGGTCCCCAAATATGCCAGAAGCGCCACAACGAGCACCCACCACACCCATGTGTCCGCCACAGCTGCACTAACCGACAAGTAACAGGTAAGTGGCAGGAACACAAAGTGCAGTGGGTGGGAGGGTGGACAGCCCAAGTACAACACACACCAGGCCCCAGTCCCACAGCACAGCAAGGAGGCGCATCCCCCACACCCCACAGCCACGTGTCAGCCACCGCAGTGCACAACGACAGCCGAAAGGCAGACATCACGGTCCACAGCAATCGGTGTCAGTGGGTGTCCAGCCACCCCCACGACCCACAACACCCCCCACCCCCACAGACCTGCAACATGGAGCACCCCCGCTTAGAGCCATGTGGCATCCAGTACAGTGCATGCACGAACAACTTGCAGGTGGGAAACTGGACAGGGCTGGATTACTGGAGGCATGAGGACCATAACACGACCAACACATGGGACATGTCACGTAGCAGACGAACACGCAGCACCGCCCACCGTCACGAACAAGTGAACAATGTGCACACGGACATGAACAACAGACTCACACCCCACATGACCCATCACAGACATAGCAACACCCAAGGAGCCACGTCTGCATGCACAAGCCACACTGAATATAGTCCCACACGGCAGCCACTGTGCAACTCATCACACACAACCGAAACACCATTGAAGTCCTGTCCATGTAGCCCCTACTGCCTGTCAACCACACACCCCACAACTACGCCCATGTAAGACAAACAACACTAGACGCAACAGAGCGGAACAACATAAATGCACACGAACACCACTGAACCCATCAAACACACAGACACACCATGCACAAACAACATACCATCCATCCCATCCGTCAGCCCCAGTCTCATGAAAGGCATGTCATCCGCACAGCTGCCACACATACAGCAGTCACGCTAAGATACATGCCCATGACCAACCATGTGCCAGAAGTCAATGAAGTGCACGACACACTGTGAGCAACAACACACAACATGGGCCACACCCCCCGAGCACTGCAGTGATGCACATGGCACAGGGCAGCACGCACACCAAGGAGATGGGACAACTGCAATACGTTGGCTGGCACACAACCATCACTCACTCATAACGATGCGTCCAATGCCATGTCCAGTAATCACAACAGACAGCAAATATGCAGGCCATGTCAAGCATGCACACACCTCAAACCATGCACTGTCATGCTGCCACAACACATGTCACGTTCGGCACCCATGGCTCACAGCATGTACCCCAAAAGCATATTCCCTCCCAAATGCGAATCTGGGGCATGGCCCCCATGTTGCCATATGCGTTCCTAAAGCGTTCCATTTGAACCCCAAAGCATATTCCCTCCCAAATGCGAATCTGGGGCATGGCCCCCATGTTGCCATATGCGTTCCTAAGCGTTCCATTTGAACCCCAAAAGCATATTCCCTCCCAAATGCGAATCTGGGGCATGGCCCCCATGTTGCCATATGCGTTCCTAAAGCGTTCCATTTGAACCCCAAAAGCATATTCCCTCCCAAATGCGAATCTGGGGCATGGCCCCCATGTTGCCATATGCGTTCCTAAGCGTTCCATTTGAACCCCAAAAGCAAAGTACAAACCAGACCCAGGATGGGCCAGGAGCCCGCATACACCAGAGTCACAATAAGTAGGGGCACAGCAACACACCCATCGGCATGGCCAATCCGTCCCATGCCACATGTGCACAGCACACAGTCCCAATGCCAAGCACACACAACTACAAATGCTACAGCCACACACACGCCTCCGGGAAACCCATGTACGAGATTGCACGAACTGTTAATGTCAGACGACAACTACATACTTCGCCAGGTGCAACACAATAACAAATCTCATTCTCTCCACAGGTGACGAACTGCTGGATGCTGGGGATGGAGCCAGCAGCCAGCACAGCCAGCCTACAAGCCCCCAACGAGGACACACGGATCTGGAGGATCTGTCCTCCTCTTCGGACACGGACCACCAAGCAGGCCCATCTGGTGTGGCAGGGCCCAGCCGCTCCCCAGGACCCCTCCTACCCACCAACCCATCATCCAGGGCTGCTGAACATTCCCAGCCCCCTGCTGCCACTGTCGTTGCGGCCACACCCACGGTCATTGCGGCCACACCCACGGTCATTGCGGCCACTACCATGCGCACCGCACCGACCACCACCGCCGCCACCACCACCACGTCTTCGCTGGCACCAGCCCCAGCGCAGGTGGTGGCCCGGCCGACTGGATCCACCCTGGGAGCCACAGCGAGGACCGTGGTGAGCAATGTGGCTAGTGGGCAGGCCGGTGGCAGCAGGACTGGTAGGAGGAGCAGGGTCAGGGAAACGCCAGCCTCCCTGGGAGCCATGCCCTGCCTCAAATGGCCAGAGTCCTTGGGGCCTATGAAGAGGCCCAAGGACAATGGGTCCGGTCTGCTTCAGACACGCGTGAGGTGCTGGGGGTGCTGAGGTCCATGGACGCCCGTATGGGCCAAATCGTGGACCTCATGGGCCAGCTGGTGGTGGCGGTGAGGTCACAGCCAGGGACAGCAGCTCCCCCTCCGCCACCACCTGCCGGGGCGCAGGGTGGAGCAGCAGTGTCCAGTTCCCCTGCGTCCACAGCCAGTGAGCACACCTCAACCACCAGCATGTCGCAAGCAGGCACCCCCTCGCAAGCGTGGAAGGGGCCGTCCGAAGTGGAAACAGATCTCCCGGGAGGACTTCGCACGCTCCAAACGCAAGTGAGGCAGCCAGCCAGCCTTCCGCCAGCCTTCCTTGACCAGCCACTGCATTGACTTGGACTACGATCCCACTCCACACAGCCATCTGGATGGCATGTGTGTGTTGGACTATGGACATAGAACCAGTGGGTACACCCTGATCATCACGCAGCCATGACCGACAGCTCATTGTCACTGCACGCACCACTTTTGTCATCACCTTACACACAATCACATGTCACAGTTTGTAATAAATGCACCTTTTTCACTAACTGCTGTTTGTGCCCTGTGTTTTATTTGTACGGAATACAACGGCCACCTTGGGCGGAAAGGCACCTGATGCGTGGCATGGCAATTGAATCCGGAGGGCCTGTAGGGACCTAGGGGTGGGAGACAGAACAGGAGCACATTCAATGAGTGTGTCACACACCCATCACACAGTACATGTCAACAACTACAAGCAATGTACACACATCGCACAGAGCAATAGGGCACAATGCCACAGCCACCAACAGTGGCATACTACCCTGGCCATGGAGCGTTGACACACAGCACGCAGTGAACAAACGGCCACCCTGACACAGCACACACACACCTGCACAGATACAGCCACATCAGCCGTCGTACATGGACACTCACCGTCAAGTGAAGTAGCGGGCGATGAGCTGCTGCCGCACATTACCAGCTTCCTCCTCTCCGCTGTCCTCCTCACTCGAGCTGTCCTGGTCTGCGGGCTGGGGCCCTGGTTGATCTCCGTCATCCACGATGAGGGGGATCTGCTTCCGAATGGCCAGATTGTGCAGCATGCAGCACGCCACCACTATCTGGCACACCTTCTGTGGGAGTACGCCAGCGCACCCCCGGTGCGGTCCAGGCACCTGAACCTGGACTTGAGGAGGCCAAAGGTACGCTCGACCACACGTCTGGTCCTCCCATGTGCCTCATTGTAGCGATCGTCTGCTGGGGTGCGAGGATTCCTCAATGGACTGAGCAGCCATGCCCCATTCGGGTACGCAGAGTCACCTGGGTGTGAGGGACACAGAGAACCATTGCTAATCCAACTGGACAGGGGACAGCATCGCACAGCCAGCACGCTACACCACTCCACATACTCACCGACAATACAGGCACGATCCTGTTGCATATTGGACATCAGTCGTGGCAAGATGCTGTTGCGCATTATGTGTGCGTCATGGGCCGAGCCTGGGAACTTTGCACACACGTGGGTGATCACCATGTCCGCAAGGCACACCACTTGCACATTCAGGGAGTGCGTGTGCTTCCTGTTGCGGTACAGGTGTTCAGTGGCCTGTGGTGGAACAAGGCCGACATGTGTGCAGTCAATGGCTCCAACGACGTGTGGGATTCTGCCAAGGGCATAGAATGCACCCTTCACTGCCACCAATTCACGAGCCCTGGGGAAGCAGATGTACCTGTTCCGGTACAGCATCATGGCTGCCAGTACATCCCTCAGCACCTTGCTGAACATGGGCTGGGACATCCCTCCTCCAATGCCCACTGTGTGCTGGAATGACCCAGTGGCGAAGAAATGCATGGCGGCCATCACCTTAGCCGTGGGGGTGACAGCAGTCGGATACACCCTGCGGGGACGGAGATGGGGTTCTAACATGGCACACAGTCGATGCAGGGTTGGCCTGTCCAGCCGAAACTTCCTAATAACCTCTGTATCGTCCATGTCCGCCAGCAATTGGTATGGGCGGTCAATGTTCGGTCTCCGCCTAGGGACAATGGCAGAGGACACATGTCAATGCAACACGACACATAGCAATTTCGCATACACATCACTGACATGACTGAGCAAGCACATGAGCCACAGCCCAGCTGTCAAGCTGGGACGGCACGGCCACAATACACTTACACAGGTCTCCCAACAATGGCAATGGCTAGTGATACAAACCACTGCCATGTGCATGCACATGGGGATCTAGGCCCCAATGACTTGCGGGGCGTGCTGATGGGGACTGACTGCATATCCGTCAAGCGGCAACGCCACGGCAACATGAATGTCTGCTGAGCATGGAACTGCTTCCGCGGCTGGATGAGTATGGCACACGACGACAACGATGTGGGCACAGGCTGAGCGGCCAAAACAAGTGGGACCTGTGGCACGAGGGGATATGAGACAGTAGTAGGTGTCAGCACTGCACCCTATGTACAGCACTGTACGGATCACACCTCCCGAAACATTGACAGGTGTCCACATTGACAGCCCCATGCCAAGACGGCTGTGTGCTTGCAGTCACACGTCACAGGTGAGAGGTTACATTGCACATGCCAGGTGGCAGACGTACATAGTGGGAGCTGGCATGTGTGTGCATGTGTCTCCTGTTCAGGTTCCACCAGATGGGCGCTGACTCTGTACTGACCATTGGACACAGCATGTTCCGTGGAAGGCTTGTGTGTGTGGGATGGTGGCACTGGATGTGCCTCCGTTGGGTGGGGGGCCATGCACAGGGCGGGTACGTCGATGATTGCGCATTGTTGGTCACGGTGGGTGCACCAACTAAGATGTGTTGCCCTGTGTTCAATTCCTATGTCCGCATGATGATGGACTGTAGATGTGGGCAGACTACACATTGGTCGATGTGCTGTCTATATGCATGTGCCTTCACACCAGGCACAGCTGCCCCTGCACATGTGACCCCTGCTGGACTCGCTGCTGGGTCTGTGGAGCTGATGCACCTTCTGCGCGTGGGGCGGACAGCTCTCCTCACTTCCCTCATTGCGCATGTCATGACTTTGCCGCAGGTGACATGGATCATGGAGGGCCCACATGTACGCGTGGGTAGGCTACACATGATTGTTCACTGGTCGCCACCCCCAGTCAGTGTTTCGAATGGGAAGGTTGTCGTGCTGGTGGTATATTCGATGTGGCGGATGGGCGGGCCTAGGTGCGGGCTTACATTCCGGACATGGGGGTAGTTGGATTGGCGACTAGTTGCAGTACACACGGGACACGTCTCTTCCTTTCCACATCTGGGTCATCCCTTGTACTCACTGACAGTGATACAGTCATCTTCGCCCCAGCCCTCATGTCCTCCCCTCGCTCCCCCAATATGCATGCTCACCTGCGAGGCTAGCGCTTGCACAGGCAGCCCCAAGCTCGCACCAGAGAGGGCAAGGAGTGTATGTGTGGGTCCAGTTGCACGAGTGGGCTGTCTCAGGGTATGATGTGTTGCGGGACGCCGTCCACCTGCGTGGTGCCCCAAATGGAGACCCGGCCTGCATGGACTATGCATCACAGTCTTCGCCTTCCGGATCCGCCACCTGCGACACCCAGTGGCTGTGGCTGCCCTTGCGGCCAGGCCGCGTCCGTCTGTGGCTGATGGCCCACACATTCACTCTTTGGCCTCTCTGGGGAGGGCTCGGGGGTGGTGGTGCACGCGCTTGCACTTAGTCGCAATGGCATGTGGCGTGGTTGGTATGATGGGCAATGGATGGAATGGTGCGAGCCACCTCCCGTGACGTCAGTGCTGCTCGTGCTGTGGTGCGTCCCCCCTACACTTCCATCTGACTTGTGCCATGCTAGACGTTGAGGTTCTATTAACTGCGTGATATGACCAGGAGGAGCGCGAGGAGACCTCTCACACACCATGCTCCACTGCCATCCCGTGCCCTGTATCGCCTGTGCGGATTGACTATGTTGGGGTTACACCTGGTCGACTGGGGCTGTGTGTGCCTTGTCAAGGGGCATGGCGGGCGCACAACAGGATCCAGCTTGTCCACAGAGGGTGGGCTGAGGTGCGCCTGGTACCGCTTTGTACGTGTGCCCGGCTGCTGTGCACACACGTGTTCACTCCCCCCGACAGGTGTCCTCTCACAATGCCCAGGGAAGCGGTGGTGTACTGTTCATGACCCCTCCCAACACGGCGTGCTCCAACTTGGCATGTGCGCATCTACCCGTCGCACCCACCCACCTGAGCACTGCGTCCATACGACTTCACACGACACATGTGTGTCTTCCACAGTAGTGCTACTCATTTGCGTTGACATCCAATACCAGTGGACTACATGGTCATGTCACGACTGCCGTGTACTTCACATACTCTCATCCTCTCTCATTCGTACTTGTGAAATGAGTCAGCGGAGACAGTTTTGGTTTCAAACATTATATTGAGTCTTCTGTCCTCTGTGATGCAGTATAGTGGACACTACTGGCAGCGGAATACATGTTGAGGATATACTGAGCATGATTGCAAATGGGATAGGGTGTGGGGTTACATGTGATTGGCTGTTGCATGTGGGATGTGGGCTTCAGAGTGACATCTGCTTGGCCAAGGCTGTGCTAATGTACATTTACGTATAGCTGCGGAGCTGCGGACTTTGACACAGACGGTATACATGTAGCCTACCAGACCGCTTGGCATCATGGGCACAGTCCATCTCAGTTCCATGTGACAGGTTTGCTGCGGTTGTTCCTCATGCACGCGTGCATGTGAGATGACATCAGGGCATGTGCTTGCGTGCATGCAGCGGCGTGCCACTTGTTGTTGCACTGTGGTGGTTACTGGACATGTCACAGTCACTGGGGTCGTGTTGTTGTTGTATGCACTTGTCGTCCATGCAAAGGTCCTGGTATGGGATTCCCGGGGCGGGGGTGGGAGGGGTGCAGCACCCACAGACTCCAGGCGACCTATTCATGTCCACTGAGCGGTGTGTGTGTCCATGGGCGCTGGATCCATGTCGTGTCCTGGTTGTTCGTGCAGTTCCGTCCATGTGGGTGCGATACACAGAGCCCATGCCACTGCCTCCCACGATGCATGCGGTGTTCCTGGATGTGATGGGGAACAGTGTGCATGTCCCGGTCATATCCGATGTCATGGCGATGTCGTTGATGGTGTGGTTACAGTTGCCGGTCGTTTGGTATGGCTGTTGTGGTGGTGACTGGCCAGTCCGTGCGGAAGCTAAGCATGGGTGCGGGGTTGGACATCATAGGTCACTCGGGGAACCTGCGTTGTGGTCCGACGAATTGACAGGTTGTCAGGTATGCGATGCCGTCCAGCAGGGCTTCCATGTCATTGGTGGTGTACATGTTTGCCAGCCAATGTAGCGGATGGTGGCTGTCAAGGTGTTGTTCGTAAGTTGTCCCTTGGAGGACCATGATGGGGCATGCTGGGTGACATTCGATGTAGCTGTTCTCGATGATCCGTCGTGTGGAGGCACAGTGGTCCCATTTCAGTGCGGGTGCGATGTTGGCCACATACGCCATGCCCCCATAGGCAGAGCAGGCCCTGTCGTGTGCGTCCAGAGGGAGGAGTAGTGGTAGCAGGTCCGCCTTCAGACATGCCGGGTTGGAGAGGCATATCTCGACGGGATGCTGGTATGGACACCTCCGACAGTAGAAGACGGGCATGACGCAGCTGAACAATGTGATGCGGTAAGTCAGTCGGTAACTTACGTTCAGCAGGGACAGGAGATCGCATCCCAATGTATGGAACAGGTTGGTTTTGTACAGCTTGAGCTGTTCGGCGTAGTTGGGTAGGTGTGTTGCGGTTGCCATTTCGCAGCGGTGCGTTGTGGTGGCGTGCTCCGGCTGTGTGTGCAGTCTGCAATGTGCACGCTCCGAGGTTGCTGTGAGCTCTGTGTAGTCGTAGGGAGACAGGACTTGTGTTCTGTTTGCTTGTTTGGAGGACACGGGCCCTCTTCCCACATGCTTCTCAGACAGTTCAAGGTCAGTGATGTGTGACTCCTTCCAATTAACTTGCATGTGGCCGACATGGGGGAGTGTTTTCTTCTTTCTTCCCGTCCGTTGTGTGCTTCTGTGATATGCGCTATCTGCCCTGTGGTCGGTCTCCTCGGCATGCCTGTGTTGGTCTATTCTTGGACAATGGCTGTATTCACCGGCTTCTGTCGTAGGGCTGTGGTTTCGGAGTTGGAATGGAAGGTCATTCAGTGCTGTCTGCTCTCCCTTGTGTGGGCGGCAGGCTGCCTTTCCGCTCTGCGTTGGGCCTTGTGTGTGAATGTTATTCTTGGGCCACCTGTTGTCGGTCCCCGGGCTCTTTGGTGTTCCGTTTTATATGTCTTGTTCATATGTGCAGGGTGGTATGGGTGTTTCAGTGTGGTACTGGCGTTCCTCTTCCCGAAGGGGCCCTGCTTCTCCTAGTTGGTGTTGCCGCCGCTGTGTGCTTCGCCATGTTTGTTACACTGGGGTGTGTCCTGCTGTTGCGTGACTTGACTGACATGTGTGCGTCGGTTGTGTGGCGTTGGGTGTTGTCCGTGAATTGGGCGTTGGGGACATGTCTGTGGCAGGCCTGTCACGTGTCATGTGCGTTCGGGGTGGGGCTGATGTGTGTGCTGCTTGGTTGTGTCCCTGTGTCTGTGTGCGACGCATGCATGGCGCTGCGGTTGGCCTCTGCGTTGTGCGCATGTGTGGCGGCGTCATCGGCGCTTTGGGGCCGTGACGGGGTGGTTGGTTCCTAGTCCCAGGTGGTGTGTACACATGTGTTCCGCGATGTTACGATTTGGCCTGTGTGTCATATGTGGATGCAATGGTGGATGTGTTGTGTACACGCGCTGGTGGGGGGTTGTCCGCTTTTCCGCCCTTGCACTGTGTGCGCTGTTTGCGTGCACTTGTTGTGTGTGTGCCTACCTGCGTCTCCGCGGTACGTTGCGTCCTTGGTGGTGCATCAGCAGAAGCATGGGGAGGGCCTGCAGTGCTGGATTCATGCTCGGGATGCCGCTTCTTCGTTGTCCGTGCTCGGCATCCGTGTTACCGCTTCGGTTTGTCGATGCGGTATCTCTTGGCCGTGGGAGCCGTTTGTTTGCGGCATCGTAATTTATGCGCCCGGGCGGGACGTGTTTCGTCGGACGGTGTGTGTCAGTTGGGCTGCGCCGCTACGTGTACGGACGCACTTTGATGGCGGACGGTGTTGCTGGCTTGCCGGCGGTGTTTGGCCTACTTTTCGCATCGTAATTGGACGGGCGTGTGGACTGCTGCGTGCCGGCGGTAACTGGTGCTTTTTGCATCCGCCAGCACGGCGGTGGTGCTTCCGCCCGCCATCGTAATGTGCCCCTAAGTAATTATTTATTTTTATTTATTGGAATTGATAAATAATTTTATGTTAATTAATTATAAATTGGTAATAAATTTTTATTAATTGGTAATTAATTTTTATTAATTGATTATTTGGTAATTATATTAAGGGGCCGATTCCGATCTCGGCCCGTAGCTCTCTGAATCGAATTCGGCATAACCGGATCCGATTCGGAGCCCTATTTCCCGACCGATTCGTACGCGCGTCCGGACAAGCGAGTACGATGCGAAATCGCCGACCGACTCGTTCGGGCGTCCCAACCGCTCCGACCGACTCGTTCCCGGGTCTAACCGCACCGACCGACTCGCTCGGACACGACTCGCACCGCGCAATGGAGACGTTCCCCGGCCGGGTAAGTACGATGCGCGCCGCGAGCAGTCCTGACCGACACGCGCCGTCTGGCTCGAAAGAGCAGTCGGAGCCGTACTTCGAGGGTCTGTGTCGGACCCCCTGTGCGCGTAGCCGCGCGAGTCGCACACAGGGGGGACCCATGGGTCCCCCTACCTGTGCGTGTATGGCGCGAGTCGCTTCGCCGCGTACCAGCTGTAGGGGCGCCCTTGTTCGCCTCCGCACCCATTGAGGCAATGGGAGCCCGCGTAGCGCGTTGTACGACCGGGTCCCATTGACTTCAATGGGAGTCCGACCGACTCGAGTACGATAGCATACGGACGCATCATACTCGTTCGGTCGGGCTGCACGAGTCCGATTCGGTCGGAAATCTCTCCGGGTCCGGCTCGGTCGGAGAGATTTCCGGCCCAAATCGGAATCGGCCCCTAAGTGTATTAATTTATTATTGAAGTGTGTTTTGAGTTTATAGGGCAATAGGGTGGGAAGTAATTTAATTGTAATTAAGTAATTATTTATTTTTATTTATTGTTATTGATAATTAATTTTATGTTAAATAATTATTAATTGGTAATTAATTTTTATTAATTGATTATCTGGTAATTATATTAAGTGTATTAATTTATTATTGAAGTGTGTTGTGATTTTATAGGGCAATAGGGTGGGAAGTAATTTAATTGTAATTAAGTGATTATTTATTTTATTGTAGAGTATTGATAATTAATTTATTGTTAATTAATTATTAATTGGTAATAACTTTTTAATAATAGATATTTTTATGATTTGGAAATTAATTTGTTCATTAATTAATAATTGGTAATTAATTGTCATTAATTATTATTTATTGGTATTTATCAATAATTTATTGTTAATTAATTATTAATTGCTAAAAAAGTAATAATTTTGTTTTTGGTATTGAAAATTAATTATTTTTTATTTTATTATTATTTGGTAATTAATTGTTAATAATTATTATTTAATTGTATTTATCATCTATTTGATTGTTAATTAATTATTAATTGGTAATTATTTTTACGTACTTATTTATTGGTATTGTTAATTAATTTATTGTTATTTAATAATTAAATTATTATTTATTTTTAAAAAATTATTTTAATTATTAGTAAGTTATTTTTACCCCTACGCTATCCAACACTTTCCCTACTGTTGCACTCTCTGGAGTTGGAATAGGAATTTTAACATCTACACTATCCAGCACTTTCCCTACTGTTGCACTCTCTGGAGTTGGAATAGTAATTTTAACCCCTACGCTATCCAACACTTTCCCTACTGTTGCACTCTCTGGAGTTGGAATAGTAATTTTAACCCCTACGCTATCCAACACTTTCCCTACTGTTGCACTCTCTGGAGTTGGAATAGTAATTTTTACCTCTACGCTATCCAACACTTTCCCTCCTGTTGCACTCTCTGGAGTTGGAATAGTAATTTTTACCTCTACGCTATCCAACACTTTCCCTCCTGTTGCACTCTCTGGAGTTGGAATAGTAATTTTAACCTCTACGCTATCCAACACTTTCCCTACTGTTGCACTCTCTGGAGTTGGAATAGTAATTTTTACCTCTACGCTATGCAACACTTTCCCTACTGTTGCACTCTCTGGAGTTGGAATAGTAATTTTAACCTCTTCGCTATCCAACACTTTCCCTCCTGTTGCACTCTCTGGAGTTGGAATAGTAATTTTTACCTCTACGCTATCCAACACTTTCCCTACTGTTGCACTCTCTGGAGTTGGAATAGTAATTTTAACCTCTACGCTATCCAACACTTTCCCTACTGTTGCACTCTCTGGAGTTGGAATAGTAATTTTTACCTCTACGCTATCCAACACTTTCCCTACTGTTGCACTCTCTGGAGTTGGAATAGTAATTTTAACCTCTACGCTATCCAACACTTTCCCTACTGTTGCACTCTCTGGAGTTGGAATAGTAATTTTAACCCCTACGCTATCCAACACTTTCCCTACTGTTGCACTCTCTGGAGTTGGAATAGTAATTTTAACCTCTACGCTATCCAACACTTTCCCTACTGTTGCACTCTCTGGAGTTGGAATAGTAATTTTTACCCTTACGCCATCCAACACTTTCCCTATTTTTGCACTCTCTGGAGTGGGAATAGTAATTTTTACCCCTACGCTATCCAATATTTACTGTTTTAGTTAATGTAGTGTATAATTTATTTAACAAAATGTTTTTTTAATTTGTTATATATATTTTTTATATTTTTATTTATATTATTGTTGTATGTGTATGTATGTATTTATAATGTATAAAATGTTTTTTAACAATTTATAAGTTATTACAATAATTAATTGTAAATATTATTAAGTAAGTATATATATTATATTTTATATGTATATGTTTATTTTTTTTACATTATATGTATTACTTATAATTTTAAACATATTTTTAACTATGTTTATTTTAAATATATGTATCATTTACTTTATTTTACATTATTTTTTAACATTAAAAAAAAACGATATTTTTAACAACGATATTTTTGACAACGATATTTTTATTTCTCGATATTTTTGTACTTACCATAATGTAGATAGGACTTCGATATTCTTGACATCGATATTTGGGCTCCGATATTTTTGACGTCAATATTTTTGACGTCGATATTCTGTCAGTGATTCAACTTAACCACTTTCTGTCTAAAAGGGCCTCCCTAGCTAAAAACAACAGTTTACCCTTGTTTGTATTATGCTCAATTAGAAATAGTGGACTGCTCAAGCACTAGCGAGCAAGTTCCATGCATCAAGATGACGTTTTAAGCGATTAACTTCAACAATCATATTTACGGGGAGTTCCAACAATCTTTTTCCACACGGGGCTTCAGGAGGGCCACACAAATATCTTTGGCCAACTGCATACAATTCTGCTACATATATGGGGGCTTATTTACAAGCCCCTTGCGCCGCTGGTGCGTCACTTTTTTCCATATTAAATGTGACACACCGACCGCTCAAGGAGCTTGTAAATAAGCACCATGGTTTGGCCAATAAATTACCGCAAACTGCTCTTGAAAGTGGTTCAAGAGAGTAATTACTCATATATGGCATTGAACCTTCACTGGGTATTGACTGTACCCAACAGGGAGCAACTCAAAAAAGAGAAATTTGTTAACCAATTCAGTTTGGAGTGAAACGTCTATCCCAAATATTCATAACCCTGCAGCTGTTCCAGAGGTTCATTATTTAAATATCACTCGAATTTAGTAGATTTTTCCAAGAAAATCAATGTTTTGGTTTTATCAACAGTACATAAAATGCCTCTGCTTCAAGTCTTTTTTGTCATTGATAATCGTGGTTCACATGAAGCTTGCTCCAAGTTTGTCATGGTCCAAAATCCTTCAGAATGGATAACAAGAAAACACATTTGGGCAATTCCTTAATATGTGAGATACAAAATAATGAAAAATGAATTATCTCCATGTTTTCCATTCTGATTTTCCCTTATATAGTGTAGTTTAGCTTTTCGTATTGTCTTGGCATTTGATTTCATGCGATACCATTGCATAAGGGTAGAGTCTGTCATTCATGTAGATAATGAGTAACAGCACTAAGTGAAATTGTGCTTTCTAGTTGTGAGTGGCCAACCAGGGATGCATCATGCTACAGTTCGCCCTCCACATCTCTCAGAATAAAGAAGAATTTAATTAAGTTACATATCATTAGTTTCATTACCATATTGAGAAGGCTTTTTCCCATGGATTCCATTTTAAAAATCAAAAATTAATTACAATCCAGAGGAAATGAATTATTGTTCAGGCTGAAAAAACAAAAATGATATATGTCACTTTACTTTCTGTATAACAGAGCCACGAGTAATGTTCAAAATGTCCAGGACCAAAGTTTGGCAGTTAAGAGTAGTCTGAAAGTAGTCCTTTTCAGGATTAATAATTTGCTGAGAGGTTTCTAGCTGATATGGAAACAGCAAATAGAATCTAAAACACCTGCGGTCCGGAATGAGCAGAAGCTCATCCTTTTTAAATTATTGTCACACGTAAAATGGTCAACAATGTTTGAAAATTATATGAATTTACAATCCATAACCCAGTAAGTACATCAATATGTAGGATACAGAACCCTTTGCCTTAAATTAGAAATGGGATAAGGTACCCAATGTGGTACATTAAAAAGAATTTCCAAGTCACCAAGACGTTCTGTGACTATATAGAGGAACAAGTGTGAGTTCCTTTATGAGGTCATGGAACTCTAAGGTGACTTGAAGTATCCTTAAAATGTACGGTAAAAGGTGTTTTATTCCTTCTAATAAACGATGACACCATTACCCTTCCTGCAAACAACTTAAATCCTCTGTGACTTGCTCTTTCATATGGAATGGCTACTATGGTTGGCTATTTCCTAGATAACTGCACCACACTCACACCGGCAACAGAGTCCAGAAAAAAGTTGCACCCTCAAGCACAATCTTGAGCTTACAACCCATGAATTGGAAACAACTCAACCAGCAAATTGCTTTTGATATGCAGGTAAGCTAAGCTGGGCAGTGTTAGACCTGTCATTTTTAGGTGTGTTTTCCTGTCTTTTTGCCTCTGACCTGTTTTTGATTGTGGGCTGGATTTCGTTTTTTGGTCACTTTACCACCGCTGACCAGTGGTAAAGTGCAAGTGTTCCCTGTCTAAAATGTAATGGTCTTTGGTTTCTCCATATTTGGCCTATTTGATTTACTTGTAAGTCCCTAGTACAGTGCACCAGTTGTGCCCAGGGTGGGTAAGTCAAATGCTGCTAGTGGGCCTGCAGCACTGATTGTGCCACCCACATGAGTAGCCCTGCAAACATGTCTCAGATCTGCCACTGCAGTGTCTTTGTGTGCAGTTTAAGCTGCCATTTTGACTTGGCATGTACACCCACTTGCCAGGCCCAAACCTTCCCTTTTATTACATATAAGGCACCACTACGGTAGGCCCAATTTCGCCCCATAGGTAAAGTGCAGTGTACTCTTGTGTTTTACATGTCCTGATAGTGAAATACTGCTAATTTTATTTTCACTACAGCAAGGCTCTCCCAAAGGTTAGCATTGGATCTGTCTTGTAATAGCTTACAAGTGTATCTTCCAATTGAGAGCTGATAGAAAATTGGAGTTTGGTGTCTCTGGACTCACAATCTAAACACACATATTTTAGTGAAGTTGGTTTTGAATTGCAGGACTGAAAATGCCACTTTTAGAAAGTTAGCATTTTTCTGCATTAACCATTCTGTGTCTCTCCCTGTCTCTGAATACATGTCTGGGTTAGAGTGACAGTTGGGCTCTTGTGCATTTACTCTAGACTGTCACAGAAAGGGAGCTGAGGTGTGCCCTGCATATCCTGATGGGCCATCAGCAGGCTGATGTGTGTTCCTGAGCTAGAGTGGTGGGAGTAGTTGGCACTGACACCTGAATAGGGCTATACCTGTCCCCACACAAAGAAGTCTCCACCCCCTGTAGGGTGTCTGGAGCCAGGGCAGGGTCTTGTGCACTACAAAGACCTTTCTTTGAAGATTGCCTACTTCAAAGGCAGAATTGGGTATAAGTACCTCTGACACCATATACTCAGAACACTTCTGGATTGAGGACATTCAGCCAGGAAGAAGAGCTGTGTTGCTGTCAGGAGGGACTGACACTTTGCTGATGCTTTGCTGTCCTGGCCTGCTGCTTGATGCTTCTGTCCTGGGAGTGAAAGGACTGGACTTTGTTTTCTACATCCTGCTTTCCAAGTTTCTCCAAGGGCTTGAGTTGATCTTGCATCCTGTTGGAAGTCTCAGGGCCATCAAAGACTTTGGGGTCGATTCCGATTCGGGCCGGAAAAAGCACCGACCGACTCGGATCCGGAAATTATACCGACCGACACGCACCTGTGGCGCCCGACACGCCAAGTACGATGCAATGCATGCAAAATCCGACCGACACGTACCGAACCCAAGTCGAACGACCGAGCCGCACGGAAAACAGCAATCCGGTCGGAAAAACACGCGAATCCAACCGACCGACACGCACCCGGAACAAATCCGACCGAAACGTACACGTGAACTCCAAACCGCAAAGTACGATGCAAGGCGCGAAAACCACGACCGAGTCGGACGGAGGCCAAGCCGTACGACCGACACGCATACAAAACCGAGCCGAAGTAACACAAAACACCGCGACCGACGCGTACGCAGCATAGAAAACTGCACAAACACAGCGTGAACGAAACGGAGAATACCGTACGAGACAAATGCAGGGTCCGACTCGGTCACAAGAACGTTTCCAACATGCACAGACAGTACAAAGGAAAAATCACACAAAAAAAGGCCAAACAAGCAATTACTAAGCCAATAAATACTGGGGGGTGGGGACAGAGAACAAAGACACACCCACAACTCCACCCATATAAAGGACACAAATCACAACCATGATCCTTTGCAAATGCCATTCCACTGCCAGCACCCAAGAGAAAACAACCACACACCCACAGCTCATCCCTCACACAAGCCACACACCATCAGCACACCAACAAATACCTACCTCACATACACCCAGCAAAACACACACTCACACACCCTCACCTGCACAGCAACACACACATCACTCACCATCACCACCCATCACCATGCCCCCAAGAAGAATCCCAAGTTCCTAGATTGTGAATTGGAAGTCATGGTAGACGAGATCCTCAGGGTAGAGCCACAGCTGTTTGGCACACTGGTCCAACAGACCCCCATCTCCCAGAAAACCAAGATGTGGGAGAGGATCATCAACAGGGTGAACGCACAATCACCATGTCGGCGCACAAAGAGCGACATCCAGAACAGGTGGTTTGACGTGCGCAGGAGGGTACGGGACCTGCTCAAGAAAGACTACATCAACAGCCAATACACCGGCAGTGGCCCTCCTGCCAAGCCAATATACCTCAGGCCCTGGGAGGAGAAGGTGCGGGCCATCCTTCCGCCAGTGAGCGTATATGGGCTAGAGGACATCCCAGAGCCTGGTGAGTACACAACAAATGTACACAATATACTGCCACAAAACACACACACATCACTGTCAAGGGAGAGTCAAACCATGCACTCATAGCAATTACACAGCAACCAGAACAGAATCATCCCAAAATGTGTATGTCAGTCAGATAAACACAACACATGCCATCAAAAAGTCACATCCAACTGTGCCATCACATGTACAAACACAACTACAACTACAGCTAGGCAGTGGCACAAATAGAACTAACAAACACATCCAGACATGTAGCCACCACAACAACACCAACACACAGTGAAGACCACTCAAAGGAAGGAATTCTGTGTATGCTGGCCAAGTCAGTGTAGCCAATAGCATCATGGGAGTCGCAGTCACACATATTGCCCCCCACAACTGTCCCATCAACACCACCATGAACCATGCGCACATCACAGGGAGTGGAGAAGGACTCACAAGATGGCTGACACTGGCTACTGCTGTGGGGAGCACAAGGCCCTGCTGGCAACTGTGCACCAACAAACAGCAGGACACCACTGACTGACATCATGAGAGACAACTTCCACTCCCTGCAATGCAAGCACGTTCCATGGTGGGATATCTGGCTGGCTGGGTGGGAAGGAGGACTTGCAGCACTGACCATAGTCACAAGCACCTCCCCTCACACCCCCCTCAACACAAACTCCACAGAACCCACCTGGTAGAATGCAATGCCTCACATCCTAACTCAAGATCCCACAAAGAACCACCACCCTGGGTTATGTTGTGTGAAGCACAGGGACACTCTTGGGACTGTTAGCCAAACAACTGCCAGGACAACACTCCCAGCCATCCTGTCAGCACAGCCAGCCCACCCCACAGGGAAGCAGAGTCAAAAGGAAGGAAGCATGGGCATGCTGGGAAGGGGGTGGAGGCAATAGCATGATGGGAGTCGTAGTCACTGATATTGGTCACCCCCACAACTGTCCCATCAACACCACCCTGAACCAAGCTCACATCACAGGAAGTGGAGAAGGACTCACAAGATGGCTGACACTGGCTACTGCTGTGGGGAGCACAAGGCCCTGCTGGCAACTGTGCACCAACAAACAGCAGGACACCACTGACTGACATCCTGAGAGACAACTTCCACTCCCTGCAATGCAAGCACAGTCCATGGTGGGATATCTGGCTGGCTGGGTGGGAAGGAGGACTTGCAGCACTGACCATAGTCACAAGCACCTCCCCTCACACCCCCTCAACACAAACTCCACAGAACCCACCTGGTAGAATGCAATGCCTCACATCCTAACTCAAGATCCCACAAAGAACCACCACCCTGGGTTATGTTGTGTGAAGCACAGGGACACTCTTGGGACTGTCAGCCAAACAACTGCCAGGACAACACTCCCAGCCATCCTGTCAGCACAGCCAGCCCACCCCACAGGGAAGCAGAGTCAAAAGGAAGGAAGCATGGGCATGCTGGGAAGGGGGTGGAGGCAATAGCATGATGGGAGTCGTAGTCACTGATATTGGTCACCCCCACAACTGTCCCATCAACACCACCCTGAACCATGCTCACATCACAGGAAGTGGAGAAGGACTCACAAGATGGCTGACACTGGCTACTGCTGTGGGGAGCACAAGGCCCTGCTGGCAACTGTGCACCAACAAACAGCAGGACACCACTGACTGACATCCTGAGAGACAACTTCCACTCCCTGCAATGCAAGCACGTTCCATGGTGGGATATCTGGCTGGCTGGGTGGGAAGGAGGACTTGCAGCACTGACCATAGTCACAAGCACCTCCCCTCACACCCCCTCAACACAAACTCCACAGAACCCACCTGGTAGAATGCAATGCCTCACATCCTAACTCAAGATCCCACAAAGAACCACCACCCTGGGTTATGTTGTGTGAAGCACAGGGACACTCTTGGGACTGTCAGCCAAACAACTGCCAGGACAACACTCCCAGCCATCCTGTCAGCACAGCCAGCCCACCCCACAGGGAAGCAGAGTCAAAAGGAAGGAAGCATGGGCATGCTGGGAAGGGGGTGGAGGCAATAGCATGATGGGAGTCGTAGTCACTGATATTGGTCACCCCCACAACTGTCCCATCAACACCACCCTGAACCATGCTCACATCACAGGAAGTGGAGAAGGACTCACAAGATGGCTGACACTGGCTACTGCTGTGGGGAGCACAAGGCCCTGCTGGCAACTGTGCACCAACAAACAGCAGGACACCACTGACTGACATCCTGAGAGACAACTTCCACTCCCTGCAATGCAAGCACGTTCCATGGTGGGATATCTGGCTGGCTGGGTGGGAAGGAGGACTTGCAGCACTGACCATAGTCACAAGCACCTCCCCTCACACCCCCTCAACACAAACTCCACAGAACCCACCTGGTAGAATGCAATACCTCACATCCTAACTCAAGATCCCACAAAGAACCACCACCCTGGGTTATGTTGTGTGAAGCACAGGGACACTCTTGGGACTGTTAGCCAAACAACTGCCAGGACAACACTCCCAGCCATCCTGTCAGCACAGCCAGCCCACCCCACAGGGAAGCAGAGTCAAAAGGAAGGAAGCATGGGCATGCTGGGAAGGGGGTGGAGGCAATAGCATGATGGGAGTTGTAGTCACTGATATTGGTCACCCCCACAACTGTCCCATCAACACCACCCTGAACCATGCTCACATCACAGGAAGTGGAGAAGGACTCACAAGATGGCTGACACTGGCTACTGCTGTGGGGAGCACAAGGCCCTGCTGGCAACTGTGCACCAACAAACAGCAGGACACCACTGACTGACATCCTGAGAGACAACTTCCACTCCCTGCAATGCAAGCACAGTCCATGGTGGGATAACTGACTGGCTGGGTGGGAAGGAGGGCCGGCTGTCAACCAAATACAACCAATGCAGACCATGTTCACATCCCAACAAATACATAGAAATGCCCAAATAATGCAGGACAATGTGCCACACCAATATCAACCCCTGACTGTGACGACTTAGGACAATGCAATGTACAGGCCCGCACCCAGAGGCACAGTCACAACTGTCATGTGTGTCAACCCTTGATGCCTGCAGAAACATAACATACATTGTGTGTGTCTCCCAAAAACAGGTGATGATGGGGACACAGCAGCAGACGCTGAGGAGTCCCAGTCCCAGGCTCAAGAGGCTGCGGAGCTCACTGGCGTCGAACAGCCTCTGCCCTCCTCGGACGAAGAAGACCAACCTGGCACATCCGGTGCAAGTCTACATGCAGCACCAGCAGGACCACCAGCTGCAGCACCAGCAGGACCACCAGCTGCACCCCCTGCACCCACCCCTCCAACGACTGTCACCACAAATACCATCCCTGCCGACATGGACAGAACAAGGAGCAACACCAGCACAGGGACCCTGGACCAACCTGGGGCCATAGACACCACCACCAACACCCAAGGTGGACCAGGGTCATCTGTGCGTGCCACTGCACGCACTGCACATGTCAGCAGGGGTGGTGGGAGGGGTGGGAGACAGAGGTCGCTGCTTGCAGAGGTTGCTGGTGTGCATGATGACCCACAACTGGTACGCATAGCTGATGCGTACCAGTCCAGCACCGGAGACCTCAGCCAGGTAGTGGGGCTCCTCAGAGACATGGAACAGCAGCAGGCTGCCCATCATGCCCTCTTGGACTCTCACATGTCCCACGTGGAGTCACACATGTCCCGCGTGGACTCACACATGTCCCGCGTGGAGTCCAAGTGGGATGCACTGCATGAGATGACGGCGGTGCACAGGGACATTTTACAATGCCTCCGCCAGATGAACAGCAACCAGTCCACACCTCCCTGTGTGCCAACAACATCTGGTGCTGAACAAACTGCAACTGCCACAGGGAGGGAGGATGACTCTGGCGGAGAGTCCCCTGCATCGCAGCAGCCTGTACTTGAGGGGCCCCCCCCCCCAAGAAGAGGGGTCGTCCGAAGAGGGACAAGTGAGAGGCCGATGGCCAAGCGCAACTCCCAGGAAGCCTGAACCTGATCTGGATGTTCACCTTTGTGCACAGACTGTTCACCCTGTTGACGGCAACACTACTCCCACACATTGCATGGGGAGTACAAGTTGGACCAATGTGTCAGACAACTGTGGCCCCGATACTGGGGATTCTGTCTACCAGGACTTTCAATTCACCTAGGAACTTCTGATTGCAAGATTTATGTACAGCTCTACCCATCCTATGCACTATTCACACAAATGTATCACAATAAACACACTAATACACCATACTTGCCTCTGTTGTGATTCCAACGTGGGTGCTGTTATGGGGATGATGAACTGCAAAATTACACTGTGTATGCGAACTGCAACAGCAAGTACAACACAGGCATGTGAGTAAAGGCAACGTGACACATATGAGGGAGACACACCACCAGGGCTACACAACACATACACACCTAGGCCATCTGACTCATTGCCTACACTGATGTTGCCAGGGAAGACGGTGCAATGCACAGACACCACACCCATTCCCAGTTGTAGTCAAGTAGCCCACTGGTGCAGTAAGCAAATGGCAGTCAAATGTGTGACCACAGACAACGCACATCACAAAGTGAAGCACAGGTTTATTACACAGTTGCAACATGTCGTAACCACTACAGATGCAAGGTAATCCCACCTGGCAGCGGGCACACAGTCAACAACTGTAGACGGAAGGGAGTCCATGGGTGTGGCGCACATCACCTGTAGGGACACAACAGCTACCAGCCTGGAAGTGCAATCACGTCGTCGGTGGACACAGTTGACCAAACGAATCTGGAAGTACCCTGTGAAGGACAGAAATGACACACAGTCAAAAGCAATGGAGTACAGGACAGAACAGCAAAACTCATGCACAATACATGTTACAAGATACCCACCCAGAACCAAGTTAGCATGTCAACACTGTTGGGGAGTACAGCCCACCTGTAAGCACACATCGCAACACACATCCAGTCAAGTAGCCCATGGACACACTCCAACAGCACCAGAGCACCACCTACACATATCATGCCAACTCACATCATTGACATGACACCTCAGGATACTCACATTCAGCTAAAGAAGTTGGTGATGAGCTGTGTGCGGACATCACCCTCATCATCATCATCATCATCGTCACTGGCATCGTGGTCCAGGCCAGGATCCTCCACAGGTGGCGGATGTTGGTCATTGTCATCCTGGATGAGAGGCAACTCCTTCCGCACTGCCAGGTTGTGGAGCATGCAGCAGACGATGATAATCTTGCACACTTTCGCAGGGGCATATGGGAGGGACCCTCCGGTCTTGTCCAGGCAGCGGAAGCGGCTCTTCAGGAGACCAAATGTCCGCTCAATAACTCTC
Source organism: Calotriton arnoldi (assembly GCA_963921515.1). Taxonomy (NCBI): domain Eukaryota; kingdom Metazoa; phylum Chordata; class Amphibia; order Caudata; family Salamandridae; genus Calotriton; species Calotriton arnoldi. The sequence continues at coordinate 577,073 of CAWUFW010009232.1, read as the reverse complement.
CTCGTCCGACCATGTGCCTCATTGTAGCGCATCTGGGCTGGTGTCACAGGGTTCCTGAGGGGTGTCAGCAACCACGGCATGTTGGGGTATCCTGAGTCACCTACGGACAGACAAGTGCACATTAGCTGACTTGGAAAAGTGGGCGGAATACTACAGATCAGATCACACACAATGGCACAAAGTCAGTACACACCGACAAGCCAGGCACGCTGGTTCTGCATCTGTGCCATCATCCTGGGGATGCGACTACTCCTCATCACAAAGGCATTGTGTGCTGAACCAGGGAAACGGGCACACACGTGTGTGATGGTCATGTCTGCAAGACACACCACCAGTGCATTGACCGAGTGGTAGTGCTTGCGGTTCCTGTAGGCCTGCTCCTGGGCCTGTGGTGGTACCAAAGCCACATATGTCCCATCAATGGAGCCAATGACATGCGGCATCCTCCCCAGGGCATAAAAGTCACTCTTCAAGTCAGTGAGTCGTCGCAGTCTAGGGAAATAGATGTACCGGTTCAGGAATAGCAACATTGCCGCCAAAACATCGCGGAGCACACGGCTCAACATGGTCTGTGACATCCCACCAGCAGTCGCAACAGTATGTTGGAAGGTACCGGTGGCAAAGAAGTGTAGGGCTGCCATCACCTTCACCTTGGGGGTCAGCGCTGTAGGATACGGCCGGCCAGGCTGCAAATGTGGGGACAACTGCACTGCCAAATCCTCAATCAGCTGCCTGGTGAAGCGGTATCGTCGGATGCTGTCCCGTTCCACCATCGTTGCCAGGTCTGGGAATGGTCGATGGACAGCAGGAGCCCTGCAGTGCAGAGGAGAAGTAAGCACGATTGACAGTCACCCCACATATGCGGCATTGAACACACTCAATATCCCAACATACATCATTATGAGGCACAACTACATGAAGTGTGCAGTTCCGTAAGGACATGTATGGTACATACATGGCCAACATCTGTCAACACGGTCCAACAGGTGGCATCAATTAGTCCCAGGTTGGCCCATTGGATATCATGAGGCCGTGTCACAGTTCCCATCTCCTGCTGCCGTGTCACAATCACCCCCCACAGTGACATGTGAGGACAGATGTGCCTCAGGCACCACAGCTCAACGACAGGTACATTCCCAGGGACCCTGTATTGCCACATGGACACTGGCATTACATGGAGTATCATGTATACACCACAGCAAAACAACAATGACCCCCACAGGTAGTGGTCCCACTTGCCACGGCAGGACAGACATGGACGTCTGTGACACACACACGCACAACATCAAAGTCCATGCACACACACCGTGGATGTGGAGACTGTCTCCCATTGTGCACATGAAATCAGAGACATTGTAAACACTACATGCACAAAGACTGTGGAGGACCATCACAATTGTGCCACTGGGACACCCTGGCTCAAACATACCGTCCCACATGGGACTCACGGGGTATGTGACATGACATACACATACACCACCGTGAAATGTGACCATGGCACATGCACAGATATGAACAGTTGCACATCACAGTGGTCATGTACACGTAACACCCAGGATCCTGTCCCCATGAACACGTGCACAGCCTGGGGGTGGCTGCCCACAGGTGACACCCACAGGACAACATGTACACCAACATACTCACAATAGGAAATGCAGCCTTACATGCCTTATGATAAAGTTTGGGCAGGCTGTCGTGATGTAGGTGTGCCCCTCACTCCCTGGGAGCTATCTGTGGCTGGCATATGTCCATCTGAGACAGGCATGCTGACATATGCCAGTCACATGTACAGTGATGCGTTGTACCGCAATGGACCGATCGGTGCCCCCGGCCGGCCCATTGCATGCAATGTGAGCGGGTACGCGTTGTACCCCTGTACGCATTGTACCCCTGTACGCGTTGTACTGCAATGGACCGATCGTTGCCCCCGGCCGGCCCATTGCATGCAATGTGTGCGGGTACGCGTTGTACCCCTGTACGCGTTGTACCCCTGTACGCATTGTACTGCAATGGACCGATCGGTGCCCCGGCCGGCCCATTGCATGCAATGTGTGCGGGTACGCGTTGTACCCCTGTACGCGTTGTACCGCAATGGACCGATCGGTGCCCCGGCCGGCCCATTGCATGCAATGTGTGCGGGTACGCGTTGTACCCTGTACGCGTTGTACCCCTGTACGCGTTGTACTGCAATGGACCGATCGGTGCCCCGGCCGGCCCATTGCATGCAATGTGTGCGGGTACGCGTTGTACCCCTGTACGCGTTGTACTCGCAATGGACCGATCGGTGCCCCGGCCGGCCCATTGCATGCAATGTGTGCGGGTACGCGTTGTACCCCTGTACGCGTTGTACCGCAATGGACCGATCGGTGCCCCGGCCGGCCCATTGCATGCAATGTGTGCGGGTACGCGTTGTACCCCTGTACCCGTTGTACCGCAATGGACCGATCGGTGCCCCGGCCGGCCCATTGCATGCAATGTGTGCGGGTACGCGTTGTACCCCTGTACGCGTTGTACCGCAATGGACCGATCGGTGCCCCCGGCCGGCCCATTGCATGCAATGTGTGCGGGCACGCGTTGTACCCCTGTACGCGTTGTACCGCAATGGACCGATCGGTGCCCCCGGCCGGCCCATTGCATGCAATGTGTGCGGGTACGCGTTGTACCCCTGTACGCGTTGTACCGCAATGGACCGATCGGTGCCCCGGCCGGCCCATTGCATGCAATGTGTGCGGGTACGCGTTGTACCCCTGTACGCGTTGTACCGCAATGGACCGATCGGTGCCCCCGGCCGGCCCATTGCATGCAATGTGTGCGGGTACGCGTTGTACCCCTGTACGCGTTGTACCGCAATGGACCGATCGGTGCGCACCCATTGACAATGGGCTTGCCTGGCAACGGACGCGTTTTCGAATTTCGAACGAGTCGGTTGCTGGAAATTCAGTTGGTCACCCACAACAATGTTGCAAAATCATGTATATCATGAAGTTGAAGATTTGAAGGATGCTGTGGGCGTGTTTTGGTGCTGCTATTCCATGGATTGGCCAGATTCAGAAGATGCAAACGACTTGGACCTATCACTTTGGACACAAGGGACAGTATCTGCCTCTCCAGCACATATATATTGCTGGCTGGTCCCCTGAGAGCTCACTTGCCTGCACTACATGCTCCAGGACGACATCTGCCACTGCACTGCTGCTGTCTCTGCCCCTCTGGACCCTGCAATGGCACGTACTGTGGAGAGAGCCCCAGCCTTCAGCCTTGAGGAGAACCAGGCCCTGCTGGACAGCCTACTTCCACAGTACAGCAAGCTGTATGGGACACCAGGGGAGCAGGTGAGTGTTCTGTGCACTGCCTTTCTGAATGTGCATATTGTCTGACTAGCAAGGCTGAAAGTCTGCACGCCACTGGCTAGCAGGCTCACTGAGTAGTTGTCACCCCCATAGTGTGTAGTGACATGCATTGGACAGGTATGATGCAGTGACAGTGCATTTGAACAAGGTTTTACTTCCCATGCAATGATACCATGTAGTGACGTCTGGCAAACTGTCCATGGGCAGCTTTGCACTGCCTGTGTACATCATGTGCCCCTGTGATTGAGACATGTATATACAAATGTGTCATGCACGGATATGTTGCATGTGTAGTAATGGCCTTTTCACTTTGTCATCCTGACAGGTTAATGCCCATCGGAAGCAGGAGATCTGGAAGGACATCGTCCGGGCTGTCCGGTCCGTGGGGGTCTACAAGCGCCGGATCCGCAACTGCCAGAAGAGGTGGCAGGACCTTCGGGGCTGGACCCGGAGGATTGCACGGGTCCAGCTGAAGCTGTCGCCTCCTCGCAGGAGGGGCGGAACACGGACCCTGACCCCCACATGCTCCAGATCCTGGCGGTGGTGTTTCCAGACCTGGATGGGCAGCTGAAGGTCAGACAGCAGCAAGGAGGGGGTGAGTCAAAGACTGCACTGTGAACTCTGTATTACATGCTGTGTGCCCTCCTCTGGCCTGGTTCAACTGCCACAGTGCAGCAGTCATGTTGTCCAGGAGCCATGTCCCTCTATTGTGCACTGCCCACTGCTCATCTGATACCCAGGTGTGGCCCTTACATTCAGGGAATTGTGTCACTTGGGACTGTGTCCTTGCAGTTTGCTTCACTAAAGGTGGGGGACAGCATCTGTTTCCCTAACTCTGTTGTGGGCATCATGGGTGGGTCCATTGTTCACACTACGCCTGTGTTCGGACATGTAATCTGCGTGTTGCTTTGATATGCGGTCCACTTGCTGTGCTGAGCCACCACATGTGCCTGGGGTATGTGGCACACGCCCATGCAGCGGGTGGGAACAATGTTTGGGCCCCAGGAGTGTGCAGATTACGTGTGTCACACATACATAGCCAGCTATCCACTGTCCAGGGCTCATCCCTCATTCATGTGGAGCAGGACAGTCATGCCTACTCCAGGCCATGCAATGCACTCTGTACTCCCACTCCCGTGTATCAGCTGACACATTGTGCGCAGTGATTTGACCCCTCAGGTGTCTGCCTCTGTGTCAGTGTGCTGTGGATTAGTTGCCAGGACTGCTGGGGTGTTTCTTGGTAGGGGCTCAGCATGCCCCTGGAGATGTGACCATAGGAGACGATACTTGTGTGTCACATAGGTGTTTGATCAGCTGCCCGTGCAGACTGGGGTATGCGAATGTGAAGTTCAGGCAGCTGTTCCCCATTCACAGCAGATTGTGAGGGGCTCAGGTTCAGAGGGTAGTGTCACAGGTCTCCCATATGTCCAATAGGTATGACCTGGACAGATGAGGGTTAAGATGATGTGTTGTGTGGGGGATGTACATGTGCACTTGTGCAGCTCCAGGACTTGCATTCCCCATGACCTACTATTGTGACACAGTGCATAGTGTTGTTGTCTGGCTGCCAAGTCATACATCACTGAGACAGTGATGTATGACTTAGCAGTCATGCCTCTGCCATGGCATGTGTCTACTTATTGGTGATCCTGCAGGGGAGTGACATGTGCTACATGCACACCATTGTGGCGATGGCTATCAGGACATGGGTGCATCATGGTGTCTGTCGCTGGTATGCATCACATGCATTTCCTATTTGACTCTGGACATCCCTTTCATCCGGAAACCTGTACTGACTCAGTGGCAAGAGCTGTGATGTGTGCATGTCCACATGCCACACCGTGTCCTCTGCACTGTCCAACTACTGTGTACTTGGTGCATGTGTCCACACTGGGGTGTTGCAATCCAACAGACACCAGACAGATGGGTGCAAGGCCATGTGGGATGTGAGTGCCATGCTTGGCATCAGACTGACAATTGGCTTCTCCTGTTCAGTCAGGGCACTTTTAGCAATGTACAACTAATGATGCCAGGGCTTGCTCTGTAATGTGCTGTGCTCACAGTGGTGTGTGCGTTTGGTGCAGGTGACTGATGTCTGTCTGTTTCCCCATTGTTTGCAGATACATCCACGGCCACGGAAGGGGACAGCTCCACGGACCAGGAGGAGCCAGAGAGCCAGACTGGGTCAGCAGCCGAGGAGTGGTCGGAGGGACCCAGTGGCACGGAGGGCGAGGGAGCCACACCGAGGAGTCCTCAGCACCATCCACCTCAGCTGAGGACCAGAGCAACTCAGAGGATGACTCCCTTATGGAGGCGGGTGTCAGCAGCCACCACACCCCAGCTAGTGTTGCTGTCCCCGCCACCACCAGCACCACCACCGCCCTCCCATCGGCTCCCATTCCCCAGGTCCGTGGAGGCTCCCATGTTCGGGAGCGTGTCTCCTTTGGGCCAGGCACCGCACCCCTGCCCCTGTGTCCCCTGCTGCCCTGAGTGAGGAGTCTGTGTACCTCCTTCGCCAGCTCAATGTAGGGCAGACAGCCATGCTGAGTGTCCTCCATGCGCACACTGCTCTGTTGACTCAGCTGGTGTCGTTCATGGAGGGCATCTCATCGGGCATGTCTGACCTACAGAGGGGCAATAGGTCCATGGACTCCTCCCTGATGGCAGCAGTGTCCCTCCTCAGACAGTCCCTCACCCCTCCTGCCTCTGCTCCATCCACACTCCCCAGCACCTTACCCGTCCCAAGCACACACACACCGGCACAGGCACACACCAGCACACACACGTCCAGCACACAGACACACACGCCACAAACAAAACGCACACGCACGCACAGTCAGGGGACTGAAACCAGACTCACAGGGGATGGGGCCCTGGTACACACACACGCATCCACGGGCACTGCGCAGTCCTCAGTTGCCTCTCCCTCCAAAACACCCTCCCTTGCCTCACCTGCAACCCCAAAGACCCAGCGCCTCTTCCTCAGTGACCTCGGCCTCTTCCCCTCCGATCCAGCTGCTCCAGCATCCAGGGGGAAGAGGAAGCCCCCACACGGAGCAGAGTGCCCCTCGCCCCCGGACACCCTCCCCCAGGCGCAGACAGACTGAGGCCCCCACCCGCAAGTCCCCCGGAGTGGTAAGAGCAAGACCCCGCCGCCGCCCTGCAGCTCAAGCACCAGGTCTCCTTCCTCCATCCCTCAGGCCCCCACTCCACAGGTGCCCCCACCACACCCTGCCCCAGGTTCCCCCAGCCACAGATATACCATCCCCAAGAGGATCCGGCCTTCTCCCCCTGGCACTTGCTCTCCTGGCACCACACCCCCCGCTGCGCTTGTCTGTGCCACTGATGTGGTGAGGGTGTCCTCCCCCTCTGTCCAGCCCACCTTGCCTGTTCCCCATTCTCCTCCCCTGGATTGCACGGGTCCAGCTGAAGCTGTCGCCTCCTCGCAGGAGGGGCGGAACACGGACCCTGACCCCCCACATGCTCCAGATCCTGGCGGTGGTGTTTCCAGACCTGGATGGGCAGCTCCTGGTGGTAGGCACTGCAGTGGAGTCCACTACCACCCTGTCTGACTTGGGCACTGCAGTGGCGGACCTGTCCACTCCATCTGCAGGGTCCACTGCAGTCGTGCCGGCACCCACAACATCTGAGTCATGCCCCCCAGTTGTGCCGGCACACACCATGTCAGACACCTCCACTGCAGTTGTCAGTGGCTCTCCAGCACCCACCACCCCTTCCCTGCTTCCTCCTGGTGAGCCCTGATCCTGTCCCTGCGGTGCCTGGCCTACCCCCCGGTTGCCCCTTCTAGTGGATTGTCCCTGGTTTTGTGCAGGCATGTGTAGGGTGGCATCTGCCACTGTCACCCACTTGTGACTTTGTTGATGGACTGGCCATTGGCCTTTGTTACTTTTCTACCGGACTTCTACTTTTAATGCCACATATGCTGAATAAAGCAACTTTCTGTTCTCTAGTGCTTTTGCTTCTGATGTACATGATGTTGATGATGCTAACCATGCCCTTGCTGCAGTGATGGTGATATTTGGTCTCATGATAATGAAGTGTTACTGTGCAGGAACCCATGTGGTCCAGGGGGAATGTGTCCTATCCTGTGGTGTATCCATGTCATCCATAGCAGCATCTGAGGGTGTCATGTGTTCAGTATTTGGCAATGGGATTTCCTACTTAGATTGGCTATTTCTCATCTGTGGCTTCCACCCCTGCACATCTGTTGTGCCTGCCATTGTTCAATTCGTCTACTTCCCTGACCGTGTGGCCATCTCCAGTGGACATGCAGGTTTGGGCATCAATGGGGAAGGACTCATCTGTGTTGTCAGTGCAACATTGCTATACAAGTGTGTTGGATCTGTGCTGATGATTTCGTTGGCACTCCCATGACCAGGCTGATGTGACGGGAGCCTTCATTTGGTGCTAATTGTTAATTGTGTGACCAAGTGCTCAGCTGACATGATGGGGCCCTACTGAGGCAACATATGGCACAGCTTTCCTCACACAGGAGTGGAGTCCCCTCATGGCAGTGTGTACTCCTGTGACAGTGCCTGCGCCCAAGGTGTGTGTTGTATGTGCATGTCTGTGTGTTCACTTCCGTTTAGCTGTGCATGCTGTGATCCCTAGTGTTGTACCTGTTTGTGATGCTAGCTGAGTTGACCTATGTTCCCCCAAAGTCTTCTCCCTGGGTTCTCTGTGATGTGGGTGCATGGCACATTACTGGTCATCAGGGTGTCACCCATAGGTGTGTTTGCTGTCAGGGCTGAGTTTGTGTGCAGACGCAGATGGGTCACAGTCAGGTTTCCCCTTGGCACTTGTTGATTGCCCCTGTCATGTGATTTCCAGATTGTGTTATCTTTCAGTGATTGTGACACGTTGTGTGTGTGACTGCTGGCACTCCTCAGGGTCCGGGCTGCAATGTTGGTTGTTGTCTATGTGTGTTCTTTGTGGGTGACCTTGGCTTCTTCATTGGTGTGTGACTGTGGATGGGATCCCATTGGTTGGTGTGGTATTGCCGTCATGTCCATGTACAGCGTAGTGTGCAGTGTGTCAGACATTCAGGAGTCTTGTTGAGTGGCCATGTGTGATGTGTTTCTGCACCTTGGTTCCCACCCACCACCCTGGAATAGTCATGGGTGCATGTGCAATGTCACTAGTGCATGTGTACTTCACTGCTGCACATTGTTGGAGGTCGAGGTGTGTGGTGTTGAGTGTGTGCAGATGAGAGTTGTTGCCCGGCTAGGCCCCTGCCTCCATGTTGGCCTTGGCTTACTGGCCATGCTGATTGATTTGTGCTTGTGTAGGTGTGATGGTGGTTAGTTGCTCAGGACACATGACTGTGGTTCACAGTGTGAACCACATTTAGCTTTGTCATCACAGTGTGATTGTAATGCAGCCCAGGGTCACCACATTGTGGGGGCCCTGGGGGTGGTGCTGTGGTGTGTCTGTGTCTTGCTGTGTCAGTTGCTGTCCCTACGTGCCTGTGTGACATGTGTGATTTGTGCTCCCTCTCATCTGACAATGCCTGCTTGCCCACATAGGGGATTTGGATCCATGAGTTACCTTTGTGTGGCACTGTATGCACATCTGTATGATTGGTATTCAGGTCTCCTCATGTGTTGTGTGGTTGCCTGGGGACACTGGCACCCCCCTCACCTGTTGTGTATGATGTGCAGTGTGGGTCTGCCTGTTTGTGTTTGTGCATCTGCACCACTGCATTGGCATATCTTGGGTGTGCCATTGGCTGTATGTAGTTTTGTGGGTTTCCCCTGCTGTCCCTGGGACTCCTAGGTCATCGGTCAGCACAATGATCATGGTTTGTGTGTCCCATTGCTGCCATGGTATGGTATCTGTTCACCTCACATCTGCAGTCTCCACAGGGTATCTGCATTTGTGTGCCCATTGGTGCAAATATGTGGGTCTGCATTCTGATGGTCACTTCTGTCATTGTGTCATTGATGATTGTTGACGGTGTCAGCCCCCATGGGTGTTGTTTGTCTGCACATGGCCAAAGGTATGTCTTATTTGCACTGCAGTATTTGGCTCCCCCAATTTATGTTGCAATGGGACACATACACTACTTTGCCACTGATGTGTTTTTTGTTCTGTGACCAGGAATCATCCATGCAGTTTGGCAGTTGCACCTCTTTCTTTGTCAACACTTACCTTTTGGTCACTGTGATGATGGGGGTTTGGACCCCATTGCCACAATGTTCAAAATGTGCTTCAGCTATGGACCCCACACTTACCTTTTGGTCACTGTGGTGATGGGGGTTTAGACCCCATTGCCACAATGTTCAAAATGTGCTTCAGCTATGGACCCCACACTTACATTTTGGTCACTGTGATGATGGGGGTTTGGACCCCATTGCCACAATGTTCAAAATGTGCTTCAGCTATGGACCCCACACTTACATTTTGGTCACTGTGGTGATGGGGGTTTAGACCCCATTGCCACAATGTTCAAAATGTGCTTCAGCTATGGACCCCACACTTACATTTTGGTCACTGTGATGATGGGGGTTTGGACCCCATTGCCACAATGTTCAAAATGTGCTTCAGCTATGGACTCCACACTTACATTTTGGTCACTGTGGTGATGGGGGTTTAGACCCCATTGCCACAATGTTCAAAATGTGCTTCAGCTATGGACCCCACACTTACATTTTGGTCACTGTGATGATGGGGGTTTGGACCCCATTGCCACAATGGTCATGGCCTGCTTGCATTGTGGGTGCCACACACATATATGTGTGGCACATGTGCTAGGGGGTCACATTGTATGTTCAAAGTCATGTTCGGTGTTGTAGGCATTTGACACAGTCTACACACGCTTGTCATGGTGTTGGGGGATATCTTCTTCTTGCATTCCCTAGGTTGTGGTGTGCTGGTTGTATCATGCATTGTCCATCCTATGAGTGGGGGTGGTAGTAGTGGTTGGCATCCAGCCCCACCTGGCTGAGGGTGGTAGTAGTGGTAGGCATCCAGCCCCCCCTGGGTGTGGGTGGTAGTAGTGGTAGGCATCCAGCACCCCTGGGTGAGGGTGGTAGTAGTGGTAGGCATCCAGCCCCCCTGGCTGAGGGTGGTAGTAGTGGTAGGCATCCAGCCCCCCGGGGTGAGGGTGGTAGTAGTGGTAGGCATCCAGCCCCCCTGGCTAAGGGTGGTGGTGAGGCATCCAGCCCCCCTGGCTGAGGGTGGTAGTAGTGGTAGGCATCCAGCCCCCCTGGGTGTGGGTGGTAGTAGTGGTAGGCATCCAGCCCCCCTGGCTGAGGGTGGTAGTAGTGGTAGGCATCCAGCCCCCTGGCTAAGGGTGGTGGTAGGCATCCAGCCCCCCTGGCTGAGGGTGGTAGTAGTGGTAGGCATCCAGCCCCCCTGGCTAAGGGTGGTGGTAGGCATCCAGCCCCCTGGCTGAGGGTGGTAGTAATGGTAGGCATCCAGCCCCCCTGGCTAAGGGTGGTGGTAGGCATCCAGCCCCCCTGGCTGAGGGTGGTAGTAGTGGTAGGCATCCAGCCCCCTGGGTGTGGGTGGTAGTAGTGGTAGGCATCCAGCCCCCTGGCTGAGGGTGGTAGTAGTGGTAGGCATCCAGCCCCCCTGGCTAAGGGTGGTGGTAGGCATCCAGCCCCCCTGGCTGAGGGTGGTAGTAGTGGTAGGCATCCAGCCCCCTGGGTGAGGGTGGTAGTAGTGGTAGGCATCCAGCCCCCCCTGGGTGAGGGTGGTAGTAGTGGTAGGCATCCAGCCCCCCCTGGCTAAGGGTGGTGGTAGGCATCCAGCCCCACCTGGCTGAGGGTGGTAGTAGTGGTAGGCATCCAGCCCCCCCTGGCTGAGGGTAGTAGTAGTGGTAGGCATCCAGCCCCCCTGGCTAAGGGTGGTGGTAGGCATCCAGCCCCCCTGGGTGTGGGTGGTAGTAGTGGTAGGCATCCAGCACCCCTGGGTGAGGGTGGTAGTAGTGGTAGGCATCCAGCCCCCTGGCTGAGGGTGGTAGTAGTGGTAGGCATCCAGCCCCCTGGGTGAGGGTGGTAGTAGTGGTAGGCATCCAGCCCCCTGGCTAAGGGTGGTGGTAGGCATCCAGCCCCCCTGGCTGAGGGTGGTAGTAGTGGTAGGCATCCAGCCCCCCTGGGTGTGGGTGGTAGTAGTGGTAGGCATCCAGCCCCCCTGGCTGAGGGTGGTAGTAGTGGTAGGCATCCAGCCCCCCTGGCTGAGGGTGGTAGTAGTGGTAGGCATCCAGCCCCCTGGGTGAGGGTGGTAGTAGTGGTAGGCATCCAGCCCCCCTGGCTAAGGGTGGTGGTAGGCATCCAGCCCCCCCTGGGTGTGGGTGGTAGTAGTGGTAGGCATCCAGCACCCCCTGGGTGAGGGTGGTAGTAGTGGTAGGCATCCAGCCCCCCTGGGTGTGGGTGGTAGTAGTGGTAGGCATCCAGCCCCCCTGGGTGAGGGTGGTAGTAGTGGTAGGCATCCAGCCCCCTGGCTAAGGGTGGTAGTAGTGGTAGGCATCCAGCCCCCTGGCTGAGGGTGGTAGTAGTGGTAGGCATCCAGCCCCCCTGGGTGAGGGTGGTAGTAGTGGTAGGCATCCAGCCCCCCTGGCTAAGGGTGGTGGTAGGCATCCAGCCCCCTGGGTGAGGGTGGTAGTAGTGGTAGGCATCCAGCCCCCCCTGGGTGTGGGTGGTAGGCATCCAGCCCCCCCTGGCTGAGGGTGGTAGTAGTGGTAGGCATCCAGCCCCCCTGGCTAAGGGTGGTGGTAGGCATCCAGCCCCCTGGCTGAGGGTGGTAGTAGTGGTAGGCATCCAGCCCCCCTGGGTGAGGGTGGTAGTAGTGGTAGGCATCCAGCCCCCTGGCTAAGGGTGGTGGTAGGCATCCAGCCCCCCTGGCTGAGGGTGGTAGTAGTGGTAGGCATCCAGCCCCCTGGCTAAGGGTGGTAGTAGTGGTAGGCATCCAGCCCCCTGGGTGTGGGTGGTAGTAGTGGTAGGCATCCAGCCCCCTGGCTGAGGGTGGTAGTAGTGGTAGGCATCCAGCCCCCCTGGCTAAGGGTGGTGGTAGGCATCCAGCCCCCCTGGGTGTGGGTGGTAGTAGTGGTAGGCATCCAGCCCCCCTGGCTCAGGGTGGTAGTAGTGGTAGGCATCCAGCCCCCTGGCTAAGGGTGGTGGTAGGCATCCAGCCCCCCTGGGTGAGGGTGGTAGTAGTGGTGGGCATCCAGCCCCCCTGGCTCAGGGTGGTGGTAGGCATCCTGCCCCCCCCTGGGTAGGGGTGGTGGTGCGCATCCAGGCCCCTGTGTGCATATGTGGCATTGGTGATGGGCATCCCGCCCCTATGGTGCAGCTGTTGCTGGTGTAAGTATATTCTGCATCCCTCTGTGTGTGTGTGATGTGTCGTGTACGTGTTGTATGTGTTTTGTGGTTGGTGTCTGACTTACCTTCTGCGCTGTACGCGTCCGTGCCTGTTCCGGTAGTAAATGTAGAATATTGGTATGATCGGGACGAAGGGATTCATGGTTGGTTCGTGTCGTTCGTCCTTCTCGTTGCTTCGCGTCGTCCTCGTCGCTCGCGTCGTCCTCGTCGCTTCGCCTCGTCCTCGTCGCTGGCGTGTTCGTCTCGTAGCCGTGGATCGTGTTGTGGCGCGAATCGGAGCTTATGTGCGCCTCTCCCGGATGCTTTGACGTGCCGTGCGTAGCGACGGGTTCGGCGCGTACGGAAAACGCATCGTACTCGTTCGGCCGGACGGAGCTGCATTTTCCCTTCCGTGCGACTCGATTCTGCGTTTCCGGTTTCGCCTCGGTCGGGGAACAGGACCTGGTTTGGGTGAGTACGGCTCGGCCGGATTCTGTGCTGTTGTGCGCATCGTACTTACTTGTTCGGTGTGCTGTACGGATCAGTCGGGAAACAGGCTTTCGCATGGCTTTTTTCCCGACCGAATGGTATTGGGTGCGCCTCCGACCGAGATCGGAATCGGCCCCTTTGTCTGCCAGCACCTGGGCTCCTCTGCTGAGAGCCATGCTCTGCCAAGTGGTGCCAATTCCAGTTCTGGGCCCTTGGAAGTTAGGCCTGGTGCAACAAGAAGAAAAATCAATGCACCAGCTCCAAGCGTCATTTCGGAACCGACGCATCATCGTAAAACTTGATGCATTGCCGCTGCCTGCACCAAATCGTGGTCCACGCCCGATGCAATGACCGCGTTTTTCAACGCAGGCCCTGACTTTTCGCTGCAGTGCCTCCGATGAGCCACTGCTGCGTGAGTCTCAAACTTTGCATCACTGAAGTCCGTGACACACCGCTCTGACTCTGACAGTGCCCGCTTCAATGCTGTGGAATCGAAGCAGCGCAACTTGACTTTCGACGCCCCATCGACACGTCGTCTCTGGGCACCGATTTCATCATCGACACCACACCGCAGTAAGGAATTAAGGTATCATGCCTGCAAAAGACGCATCACCTCCCCTACGCCACGCATCGTCCCCGGAAGTGGATGGCTCAATGACTCTGCACCGCCTTAAGGAAACAACGCATCCCTGTCTACAGCGACAAATCACTTTCTCTGCGCAACACACTGTCCCCGAGTGTCACTGGGCCAACAACCTGCAAAGCAGTAAGGAACCAACGCATCACCGGCTTTTCCGACAGCTCACCTCTCCTGCTCCACACATCATCTTTGATTTTTAACGCATTTAGGGAACTTTGTCCTGGTAAAGAGCAACCATTAATTTCTAAGAACTTTAACTTCATCTAACATTGAAAATTTATATCTTGAGTTGTGTATGTTGGATTTTTGTCATTTTGGTCTAGTTTTAATTATTGTCTATTTTTCTTAACTGGTGTGGAGGCCTGTTGTAGTGTTTTTACTGTGTTACTGTGTGTGTACAAATACTTTACACATTGCCTCTGACAGAAGCCTAACTGATCTTGCCAAGCTACCAAGAGGGTGAGCATGGGTTATTCTGAGGGTGTAACTTACTTACCCTGACAAGAGTCAGGCTCCCTACTTGGACAGGGCACAAACCACTGCCAACTAGAGACCCCATTTCTAACAGGTTGGCCTATGTTTCGCCATGGCAGTATATAGTTTTGTACTTGAATATATAACAGTTATGGCCCACAATAATACTGAGCTTATATAGTGCAGTGGTCAGCACCAAATTGTAACATATACCTCTTAAATTCACATAAGACATATCTGCTAGGAGGGTTGTGCATCACCAGCACTGTGCAGTCAAAAACCCAAGCATAGTTAAATGAACAGACATGGAATAACTGAGGAAATCTGTCAAACATTGCTGGTCAATTTGCAGGACTTTAATGTAGTCCATTCCAGCAAATGAAGCATGAATAGAGGTCAATACATTTGGTTTGATGACGATTGTTGGTCAAGTGTCAGAATCCGTTTTCAGAGTGCCATGGAGCAATCAGGAGTTACTGGTCCTAACTGTCGGGTTTGAGGCCTTTTACTCCTGATGTCCCAAGGCCCAACTTACTATGGGTCCTGAGCAACTGGGCTGGTACCCCTTCAGCACTTGACTCTCAGTAGTAGCGTGGGTCGAGCAGTCCAAGGCTTCTTGAGGGTAGGTGTATGAAGGTGGGTGAACATAGGCTAACAACTCAAAGGGCATTCAGTAGCAGCAATAAATAATTGTCTAGTCAAATACTTGCATTTATGAAAAATAAGTATTTATATGGAAACACAAAATGAAATACGCTATACACAAACAATACACACAGCCCCTTGAGGTCTGAGCTCTAGTGTTCAATAGATGTTATGTTATGTTAAAACCACTTCTATAGCGCACGACTCACCCGGGGGCATCTCGGCGCTTGTTTAGAGACATACCTGAAAGGACTGCCTAATGCACTAGAACAAAAAGGCTTTCAGTTTTTTCCTGAAGGTGCTATAAGAAGGAGTCTCACGGAGAGCCAGGGGCAACTTGTTCCAATATTTAGGAGCGAGATGGGAGAAAGCTTTCCCCCCAGTACGCTTAAGGCGTATTCGAGGCACCTGTAAAAGGGCAAGTGAGCTGGATCTGAGATTTCGGCATGGAACGTATTTTTAAAGTTTTCTCTGCAAGTAACGAGGCCCTTTGCCTCTGAGGGCATTGTACGTGAGGCAACAGATTTTAAAATAGGATCGCTTCTTTACCGGTAACCAGTGTAATTCTCTCAGCAGAGGACCGGACGAGGAGCCTGTAGGGCGGTTTAGAATTAGCCTTGCTGCAGTGTTCTGGATCACTTGTAATTTAGCAAACGAGGTCTCATCCGCCTCTGCTAATAGGGCATTTCCATAGTCCATTCTGCTAATCACCATAGCTTGAACAAGGGTTCTACGGGAGTTTATGGGCAGGTAAGGGAAGATCCTACGTAAAAGGCGCAGGGTATAGTAGCAAGAGCTAGTTGTGGCGGTTATGTGATCTTTCATTGTTAATGTTTGGTCCAATTTTATCCCTAAATTTTTCACAATTTGTCTGGGTACGGGGACCTCTCCCAGTTGGGTGGGCCACCAGTCACCCGACCAGATAGATGAGGCTTTCCCCATTAACATAATCTCAGTCTTACCAGGGTTCAATTGGAGGCAGTTATCCGTCATCCAGCTAGATATTGCAAGCATTCCCGTAGCAAAGCGGGTTTTCTCTGTCTCTAAATTAGGGCCAATTGTAAACATAAGCTGAGTATCATCAGCATATGATATTATCTCGAACCCAAACTGTTCAACTATTTTTGCCAATGGGGCCATATAAACGTTAAACAATGTGGGACTTAGACAGGACCCCTGCGGAACCCCCTTATCCAAATGCATTTTTTCTGACCGGTAGGGACCCAGAGTGATGGTTTGATACCTATCTGATAGGAACTGCTGCAGCCATTTTAAGGCTGTTTTTTGGATGCCACAGGCCAGAAGACTGTCCACGAGTTTTGAATGCGAGATGGTATCACGCCACGGACAGATCTAATAGGATCAAAACTATTGATCCTCCAGAATCCATTTCCTTTCTTAGGGAGTCGGTCACAGCCAAAAGGGCAGTCTCTGTACTGAATCCAGGTCGAAAACCTGATTGTGAGGGATCCAAGATATTATTTAATTCCAAGTAGGACCCCAGCTGCCTATTTATTAGGCTTTCCAATTGCTTACCCAACAAGGGAAGCAAGGAGATGGGACGATAATTGCTGAGGACCTGAGGATCTGCCGTAGGTTTCTTCAATATCGGCCGTACATATGCTTCCTTCCAGGCCCTAGGGAAGCACCCCGATTGTATCGAGCAATTGTAAATTTTTAAAATCTCGGGGGCGCAGCAAGGAGCCAAAAGAGCCATCATCTTGGGCGGACAGAGGTCCTGAGGTGAACCCGATTTGACAGAGGCCACGGAGTGCAGGACCTCTTCTAATGTGATCATTTCAAAACAGTTCAGAGTACAGGATACTTCTGCTTCTGGGTCCTCAGATCTATGCTCCTGCTCTGGGTTCATTTGAGGAGCAGTAGGGAAATTATCATAGATTTTTGCAATCTTCTCCTCAAAGTGAACAGCTATTGAATTACAGAGTTCTTGGGATTCCATTGGAGCTTCTCTGCACGCTTGTGGAGACACAAACTCCTTTACTATGGAAAAGAGGGTTTTAGATGAATTACTGGCATGTTCAATTTGGTTTGAGATAAAAATCTGTCTAGCAGTTTTTATGCTCTGATGATAGCTGGTCAGGGCTTGTTTATATCGTTGTCTATCTTGGGGGTCTTTGCTACTCCGCCAGGTTCTCTCCAAAGTTTTACATTTGGTTTTCCCAATTTTTAAGTCTGGTGTATACCATGGGGCAGACGGGCGTCGCTGTAGAGTGCCGTAATTTTTAGATGGAATTACTGCATCCAATGCCGTCAAAAAAGCGGAGTTATACCCCTCCAACAGTCTAGCTGCATCCGGGTCATTATCAGATGATTTATATTGAAAAGCCTCGCTAAAGTTTTCTGGAGTGAGGTTGTGCCATGGTCTACGCACCTCTTTTTTTCGTCCTGGGTGTACTGCTAGATCCTCTTTGCCTGATGATTGAATTAAAAACGTGATCATTGAATGATCTGTCCACAGTTGGGGGCTGGGGGAATTACAGGTAAGGTGGTCAGTACTGGAAAAAATTAGGTCTAGGGTATGTCCGGCCCGATGCGTTGGGCATTTAACTCTTTGAGTAAGACCTAATAGGCCTAAATCATCTAAGAATGTATTAACTACCGGATTAGTAAGGTCCTCTCCATGAAAGTTAAAATCCCCTAGTAGGAGACATTTTTTAGATGCAAGAACGTGTGTCGCTATTAGTTCAACCAATTGGTCACTAAAATTGGCCTTATGGCCTGGGGAACGGTAGATCAGTGCTCCATTCCAGCTGTCTGTGGGTGATATGGTAATCTTAAAAATACCCAGTTCCATATCCCCGTTGCTGACGGTCGACACCCAGTTCACGTTAAGGGAATTTCTCAAGGCAATGGCAATACCACCCCCCGTTTTTTTTTCCCTGTCCAGATGTAAAAATGTATAGCTGTCTGGGATGGCTAAATTTATCATAGGATGGTTTGTAGAGTTTAACCAAGTTTCTGTAAAGAAACAAATATCAGGGGAATGAGTAGTGACCATGTCCCATATTTCAATGGGGTGCTTTGCTAACGATCTCACCTTACATAAAATCGCCGTTAGACCTGGTATTTTAGGGACTGTACTCGTGACCGGAACATCTGAACATCCGGCCGGGACATATGAGCTGGGCAATATCAGCTCCCCTTGGAAGCGGCAGTACCGACAGGCTACCAAACCCTCCAACCCGTTTGGGAACCTCATGGGGCAGCAGGCGGCTACTGCACGCTTCGCTTCATCTTGCAATCTAATCAGATGTAATGATTCAGCAGAATAGGATAGACGGTTACGATTTGAGCAGTTTACTTCCTTTCGGCCAGCATGCCAGGGCTCTGGGCTCGGTCGTGCGGGGACGGGCGCAGATGGGCTTGCCTTAGGCGCGCCCGCTGCGCGGACGCGTTAGAGCGCGCATTTGTAGTGGCAGAGTGAGTGACTAGAGCGCTAACCCGGAAACCCTTCCAAAGATGGCGGCTCTACTTCTGCCGGCAGTCTGCGTGTGACCGCAGTGATTCCTCCCCCCGGGTAGCAAGTAAGTGAGTAACACAAGTTTTAAGTGCTCAACAATAATTGGTACAAATTAAAAACAGTTTAAAACAGGAATAAGAATTAGACCTGCATGTTTTTAAAATTGAAATTCGCGCTACAAACAGGACAGTGCAAATAGGAAATATAAAACGAGCAAGTTATCTCCCGGCTTCCGCCTCAGGAGTCTCAAAGCTTAATGCTGCGCGGTCGCATTAGCGCGCGCATTTGTAGTGGCAGTGTGAGTGACTAGAGCGCTAACCCGGAAACCCTTCCAAAGATGGCGGCTCTACTTCTGCCGGCAGTCTGCGTGTGACCGCGGTGATTCCTCCCCCCGGGTAGCAAGTAAGTGAGTAACACAAGTTTTAAGTGCTCAACAATAACTGATACAAATTAAAAACAGTTTAAAACAGGAATAAGAATTAGACCTGCATGTTTTTAAAATTGAAATTCGTGCTACAAACAGGACAGTGCAAATAGGAAATATAAAACGAGCAAGTTATCTCCCGGCTTCCGCCTCAGGAGTCTCAAAGCTTAATGCTGCGCGGTCGCGTTAGCGCGCGCATTTGTAGTGTCAGAGTGAGTGACTAGAGCGCTAATCCGGAAACCCTTCCAAAGATGGCGGCTCTACTTCTGCCGGCAGTCTGCGTGTGACCGCGGTGATTCCTCCCCCCGGGTAGCAAGTAAGTGAGTAACACAAGTTTTAAGTGCTCAACAATAACTGGTACAAATTAAAAACAGTTTAAAACAGGAATAAGAATTAGACCTGCATGTTTTTAAAATTGAAATTCGCGCTACAAACAGGACAGTGCAAATAGGAAATATAAAACGAGCAAGTTATCTCCCGGCTTCCGCCTCAGGAGTCTCAAAGCTTAATGCTGCGCGGTCGTGTTAGCACGCTCATTTGTAGTGGCAGAGTGAGTGACTAGAGCGCTAACCCGGAAACCCTTCCAAAGATGGCGGCTCTACTTCTGCCGGCAGTCTGCGTGTGACCGCGGTGATTCCTCCCCCCGGGTAGCAAGTAATTGAGTAACACAAGTTTTAAGTGCTCAACAATAACTGGTACAAATTAAAAACAGTTTAAAACAGGAATAAGAATTAGACCTGCATGTTTTTAAAATTGAAATTCGCGCTACAAACAGGACAGTGCAAATAGGAAATATAAAACGAGCAAGTTATCTCCCGGCTTCCGCCTCAGGAGTCTCAAAGCTTAATGCTCCCTGAGTCCCACTTCCTTCTCACTACGGTAGCAATTATTCCCCATTCACTATAGGCAACATTCAGGTTAGGCCGCAGTAGTATTCAGAGTCTCAGCAGTCCCACTGCAACTCTCATTAAAAATTGTTCCAGTGTATATGGCAGAACAGGTTCCCCGCCAGGCTTTCCGGCCCAGCGATCAGTCTTACCTGCTCCTGCAAGGATTGTGAGTCTCTGGGGGCAGTGGCATCAGCTGATGTTGGTGAATAGCACTCATGGCTCTGCAGGGGTGGCGGCTGGGTATCCACTCCACTTCCTCTGGTAAGTTCCTCTGATCTTTTCCACAGGTGGGGAGTATGTTGCTCCAGTTCCAATCGTCAGTCTTGGCTCGTGCCTGCATGGGTCGCCACAGGGGCCTCTCTTCTCAACGAAGGTTTTGTACCAGGCATGATCCTTGTCCTTTCCGGTAGCCCCACCTGGCACACACGGTCACTGACCTTACTTCACACACTGGCAACGGGCAACAGGCAACGGCCCAATCAGCATGGCAGCAATCTTCACGACGCCTCACTATGGCATATGGGGTCATCTGCTTCCATTCACACAGGGACTGTTGCCTGATCGGCACAGCAGCAATCTTCATGGCACCCCCTCTGGCATATGAATTAATTGACTTCACTCACCCAAGCCACGGCCGGATCTCCATAGCAGTAACCTTCACAGCAGTCCCTTCTGGCATACAGGGTTCCCAACCTCTCTCCACACATGGGCTTGGCATGGCATGGCAGTGATGCCATTAAGGCAGCCCTCTCTGGCACACGGGAACACCAACTTGAACCTGCACATGGGCAACGGCCCGATTGGTGCAGTAGCCATCTCCTCACAACTCACCACAGGTATCCACTCCTCAGGATCTCCCACTGGACTTCACTCCCTCCAGCACTTTCCTCTCCATCACCTCACAGGACACACTGGTCTTGGCAAGTAGGCAGCCACTGGTGATCCAGGCTGCAGTGTCAGTTGGTCTTGGATATCCCTCGCTGATGTCCCCTCACCCAGCTCGGAGTCTGACAGGCCTAAGCCCCCAGCCCTAGTCACAAGCTGAAGTCTTGCAGAGCATCTCCTCCACGCACAGCCCAACTGGCTGTTTGATCATTTTGAGGGCCTTTACCTCCCCTTCTTATAGATCATTTCCAGACACCAAATGTGATTTAGGGTTTGAGTCTTTGAAGTTTGTGTTGGGGGTCTGCTTCTTTCTGAAGTGCCCACTCCTCTGCCTTGCCTTTGCTCCAGAAAGCAGCCTGTTACAGCAAGAGCGACTCCACATCTGATAGCCCCACAACACAGGTCATAAGAATGACTAGAGGTTCACACCTGAATGTCAGCCACAGTGATGTGTGCATCAAAAGGTTACCACAGGGCCCAAGGCCTACTCTTTATGATTATCTTATCAGCCCCATCTCCTTCTAGAGAAGTGCCCAGGCCCCTTGCCAGTGACCTATCCCTGAATCAAAGAGCACTCTTTGAAGTGTACTAAAGAGCCTGGCTCTTCACCCTCTTCTTCCTCTGGTGTGTCCCACTCAGCTCACAGGAATGCTGCAATCCACAAATCCACCTGGGGAGGATTCCTCTACCTCCTCATGCTTCTTCAGTTAGCCCTGGGTCTCCCAAAATGGAACCCAAAGTCTGCCATGTATTGTACCATTCAAAGACACACATACACCCAGCAAATGAATAAAACACACATGCGCTGTGGAGCACTACATTCTAACTTGATGTAGGCTAAGGGTGAGTTAAGCACACAGCAGAGGAACTTTACATGAGCGAGTCTGTGGGCCTCACTCCAGTGAAACAGGTAAAAAGGGCTGTTCACTTTTACTGATCACTACATGGTATGCTGCCACCACCACGTTTGTGCTACTTAACTCCTGGTAAAAGCCAGTAGCCTTTCACCACTATGAGGTAGCGCTTTGGGCGCCCCTCCCGGTCCAACAAGACTGCAATCATGAGACAGGCCTTTGTCAATGGCACACACTCATGATCCGTGTTCGTCCATGGCAATAAAAATCAGCACCAGGGTTCCAGACACCGTTGCAGCTCGGGCACTCAGGGCACGGTTACTCATGCATCCCCATGCGAGGGACTTTTATGTCCCAACATCAAGGAAGAAGGAATGTACATAAGCCTTGAAAAAGAGGCACTGTACTGCAGATGGTAAATGGTAATTAAAAAAACTGAGGAACGATTATATAAAATTAACATTAAATAATAAACACCAACTGCGGTATAAAATATGAGTGATTTGAAGTATGCCGTGCAGCAGAAAGATTCTAAAAAATGTGTATAAATTGTGAAATGGGATAGAAGCTCATATTGGGGCACAAAGGGGTGTAGCTTTGGGGGGGGGGGGTTTGGGGCGTTACACCCCCCTAAAAATGGTATTCTGTAGTGAATAGTTGGGAACAGGTGCTTTCAGTCGGGTATGGTGAGGTGTCTGTTGGATTTCACTTAGGATTTTTTTTTTACATGCACACACAGACTACATCACACACACACTCTCTCTCTCTCCTCTCTATTGTGAAATCCTAAAAAATTTGGATATTTTACAAAATATTTTGTTTAAAGTAGCCTAACAATCCGCACTGCTATCCCTTTCCACTGCTCCTTAAGCCGCCCTTGTGTCCAGCTTCTCAGATAATGTATGTTAACAAGATATGCCAGTGTGGTTGTTGGGAAATGTGAAGCTCACACCCCCTCCCCCAATCTTACTTACCAAGCTTCACTCCTGGGGGCACACTAGTGGCTTGTCCACTTTGAGAATGTGTATTTGTCAAAGACAAATGCCGTAGACCAGGGGTCTTCAAACGGGGGGGGGGGCCCCCTAGGGGGGGCTCAAGGGATCCCAGGGGGGGGCGCCAGGCTTTGGCCAAAAGAAGCATTGTACTGATAACAGTGCTTTGTTTTAAGATTAAAAAAATTAGCGCCACCGATCGGCTCTGTAATGAGCCATCACTAACATCTTTTGCTATTTATATCCTAGTTGGGAGTAGGTGTCAAAAGGGAAGGGACTCCAAATATTCTTTAAAAAAAAACACCCCTACTTGTAATAGTCAGTACGTGTTAGTAAGGTCTGCCTGACCACAATAGTATGTTTGGCAATCATGTATTTGATTGCATTTTTAAAACAGTAACCGCAGTGTGTAAATATGTATAAACATATTTAAACAATGATAATTTAATAAAATAATTGTGAAAAATTCTGTGGGCCCCTCCCCCCCCATGATTTTTTTTCCCCACTAGGGGGCGCTGCATTAAAAAGTTTGAAGACCACTGCCGTAGATGGAAGGTCATATTCTAGCCACCCCATAGTCTTAGTAAGTTATCTAAAACTTGTGTTGATGGTACCAGAAGCGGAAATAGCTATAACGTGCCAGAATGCCAATAAGGCAGCAGTACCCGATTGGGTTCCGGTGGATTTTCTCTCAAACCAAAGTAAAAATACAGGCCCCTGTTCTCATAAGAGTTTTTAGGGCTGAAGGATGTAAAGTTGCTCCAAAATCATGGTGTAACTCCACAAATGTTCCCCTGCACACAAAAGTAGTAGATTGATTCCCAATAATTACAAGTCTATCTCATTATTGAAAGGTGAGGGGGAAATCTAGGGTAGTGTTTTATTAACTTATATCGAGGACTCGCTGGAGACAGACGATGTTCTCTCCAATCTTCAGACTAGTTTTGGAGGGAGCCGTTTTGGCGCTGTTGATCAAGCCGTGAGAGGTGAGGCTTCAGCTTTTTGTGTAAAACGCACTCCACTGAAAAAAGGTTCCATGATACAAGACCTTTAAAGATCTGAAATTTGCTATAGGATTAGTGGAAAGAGACGAATTGTGGCGTACCCTAAAATCCCAATATATTGGCTAGCAACTGTTGGAAGGCATACACAGTGGCACCATGGCAGGGCTGTGTTATGGACCACAAGGAGAATGCACAGATCTGTTGATGGGGTATGTTAATTACTGCACCATGAAACATCTAACTATAAAAGTTGCTAAAACAAAATTCATGATTCTGAGACCAAAGGCTCATTTGTTGAAACCTTTTGACATTCCTGGCCAGCATACTGAAAGAGTGGGCTATTTTGATTATTTATGAATTCGTTTGGATTCAATATTGATGTGGGTAAAACAATGAGTGAAAGCAACCACCCACTGAGAGGCTGCTGCTGCAGTGTTAAGATCAGGGCTACTGGAGTTATGCGGCAGGGCAGGGCCAAATTATGTAGAAGGGCTGACTAAATAATGCAGCAAGAAAAGGCAAATTATGTGGCATAATGTGGACCATTTTATGATAGTATTACTTCATATTTTATCATTTTTACACGTATACACTTGTCTGGGCATCGGTTGCACCTCATTGCTATCACCTTAACACCCAAATATAGCAATAAGCAACAGAAAGCTGACCAGTAAAGCTTTGCAAAGGGCCTTCCACTGAGCGGCAACATATGTTGCTGTGTTTTTAGTAACTTTTAAACCATTTGACCTAGAAACTATTTTTTGGGTCAAAATCTGCACATTATGCAGCAGATGATGGATTATGTGGTAAACGTGGCAAATCTATAATTATGCAAAAAAATGCTGCGGCACCACAATCACATAATTCCAGTGGCCCTGATTAAGATGCAAGGCTAGGCTTGTAAATTAACCCATGACCATTGCAGATGTATATAATGACGGCTGTCACTGCAGCACTATAAGGAGCAAAGCTTTGGCACTATCTGAGCACAAAATCCCCAGACATAGTGGAGAATAAGGGGCATATTTATGGGAAAGTCATGCACCGCAGCAACTTACATTGCTGCGCTGTGCTGCACTGCGTGACAGCGAAAGGGCAGGAATGCGCTTCATTTAAAATAACACAGCGCATTCCTGCCTTTGTCCCTGCATTGGCACTGTTTTGGCTGCCTGGCGCCAATGCAGGCACCATTGCACCATTGTGCAAGGGTGCCTCAGTTGCATTCAGGATTGTTTTGTGCAGGAAGGGGCACCTTCCTGCACAAAAACAATTGAGAGGCATATTCCACTTTCTATGTGTGCTGCAGAATGCAGCACACATAGAAAGAGGAAGTAACAAGGAAAGATAAAGATATTCTCCTTGTTACGCCTCAGAAGGCATATCTTTTTAGCGCATCCCCAGGTCTGCCACTTTTGATAAATCTGTGAATGCGTCAACAAACATGGGAGAACACCCACGCAACACCCATGGAACACCCACGCAACACCCATGGAACACCTTCCCAGGACAGAGTAACGCAATGCACTAATTTGCGCTGTGTTACGTTACTCCAGATTTATGAAGCCGCTCAGGGCCGCGCAAGGGGGCCTTGCGTGGGTTCATATATCGCATTTTAGACTTGCGTCATGCTTGCACCATGTTGCGTGGTGCAATTGCGACGCAACTCCCCACATAAATATGCCCCTAATTTTCTAAGAACACTGCTTAGGTTAGGTCACGGTACCGTCCCAACTTCGCCTCGAGCTCGGCATTAACTGGATTGCTCACAAAAATGCCTTGCGTCTCCTTCGCTACTGGCTGAGCCTGCACAAGAATCCGCATGGTGAAGTTAAGAATAAGACCATGCTTGAGATCGCTGAGCTTCAAAGAACCATTAGAAAACCATGGTTTCGGCCTTTTGAAATCTGGCTTGAGGGGACTGAGTCTGGAGAACTTTGGACTGACCCCACCACAGCAAAATCTTATTCGACTGAGTTGCTGAAGGAGAAATATTGGCACAGTAAGGATAGGAAGCTTCTAAATGTAATAGAACATGGGCCCATGATAGCTTGCTACTTGGTGCATAAAACATATTTGGGTTGCCAGCCCTACTAAAGCACAATTTACCAGGAAGTCCACCACACTCTGTATGCCACATTTCGTTTGGGAAACCTACCTACACGAAAATATTTGTCTGAATTTTATCCAGCAGTTTCCAGCCAAGAATGGTGTTTGTGACTACTTTTGGGAGCAAAGATATAATTGAGCACTTCATTATTTTCTCCTCTAAAACGATGTCGAGTCGCATAAGGTGGCTGGTACCCCTTTTCAAGAAGTATAAAGTCAAACAGTATGGAATTATAGAATTCATTTACAGGACCTTGGGTTTGAGCTAAGAATTTTTATGTCAATCGCGATGCAGTAAGTAAGGATTAATATATTTAGATGTTTTAATGTTTGTATTGTTATTAAGTGGTGGCAATATTTCATGCTTATTATGTGCATACGTCAGTGTTGTGGCTGCTTGTTAGTTGGGAACAATACAGTTGTTGTACTTGTACTCATGATATACCCAGCATTTTGTTGGGGGAAAGTTATGAAATTCTCAGGCGTGGATTCCAACACCATGCCTCAAAGTGTAGATTCCAAACATTCTCTTGGCAACAGAAAAAGCCCTGAAATGTGCCGGTTCACTTTTCATTCGTGTATTTCAGCAAATTCATGAGATGTGCTCATATGGCTGAAAACTCTGCCTTTTAGACACTGGCAAATAGACTGTGACCTTTCAGGGGAAAAGGCCGTGAAATCTGTTTTAACTTAAACCAGGGTCCGGCAATGTTAAGCCCTGGAAGGCTGGTTCGACTTGCCTCACCTGTGCAGTAATGACATAGCGACAGGTGAGTGTTTGCCGAGCACCGGGTTGCCGTGTACACAGTGCCCAGTGCCAAGGGCGCCCCGCAGGCTGGCCCTGTTATTAGCGCGTGCCTGGGGCCCCGTCCAATGCCAGCTGCCAAGTACAGGCCAGGAGTTGTTAGGCTGTCACTTGGGGGAGGGGAGTGAGGAGGGGTGCAGCCTTTCACATTCAAATACTTCAACTTGCTCCCCTTGGGGAGGGCCGAGCCCAAGTAGGCGCAGAGCCATGGCAACTCTACACACTGCGACAGGGCTGGCAGAGGCCAGTCTGGGCCCGTGTGGAGCCAGGGGGCGCAGGGACGGGTCCTCAAACAGAGAAAGGAGAAGTGTCCGAGAGAGGGGAGGAGGCATAGGTACAAGGGGGGACTGAGGGAGAGAGAGGTGCATGGAGGGAGGAACAAGAGAGGTGCGCGGGCATAGAGACGGGCAAGGGGGCATATGGAATTTGGTGAGGCTTTAAAACCCGCGAGGGGACAGATAGGTGCACGGAGGCAGTGGATGGGCATAGGAGGCGGTGAGAGAGCATAAAGAGGGAAGAGAGGTACATAGAGGGGTGATAGTTTGGCGGAGCATACCGAGAGGCGAGGAGGGGCTAGAAAGCAATGTGCATGGAGAGAGGGGAGGTGGGCAGATAGGCGCGGGAGTGGGTGTGGAAAGAGAAGGGAGTGGTGCACAGAAAGGGGACCACAGAGAGAGCGCAGAGGACAGAAAGGGTCGAGTGAAGTTCCGAAGTCTGGTGCACTAAAGAAGCGGTGTATAGAGAGGGGTTAAACACAGAGCGGAGAGACAAGGATGCCTGGCCGCACAGGCCTCGCTACACTTTCTGAGTCCATCTCCCTCAAGAATTAAGAGGTTTTTGCTTGAAACTAGAGCAGTGCCCGGTCGTCAGCCTCGGGGCAAGCCCCTCTCTCTTCGAGCTCGACTCTGGCTGGAGCTAACATGGCGGGCGCAGTGGAGATGCCCGCGTTCACCTGTATCTGTGAGCTCTGCGACTGCGGGTAAGTACTCGCCACATGCGTTTCTATCTTTCCGCCCTGAAACTGCGCACTGACTTCTCTGCGCACTTCTGCGCTTCTCGGGCACTGCCTGTGCGCTGTCACCCTCACTCCTGTGTGCGCTCTCCCATTCTTCATCGCTAAGACTGTGTTCTCACTTCCTCACTCAAGCGTAAACATTTTCATCCTTCATAAGCTGTTTGAAGTGGTAGAAAAAAGAGTTTGGGAGCCGGAGCATGAGTTTATCACACTGCAATATTTGGGTAGTGAGGGTGGTAGGGGTCGTACCTGCCCCTCCTCTTTCTTTCTCTCTCTTGAGAAGCACCAACTCCATCCGCGTCTCTCTTTCTCCACCACCTACTTATTTAATTTCTATCTCCCCCGCTTTTCTCTCCTTCCTTTCGTCTCTCACATTATTTCCGTCTTATTCCATTTCCTTCTTTCCGCACCTCTCTCCCCAGCCGCCCCTCCTCAGCCCCTCCTCGCCGTGGTCCAGGCTTGCTGCTTCTCTGCCTAACCTCTCTGGCTGCAGCAGACATTGTTCAGCAAACGGACGAAGAGTAGCCATGGAGAAGGGGGAATTTAAACACCCTAAAGCAGCTGGTGCGCCAGTGTGGTGCATGCAGAATGTGTAGGGGAGGCCGGAGAAGCACTGGACGCCAGAACAGAGAAAGTACGATGTGCAGGAACAACCGATTAGACACGACTTACATGGGGAAGCAGGGGGTGCAGGAGCAGCTGAGATGGGGACGTACGTAGGAGAGGGGCCAATAGAGCATGCGGAGAGCTAAGGAAGTAAGAAGGAGACACAAGAGAACGCAGAAAAGACAGAGGCGAAAGAAGGAGTGAAAGATGTGGTGAGAAGAATGACTTACTAAAAGTGCAGAAACCTCAGACAAGAAATACATGGTCACCATGGAGTGAAGGAACTGCCAGGTACAGACAAGTGGGTTATGAGCAAAGCTGGGCAGGAGCTGCTAACTAGAAAGAAGAGGATAATAGAGAACTGGGCAAATGCAAGGACTGGCAGGTGGACATAACGCTACATGAGAAAGCAGAGAGTGCAGGAACTGCAGACAATAAAGAAAGGGGTTATTGAGAGAGCAGAAAGTGCATGAACTGGTAAGGGGAAAGAATACATTTACAGAGAAAGCTGGAAGTGCAGGGACTACCGAAGAGAAAGAAATGGGTAATGTAGAATGCAATGAACTACTGCAATCTGAAACAAAGATTGGCAGCCAGGGGGCCTATAGCTGCACCACCCGAAGTAAACACCTATTATTAAGCCGAATTGACCACCCCAAAAGGACCACCTAGCAATTGGCAATAATTAAACACTTTAAAACACAGATTGAAAATCAAAATACACCAAAATGAAGTAGACAACAATTTGGACACAACACTGGAGCAAACAAGATGAGTCAGTCACTGCTTGTAGTTTTCTCTTTCTTTATTCCATTTCTTTTCAATAAGTGCAGCCAACGCGTTTCGCCTAAACATAGGCTTCCTCAGGTCACAATAATGCGGAAAAGTGGTCTATTCCCAGTCTGAGTCACATCGTCGCAATAGCATCCTCGTCAGCGTGTTGCTGCTTCACTGTCCCAAACATCGAACTCAAAGGGACTTCAGTCCTGATGCAGGGTAAGTACGGTAGATATCAAGAAATCATAGAACGGAGAGTATCCTAGTTAATGCCGTGTTCAGCAATGAGAGGTCTACGGACCACAGTGTCCCGAAAGTAAACAGAGTAAAAATTCATGCATTGAAATTTACCTCAATCTCTCAGCACTACTATATTTTTCAATCCTGAGGGATTGAAATGCTCTATTCATATGTCTCACCTGTTATCAAAGTAACCAGTTTTTCCACTTTCTGGCCTGTGCTGTTGTATGAGCCTCCCTAATGGAAACTCACCTACTGCTAGCTCTTTTAAAATTGGATTATGAGCTGCATCCTATGGTACCTGTCTTTGAGTATACAGCCCACTGCCTTTCAAGTATTTATTTATTTATTATTTCGGAGTTTTATATAGCGCTAGCCAGACCCGAAGGTATCGGAGCGCTTTACAACACTTAAGGGGCCGATTCCGTTTCGGGCCGGAAATCTCTCCGACCGAGCCGGACCCGGAGAGATTTCCGACCGATTCGGACCCGTGCAGCCCGACCGAACGAGTACGATGCGTCCGTATGCTATTGTACTCGAGTCAGTCGGACTCCCATTGAAGTCAATGGGAGCCGGTCGTACAACGCGTACGCGGGCTCCCATTGCCTCAATGGGTGCGAGGCGAACAAGGGCGCCCCCTACAGCGGGTACACGCACAGGTAGGGGGGACCCATGGGTCCCCCCTGTGTGCGACTCGTGCGGCTACGAGTACAGGGGGTCCGACACGGACCCCGAAGTACGGCTCCGACTGCTCTTTCGAGCCGGACGGCGCGTGTCGGTCGGACTGCTCGCGGCGCGCATCGTACTCTACCCGGCCGGGGAACGTCTCCATTGCGCGGTGCGAGTCGTGTCCGAGCGAGTCGGTCGGTGCGGTTAGACCCGGGAACGAGTCGGTCGGAGCGGTTGGGACGCCCGAACGAGTCGGTCGGCGAATTCGCATCGTACTCGCTCGTCCGGACGCGCGTACGAATCGGTCGGGAAATAGGGCTCCGAATCGGATCCGGTTATGCCGAATCCGATTCAAAGCCCTACCGGCCGAGATCGGAATCTGCCCCTTAGTAGAGGAGAACACATATTATAGCAGTATTAAACAGACAGGTATTATAGCGGTGGTCACACAAAAAGCCTCAAGGTGCAGAGGGAGACTTTGCACGTTGTATGATGCTGGAGGCCGGGAAGTTGCAATAGTCTCGTAATAGAGAGCACAGTATTTCAAGCCTCGCATCCTTCCGAATGGGGGGATAGTGGGAAGGAGTCGGGCTAGACGTGAGGTAGAGGACTTAGTTTCAAAGTGTCATTGTGCTAAAGTGTGCACGCTCATGAGTTTTAGTGGCACTCTATCCATTTGGGAGAGTGTTCTTGAGGAAGAGGTCTTTGAGCTGCCTTTTGAACTTTGGAAAGGAAGGGATGGTCCTGATATGAACTGGGATGGAGTTCCAGATTTTGGGCGCATTTCCAGAGAAGGATTGTGCTGCGGTTTTTTGTTTACGGAATTTCGGCGGTATGAGGAGTAGAGTGTTTGAACTCCTGAGGTTCCTTGTCTGACCGGCCTTCGTGAGTTTGGAGGCCAGGTATGCGGGTTTCCCAGTGTGAAGGGCTTTGTGTGTGAGGCAGGCAGTTCTGAAATTGGCACGCATTTCAACTGGGAGCCATTTCAACTCTCTGAGTGCGGGCGAGATGTGGTCATATTTTTTTACTCCGGTGACCATTCTTGCAGCTGCATTCAGGGTTGATCGGAGGGGGGCTAGGTG
Organism: Calotriton arnoldi; assembly: GCA_963921515.1. Lineage (NCBI taxonomy): Eukaryota > Metazoa > Chordata > Amphibia > Caudata > Salamandridae > Calotriton > Calotriton arnoldi. The sequence continues at coordinate 546,322 of CAWUFW010009232.1, read as the reverse complement.
TGGATTAGGAACTGCACCCTAAGGTACCTGTCTTTAATTATACAGCCCACTGCCTGTCAGCAGCCAGGGCAGGATGCTGTCGGATGGAGTAGCGAGGCCAGGATGCTGTCGGATGGTTGCAAGGGACTTAGATACAGAGTGTGTGTGCACTGTCATGCTGCATTGAATAAAGGAAGAGTGAGGAATGTGCCTTCTGTGCTTTACTGTATAGTGACAGAAATCCATTATGTTTCTCCTGTGTGCGGTACACAAGATGGAGGACTAAGAGAGAGTTTCAGGCAGGGATGTACATTGTAGCAACGATCCTGAGGCCATTTAAAGTGGCCCAATCTCCTATGAAAGGAAGAAGGGAGTCTAAGGCTCCTTTGAAGTGTAAGAACAGTTCCTGTCCCCTTTCTGCTTCAGTCTTTCCCAGAGAGGGTCACTGTAGACACTTTTATGTAATAGCTGAGTGAGGAGGCCTATCTGTTTGTGCCTTTGTCTCAGGTGTCCCTATCAAGGTCCGCCTAGCCTGGCCTCTCTTTCCGCCAAGCTTGAGAGAAAAAGACCAGTCTAATAAACAAAATGTTAGGAACTGCCTGGAACCATCTGAAACCATCTCCAAAGATGCATTTTTGGAATCTGCCTCTACGTCTGCTAATGTAGGATGAACTCTGGGTAGAAGCTCATGTCAGTGTGCCAGGATTCCAATTAATTTCACCAGTGCCAAGACCCACACAGCAGCGTGGACAAGACATTCTCGAGTTCCGCAGCCAGAATACCCGATTGCTAACTTCCTTACCAAGTGGGAAAATCCTGAGCAACACCAATGCAAGGAGAGCTGTGTCCTGGTTAGAGAAAGAGGAACAGCCTCCTGGAGAAAAGGGGGCTGCTTGTCTGGCTTCCTCAGAGGAGAGAGAGCCTGCATTGTGGCGCCATCACCTCAGCTCCCTGATAATTAAGGAGCCGAGCAAGGAACTTGTGTTCTAACTCTTCTGGAGAAACAGCATCTACCTTGTAGTTAGGGCCCTGCTAGCTATTAAAGGGGTGCTGGAAGTGCCTCCATGCAGGAGGACAATCTCTAGAAAAGAAAAACATAGCTGTGCAGGTAGGGCAAAGAACTTAGATCGACCAAGTCTGAGGGTCAGGAAGTTGGTATGTGTGGCTGGAGCTCACCACCAGGAAGAGAATGCAGAACATCCAATGGGAACCAGACCAACTAGGACTGGAATATGGCCGTTTGGAACTGCTGAATGAGTCTTTGTCTACGATCTGGAGGAGCAGGAAACAGCTGGTCATGATTAGCGGAACAGAAAATAAGGGCCTCTGAAGTGGGCGATTTGGGAACATTTTAACTATATTCAGCAGTTTTCTAAATAATCCCCTTCATTTGAGGGTCCGCGGCACCCACTGGACACTGCTGGGGTGGGCACAAAGATACATGAGAGCATCTCACATTGCTCACAAAGCATGTAGACATTTTCAAACTCTAAGTCTCCCTGAAGGGACAACACAGATGCCCGGGAGAAGGAGGGAACCTGTTTTAAATCACTTGCTAGGCCTTGGATTCAGTGAAGTGCCTGGGAGCATCTGATCTTATGTGTTTGCTGCACAAGGGAGCTGCTAGGCAACCAGTCAACACAATTGTGAACAAGTACTGTTTGCTTCGTCTGTCAGGTGAGGAACTCTTTGTTAATGTTTAAATGTATTAAGTCTACCTGGAGCCAGCGGCTTAGCGTGGGTTGCCAGCGCCCGGGGCAAATTTTTAAAAGAAAGTATTGCGCCCCCTAACCCAGGGACCGTTAGCTCAAGAAGTGCCTAACGGTCCACGGGTTAGGGGGCGCAAAACTTTCTTTTAAAATTTTGCGACCCTGAGAATTTTGCTTCCGGGCAACCGCCCCTGTGGACCCCCCCGTCCCCCCCGCAAACCCCCTCCCCACACACACTTCGCCACTGCCTGGAGCTTGTCTAAGGTCTTTGTAGGCAGAGGGCTCAGGTTAAAGTTGTATGTCTGGTTTAACGGATGTGAGTGCATAGGTCTTTCATACTGATTTTGATTTCAGTAGATGTCTGTAGGCCTAACTGTGTTGAACACTTCATGTTATTGCTCTAGTCCCTGTTAGGGGTATTGCTAGTTGTATACGTTAGGGCCAGTAGGCAAGGAAACTGTCACATGGTACCCTTTAAATTGCCAGAACAGATAGGACTTAAGGGGTTTAGCACGCTGCTGTGACATTTCTTGAAGTTATGAAATTTACACTCTGGTTATCTGCAAGTTCCCCCTGGAGGAGGGGTTTGTAACTGTTATTCCCACTAAGAAATTGATTATACTGTTTTGCCAAATGTATATTGTGTGCATATTGGTAATTTTATGTGCAGTATTTAGCTTTGTTTCTTTTTTAAAAGAGAAAGCTCTGACTGTACAGTGATTTGGTGAGTGTTATGTGTGTTACTGAGTTATAAGTTTCCAACTGACATCACCTCCCTGAGGAAGCTTAACTGCACAGGCAACGCTAAGTTGGGAGTCGAGTGCCTGTTTTACAATTTGGGGTAACAATTGCACGATGACGCCAGTGCTGTACCCCTGCATTTGACAGTCACCTCAGACACCAAAGGGTCCCTCAAATCAGTCCCCGCACCCCTTCAACCACAGAAGTTGCAGCGTGTAGTGCAAATTCATGATCTCCTGCAAAAGGGAAAAGCAATACTGTAGGAGCAGCTGCAGGCAGCTTGGATGATCCATCAATGGTCAAGGATCCTGATTGCTCATGGCCAGGTGTCAATCAAGGATTCACTGGTAAGCAAGAGGGCGGGGTCGACCTTTCTGATTGGAGGAATCCTGGACCTGGAGCCTCTACTTTAGCGGTGATATGCTGAATTGTACTCAGAAAAAGAGGTTTTTACTGTGTCAGGGAAGAAGCCAAGGGTGGTTACGGTGACAGGGACAGAGAGTGCGGGAAAGTAAATAATTTCAGCCTCTGAAGAGGGTAGCTTGAGAGAACAGAATATCCCTCTTGTCGGTAAGAGGAGGGTTATGGGTGGGAAGGGGAGCAAGATCTGTGTGCAATTGGTGTGCACGAGTTTGAAGAAGCTGAAGGAAGAGGCTATGCCTCAGAGATACGTAGTGTACAGTATAGGATGAGCATTGTGGGCTTCCCACCAGTAGGTGTGTGTGGGGCGGAGGAGTGCTAAATGCCCAGCAGATGGGGAACGACAGATTGAAAGTTATGAAAAGAAGCAGCCCAGCACTGGTGAGGCCCTGGAGTTAGAAGATGAAAGTATGGAGAGGAGGTCGAATGGTGTGAATGCTGCTAAGTGGCCTAGGAGAATGAAGATTGCGATGAGGCAAAGAAGATGCTTGTCTGAAGGTGGTGTTACTGGAAACTGGACAACAGAGGAATTAAAATGCAATGGGCGTTAATGTAAAAGTGTCTTAAAGAAGAAGGGATGGTAGGAAATGCAATGAATGTACGATGGAAAATGGTCTGCTGTTAGTTTCCGGTTGAGTGATATGACCACTTTAGATTGATAGGAAATGCTAAACCAAAGTGAGTGACTGTAGAGGTTTGAAGAGACTTAACATTCCCCTGTTGGTTGCCAATTGCTGGATGATAAAAGAGCAAAAAGGGTCTGATCGTATGTTATTTTTTGTTGTGTTATGTGTTATACATATTTACACATAGTTGGTATTTTGTTGTTGAAAATATTATGCATCATAAGTTTGTTGAGTGTGGCCAGATGACTAGCCAAGATGCTTACATGCTAACTGGGTTATTTGGATTGCGCATTGCCTGGCAGATTTGTGTACTTGTCTGGGTTACCTAAAGGTACTGGATGTGCCAGAAGAGCCCTGATACCCAAATGCCAGCTTATCTGGACTGTGTTGCGCAGGTGCCATGAAGTCTGCTCAGATGTTTACTGTTGTATGTGGGACAGAAAACGATGGCAGTCTGGAGTAATGGGTGAACTCAGTGGTGTGGGTCAGGGCTACAGGCCCCTCCTGCTTGCGCCATGTTTTTTGCAGATTTATATAGCGCGAACTCGACCCGAAGGTATTGGAGCGCTTTACATGAGCACCAGTTACGTTACACAAGGACACATTCATTTTTGGTAGGCGTGGAGAGATTAAGTGATTTGCCCAGAATCACAGGATGCTGAGCCGACTCCGCGGCTCGAACCCGGTTCCCCAGCTCCAAGGTCTGCAGCTCTAGCCATAAGGCTACATCCTCTCCCCCTCAAAGGTTTCCAGTGCTTAGTTGGGAGATGGCACAAGTAGTCCAGCTTCACGTTCCTGTGTGCTCAGTTTCTCACAACATATGAAGTTCGTCTTTTAGGTGGAGTGTGTTGAAGTACCCAGTAATTAACATCCTAAAATGGGACCTTGGCTTAACAAGTGAAGTGACATTTTCTTCATCTGTTTGCTTAATATGGAGGTCACCAAATGTATATATATATATTTGTTGTTGATTCCCTAAGCACCGCCTCAGAGTGCCAAGTTGATGCAATTTGTAGGGCTTAGTCTAAAGTTAATATTAGCCAACCAGTAACAGCTACAGGACTTCAATTGAAGGATGAACTATTTAAAAACAAAACTTGAGAACAGAGGAGTAGGTTAGGAGAGTAGAAAGAGGATTATTTAGAATTAGATGGATGGTCTGCTATTCCGCCAGGCTGGCAGAGGTCATAACCTCCGCCAACCTGGCAGATGACCACCCTCTATATTTAGAAATCCCTGCTTCCCTTGCAGAGGTCTCTGCACCTTCAGAGGAGCTGCTTCATGGTATCTCCTCTGGAAGCACTGTCGCTTTGTTGAATGGCTACCATATTTCATGTAGCCTCCCTACAAACTTTGTTTTTCAAAAACAAAGTCCCAAGTCAGGAGTTTGTTTTTGAAAAACAAAAAAGTAATTACCCTGGGAGTTTTTCTCCGCTAAAGAAGGTGGATGGTCTGAGGTACTTAAAATGAAGGCCCAATATCAGAGTTGTTGTCGATTTAAGGTTTCCGCCGATGGAGCAAGCAGGGGCTCCTCAAGCAGGAACATGGTGGTGCGCCTGACTCTAAATGGAGTGGGCAAACCAGCAGTTTGGCAGACAGAGTACTCCTCCACGGATCACTGACAGAATATCGAGGAGCAAAATATCGACCTGCCAAAATATCGAGGAAAAAATATAGAATGCCAGAATATCGAATTCCTATCTACAAACAGCTAAGTACAAAAATATCGAATCCAAAATATCGTTGTAAAATATATAGTTAGTGAAAATACCGAATTTTTTAAATGTCTTAAAAGTAATGTAAAATTAATAAAATAATAAATATAATTAACTAAAACATACTTAAAAATACTTAAATAACCTTAATATTCATAAATAATTAATGTAAGTTAAAAAAAAAATAAACATGCATTTTTATTTTTTAATACATATATATATTAATGTAATATTAATAACAAATATTCAATATTTTTAGCGTAGGATAGCGGGAGGTTAAAATTTACTATTCCCACTCCAGTGAGTGCAACAGTAGGGAAAGCGTTGGATAGCGGGAGGGTAAAAATTACTATTCCCACTCCAGAGAGTGCAACAGTAGGGAAAGCGTTGGATAGCGTAGTGGTAAAAATTACTAGTCCCACTCCAGTGAGTGCAACAGTAGGGAAAGCGTTGGATAGCGGGAGGGTAAAAATTACTATTCCCACTCCAGAGAGTGCAACAGTAGGGAAAGCGTTGGATAGCATAGGGGTAAAAATTACTATTCCCACTCCAGAGAGTGCAACAGTAGGGAAAGCGTTGGATAGCGTAGGGGTAAAAATTACTATTCCCACTCCAGAGAGTGCAACAGTAGGGGAAGCGTTGGATAGCGGGAGGGTAAAAATTACTATTCCCACTCCAGTGAGTGCAACAGTAGGGAAAACGTTGGATAGCGTAGGGTAAAAATTACTATTCCCACTCCAGTGAGTGCAACAGTAGAGAAAGTAATGATTTAATATTTAAATTTAAAAAAAATAATTATCAATACCAATAAAAAATTAATTAAAATTAATCACCAATTACAACATATTTAATAATTAATTAATTATAAATACCAATAAATAGTATTTATTAAAAATTAATTACCTATTAATAATTAATTAACAACCGATTAATTTTCAATACCAAAAATTAATAAGTACTAAACAAAATACCAATTAATAATTAATTAACAGTAAATTAATTATCAATACAGAAAAATAATTTCAATAATTACTTAATTACAATTAAATTACTTCCCACCCTGTTCCCCTATAAACCCACAACCCGCTACGAATAATAAACTAATACAATTAATATAATTATCAATTAATCAATTAATAAACATTAATTACCAATTAATAAAAATGTATTACCAATTAATAAAAATTAATTACCAATTAATAATTAATTAACAATAAATTAATTATCAATACCAATAAATAAAAATAAATAATTACTTAATAAAAATTAAATTACTTCCCACCCTACTCCCCTATAAACCCACAACCCGCTACAGAACTAAAACGCAAAATTAAATTAAAAATAATTAATAATTCCTAAAAATTAATATTTAATTTACTATAATTAAATTACTTCCCACCCTATTCCCCTATAAACCCACAACCCGCTACAGAATTAAATTACACAATAATTAAATAACATAAAATTCATTAGTTTAAAAAATTCAAACATACATTACAAAAATAATACATACTTTTAACACATATACTAACACTTAAAACACTATTAAAAAAATCGATATTTTTAACAACTATATTATGACTGTCGATATTACTAACTTCGATATTATGGAAATCGATATTTCTTACCTGAATTCCGATATTCTGCACCACTACATTTTGGCAATTCGATATTCTGTCCATTCTATATAAAAAACTCGATATTCTGTCAATTCGATATTTTTGTTTCGATATTATGACTGTTCACCCTCCTCCACGTTTGTGGTGGAGTACCATGTGTTCCATACTCTAAATAAGGCCAAAGTCTTGACGGAAAACTAGCACCAGTATTTCTTGTTTTATGTATCACATTCTAGGAAACAAAATGGCTAACACCATGATTGTGGTATTCTCTCAAAGCTCCCTGGACAGTCAGCAGCCATCTTTCATGGCAAGTAACCCACAAGAAACGCTGAGCAAATTTGTGTCTCACACTAGAGATTGGGGGTTGTGTTGTGGGCATGTGGTGAGTGGGGTTTATATGTTTATATGTTTGTAGTTAGTATGATTTTGCTTTGTCCTTTCTTTCTTTCAGGCGTCACAAGCACCACAAGAACTGCACAAAGCAAACAACGGTGCAGAGGCGCACCGGGCCAGAGGAGTGCCGGATATCTCACTACAAGTCTACTTTCATTAACCCGCCAAGTGAGTAAATCATAGTGTGGGGGTTGGGGTGGGTTTGCCACCAATACAGTCAGTTTCACAATTGTCAGGGTATATCTCCTGCATTAAAATATAGTTTTGTGGCCATTATTAGATATATTTGTTTCTTATAGTCGAAATACCACATCATTTGGCCATGTTTTGAAAACTTACGTGACATTGCTACACGTATCACTGTGGTACCTATACCTGTGACCTTGCTATGCTGTCAAGTATTATCAGCTGAAGATGCATTCATTACTTCTTAGATATCTGTCATGTTTGTGATGGAGTAACCCGTCGGCCAAACTCGTAATCAGGCCCTTAGTTTTAAAGAGGACTCTCCATTGATGTTAGAGTTCAGTGAAAATCATCCCACTCCCTATATTTCTTTTTATCCCTCTTCAATATTTAGGCAGCTTGACTGGTACCTCAGGAACATACCACTTTCAAGAGTCCCAGGTGGGTCTTACCAAGCTCATCCCTTCCAATGGGTACCACCTTTCCAACTTTACTTCTCATTTTCACAGATGCTCAGCCCCGAAGCAGTAAGAGGCCTCTTCGTACCCCTCCTCATCCTAAGCGCCCACAGATGATGTTCAGCACCACTCAGCGGGCAGAGTTTGTCCCCAGGGAACTGGGGGAGCGGACTCGGCCATATGTTCCGGTAAGGTGGAGATGTGGGAATGCGCTGACCAGCTATAGAATACAACTATCATTTAAGACTTTCTTTTCTCACAATACCCTGAGATTCTGGGCAGGGGTGCAAGGAACCTCTACCTAAACCCCCCACTCACCCAACCTTTTACTATTTTATTTGATTTCATAGAAAAACACGTTGGTAGAATACCTCTTCTATATACCGTTCCTCTTAAACTGTTTAATTGATGTTTCCAAGATGAATATCATTTATCACCACAGATTTCTTTTTCAAAATTTGCTTTCACATGCTTGTAAAAAATATTTAACATGTTACGTGCTGGGAGTATCTCCCTAAATGTTGAGTCCTTTTTGATATTTGATCAGTTTGTGCTAATGTCTTCATAACCTCTTTGCCACAAAAGATATCCAGACTAAATTTGCTTCCTTTTCGCCAGCCGCGGCCGCTGCAGGTAAGAACGGTGGGGGGGTGGGGCCGGCTGGGGTATTCGAGAGACGACCACGAGGGAAAATTAAATAAATAATTAATTTTCCCTCGTGGTCGTCTCTCAAAATCCCCCCCAGCCGGCCCCACTGCCCAACCGCTCTTACCTGCAGCGGCCGCAGCTGCTTTTCGCTACATATTAAGAGTTGTAAAGGTGCCAAGGGTTTGTGCCCCTCCCCGATGGACCTGCTAAAATAGACAGAATGTGGCAAAAGTTTGCTTTTAATTTTACAAAATTGGGCAAAAAGTGCTGTACAATTATCATTTCACACAAACCTTTCTAATTTTTGTAATCACTACGTGTAACCTCAGAGTTTCCTCCACAAATCCTGCAATACATTTTGTGTAATATTTAGATAAACCCAAAAATGAGCATAGTTTCAATTTGTCCTTTGGTGAAGACGCACCCATATTTTCCTTGAGGAAACTTTCTGATGGCTTCACACCCTCACCGTCAATACAAAGCCCCAAGTAGTCTACACTTTTAGCTCCCACACTGCACTCTTCTCCTCTTATGGTCATCCCACATTTTTCAAATATCCTTTAAACGTTTTCCACAAGTTCATAGTGATCTTTCCAGTTCTAACCATACATCAATACATCATCTCGAAAATATTCTATACTTTCAATCCCCTTAAGACTAAGAGGCTGATGCATTGCAATGTAGAATACTGCCAATGCTGAAACTAGTCTAAAGGACAAGTAACAGAATATAAATGCACCATCCAAGGTTATGAATTATTTTTAACTGCTTTGAATCTGTATGGATTACAATCTGGTGATGCAGTGAAGACAGGTTGATGGTGGAAAAAATGGAAGCTCCCTTCTGCGTGGCTAGAATCTCATTTATGTTAAGCAGTGGGTGCCTATCAACCTAAATTCTGCCATTCAGGCGCCGTATTACAATAAGTGCCCCGGGGGCTCAACGGACGATGGTGCCCGCTTTGTGCGCCCCCGGGGTATTTTGGTATTACTGAAGGGGGCACAGATGCTTGTGCATCCCCTTCAGTAATACCGATAGCGCTAGCGCACTTAAAGCGCCAGCGCGACCTTTAGGGGGCGTTCCCTCATTTGCATAGGGGTGTGCCCTATGCAAATGAGGAAATTCCTTTGCCTCTGCCCCAGCGCCATATTACAGATGCAGGCGCAGAGGCAAAGAAGCTATCAGGGGGCGCACTCACAGTGCACCATCTTCTGGGTGGCGCAATGTGAGTGGGCCCCTGAGAGCAGCCCTCTGGAGGGGAGAAAAGGGGTCCTATGGACCCCCCAGACATCCCCTCGCAGGCGGGTGCAGTCACTGACTTCACCCACCTGCAAGGGGATCTCTAATCCCCTCTGAAAGGGCAGGTGGGTTGCCACCTGCACTGTGAAAACACTGAGCAGCTGCCAGCAGCCGCTCTGTGTTTTCACATGAATGTGCTGCCCTGGAGGCAGCACGAGTTCGCGGCTGCTCTGGGGTCAGAGCATACATCATAATAGGGCACATTGTCATTGTTTGCGCCGGGTGCTCCTTTTGAAAGGTGCACCCGGCTCAAACACTGACAATGCGTAATATGGCCCCAGATTGTAAAAATGTGTGCACATGGATTTTTCCATTGGCCTTTTGGGCTAAACCTCTGATGCTTCTGTTCTTTTATTTATTACCTCATCATACGTTCTGCATAATTCAAGTATCAGTTCTTCCTTGAACATCGTTGGCACTAACTGCACTTTGTACACCTTCGACGTGGCCACTTACTTCGAAATTACACTATGTTCGAACTCTGATTTTCTACACTTATCTCCAAAGACATTGGAAAACCTTTCTTCAGTGGCGGCTCGCCGAGGGAGTGCCGCAGGGCGGTGAGGCGGGGGAGGGGCACGGTGGGGGGCTAGTGGACTCGGACTTACGACGGACAGAACTCCCTCTGAGTTCTGTCCGTCGTATGTCCAAGTCCACTACCCCCCCACCCTGCCCCTCCCCCGCCCCGCGGCACTCCCTCGGCGAGCCGGCACTGCCTTTCTTTCCACTTAGAAAAGATACTACTGTTTTTCCTTTCGCCTCCTTTAAACAACCCTTTTCATTTTTCCTAACTTGTTGACTCTTCTCGCCCCTTCATAACACATAATCTTTTCAGTTGGGAACTCCTGTGATGTTCAGTGCTCTTTGTTGTGGTTATCCCAAGAGGCAACCTCCATCCTTAAGTACATACACACTTTCTTCCACAGACCTTCCCTTAAACTCAAGGATAGTAATATAACATCCCACAAATTCAATGTTTCTTTCCGTACGCCAGTAGACTAATGTCAGGTTCTTGTAACTCCTTATCACTGCACCAAGCACTTTCGGGGACTCCATCCCCCAGCAGGCCACGCGGCAGGAGCCGCCTACACGTTTCCCAAGCGCCAGGAGGTGCATAAAAGCTGCTCATCACTGCACCAAGCACTTTCGAGGACTCCATCCCCCAGCAGGCCATGCTGTAGGAACTGCCTACGCGTTTCCCAAGTGCCAGGAGGTGCATAAAAGATGCTCAGGGCCCCCGCAGTGCGGGAGTCCATCACTGCACCAGGCACTTTTGGGGACTCCATCCCCCAGCAGGCCACGCGGCAGGAGCCACCTACGCGTTTCTCAAGCGCCAGGAGACGCATAAAAGCTGCTCAGGGCTCACGCAGTGCGGGAACCCATCACTGTACCAAGCACTTTCGGGGACTCCATCCCCCAGCAGGCCACGTGGCAGGAGCCGCCTACAGGTTTCCCAAGCGCTAGGAGGCGCATAAAAGCTGCTCAGGGCTCCCGCAGTATGGGACGCGTGCAGGCGTGCATGGGCTGCGCCCCAGCAAAGCCCGGGCCAAGAGCGGGCCCGACCACACCCGTCGGAGCCCGGAGGAGGCTGGGCTGGGCCACCCCTCTTGGTTGCAAGTTTGAGCAAGGGACCCAAGTGATCAGCGCCACCCAGTTACTCTTGTTTTATTCTTTATATCCTTAACAAAGTGTGGGTATATAAATAAGTCAGGCGAGCGTGACAGGATGGGGAAACGGAAGGCCAAAGGAAGCCCAAACGTTGTGCCCAAACAAGCCAAAAGATCAACGGCGAGTGCCGCAGCAAACTGCGTGGCAGATGACATTGACTCTTTAATTGAGGAAGTGGAGAGCTTATTAAATGGCCAGAACAAACCTCCCAAAGCGGGCCCCAAAACGACAGCTATTTTTGCGTTAAGTAAATCAAGGAAAAAAGTCCCAGGGTCTGATTTAACATCTAAGGGCACAGCTGTGTGTGAAGTGCACTCTGACAATATAATAAGTCCAAATCAGCTAGAGTCTGATTCAGTGGACCCACTACCTGACCAAGGCTGCTCCAATATGATGGCGGAGGGAGTAGCAGCCTCTACCATAGTACGTTCCAATCGTTTTGATCCCCTTGCCACGACAGAAGCACCCACCCCTGAGGTTTACAATCAAACCCCAACAGGCCCAGGAACTGAACCAACCATTACTGGCACTAAACATAGAAGAACTAGTGTATCAAAACAAGTGAACAGCAATGCTCCCTGCATCGAACTGAGTGAGCTCAAGTCTAACGTAAAGGTCCTGACAGCAGACGTTATGGTACTCAGGGGAATTGTAGAAACTCTGATAGACCAGCTGAATAGTGGCCGCCTCAATACGACTCGGGGAGCAGGGTATGGGCCGGGACCTGGCTATAGACATATGATCGATCAAAGTAACAAATGGGTAACTGGAGGGGTGGGCACGGTGGAAAGGAGGGGCTGTAACGATTCAAATTACCAGCACTTTATGGCAAACAACTTCAACCAGCACCAGTGTCCCCAAACCTATCCACCTGCTTGCACTACGCAAGGGAATTCACCTGCCCAGTCTACAATGCATCGCAACTTATCTAAACAGGGATGTTACCAGGGTGGAGTATATAGTTCGGGAGGGGCAATGGGCAATGAGGGTCCTATGGGAAGAATACTGGAAGGGCCACTGTAAGGTCACAGTGGTGTTAGAAGTAACCCTTACATGAATGTCCTGCTGAGGGAACATAATTTATTACCCTGCCATGGGAGGATGGGGTATGGTGAAGGAGAAGGGATATCTGGAGGGAGCGGATGTCAGGGTGTGAACAGTAGATCCTTCAACGAGGGATGCAATAGGGTGTTCGTGACAATAGTACCCAAATTGACAAATGATTCAGGGGAATCTAGGGACGCCCTGGTAAACAAAGCTATTCACTGGATAAGGCAGGTGAGACAGTGTTGTTCAATCATAAGATCAGACATATTAAGTGCGAAGCGTTGCTCAACAAATAAAGAGTCAGACCATACTATACTAGAACTGGCCTCTAACGATTTAGTAAAAGGGTTAGTTAACTTGGAGCAACGCACACTGCCCCCGATTAAATCACAGATCCAGATCAAGTTCACACCCCCAAGCACACTTTCGTCCACCGATAGGAATCAACTGAGCCCACCAGATAGCACCACTAACATCAACCAACAGGCAGTCCCCGAAAATTGATCTCCCTGATAGGCATCGTGATTGTCCTCTAGCAACGCTTTGTTAACTACATTACAGGAAGGTAATTTCCAACGTTTACTAAACAACCTACCGGGGACTCATACAACTAACGCTGAGAGGGGACAGTCCCCAATTCAAATACCAACACAAATCCAGTCACTGACATACTTGACATTTCATGAGGAGGGCGAACACCGGCCATTCCACGAACCCAGCGGGAAACTGAGACTGTTGTCTTGGAACCTCGCAGGGATCAGGTCCAAGATCGCCTGTGAAGACTGGGGGAGGCTAATAGACACCTACGATATCTGCCGCTTTCAAGAGACTTGGGCAGTTAATACAATTTCATAGAGTGGGATACACAAATCATAGTATAGAAGCCACCCCGTCAAGGAAAGGCCGCCCTGCTGGCGGACTAATAATCTGGACCAAAACCAAAAGGGGGATCCATATAAAAAAACTTGAACTAGATAGCCCCAATTTACTGGCCGTGATCATTAAAGACACCAGTACCAACAGGTCAGTCTTATTGGTAAATATTTATAATAGGTTCACCTCACAACACCAAGACTCTCCAACCATCGTACATTTAGATCAATTTCTCGAGACGGACAGGGTATACCATCACTTAGTCGTAGCCAGGTACTTTAATGTAACTTTTGAGCCTCTCGAAGTAACTAAAAGTATCACTGATGAAGAAGACTCTGAACTAGGCATTCCATAACTAAGTCACGGAAAACCAGTGAAGCAAGTGAAAGTAGCTCTCCAAGTAGCATCCCTCACCTACAAACATGGGTTGAGGGCTGTGAATGGCTGCTCTACCTCCGATCGCAATTTACATCACACATACAAGAGGGCAAACAGCAAAACTAGAATAGATTATATCTTGATTGACGTCCAATCATGGTCAAGTCTAGTAGATATGTGGGTGATAGAAAGACACGATAGTGATCATAATGCTCTCTCTCTGGAACTAAAAGAAGCATCTTGTCCACCCCAACCACCCATGGAACCCAAATCTTTTAACTGTATTACCACTAGTAACAACAGGAAGAGGATCAAATGGCCACAAATAGAGAACAGTGTAGAGACCCTGACACAAATTTGCACCTTAGTCAGTGACTCCTTGAAGACCTTGGACACTGTCAATGTGAAGGAGCAAGCCAAGGTAGATACATTTAAAACCTTAATTAGTAACATAAATAAATTCTTCTACAAAGTCTACAGTGGAAGGGGTAAGATCAGGAACAAAACAAACAAGTGGTTTAACGAAAATTGTAAACTAGCACGACAAGCATTGATGGGAGCAATCAAGTCTGGCCAGTGGGACATTATAGCTATGAAAAGGAAGGCCTGTAAAAACGCACAAAATGAGGCACATAGGGCCTGGCACATAGGGCTATGGCAAGACCTATTAGCCGCGGCACAAACTAAAAACAGCAAAGAATTCTGACATTTAATTGCGAAAGGGACGAGACGCCTGGTGGTGGAAGAAGACTTCCATATTCTCCCACAGACCTGGGAAGATCACTTCTCTAAATTATATGTAGGGCCAGTGGACAATGGTGTAATGCCCATAGAGCCCCCAAATTTGGGAGCAGATAACAATTGCCTATCTTACACCATAGATGAAACGCTAGAAGCAATCACAACCACACAGAGGGGGAAAGCTCCAGGTTTAGACCTAATTCCGGGGGATCTCTATCTATCAGAACTCCAAATATGGAGTGTTATTCTCAACCATACATATAATGCCATACTAAAAGGGGCAGAAATACCAGACTCTTGACTAGGTGCCGAGGTAGTCCCCATTTACAAAAAGGGAGACAAAAGTGACCCGGCAAATTACAGGCCCATAAGCCTCATTGATATCGCCCAAAAAATATTTTGCCTTCAACTGCTAGGGAGAATAAATGACTGGATAAGGGAGGGGGATTTATTATCACCACTGCAGGCAGGATTCAGAGGGAAGACAAGCACCCCAGATCAATTGCTTCGCTTCCTTCTGATTTTATGAAAATATGTGACAATTGGGAAGGGCGCCTTATATGTGGTATTTGTAGATCTCCGTGCTGCCTTCGACTTAGTACCCCGGGAGAAACTTTGGACAGCACTGAACGAACTAGGGATCCCAATGAATCTATTACAAATCATCATGAGATTACACATAAATAACTATGCTCAAATTAGATGGGGGAAGGAAGGCGGGTTAACAAATCGGATTGGGGTGAGTCGTGGTGTGAGGCAAGGGTGCGTTCTTGCGCCAACCCTTTTTACACTTTACATAAACGGATTGATCTCTACACTAACAGGTTGTAGGGGTGACCCCCGCAAGCTTGCAGGCCAAGAGGTGCCTGCATTACTTTTTGCAGATGACACTTTGCTCATCTCAAGAACACCAATGGGGCTCCAAAATCTAGTGGGCAAGTTTGAGAAGGCCTGCATAGACCATGGACTAGAAATTAACACCCAAAAAACAAAGTTCATGGTTTTTAATCATCACAAGTCTTTTAATCGCAACATAAAACTGGGCTTAACCATATTAGAAGACGTGAAACAATTTGATTACCTAGGGCTGCGGCTCTCAAATACACTATCATGGTCACCACAACTACTGAAAAGCCAGTTGTCATTGCAACATGTGGGGATGGCTTTAATTAAAAAACCAAGGAAGTCAAATTATAGACCGCTGACCCCCGCAATCCAAGTATATCAAGCAAAGGGACTAGGAGCCACACTCTATGGTGCACAACTCTGGGGACATACTAATGCAAGTATCATTGAAAAAAAAGAAAACTATTTTATTAGATCTGTGCTGGAGCTTCCCCGAAATGCCCCATTAACACCAATGTGCTTAGATCTGGGCATGAGGAGTGTTGCCCATGCAATTGCCCTACGGCCTCTAACTTTCTGGATGCGCATCTGGGTAAATGAGTCACCGCTGCCAATGAAAGAATCACTACAAGAAATATTAACGCTGGACACCAAAGGTAGTGTCCAATGACTCAACCACATTAAGCAATGGTTGGGCAAACTTGGCATGAGTGACCTATGGCTATCCCCTGGAAACATTAAAAAAAAAAAGATAAATGTCAAAAAGAAATATTAGAGCCAAGTAGAGGATAACTGGTGAAATAGGAATAATGCAGGGGCATTAACAATCACATTCTTCAATATTAAAGACGAAATGCAGCAAGAAGATTTTCTGAACCAAATAGAGCCACCACTTGCAAGATCACTTTATTTGAAATTTAGGTACGGTATCTTTCCAGTTAACAGTTTTGTTAGTAGCTGGAAGGGTGTCGATACCCCACCCAGTTGTCCAGGGTGTAATGGTTTTCTTGAATCAGAAGTCCACTTCCTGTTTTTTTGTCCCATGTACAAACAAACAAGAAGGACTTGGCTAATTTCAATCTGTCGAATTCTGGCAGCTAACCGTCTAAATGAGAATGTCAGAATTTTAAAAAGGTTCAGCACAGAATACCTAGTCTTTGGCCTGTCTAGATATTTGCCTTATGCATGGACAACACGTTGTAGAGCAATAAAGAACATCAAACAAATACAGACAGGGTAATGAGAATATTAATTGATAGGAAGACTAATCTTGTGCAGGGATAAGTAACATCCAGGGGATTGTAACGAAAAGGAACTGTGAAATAAAGTTGGTTACCATTATCCCGTTTTTAGGTCTCGCCTAGCGACGCAGCGCATGCGCTTCTCGCCTTGGCGAGATCTATTGTTGTCTGTTTCTTGGCCGAAAGGGGACAGGACATGTGCACACGTGTGGAAGACAGGACATGTGCACGCGTACGTCTGACGGCTTAGCAGAAGAGACAGCAGATGTGCGCGTACGGGTGACAGGAGATGTGCACGCGTACGGCTCTGCTCGGTCGCTCCCTCTCTCCCTCCCTGTCTGCGCGCACCCAGCACTTTTATTCAATGCCGCTCCTATTTGCTTTCCCTCTTGCACCCTCCCACCCTCCTTTTCTCCCTCCGTTAGGCCCCTTCTCAACGCTGGTCAAAGCCAAACTTTGCTATCGCGGACACTGTATATGTTTCACGCCGCTACCCAAAAAACAAAACGCTGCTACACATAATACGCGTTCAGTTACTGCGTCTAAGCACACTGCTCCCATATTCCACTTGCAGAACAGCATTATTCTACTGGGTAGCATAGTACCAATTTATTAATAGGGTTCTGCCCTTTAAATTTGCCCTTAATGCAAAGTTTTACATTCCATACTTTTCAGCTGCACACATGCCCTATACCCCTTTTTGTTACTATATGCCAGGTTGCTTTATAAAACCTTCGCACATTAATTTTCGTTTCTGTCACTCCCTCACTTCTTCCCCCTAAACCACTCTCCCCCTGGTCCACCCCTTTTTGTCTCCATTATACACCAGGCGGCTATAAACAGTCGGCCTACACACATACCTTCCAAGTCTTTTTCTGGTATCTCGGAGGCCAATTTCCTCATCTTATCTATCCCACCAGCTATTGTGCATCTCAATTAGCTGCTAAAAGCACCATGTTGTACGCATTCACCACATGCTTCCAGTTTTCCCTTGTTAGGTGATTGTGTTCATCGCTGGGACTTTCCACAAAGCATACTTGCCCGAAGATATGGTTAGTGATCGTGTTTTTATATATTGTAAAATCAAATTACTGTTGCATATTAGCTGTAAAAAATGAGAACCAAGCAATTATGTGCTGCTGTGGCAACGGAGACCAGTGTGCCGATTTCACCTCCAGACAATCGAGAGAACACCTCCCAATGCCGAATAGCCTGTTTCCATTTCCCATCACATTTGCTTCCTGTTTCAATTTTGTTTATGCACGATTGCTGACGCTGCCAAGGCTGCATGGGTCCTCAGTCACCTGAACACTGAGTTCCTAAATAGACCACTACTGTGTATTTACACTGCTAAACAACAACACAAATGCCTGCCTGAGATTCAACTTCAACGGTCTGCAGCAATTCTTTGTTCTTGGGTGCTTGTCTGAATTAAATTTCACTTAATTCCAGCCACACACCGCTTCGGAGCCCCAGCATCCTACATTGGTTTAAAGAGTTCTATTGCCATCAGCTGTTGGGTAAATCCTTATTTAATTGATGGGTGGGGCTACAAATACCCCAGTATTTGGGTACGGTATCTACTACCAGTGGTTCTGTAAATCTCCCATGAGGACTGGACCTTTCACTTGTGGTGTTACACGGTCTGCTTTATCTAGTCTCTGAGCGCTATTTTCTTTAATAACCCATGACGTGCTTTCCTACAAGGCAGCACGCCAACTTTTATATTTTTATTAATAGTAATGTCTGCGGGTCCACTTTAACTATTGTGGCCGCGCTTATTTATGTATTTAATTTGCAGCGCGGTCCGCTTTAACATTAGCGGCTGCACTACAGATCCTTTATTTATTTGTAATTTTTAGATGAAAGCGCCTCATACCGCGCTTTCACTTTAATGTTGTCCGCGCCCCTTTCTTTTCACACTGCTCACTGTACCCTAAATACGGCGAGCAGCATCTAAATAAAGGGGCGCGGCCACCATTAAAGTGGACTCGCATTTGCGAGAGTTTGAGCTATTGGCATTATAAATAACAATGCTTTGTATATGTGTGCTGGGTTTAAAAACACAGAAATAAAATGCATTGTTATTTACAATGCCAACAGCTTAAACTCTCGCAAATGCGAGACCTATTGCATTGAAAATGCTTGTTTAATATTATGAATATTCCTTATTCTTCTTTAATTCATCCACGCGCAAAAGCTCATGATATGATTTAAAAAAATAATGGCTCAACTAATCATGTTGCTATTTTTATGGTTAACTTGATATTTTTATGTACTTGCGACGTTAAGATTAATCCTGTTTTTATTGTATATCTTAATTTTATTATGGCTCGTTCACAGATGTTTTAAATGTATAAGCACTAGGCACTTTATCAAATAATAGCACAAGCATACTAGCAAATTCAATGCTATAGTAAGGCCTATAGGTATTTACAAAAGAAACAGCTATTGGCGAATGTTGTCATGATTGATGGACAAGGGAAAGGTGTTAGACATAACGTATCTAATAGTATATTTTTCTAGGAGCACTGGATGTGGAATTTGCTCCTCTTTTTCCCCCTTCCCACTTCCTGACTAGAATGTATCGACAAAATGAACTGTAAATTGATGTGCTTTTATGATTTTTATAATGAAATCGAATAAAGATATCTATCTAACTCCTCATCTTTATATGTCTCATATTTTCACCTTTTAGTGTGTATCTTGCACCAGATTACACCATCATTCTTATATTTCTTCCTCCTACCAACATGTCACAAAATTGGGCATCTGTCTCTTCGTCCGCCACATACTTCCAACAGGAACGCATCATCTTCATTATTAACCCCATTTTCTACTGAATTAATTCCTCTTACGTTTGATTTCCCATCCTTCTCCTTGCACATCTTTGTGCAGCATTTCTTCTGGTTACAATTTCGACATGTTTGAAATGTTCCTGGACAGTTCCATTCCATAGCCATGTGTCCTCTAAGACCACATATAAAACATGTGATATCTTTGACACTATACTCACTAATTTTTTATTGTACCCTCTCTGATTGGTACATTTACTTTCTTTTTCACTGTGGTGATTCCAGTGCCACCATCCCCTCCAACTGACAATTCCTCAATGCCCGGTGATGTTTCTACCATTTGTCGCGTAACCTTCACAGCTTCGTCAAATGTTAAGTTCTTCGTTAGAAACAGCCTTTCCTGTATCTTCCTATAGCTGGTTCATTGCACCAATCGGTCCCATTTCATTACATCATGGAAGCTCCTATAGTTGCCCGAGGCAGCTAATACTTGTAAGCAGTGGCGACTGGCACGGATCAGGGGTGGCGGGCGGAGGGGGAGTTGGGTGTGTATAAAAATAAAAATAAACTTACCTCACCATCACGTCTGTCCTCCGTCGTCTCTCCATGGAAGCAGTGAAGCACACAGGCTACCCTAGCCATTCACGATAGCAGCGTCGTGATTTGTGTGAGCATCGTGATTTGGCTGTCAGACAGGGACTATGGGCCTGTGCAACCAAGATGGCCGGCCAAACTGTCATGTGTACTTACAGAATGCCCACCACTTCTCCCCTGCTCCTCTGTGAGTAGTCCTGCCCGCCCGGCAAAACTGCCTCAGCAGGGAAAAATTAAATGATAATAACATCGAGCTATTATCATTTTATTTGTCCTTGTTTTTACACTGCCGAAAAGCAGTGGGCCGACGCCCGTCCGCCTCAGCGGAGGAGCCGCCACTGCTTGTAAATCTCCAAAATAGCTATCTGAAATTTCACCAGGTAATTACACAAGCTCTCCCACTGCATACTTTTACTTTCTGTAATTATAATCTCAAATCTTCATTCCCCCATTCGCACTCATCTAGGTATTCTTCAACTTCATCCAGCTGGATTGGTGATAAATGTAATACCTCTTCTTCCCTCTGTATCTATATAGGTGGCAACTTTTCCTTTTCCTGTGAAGATATTGCCTCCCATAACCTCTTCATAGGCTTCAAATCGACTCTTCAGTAGACTTACCAGGTGATTATAGGAAGCGAGGCGGTGCAGACGTTCCTTTCATCCCGCTCTGTTGTGAAGGCTAGATTCAAAGTAACCCTAAAGTACTAACTTTTGCCCATTTACGTGTTGTGATATTGAACTCTGTCCTGCTCTTCCCATATTTTACAGTCCATAGGAATGAAGTGATGTGTGGCTTTACACTGTGTACATAATGCAAAACGCTTCCATGCACGTTTTAACACTGAACTCTAAAGTAACCCTTTCCTCCAAAACTTAGAATAGTTTGCTTTGCCACATGACACAACAGGCTTTTTACTCAGTGTACAGGGCGCTCCCTGTTTTCCCTTTCTTTCTGTGCACACACACATGTGCAAGCAGGTCTCTTCTACATGGCCCGCCTGGCTCCCCATGCGTCCAGCAGGTTCTGATTCACAATGTCAGTGTTGTGTCCTCACAGCAACACTCCAGCCGCACTCTGGTCTGTATCCTCATGCATGTTGACACATAGACTCACATGTGCTGATGGCTTGCTAAAGTTGCCTAAGTTACTGCAGATGTTGATTCTGTCCCACCTCAGGGGCACAGGTCTTCTCGGTACTAACTGAGGCTAGATGGCACTTCTCATTGGGACTCCTCCCCTGCAGCTGCCAAGGAGCATCACTTGTAGTTCTTCTTGGCTCCCTGGCATCCTTTTTCCTGGCCCAATCATTGCCATTGAAATAAGTGTCAGCCTTTCAAGGGTCTAAAGAAGACTTCACACCAGTGGCGACTAGCAGGACTAAAATATGGTGGGGTGCACTAGTGCCAAACTCACCATATATGCGGCTCCCCTAGTGAAGCACTTTTCCCTTGGCGTCCACGAGCAGGAATGGAAGGACTTCCTTCATGCTCAGTGGAACACGATTCCAACCAATCCTGGAGATGCTCTCCTGCTGTTTTTAGCATGAGAGCAGCTCCAGGATTGGTGGGAGCAGGCTAACCCAGCGCTCATTTTGAGGCTGGGGACCTGTGCCAGCAATCCCTCGGCTGTTCCACAGCCCTGGGTTTGCTGGGTCTATAGTGCCCATGTTGTGCTGGCCGGAGCAAGACAGTCGGCCAGCACGACATGCGCACTGAAAGGGGCAGCAGTCATCCTGCAATTGTAGTATTCAGCCACGCCCCCTGCCCTCATGAGCTGGTGGCAAAAGAAAATGGCATTATTATGCCATTTTATTTATTTGTGTTTGCCTGCTGCGTACGCAGCAAGCGGGGCCATGCTCCTCCGCTCTTTAGGAGTAGCCGACCTGCTTTACACTACAAAGGTAGAGATGACTTGCAGGCACTACAAATGTCTGCCTGCACATCAAGGCACTGTGGATGCCAGCACTCTCAGGTACTAGAAACAGCTGTACTCGCAGGTACAATAGTTGGCTACCTTTAGGCACTAGTACTGCCGGTTCTCTCACCCACTATATACGTTGCCATTTCAGGCACTGGAGACTGCTAAACTCTGACACACTACAGTTTGCTGCACCCTTCGGCAATAGCAATTTAGGGAACCGCTTCTACTGGCTTTGGGTGGCAACCCTCCGACACACTAGAGGTGGTTTTCTATTCAAGGAATACTACAAAACAATAGCAATGTCAGCATCCCTAGGCCTGCACATGTTTTATAGGCATTTGTACATCCTTAGTTGAAAGAATGGGGTCAGCTGTAAAATTAACAATAATAAAGATATGTGACATATTTGTTCTAGTCGCAATACATTAAAACTCAAAGTATCTGATATAAGCAAACTAAAAATTTGCAGCTCTATTGCTCAACACGGAAGATTGCACTGACACAGTTATTCAGTCTTTCAGCTACTTAGGACTGTAAACTTGTGCCTATCTGCAGTAAGAGTTTTTTACAGCCATGCTTGTTCATCTCATGAAGTGTAACTAAACAAACTCTATCTGCAGCTTTGACAAGACTGTAAACAACCTCAGCCTGGTTAATAGAGGCAGGCAGTGGAGAGGCACACTGTGCAGACAGGCACAGCTATAGTCTGTGTGTGTGTGACAAGGTATCATTGCTAGAGTGTTTGCTTCTACTGTTTATTTAATTATAGCATTGAAAATCCTCACTTGCATCATCCCCCGCCCCATTAGTTAAGGGGAGGATTGACACTCCCCATCACTGCCTTTCCCTAGTTTTTAAAATAAGTATATGCTGGTTCTTTGTTCCTCTTTTTTCATCCCTTTTTAACTTTGCCTCCGTTTACATTTCTCTCGTAACTCTTTTTTCTGCTTTAAAACAAACTATGTTTTCAAACAGCGAATCTGCAATGGGGTCCACATTTATTTTTCTTTTATTTATTTTTTGATTTTTTAGTAAATTGATGCACTTTTTTTATTGTTCTTGGGTTTTTTCCAATTATTTTCTGCCAAACTTTATTTCTGTCAGTGTGTTTTTCCACTAAATGTGTGTTCCATTATTTGGGTTCTCAGAAATGAGCTCTAGTTGTTATGTTTTGTCCTTAAAGCCACACTCTACAAAAGTTTACATATGTCATGATCATGATCTACAATCAAAATGCAAAGTGCTCACATCTGTCTATTTATGTTTGTAAGTTTAGGAGTTTAAAAAAAAACTAGTTTCGTGCCACAAAAATCCAAGCTTCTTTCTTTTTATTTCCACAGCGTGGAACCTATTTTTCTAAGATGTATGAGGGAGAGTGAAACGGGTTCAGAAGTGAGAGCGGCCATATATTATGTTGTCTAAAGTACCCCCTAAATTACCTAATAAAGGACATTGCAAATCAACTCAGAGATCTGAGACCTCATGAAGGAAATCTGTGGATATCCACATTCCTCGACATAGAGCTCCTCTGGGACTTTTTTAGGTCTCGCCTACGCGGCAAAAAGACCTTTTGCAATCGATTCGGCTTTTCAGCCAAAAACGTGCACGCATTCCATTGCCTTCAATGGCAACGCGTGCACGTTTGGCGATTCACTTGCGGGAGCGAGCAGCTGGCGCCATATGGTAGCAATTATTGCTCCTGGCGCCGCTCGCTCCCGCAAGGGAATCGCACTCCCCCCACCCCTCCCACTTCTTTAACCCAGAGTACTGTTTCACTTTCGCGGTCACTTGTGTTTCAGTGCTTGTTTTGTTTGCTACGGTTGTGTAGAAGCATGGGGCACGCTTTGTTTCTGCATGCATTTATTTATGCACCATGCTTTCACTTTCGATCCTCTATATGGTTCCTTCCTTTGCCGCTATCCCAGACCTGCCTGGCAGCCGCCCGATCCTGCCCAAGGCCTTCTCCCTCCATGCCTCTCTCCATTCCTTGGCTCTGGCAGCACAGGCGGCCATGGCTGGCCTGCTCCCATGGCTGCTGCCGCAGCAGGAAGCGGATGGCAGGGAAACAATGGCCAATAACGGTAGTGCCCGGGCGGGAGGAGGAGGTTGCCTGGGCTTGGCATTTGCGTGATGATCCAGCTCAATGTCGGAGGCACCAGGTAAGCACCGCAAATTGCTTGGCCAAGGCGGGCCGTCAGTGCTGCAGCCGAGAGGAGGCTCTCCGGCTATAAGGAACTCTGGGAGGCACGCCGTTTAAAAAAATATCTGTGCTTTGATCTTTTTTTCAACAGTGCAGCATGCTTGTTAGTTATAGTTTGCAGGACAACTGCTAAAACTTAAGTTGTTCATTCACGGGAACCAGCGTGGATTGTGTCTTGCTATCGGAAGCAGTGGATACAATGTTGATTGATGTGGGAACGAACATTTCTGAACCTGCGCACTGACTCCCTCAACATCTCGTGGCTCAACTGTAACTTTTTTGTGATTAAAAAAAAAATCGTTTTCTTGAGTCCTCTCCTGCCTCTGGCCGGTACACTGTAGTGTAGGCGACCTTTCTACTATGCACTGGAACTTAATCCTCCGCTTCCCAGCCACAAAACCATTTTAACCTGGCAGCAGTTGAATCGGGCCTACGGAAGAGAATGCAGACTACAACCCCCAGAATGCAGTAGGTTAATAAATGAATCCGCGCTGGTGGAAACAACAAGTCTCTAGAACCATCGAGCCCTAGCGAGTGTTAACCCTGTGCAAGTGTCCACCTCGCAGATTGACATTAAATGCCCCAGCCTCTTTGTTTCATGTTATTTTAACCCCCTGGCAGGACGGGTCTTGCGGGATCACGTGTACTGTCTTAAGCCCAGCGTGCTATTTCTCAAGGCAGAATGTGGATTTAGTAATTATTTTTGTTATGCCGCACATTTCTATCATACGGACATCTGCCATTGGCACGGCCTCGCAGCGCCTTGGAGGCAGTCAGGAGTCCTGCAGCCAGTCTCGTCCAGTATTGCAATTTATATCGAGTTTACGCCTTCGTAGTCAGATGCATTCATGTGATTACACTACAGAATCAAATGGAGTCACCGGATCACCCTACATACTGCGTTGTACACAACAAGCACATTACACGCGAAAACACACAAAAATATAAACCATTTTACATGCTCAACACATATGATCCTTAATCAGCTCTGCCATTATACATTTTCTGGTTAATCTGCTTGTTTTTTACCCACTTGAGGTTTTTTTTCTTACATTTTTTTCCTACGTGTTTTTCCTACAGTTTCCTAATTCGCTGCTGCTGCTATACTTCTTCATTCGAGCACACGAGAAACAACCACATTTCCTAAACAGTTCCATCCTTTCAGCCTTATGACAATACTTAAAACTACAAGACAGTAGCAAGAGTTAACAAGCATTTGCAATGCAATAGGTCTCACATTTACGAGAGTTTGAGGTATTGGCATTCTAAATGACAATGCCTTTTATTTACGTGTTGATTTTTGAAACATAAATAAAAGGCATTGTTATTTACAATGCCAATAGCTTAAACTCTCACAAATGCGAGACCTATTGCATTGCAATGCTTGTTCTTAAGAGGTATGAGGAGAGTGCTCGGCAGTAGCCATCCTCCGGTGCATGCAGGACCAAACAAAACAGCACCCACAGAAATATGCACATACACACAAAATGTATGTCAATTTTTTATTTTGCTGCAAGAGATGGGAGCTCAGCTGCAATGTCAACAACAAAGAGAGACCAAAAGGGCAATAAAGGTCCAGCATACGGGCCCTAGCATCAATAGCAATAAAGAGGGTATGCAGTTCCTGAAGTGAAAGGCGGGAAAATAGCGATGGAAGTATCAATAACTGGCTAACAAAAAGGAAGGATGGGGAATCCTTCCTTTCGGAAATAGTGCCCTCACACACCCAGCCCGCTGGGTGTCATGCTTCATCATTGGGCATGCTCCTCGTCGGGTCGGCGCTGCAATACCCGACGGGCACCCTCAGTGGGGGCTCTTTGGCGGAGATCTTTTATTCCTGCCGTTTGGTGAGGTGCGTGTGAGGGGCCCTATAGTGTAGAAGTGCAGTGAAGTGTATAGTGCTCAATGGAGACAAAGTGAATTAAAACAGGTCTGGGAGAAACCAGGGCAACTAATTTAATATTCCTGACTCCCCACCTGATTAAAACTAGAAATGTGGCAACTGTCTAAAGTAATGTAAAAGGCAGTTGCACTTTAAATCATACGGTCAACATGTTTCTTGCCCTAGTAGTCCCTAATGGATCAAGCGGCAATTCATCAGGACCTAAATCTGGGTTGGAAATCTACACTAAACCATTGGTAATGGGGTATGTTAACCTAGATATTACCAGTCTTGTCACATCGGTGACGTGCAGTGTTCATGGGTGCTGTAGCCAGTCGAAAATTAGTTAAAAGCCAGCCCCATCAGATACCGGCAAGGAATGGACACGTTGATTCAACATGTGTCAACAGCTCGCGCCCACTCAGCGGAGGACCTAACCTGCAATGCCGGTTCCCGGTAACACTGCACGTCACCGATGTGACAAGACTGGTAATATCTAGGTTAACATACCCCATTACCAATGGTTTAGTGTAGATTTCCAACCCAGATTTAGGTCCTGATGAATTGCCGCTTGATCCATTAGGGACTACTAGGGCAAGAAACATGTTGACCGTATGATTTAAAGTGCAACTGCCTTTTACATTACTTTAGACAGTTGCCACATTTCTAGTTTTAATCAGGTGGGAGTCAGGAATATTAAATTAGTTGCCCTGGTTTCTCCCAGACCTGTTTTAATTCACTTTGTCTCCATTGAGCACTATACACTTCACTGCACTTCTACACTATAGGGCCCCTCACACGCACCTCACCAAACGGCAGGAATAAAGATCTCCGCCAAAGAGCCCCACTGAGGGTGCCCGTCGGGTGTTGCAGCGCCGACCCGACGAGGAGCATGCCCAATGATGAAGCATGACACCCAGCGGGCTGGGTGTGTGAGGGCACTATTTCCGAAAGGAAGGATTCCCCATCCTTCCTTTTTGTTAGCTCAGCTGCAATGACTGTAAAGTTTGATACAACTTTTAATCCTTTTAAGGGGGGGTTCAAATTGGAAAGGTCTTTGCTCAGAAAAGTAGACCTTCTCTGTGCAGGCTACAGACAAGCTCGCTGCATGGGCTGCCTGATCTCAACATGTCGTTCAAGTTACATAAGTGATGAATGGGGCAATGATTCACATATCTGTTGATCCTCCTCTGATTTATTGTCAGGCATTCCAACCCAATTATTGGGGAGTAACTGGGAAGTAGTCTTCTAAACTGGATTCGGGAGGTCTTGTACATTCTAGTGTCCCTTTGGCTTTTAAATAGGGCCCCACCACCTTGATGAAATGCTTATGCCCAGCTAATAACCACTTGGCATACTTTTTTTCTTCGAAGAAAGAATACTATGAGTCTCCACAAGAACCACTGCAGAACAAGACTGTCTACAATATCCACTTCCCGCCCAAGGAGCCGGTAGTGACCACCATCCGACGCCCACCCAGTAATCTGCACCCCAGTCAAGACCGGTTCGATGACCACACAACCAGCAAGGACTTCTTCAAGGACTGGAAGGGGGGACGCCAGGCCCGGTATGGAGAGCTGCCAACCGTTGTAGGTATGCTTTAGTGCTCATGTCATGCGTGTGATGGTGTGAGACCTAGAGAAAGTGGTAGAACCTAAGACAGGCATTGCTTGTGATCCTTTGCATGCAGGAATGATGTCTCCAATGGGAAGTAATATTCTCCTATGGCAATAATAGCCACACACTATTATGTCTTTCCCCGACAGGGTCCATTCTGTTCCCAGGCCAAGGTCGTGAGATGAAAACAATTACACAAGAGCACTTTGTGGAGAAAAGCCTGTCCAAACCGGAACTGATAAAGAACGTCCATTCAAATATCACCATTGAAGGTACTAGAGGGAATGTGTGTTTTTGCTCCTAGTCACTTCAAACCTCCTTTCCATCCGTTTTCATTCTTTCTCTTGTCTTGTAATACTTTTTTGCTTCAATTATTTATCTCTTTTCCTTACACAATTAAAAAAATACATAATGAAGAGCACTCACAGTTTTGAAAAGAACAAACATGTAATGTGAAATTCGAAATTTCAACAACCAATAATTCAGTGCTAAGATCACAGTGCAATATAAATCTTTTACCCATTTCCAGCGCCATGGGCAGATTTCCTGTAATGCAGTGCACCAACCAAATGTGCTGCCATTCATTCCCCAAGGGTGGAAACACAGCCGACCCATAAATACAAAGAGTGGCCTGCTGCTGCTGTCATCCCCCGCAGAGGCACTCTTACTCGGCTGCCTTGCGCACCATGGTGCAGAGGCGAGTTTGTGCTGTCTAGCATCGGATTTGTATTGGAAGCATATCCTTCCAGTACAGGCCCCTATGCCTAGACACATTTCAGAATGATCCCATGCACTGGGTGTGTGCTGTGCCCTTCATCCCCCATGCAATGCATGACTTTTTGTGAGATATGCAAAATGTACTCTAGTTAACGCCTGTTTCAAGGATGCATTTCTTTTGATGTAAAGTCTGAACTGGCTGTTTGATAGATTGGGCTCTGCAACAAAATCTATAGGTGTTACCAATTGATGTACCCAAGTAACGCCCTCTTTACATCCCCTTGATGCACAGGCACCCTTCCAGGACAAAAAAACCTTTTGCTCTGAAAGTAAATGAGTCCTTCTGCATCACTCTGCATGGCCCAGTAAATATGGGCACAAATGTTTTAAAAAAGGACAATACATTAGAAAAAAAGATTTAAAAAACTCAGACAAAATCCAGTGGTGTGACAAAGATGTTGTCAAATTAGATGTGTTCCCAAGCCAGATCCATCTAAAATCCTCACACCAACCCTCAGCATCCCCACCTTGCTTTTGCAGAAATTGGCAGTTAGTTCAACAACAGTTATTACTGCGATCTAAGTCATATCCTAATAAAGCCCTGGGAAGATGTAAAATACTCCTTGTGTCAGAGCAAAGACAGAGCTTGATATCAAGTATAAAGAAAAGCATTACACAAGGCACAGGTGCATCTAATGGAGCTGCTGTAGCATGTAAACTTTGATGCTGGCTGAGCAAAGCTCTAGTTACATTGAGACAGACCTGCCACACAAGAAAGCATGCGCATAGTCAGCCTTACAAAGTTGTCTTTTTCTTGCCAGGTCACCATGACATGACAACAACCAATCAGAGCACATACCACCTTCTGCCACTGGGAAAACCACCAGGCCGCCGACCAGCACAACTCCAACCAGAAAATGCCGCTCTAAAGCGTCCTCATGTGGAGAATATGACCAAATACCAGAGTGACTTCCCAGGATACAGGTCACTGCCCATGCGGACTCATCCTGCCTACCCACCGTTGGACAACCTAGCCATAGATCAGAGTTTTAGGTGAGTAGCTGGTAGGGATGTTAACAGAGCACAGAACAGAGTGCATCTCACAAATTAACACCCTCTGGATTACCCCACTTCCCACTAACATTTTCTGAGTGATTTATTCACTTTCCTCCAACCCCCTGGCATCTCAGTATTTTGCGCTATGCTACACTCGATGCTGGCACTAAACTGAATTCTTCATTCTAAGACTAAGAGAACTTAAACCAACCTTAAATCAGCTAAACAATGTAGCTATTGTATCCTGCTTGGTCTTCATTATCTGCAAATGGTGTAGCTAAAATGAGTAGCAGTGTACAGAAAGGATCTATGTAACGGTCACATTTCAAGTATTTAGTGTACAACTTGAAGGGTTGGTTTGTCAGAGATGAAAATGTGAGAGCTTACAGGACAGATGCAGTAATAAATAGGAAGTCAAAAAATTAGGTAATTAAGTACGTTTTATTGCCATCTAATGCACGCAAAATGTCTGTTGTTCATGCGCGGATGTACTATAGATCTCTGTCACAGGGGAGGGATGGAAACTAACCATAGATTTTTATTAATAAGGTTTTAGGGCCAGGTTTACAGTTCGGCCGACAGGTTACTTAGTCACAAATGTGACAGATATCCAGTTTGCAGTATTACAAGTGAATTATATCCATTGGCACTTACGAACTACTGCCTGGGAAGGGGCCTAGAGCGATGCTTCTAAATTACTTGGTGTTGGACTCGGCCCTCTCTGCAGAGTCACCCCCCCAATCTTTTATTTGCCTTCACCCCTACTGTTTTCTGAACCAATTTTTCTTGGCTTTTAGGACTCTGTGCAAATTACCACTGCTAACCAGAGCTGAAGTGCTTGTGCTCGCTCCTTTAAACATGATGAAATTGGCTTATACCCAATTGGTAAATTTAATTTACTTATAAGTCCCTAGTAAAGTGGTACTACATGTACCCACAGCCTGTAAATTAAACTCTTCTAGTCAACCTGCAGCACTTATTGTGCCACCCACTAAAGTAGCCCTTTAAACATGTCTCAGGTCAGCCACTGCAGCCTGTAGTACAGTTTTAAAGTGCCATTTCGACCTAGTAAAATAAACCTTTTGCCAGGCTTAAACCTTCCTTTTCAATACATATAAGTCACCCCTTAGGTAGGCCTTAATCAGCCCATAGGACACGGTGCAATGTATTTAAAAAGTAGGTCATGTGTTTTTAGGTTTTACATGACCTGATAGTGAAAAACACTTACATTTGTTTTACCCTATTACATTTAATAAGTAATAACTTTTGATTGGGAGAAGGTCGGAATGTCACGTTTACTCTCAAATGAATTGCAATGTAAAGCCCTCTTTAATAGTAAAGTCGTATTTTAAGTCACAATTCTGAAAATGACACTTTTAGAAAGTTGCCATTTTCATGTCCTTGCCATTTGGTGCCTGCAGCCTGTATCCTGGGTCACACGACTATGTGTACTTGGTAGTTGGTCTTTGTGTATTGTTTCCAGACACTGTCACAAAGGGGACTGGATGTTGGCAGGATGGGCCACCCTGATAAGATTCGTGAGGGCAGAGCTGTTACCTATCACATTTGCACTTCAACAGGGGCTGCCTCTTGCACTCACAAAGAACTTCACACTAGCTTTTGTCACCCCAGACATCCTGGGACCAGGGCATTGAGGAATGAAATTCCAGAACTGTCTGTGAGGGGAAAACTCCAGAAGTTTCTGCCAAAAGCTAGCACCAGATATAAAAATAGGACCTTCAGACCAACTCCTTGGTACACTCCTAGACCGGTGCATACTACAGAAGAATGACTGCCCTGCTGCCATAGTCAGAGGACTGCAATGCTGATTGAGGCCTGCTCTGCTCTCTGAGAAGGAAGACTGGACATGCCCCCTTAATCCCAGACAGAGTGACTCCAAGGCAGAGGTGGCTGACCTCCTGTTCTGAGCTACAAGGACACAAGCTCCAGAGGCCTCCTTGTACCTGCCCAGCTGACCTGCTGCACTGCACCTGCCTAGACCTTCAACTGGACCTGCCTGAGCCCTGCTGGCCTCTGCTGGAGTGAGTTCCTGAACCCAAGAGGTGCCTTCCCAGTTCCTGGACCCTTGGCTGGCTTCAAAGAGAACTCCTCCTGGCCTAACTGAAGGTTTCATTGGAACCGACGCAAAGTCCCGGAAAGCCTGGCCATACAGCTTCATCGGAACCGATGCTAAACGACGCGAAGGCTTGCAAACCAATGCTGTGCAGACCGCGCATTAAGGATATAAGGTACAACTCTTAGAAGGCCAAATTTGCTCGTTTGTGGCCTGTGCAGTATAGCAGTCAGCCTAAATTTGTAACTTAGTCCCGGTGCAGCGCGATCAGATTCACTTAGATGGCACTTTGTGCCTTTTGGAGCTACTTTTGTCTAAATCTTTAAAATTCTGTATCTTCAGTTCTACTGATTGGATTTTTGTTATTTGGGTCTCAAATTGTTTATTATATCATAAGCTATTTTTCTAAACTGGTTTGGGACTTTTCTTGCTTTTGTGCCAAGCTACCAGAGGGATAAGCAGAGGTTCATTTAGTGACTTTTTGAGGTTCTCCCTGACAAGAATTGTGGTTGTTGCATCTGGAGGGGGTACACTCCCCTTAACCAATAATGCAATTTATCACATTCGGTATCTCCTGTCCTAATCACACAGATGTCCTGCTCTAACTCTAGTCTCAGTACTTTTTCCTCTACAACTTCACCAGTTTCAACAATTAGCTCGCTCCTTGCACCACAGCCTACTCTGTTCCTGCACACAAAGTTGCTACACCAAACATACACAGTATCATCCTCTCTTAGTAGGCCATCTCAAAGAAGAAGCTGCTTTCTGTGTCCACTCCTACCATGCATTGACTTCCTCTTTCACTTCACACCAGGGGCCGTATTACACATTATCACTGTTTGTGCCCGGCGCAGATTTCAAAAGGTGCGCCGGGCTCAAACAGTGCTAATGCGCCCCATTATGGTGTATGTGCTGCCCCCCAGGCCAGCCGCGACCTCGCTCTGCCCTTGGGGTAGCGCATTCATGTGAAAACACGGAGCAGCTGCTCTGTGTTTTCACAGTGCAGGCGGCACCCGCCTGTACTTCAAAGGGGTTTAGAGATCCGCTTGCAGGCGGGTGCAGTCAGTGACAGCTCCCGTCTGCAAGGGGATGTCTGGGGGGTCCATGGGACCCCCTTTACCCCCTGCAGAGGGCTGCTGTCAGGAGGTGCACTGACAGTGCACCACTTTTTAAATGGCGCCTCCTGGGGGCTGCTTTGAGTCTGCGCCCGCAACTGTAATATGGCGCGGGCGCAGAGTCAAAGGAATTCCCTCATTTGCATAGGGCATGCCCCTATACAAATGAGGGAACACCCTCTGTTGATAGTGCTGGCGCTTTAAGTGCGCCAGCGCTATCGGTATTATAGAAGGGGACGCACAAGCGTCTGCGTCCCCTTCTATAATACCTAAGTGCCCCGGGGGCGCGCAAAGCGGGCGCAAACGCCCGTTGTGCCCCCGGGGCACCACCTGTAATACCGTCCTAGGTGGTGAAAAGAAAGCTCCAATTCCTATACAAACATTACACCCAGAATAGGCAAGCAGAACCACTCCTCATAGGGATGGGCTTAACAATACTGGGGTATATTCACAAGAACGTGCGATAACTACCGCAAGAGTAGCGTAACGCAACTTTCAATATCGCAGCCTATCGCGGGAAAATAACCCCGTGTCAACATGGAATTCACAACAAGGCGGTAGCATGCGATAGTCACCAGATAACGCGTCAAATGTCAGCGTGAAAATCAACGCCACGCCGAAAAAATGCGAAACGCGAGAAATCATGCGATAAGGCCAATCGCGGTACAAAAAGTAGCAAAAAGCAGCCACAGGCCTGCAAATCCCACCCGTCTGGCGGGAAATTGCACCATAAAAACCACAGAAACAACACACCAGAAACAAGCCAAAGCACGTAGCAACATAGATGCACCCTGACCCAGCGCAGAGGTCAACGCGAACCCCACAACCCCCACAGACCACCAGCAAGGAACAACGGGGTCGGGGAAGGCCAAGGAGAAAAGGGAGAGGAAGACGGGGTGCAGACCGCAGGAAAACAAGACCAGCGTCACAGAGGTGACAGAACACTACCAGCAACTGACCCACAAGCAGACCACCTGGAATGCAGTCGGAGTGCCGAGGAGGCCAAGAGGGCCGGCAGGACGTGACAACCTAAACCAGGTACAAACCCGCTGCCAACAGGAAGGCAGCAACGGCGACAGGAGGTGGCAGTCCTGCGCCACAGGAGGAGTTGGAGGAAACCCAGGCCACAGTCATCAGTGTGTAGACGGTGCAAGGAGTAGGGAGTACGGACACAGCTCGAGAGGACCTGACACAACATCAACAGGGAGTGTAACGAACAGGGACTGGGGGGATGGGGGGAGATGGGCACAATGGCACACATGCACAACGAGGTGTAGCACACTGCACACCCACAATCATCCAGGATCATGTCCCAGATCCCCTTGGCACACTGCAGCACACACACATAGCAAAAACAGCATACCCACATCGACGATAATGTGGTACAATGCGCATAGCCGAGACTGCAGAACAGAGAACACAACTGGCTTCGCATATGCCTAGAAACATGCCTACTACACCTGGCAGAGCTGGAAAGTGTGAAATGGAAATGTACGTGTACGACCTCACATCCGTCATGTAGTCCAAATGTACACTGTCCCGCAGAAGTATCCAGCACCTCCCAAACAGTCACAATGTACATTGCCAGACAGTCTGCATGTAAACCAGAACAATGCGCCAACATACATTGCAACACAGAGTTGTGAGTTGCATGGTTGTGGAGTTGAGGTGTGTGGGGTGTTCATTTCGAACTTGCCAAGGGGGTGTGCATTTCCCTTGTTGCCATCCTGGGAACGCTGGTTGATGATGGACTGTCGGAGGAGGAAGGTATCATGCACACTGGCTGTGTATTTGAAGGCGACATTGTTGGAGGTTCCACGGTGTTCTGTTGTTGCCTGCACATTGATGTGACGTGTGCTTCCTGTTCAGGTGATTGTGTGATGTGTCACCAGGGGGCACAGGTAGTACATGTGTGCTGTGTATTGCCCCCAACACGTGCGTGCATCCTGCTATGGCGTATGGTCCTTACTTGGTCTCCAGCGGATCCTGCGCATTGTGTTGGACGTATGGGGACTGGGGTACCAGGGTGATGGTGATGTCCAGGACAGGTGTAGGGGACTTGGATGTGGCTGGCTGTGTGACTCCTCCGATTCTGGCGGGTGTTGTTTGGGGGGTACCAGGGGCCAACAGGTGCAGCCAAGCCAGCAGCTTTGTGTGGGGTGGGATGTTGCTTGTCCGCTGTGTTGGTGCCGTAGGCCTGTTAGTCGATGATGGTCAGGATGCGTAGGATGGTTGTCCCTTTCAGCCTGTAGTGGACGGTGACATTGTCAGATGTTGGGTCTGTGCGGCTGGTACATTTCCTGGGGGTCCGCTGTCTTTGTCTGCGCTGCGTCTGTGGTGGTCTGGGGGAGGGGGTGGTGTTCCGGGTGTGGGTTGGGGTCCTGGGGTGGTGGCGGTGGGTGTTGTGGCCCTCTTGGGTGTCCGGGCCGCATGATGAGTGGCTCCATGGCATCTGTTGCCCTTCGGATGTGGCCCTGGGCTGTGCTCCCTTTGTGGTGCTGGCTGCCGTCCGACTTTACACCAGGTCAGAGCAGGTGTAAATTTCCTGGTGCTAACGCGCCTTATCGCCTGTTTTGTGTTTTTATCGCCGATGTGGCTGGTCGTTGTGAATGTTGAGGTGTGATGTTATCTCGGCTTTTGGCACGGGAACGCCTACTCTGCATCTCATTAGCGATATTTGCGGGGGTCCTCTGTGGCGATGTTTTTTGCGGCTGCTATCGCGGGTAAACTGGTGCTGTGGGCTTTTACACCAGCTTGTGAATGGGGAGGTATATTTATCACGACTTTGGCTGCGATAAAGTGCCGTTAATTCGGCGATAGCTCCTTGTGAATATGCCCCACTGTTCTTTACTTCTGCCATGAAAAAAGGCAGCTTCTGAAGGGTGTGTGAGAAGGAAAATCACAATAGTTATAGACATAGGCCAGTCACTCTGAGTGGCTCAGCTTTCTCTCTAAAGTTTTGCACACCCCTACATAAAACACAGGTTTGCTATCATTTTACGCAAATTAGTTTAGGCTTTTTCAGCAAGGACCTGCAAAACACTTTAAATAAACAATATTTCTCTAGTACCCATTTTCTAGGGCACAAAACAAGTAAGACTATTCTTGGAGGAACAAAGATCTGCTCCATTCCTGAGATCATTGTCCAGAGGGACTTTTTTCCCGATGATTTGGAATATGCATTTGTGTATATTATTCATCTGTTTTAAACTTGAGAATGCAAATTTCCTTTTCACAAGCTTTCTCTGTTCAAGCTTCACTAAGAAGATGGAGAATTGTTTTAGTTGAGTGGCATAAAGTTGCAAAAACGTCACTTTTTCATGTGGTCTCCCAGAACTGCTCAATTGTAACTGATTTGCTGAATTATTTGGATTTCGGGCACTGGGAGACAACTCATCAGCACCCAGTGCATCTAGTCTGACTGCCAAAACATGGCTAGTAATTGAGTAACCCTGTTAGACTTGGCATCTTTTGGCGTGTTTCCCCTGACTTTTTGCTTTCTGACCTCCCGGTTTTGACTCTGTTTTTGCTGGTGTAATGATTCTGCGCACTTTCCTCACTGCGGTCCAGTGGGAAAGTGCAAGTGCTCTCCTGTATAAAATGTGTTATGGATTGGTGTTTCCATGATTGGCCTATTTGGTTTATGTGTCAGTCCCTTGTAAAGTGCACTGCGAGTGCCAGGGCCTATAGACCAAATGCTGTTGGTGGGCTGCAGCACTGGATTGTGCCACCCACGCAAACAGCCCGTAAAGTGTAACTCGGGCCTGCCATCGCAGAGCCTGTGTGCAGCCTGGGGCTGCCATGTCGACTTGGCAAGTGCACACACTTGCAAGTCCCTAAACCTTCCCTTTGCTACATATTAGTCACCCCTAAGGTAGGCCCAAGGTACCCCTGTGGGCAGGGTGCGGTGTATGCGAAAGGTAGGACATGCCCGGGTGTGTGCGGCATGTCCTGATAGTGAATTACAGCCTAGTTCGTTTTCACTATTGCAAGGCTACCTGTTCCCCTAGGCCAGAACGGGCAGTTTTGATTATTACAGCTTATAATCCTAACTGACCCGGGAACATGGTAGAAATTCGAGTTTAGTATGTCTGGACTCAGAATGATAAAATGCAGCTTTTAGTGAAGTTGGTTTTAACATTCTGTGTTTGAAAATACCACTTTTAGAAAGTGGGTATTTTTCTTGTCTAACCATCCAAGCCTGCCTCTGCGAGGTTGTGTATTCCTTGTCTGGAATGTGAGTGACAGGGGCTGGGGGATGCCAGGAGACAGGGTGAGTCAGCACAGGGTTGAATAGCAAGATCTACATGTAGATGGGTGGGAGGGGTCGCACCTGGGCCCTGAATAGGACAGTGCCTTCCCTCCACAATGCTGGCTCCACCTCCTGTGGTGCGTCTGATGTCCCTGGCCTACTCACTGAAAGAAGGGACGGAGACTTGTCAACAAAGTGCTCCAGAACTGGTTTGGACTAGGCAAAGGCCTCTCTGCCTTCAGAGAACAAAGGAATTTGGGATATAAATATTGGGGCCCTGACCCCATGAATTTAGATCTCGCTGGAATCAAGGAACCTGCCAAGACGAAGAGCTGGAAGAGCTGCCAGGAGGAGTACTGCCCCTTTGCTGTGTTGTTGCTTTGTTGGGTTGGCCTGCAGTTGCTGCTTCTGTCTTGGGCAGTGAAAGGACTGGACTGAACTTTCTACAAACTTGTGCTGAGTATCTCCAAGGGCCTGAAACCGAGCTGGCCTCCTGTTAAGAAGTCTCAGGGACTACAAAGACTTCACAAGCCTCTGGGTACCGCTTCTGGAACGCTGTTTCAGTTGCCACAGAGGAAGGGAACCGCAACCGACTCCGTCAATCGAATCCATCCCTGGCCAGTGACCTGTTTGCACCGCAGACCGCATCGCCCCGCTTCGCATCGCAACCCTGGTCTCACCGTAGGCGACGTCCGACGCCGCCAACATCGAGCCGCTGCTTGCACCGTGACCTGTGGGCACCGCAGTTCGCATCGCATCGCTTCACTGAACCAGCCGGACCCGACCGACGCGGTCGCTGCAGCTGGCTCAAGAGTCGAGACCGCACCGCATTTGGGGCACCGATCGCACGTCTGCGGCGCACCGCTCCGACTCGCACCGCTGTCCGACGCCAGCTCCCGCACTCCGGCTAGGTCGCCTGCATCGCAACCTGTCAGCACCGCATCGAGCATCGTCTCACCCTGCATCGCACGCCTTGGACTCACCGACTCCGTCTGCACGACGCTCATCGAGCCGCTGCCTGCACCGCATCGAGGGACACCGCACCTTGCATCGCTCCGTCTTGCACCGCAACCGCGACGAACGCCGACCGGCTCGTACACTCCGTACCAGCCACAACGAGAAAGGTACTGTAACCGAGTCTGTTCATGACTCTGCTGGCCCGTATCGACGCGGTCGGCTGGAACTGTTAGACTCTGTGGTTTTCAGCATCACGGTAGGCTCGGACGGAGCTACCGACTCGTACGAACTTTGCTTTTGTGCTATTCCTGCAAAGAAGAAGTTACCGTATCAAGCATTCATTTTTAAAGTATAATATTGTGGATTTTTGTCGTAATTGGTCTTGTCTTGAGTATATAAAATATTGGTTATTTTTCTAAACTGGTGTGGTGTCCGTTTGTAGTGCTTACACTGTATTACTGTTGGTTATGTGCAAATGCTTTACACACTGCCTCTGAATTAAGCCTGACTGCTCGTGCCAAGCTACCACGAGGGTGAGCAGGGGTTACTTCACGAGTGTAACACCCTTACCCTGACTAGGAAGAAGGGTCCCTACTTGGACAAAGGTGCAAGCCCTTGCCAACTAGAGATCCCATTTCTAACATTGGTTGTCAGCGGTGAGGATAGGACTTGTGTTTGCACTTGACTTACAGTGATTGGTGTGCACTACTACCATATCGCAGACCATTACGTACCACATACTGGTTCTTTTTCTTTTGGCCTATTTTTGATCTTGCCAGTTTTCAACTCACTACTTTTGTCATGCCTGAATCAATTGCATCATCCGTTGCATCTCTGGAAGTTATCTTTGAGGAGGATAGGTTGGAATCCTACGCCGTAAAGGAGCTACGAGCGATTTGTAAAAACTTGAAAGTCCAAATTAAAGGCCTCACAAGGAAGGAGGAGCTACAGAAGGCGCTGAGGGCCTGGGTAGCAGCCAGACATGCCAATGGGCAGCCTGGTAATCTCAGTAAGGAGGCGGAGGAGCCTATTTCCAGGGTGGATGTGCTTTTGGGTAGGGGGAACCCGCCAGGTCAGGCAGCAGCAGTCTGTCCCCAGAGGAGCTGGAGGACAGGCGGGAGGCAAGGCAGTTCGAGCTGCAGAAGCTCAGGCTGGAGAGTGAGCGGGAGGAGAAGAGATTGGCCATAGAGGAGAGGAAGATGCTCTTAGAGCATGAGAGAGAACTGAAGGAGCTAGAACTTAGGAGTAAGTCAGGCTCAGATGGTGGCAGCAATTCGTCCAGAAAGGCAGACAGGATTGTGCACATTCCCAAGAACGTAGGCAAGGAGTTCAAGAAGGGGGATGACATACAAAGGTGGTTTCAGGGTTATGAGGCAGCCATACACATGAATGGGGTCCCTGAGGAGAATTGGGGAGCAGGATTGTGGCCACTTTTCCCTGAAGAAGCAAGGGATGCTCTGATAGCTTTGGGTAAGGGGTATCACCTCACCTATGCTGACATGAAGGATGCCCTTCTCACGAAGTATGGTCTTACTCCTGAAAAGTGCAGGGATCAGTTCAGGTCCAGTAAGAAGTCTGATGCCAACACTTGGTTGGAATGTGTGGATGTGTTCTGCAGGTCTCTGGATGGTTGGGTGAAGGGCAGTAGCGTAACAGATTTTCAGGGGCTCTACAACTTGATTGCATGGGAGCACTTGTCTAGTCTATGTTTGGCAGATCTGCGCCAGCACCTAGTTGATAGTAAGCTAACTGACCCCAGGAAGCTTGCTATGGAGACGGACCGCTGGGTGAGTACCAGGGTCCACAAGAAAGCGTTTGGGGAGACTCAGCCAAAGGTGGGCAGGGTCCCCAGCAGAAAGGTGGGGGGACAAGGGTAAAGCACAGGAGTTCTCTAAAGGGCCCCAAACTAGTACCCAGGGTAAAGGTTCCCAGCCCCCCGGTGATAAGAAGAAAGGGGTCTCTACAGGGAAGCCTGTTGAGACCGGCCCCCGCAAGTGTTATGCATGTGACCAGGTAGGTCACTTTAAGGGGGACCCCAAGTGCCCGAAGGGGACACAGCCACCCACCGGTGGACAGTCCAAAGTGTTGGCTAGTGTAGCGCTTGGGGAGGAGGGGTGCCCACAGGAGGGTGGGGATCCCGCAGAAATGACCCTTGTCTCACTAGGGGACAGTGAGATGGTCCCAGGAAACCAGGTGCCCCTAACACGAAGAAATATAGCACCTGGGTGACCATTAATGGGAACAGGGTAGAGGCTTTCAGAGATACTGGAGCCAGTGTGACCTCAGTCCGGTGTCACCTGGTGTCTGAGAAGCAAGTAGTCCCCGGGGCATTCCACCAAGTAGTTGCTGTAGACAACTCAGAGCGCCAATGTATGGTGGCGCAGGTTCCCTTTGAATGGGGGGTCTCAGGTCCCTTGAGGGTGGTTGTGAGCCCTACCATGCCTGTAGATTGTCTGCTAGGAAATGACCTGGAGCAGTCCTTATGGAAGGAGGTTGAGCTCAGGTCTCACTTGGAGATGCTTGGGTTGCCAGAGTGGGCATGCGTGTCTACTCGGTCAATGGCAGCCAGAAAGGGTGATCGAAAGGACTTGGAGCCTGAAACAGTGGCCCAAGTCCCTGCCAAGAAGAAAGGGCAGGGGCGCGGGAAACCGGCCCCCGAAGTTCCCACGGACCGGGAGGAGGCGGACCTCGAGGGGGACGCCCCGGTGCCTACAGGGGAGCAGGTAGCCGAACTGGGAGACATCTCTGAGCTGACCCATTGGCAATTTGATGAGCAAAGAAGAGTACGAGGTTCCTCTAGATAATTAGAACAACGGGTAGGGGACTAGTGTGGAGAAACAAGGAGGACCACTAAGTGTATGGAAAAGAGAAAAAAAGGGGGGAAAGATCCCTTTTAGGAACTAGGGCTCTCACACACCCAGCAAGCTAGGTGTCATGCTTCATCATATGAGCCTGCCCCTCGTCAGGTCGGCGCTGCAATACCTGACGGGCACCCGTATCGGGGCTCTTTGTCGGGGATCTTTTGTTCCTGCCGGTAGGTGCAGTGGGGGTAAGGGCCCTAGTGTGTAGATGTGATGTGTGGTGAAAGTAAAATAGGTCAGTTAATCCTAGAAACCTTTATTGGGAAGGTAAACTGCCTAGTATAAAAGAATGAGAGGGGTACAGGACTAGTACTGGTGTATCTAGTGATGAATGCCCTGCTCTCAGGTGATCGACATGTTTCGTGCCATTATAGTCCTATAGATCAAGGCACTTCCTCAGGATCGAATAAAACGCTATCTACACTTCAAAGGTAAGTGAATTTCTACATACCCAAGACACAGGTAGTTGACCTATGAGAAGTAAAAAAAAACATATATAGACATATAAATATTATGTTCAAACATACTCAGTCCTCAATGTCCACCAAGCTGTTATTGCTATTAAACTACGCCACAGATAGTGTGCTACCCAGTGCACACTAAATGTAGTTACTCAATCACACTGTATGGGGCAGGGAATACGATACAGTGATATCTGTAACCAAATATCTTCTCTAAAATTATATGGTTAAAACAAAAATAAAGACAACTAAGTGGATGCAATCGTCAGAACAAACAACTGACTCACCTGGTCTGTAAGTCAAGTGTACTTGCAACGGTTAATCAGCGGTACAAGAGGACACCAATTGGGTCCTAGAACAAGAATAAAAGAAGAATACAGAAAGAAACGTGGATCTGTTAAATAAGCTGAATCCGATCAGCTAACGGAATGGTGAATACCAGAGGGGTGCAGAAGCGGACGCTTGCCGGAAAAACAAGAGCCGTCAAGGGAACATGCCCGAGGTGTGTAGTCAGGTAAGCGGTACCCCCAATGCCAGGCGGGTCACCAAAGAATTCATCAACCCGGTAAAACCAGGACTGAGGGACCAACTGGCATGCAAGGATCACCACGGGGCCCGGGAGGATACACGCTAAAACCCGAAGTAACACTGGGGAGCCTCGTGATCTCAGGAGGGCAGTCGGGTGCGGAGAAGCCAGTACCACCGCACACACTCACCTCTGTTAGTTGTATGTCGTAACTAAAGCCAACTCACCGGCGAATTAACGCTCCTTGCGTTAAGACCTACCCTGCCGCCGACACCGGGATGGTAGCAGGCAGGGGCCGGAGAAACATAAATAAGCCAGTAGCAGCCCACTTGTGGGCGCTTCCACGTGACGTAGTACGGGATGCGTAAGGTCGTGAACCTAGTGACTGGTGACTCGGCTGGAATGAGTAGCACGCAGAATAACTAAAGCAGCGGCCATATTGGAGTGTGGAAATACTCTAAAGAATGTATTAAAGGAGATCCTAAACTCTTAATCGAGTGTCCCTGTTGGTACTTAAAGGGACCTGACCAGATGAATAGTAACGAATAATAGTTCGAAACGTATATAACAAGGAATGTTACGAGAACCAACGCATAAAACTACGGGGGAATGCTATAAACGTGAGCATGAAAACAAAACCAATTATAAACAACCCAAAATTAAGGATGAGAGAGTTGTAACATACAGCATGTGGGTAAAAGAGTCGGAGTGTTAGCAATCTAATGATCTCAAAGACGTGCCACTTGAAGGGAGTCTACCTCATAGCTGCAAGGGATAGAACATCCAATAAGGTGATGATAATACACTAACAGAAACTAATATAGTCCCAAAGTTAAATACTGATATAAACACCTATACAGATACTGGTCATGCTAACTAGAGTTACTCCATTCAAGAATGGAAGAGTGTAATCATGGCGTAACTCGTCATGGATAAGGGTGCATGGTGTATACTGTGTGGAGGTGGGGGCCACAGTGTAGATAGATCAAGTAAGTGCGCCCCACGGTATATCATCATTGAGGCCCTTAGTATGTGTGGATAATCTATACACCCATCTTTGTTCAGCTTTGAACAGTATAGTCTTGGTTACCTGTGGGTATGTTTCTAGGACTATCCAACGCAATGTTTCAGGGGCATGTTGTAAATCCTTAAAATGTGTGTACAATTTGGTGGTGACCCTTTGACACCTGATATTACTTTTATGCTCTGTTATCCGGGTCTTAATTGATCGCATAGTCATTCCTATATATTGGAGACCACAGGGACAGATCAACATGTAAATACATCGTGTAGTGTTACAGTTCGTGTGTCTCTTCAGGGTCCATCTAAAGTTAGACGACAGGGCTATTTCTTTGGATGTGATGGTAGCGGGCACACACTGCAAGTACCACATGGGTAATGACCAGTGACTGCCGGAAGGCCCACAGTGTCCTCTGTGTGTCAGTGTTGTGTTTCCTAGGTCTGGTGTGTATTAAGGTATCCTTAAGGTTACGAGGTTCTTTTGTACGCGAACCTGGGTTTGGGTAATTGTAGGTCACCAGTGTTTAAAATACCCCAGTGTTTCAAAATGATCCGTTTGATTCAGTAAAGAATCTGGGGTAAATGATGTTACACACGTCAAGGTATCAGTGGTTAATTTGGGATGTACTTCAAGTAGAGACTCTCTGGGGTTGTTCCTCACTCTCTTCAATGAATCTCTTATTTGTTTCTGTGGATAGCCCCTTGCCGTTAGATTGGATGCTAAAATATCGGCTTCTTTTTGTAATCACTGACCAATTTGCAATTGCGTCTAATGCGCAAGAATTGTCCAAATGGCAAATTATCTCTTAATGCTTTAGGGTGGTAGCTGTTATACAAGAGTAAGCTATTGCGGTCAGTTGGTTTCTTATAGAGAGAGCTGCTGAGGCTGCCTGCACTTAGTGTGATGTTTATGTCCAGGAAAGGAACGGTGGTATCAGAGATGTTGTGTGAGAATTTTAAGTAATCATTCTGGATATTAATCCATTGTACAAAATCTTCGCAGGTCGATCGACTGCCATGCCAAAACACCAAAATATCATCAATGAAACGTTTCCAAAGTTTCAGGTTGTTGTAATATGGGTTAGTAGTGTTAAGGATTACTTCCCTTTCAAAAGCTGTCATGTAAAGGCACGCCAGACTAGGAGCAAAGGTACTACCCATAGAAGTACCCTGACTCTGATGAAATAGTTGTTGTTTGAATTCAAAGAAATTCTCAGTTAGAGCCAGGGTAGCGCAATCCATTATAAAGGAGATAGGGGTGGATGATGTCCACTCCAATGTATTGAGGGCAGTTTCCACGACTGCTAAGGTGGCTCTCTGGGGAATGTTTGTGTATAAAGCTTCCACGTCAAAAGTGACGAGGAAGTCAATGTCTCCAGTGTCTAATGTTCGCTCAATAATCCTCAAAATATCAGTAGTGTCTTTTACAAAGGTGGGGGTGTTTTTCACAATTGGTTGTAAAAAATGGTCGCAGAAGATGGAAAGAGGCTCGAGGATGGAGCCGATCCCGGAGACGATAGGACGACCAGGGACCGGTAGGATACCTTTGTGGATTTTAGGCAGGGTGTAGAAGTATGGTGTTCTAGGCTCCTTAGAAATTAAAAAATCAGCTTCCTTACGGCTGATCCACCCATTAGACTCTGCCTCATAAACCATTGTGGAAATACTCGTCGTGAGACGTGTAGTGGGATCGATTGTGATGGGAGTATAATATCTCTCATTAGATAGTTGGCGGATGCATTCTGCATCGTAGTCAGTTGTAGATTGTACTACCGTAGCCCCTCCTTTGTCCGCTTGTTTAATGGTGATGGTCACATCTTCCGCTAAAGCCCTCACTATAGCTTCCTCTGTTTTGGAAAGGTTATGATAAGGTGCCTTTCTATTTGGTAGGTCCATTTCGTTCAGAACTGCCTGCTCGAAGGCAAGGACTTCTACCAGAACCATGTTGTTATGTGGAGTAAAGGATGAGGGATTCCTTAGGCCTGAATCATTCTGTTCCCTAGGAACAGTATCTTTAAAGA
The DNA here is from genome assembly GCA_963921515.1 of Calotriton arnoldi. Classification (NCBI taxonomy): domain Eukaryota; kingdom Metazoa; phylum Chordata; class Amphibia; order Caudata; family Salamandridae; genus Calotriton; species Calotriton arnoldi. The sequence continues at coordinate 501,661 of CAWUFW010009232.1, read as the reverse complement.
AAGCTTTCAGTCGTATTGTGCGGAACCAATTATGTATCTCACATTGGTCTCTAAATTTATCTGGTTTGGGCGTTGGCACAAAGCCTAAGCCCATCTGTAGTACCTTTTTCTCAGGTTCAGTGAAGGTACGGTGGGAAAGATTGACCACTAGGTCTTGTTTGCTCTTGTCTTGCTCCGAGTATCCATGCCACTGGTCGGTTGGTCTTGCCAATGGACCTGTTTGTTTACTCCTGTTCTGTTGCGTCCTCTTCCTCTGCCCCAACCTCTGTCTAAAAAGGCCTATTGCTGTTGTTAAAGAATTGGGGTGGACCCTGGTAATATTGAGGGAAGTGCCAGAAGGGAGGTGGTGGACCATGGTATAATGAGGGGTCCTGGTAAGGTGGTCCCTGGTAGTATTGATTGGGGCGTCGGTTCCTTTTAGGTGTACTGTTGCCCCCACTGTTAGTACTTGAGTTGCTATCACTAGAGTCTCTCCTATCTGAACTCTCGTCAGAGGAATAACTCGTTTTAGTGGAAGTGTAATCATCCCTAAGATAGGGGTAAGCCTTTTCTTTAGAGAATTTCTGAATATCTTTCTGAAGTTTGTTGATTTTCTGCTTCATGAGATATTCTTTATTGTCAGCAATTTCATTGTTGATTTCCGAAAGTTTACTTTTGTAGGCTGTAATCTGGATAGTAGTTTTTAAGGCCCTTCAGATATCTGGATTCTCACTAAGAGGGCATCTGCCAACCTTCTGGCCGTGTTGATGATTAAAACCAACCAGTCCCTAGTGCACTTCCAAGCAACTAGGGACCATTCTCTTTGAAGGTGGCATCATCCAGGAATAGTCTGGGAAAGTTGTTAACTATCAAGCCTGATGGAGCAATATTAGCTCTAAGATATTCCGTCATGAGTGCGCCGTGAAGCGTGATCTTAAGCCACTCTCTTTTCAGTGTGGTCAATGTGTTCCAGTCATCAGAGTTGGAACCAGATGCTGAACTACCATCACCACCTAAAATAGATGGTGTTCTGTCTAAAATGTCCGTGACTGCATCATCGCCAAAGCTCAAACCTTGAGCTTGATCCATTGTTCCTCACAGGTGTAGAGGACACAGGAATAAAATGGGCCAGTCTAAGTCAAGGGTGATCTGCTGGTAACCTGAAATAGAGTCCCACGGGAAAACCCGTGCTAGAACTATTCAACAAAGAGACTTTCAGGGGCTCTACAACTTGATTGCATGGGAGCACTTGTCTAGTCTATGTTTGGCAGATCTGCGCCAGCACCTAGTTGATAGTAAGCTAACTGACCCCAGGAAGCTTGCTATGGAAGCGGACCGCTGGGTGAGTACCAGGGTCCACAAGAAAGCGTTTGGGGGAGACTCAGCCAAAGGTGGGCAGGGTCCCCAGCAGAAAGGTGGGGGGACAAGGGTAAAGCACAGGAGTTATCTAAAGGGCCCCAAACTAGTACCCAGGGTAAAGGTTCCCAGCCCCCGGTGATAAGAAGAAAGGGGTCTCTACAGGAAGCCTGTTGAGACCGGCCCCCGCAAGTGTTATGCATGTGACCAGGTAGGTCACTTTAAGAGGGACCCCAAGTGCCCGAAGGGGACACAGCCACCCACCGGTGGACAGTCCAAAGTGTTGGCTAGTGTAGCGCTTGGGGAGGAGGGGTGCCCACAGGAGGGTGGGGATCCCGCAGAAATGACCCTTGTCTCACTAGGGGACAGTGAGATGGTCCCAGGAAACCAGGTGCCCCCTAACACGAAGAAATATAGCACCTGGGTGACCATTAATGGGAGCAGGGTAGAGGCTCTCAGAGATACTGGAGCCAGTGTGACCTCAGTCCGGTGTCACCTGGTGTCTGAGAAGCAAGTAGTCCCCGGGGCATTCCACCCAGTAGTTGCTGTAGACAACTCAGAGCGCCAATGTATGGTGGCGCAGGTTCCCTTTGAATGGGGGGAGGTCTCAGGTCCCTTGAGGGTGGTTGTGAGCCCTACCATGCCTGTAGATTGTCTGCTAGGAAATGACCTGGAGCAGTCCTTATGGAAGGAGGTTGAGCTCAGGTCTCACTTGGAGATGCTTGGGTTGCCAGAGTGGGCATGCGTGTCTACTCGGTCAATGGCAGCCAGAAAGGGTGATCGAAAGGACTTGGAGCCTGAAACAGTGGCCCAAGTCCCTGCCAAGAGAAAGGGCAGGGGGCGCGGGAAACCGGCCCCCGAAGTTCCCACGGACCGGGAGGAGGCGGACCTCGAGGGGACGCCCGGTGCCTACAGGGGAGCAGGTAGCCGAACTGGGAGACATCTCTGAGCTGACCCATTGGCAGCAAGAAGGGGGTCCCACCAGGGAGGAGTTCTGCAGGGAGCAGAACGAGTGCCCTACTCTGGAGGGTCTGCGGCGGCAGGCTGCAGACCAGGCAGCTGGTAATCAGTCCGGGTCACATCTGATCTACTGGGAGAGTGGTCGCCTATACAGTGAGCCTCAAGGTTGCTGAGCCTGGGTCAGCCCGTGTGCTGGTGGTACCCCAGCGCTTCAGGACCTTCCTACTGGGTCTGGCTCATGACGTGCCTTTGGCAGGACATTTGGGGGCAGGACAAGACCTTTGACAGGCTTGTCACCCACTTCTTTGGCCCCAAATGCGAAGGCAGTCAGATGCACACTGTAGGTCTTGCCAAACTTGCCAGGCAAGTGGTAAGAGTGGGAGGAAGGTCAAAGCTCCTCTCCAACCTTTTCCTGTTGTTGGAACACCATTTGAAAGAGTAGGGATGGATATTGTGGGGCCACTGGATCCCAAGACAGCCATGGGCAACAGGTACATCCTGGTCTTGGTGGACCATGCCACCCGGTACCCGGAGGCAATCCCTCTCAGGACAACGACGGCGCCAGTGGTGGGCCGGGCGTTAATGGGGATCTTTTCCCGTGTGGGATTCCTCAGAGAGGTGGTTTCTGATAGGGGACCAATTTCATATCGAAGTATATGACATCCCTGTGGAAGGAGTGTGGTGTAACCTACAAGTTCACCACTCCTTACCACCCACAAGGAAACGGTCTGGTGGAGAGATTCAACCAGACCTTGAAAGGCATGATCAAGGGTCTAACAGAACCCATGAGGCGTAAGTGGGACGTCCTCTTGCCATGCCTACTCTTTGTGTACAGGGAGGTGCCTCAGAAGTCTCTTGGGTACAGCCCCTTTGAGCTCCTGTATGGCCACCCTGTCAGAGGACCTCTGAGTTTGGTAAGGAAGGCTGGGAGGCAGCTCCCAGGAAAACTCCCCAGGATGTATTTAGCTACATGCTGGCCTTTAGAAACCAAACTGCCCGCTTCAGGAATCTCGCTCAGGCGAACCTAGAAGCCAGCCAGGAAGAAATGAAGAGATGGTATGACCAGAACGCCACTCTGGTCGAATTTCAACCTGGGCAAAAGTGTGGGTCATGGCCCCAGTGGCACCTTGTGCCTTGCAGGACAAGTGGACTGGGCCATATGAGGTAAAGGAGCGCAAAAGTGACGTCACCTACCTGGTGGATTTGCAGGCTCCAAGGAACCCTTTGAGGGTCCTTCACGTGAACCGCCTCAAACCCCACTTCGAGAGGTCCGAAGTGAGTATGCTCTTGGCGACAGATGATGGGGTGGAAGAGGAGAGTGAGCCTTTCCCTGACCTCCTGTCTACCAAGGAGCATGATGGGTCAGTAGAGGGTGTGATCCTCTCCCCTACTCTGACTCAGGAGCAGCAGGGGGACTGTCGCCAGTTGTTGGGACAGTTCGCCCCACTGTTCTCTCTGACCCCGGTGTTACTCACTGGTGTACCCATGACGTGGACACTGGTGACAGCCATCCTGTGAAGCACAAGATTTACAGGTTGACTGACCGGGTCAGAGCCAGCATCAAGGAGGAGGTCTCTAAGATATTGACGTTAGGGGTGATTGAGCCCTCCCACAGTCCTTGGGCCAGCCCAGTGGTCTTGGTCCCAAAGGCTGCGGCGCCCGGTGCCACTCCAGAACTCCGGTTTTGTGTGGACTACCGTGGGCTCAATGCCGTCACCAGGACTGACGCGCACCCCATCCCCAGAGCTGATGAGCTCATTGATCAGTTGGGAGCTGCCTGGTTCCTCAGCACGTTTGATTTGACGTCTGGGTACTGGCAGATTGCCTTAACCGATGGGGCCAAGGAGAGATCAGCATTCTCAACCCCAGAAGGTCATTACCAATTCCGGGTGATGCCCTTTGGGTTGAAGAATGCCCCTGCCACCTTTCAGAGGTTGGTCAATCAGGTGTTGGCCGGGCTGGAGGATTTCAGTGCCGCCTACCTGGATGACATTGCTGTGTTCAGTTCCAGCTGGGAAGAACATTTACAGCACCTTGAGAAAGTGTTGAGGGCTCTGCAAGGTGCAGGCCTCACGATCAAGGCCAGTAAGTGCCAGATCGGGCAGGGTTCGGTGGTGTACTTGGGACACCAGGTAGGAAGCGGCCAGGTGGTGCCCCTACAGCCCAAGATTGACACCATTCTGGCTTGGGAACCCCCCAAGACCCAGACAGAGGTGAGAGCCTTCTTAGGTCTCACCGGCTATTATAGGAGATTTGTTAAGGGCTATGGCACCATCGTTGCCCCCTTAACAGAGCTGACCTCTAAGAGGCAGCCCAGGAAAGTGATCTGGACTGAGTCCTGCCAGAAAGCTTTTGATGCCCTGAAGGCGGCCATGTGCACGGCGCCCGTGCTCAAGGCACCTGACTTCTCCAAAGAATTTGTCGTGCAGACTGACGCTTCAGAGCATGGTGTGGGAGCGGTGCTCTCACAACTGAACGAAGAGGGCCTGGATCAGCCTGTAGTCTTCCTTAGCAGGAGACTACTTCCCAGGGAACAGAGGTGGAGTGCCATAGAAAGGGAAGCTTTTGCTGTGGTCTGGGCACTGAAGAAGTTGAGACCATACCTGTTTGGGACTCACTTCCGGGTTCAGACAGTCCACAGGCCCCTCAGATGGTTGATGCAAATGAGGGGTGAGAAACACGCCAACGCAGATGGTCTGTCCAGGTTCTTCCGCCTTAGTGAGGAGAACTCCAATGGGGTTGGGTAGTTCTCCCTACTTTCAGCTGGAGGGGACATGTGTTAGACTTGGCATCTTTTGGCGTGTTTCCCTGACTTTTTGCTTTCTGACCTCCCGGTTTTGACTCTGTTTTTGCTGGTGTAATGATTCTGCGCACTTTCCTCACTGCGGTCCAGTGGGAAAGTGCAAGTGCTCCTGTATAAAATGTGTTATGGATTGGTGTTTCCATGATTGGCCTATTTGGTTTATGTGTCAGTCCCTTGTAAAGTGCACTGCGAGTGCCAGGGCCTATAGACCAAATGCTGTTGGTGGGCTGCAGCACTGGATTGTGCCACCCACGCAAACAGCCCGTAAAGTGTAACTCGGGCCTGCCATCGCAGAGCCTGTGCGCAGCCTGGGGCTGCCATGTCGACTTGGCAAGTGCACACACTTGCAAGTCCCTAAACCTTCCCTTTGCTACATATTAGTCACCCCTAAGGTAGGCCCAAGGTACCCCTGTGGGCAGGGTGAGGTGTATGCGAAAGGTAGGACATGCCCGGGTGTGTGCGGCATGTCCTGATAGTGAATTACAGCCTAGTTCGTTTTTCACTATTGCAAGGCTACCTGTTCCCCCTAGGCCAGAACGGGCAGTTTTGATTATTACAGCTTATAATCCTAACTGACCCCGGGAACATGGTAGAAATTCGAGTTTAGTATGCCTGGACTCCGAATGATAAAATGCAGCTTTTAGTGAAGTTGGTTTTAACATTCTGTGTTTGAAAATACCACTTTTAGAAAGTGGGTATTTTTCTTGTCTAACCATCCAAGCCTGCCTCTGCGAGGTTGTGTATTCCTTGTCTGGAATGTGAGTGACAGGGGCTGGGGGATGCCAGGAGACAGGGTGAGTCAGCACAGGGTTGAATAGCAAGATCTACATGTAGATGGGTGGGAGGGGTCGCACCTGGGCCCTGAATAGGACAGTGCCTTCCCTCCACAATGCTGGCTCCACCTCCTGTGGTGCGTCTGATGTCCCTGGCCTACTCACTGAAAGAAGGGACGGAGACTTGTCAACAAAGTGCTCCAGAACTGGTTTGGACTAGGCAAAGGCCTCTCTGCCTTCAGAGAACAAAGGAATTTGGGATATAAATATTGGGGCCCTGACCCCATGAATTTAGATCTCGCTGGAATCAAGGAACCTGCCAAGACGAAGAGCTGGAAGAGCTGCCAGGAGGAGTACTGCCCCTTTGCTGTGTTGTTGCTTTGTTGGGTTGGCCTGCAGTTGCTGCTTCTGTCTTGGGCAGTGAAAGGACTGGACTGAACTTTCTACAAACTTGTGCTGAGTATCTCCAAGGGCCTGAAACCGAGCTGGCCTCCTGTTAAGAAGTCTCAGGGACTACAAAGACTTCACAAGCCTCTGGGTACCGCTTCTGGAACGCTGTTTCAGTTGCCACAGAGGAAGGGAACCGCAACCGACTCCGTCAACCGAATCCATCCCTGGCCGGTGACCTGTTTGCACCGCAAACCGCATCGCCCCGCTTCGCATCGCAACCCTGGTCTCACCGTAGGCGACGTCCGACGCCGCCAACATCGAGCCGGTGCTTGCACCGTGACCTGTGGGCACCGCAGTTCGCATCGCATCGCTTCACTGAACCAGCCGGACCCGACCGACGCGGTCGCTGCAACTGGCTCAAGAGTCGAGACCGCACCGCATTTGGGGCACCGCTCGCACGTCTGCGACGCACCGCTCCGACTCGCACCGCTGTCCGACGCCAGCTCCCGCACTCCGGCTAGGTCGCCTGCATCGCAACCTGTCAGCACCGCATCGAGCATCGTCTCACCCTGCATCGCACGCCTTGGACTCACCGACTCCGTCTGCACGACGCTCATCGAGCCGCTGCCTGCACCGCATCGAGGGACACCGCACCTTGCATCGCTCCGTCTTGCACCGCAACCGCGACGAACGCCGACCGGCTCGTACACTCCGTACCAGCCACAACGAGAAAGGTACTGTAACCGAGTCTGTTCATGACTCTGCTGGCCCGTATCGACGCGGTCGGCTGGAACTGTTAGACTCTGTGGTTTTCAGCATCACGGTAGGCTCGGACGGAGCTACCGACTCGTACGAACTTTGCTTTTGTGCTATTCCTGCAAAGAAGAAGTTACCGTATCAAGCATTCATTTTTAAAGTATAGTATTGTGGATTTTTGTCGTAATTGGTCTTGTCTTGAGTATATAAAATATTGGTTATTTTTCTAAACTGGTGTGGTGTCCGTTTGTAGTGCTTACACTGTATTACTGTTGGTTATGTGCAAATGCTTTACACACTGCCTCTGAATTAAGCCTGAGTGCTCGTGCCAAGCTACCACGAGGGTGAGCAGGGGTTACTTCACGAGTGTAACACCCTTACCCTGACTAGGAAGAAGGGTCCCTACTTGGACAAAGGTGCAAGCCCTTGCCAACTAGAGATCCCATTTCTAACAAACCCCAACTGGCTTATTTTACTTTTAGGTTAAGCCACAACGAAAATGAGAAAAAACTGCACAAATGACATAAAAGTGAAATTTTACATGTGGGCCATAGTATGGCTTTCCACCACACAAATTATACGTTATAACATGACATCAGGACTTCCAGCACAGCTGTAGAAAAATCAGCAGCAAGCACATTTCAAAATAAACTTGTTGGACATAATCAAAAGCCTACTTCCAACCTCATTTAGTCATCTAGAAAGCATACCTTGGAGTCCACAAGGCCAAGGTACATAATATATAAATGTGAGACATGTCAACATGTAGTTCACATGCCTCTGCAGTAACATAAATCAAAAGTGGTCTTTATTGCATAGTCTAAACCAGCTTTCTATTAGCAAAAGTGAGCCTTATATGTAAAAATTGCATTTTGTTTACTTGGCTGAAGAATACACTACAAAATTCCCCTTCATGGCATTTTGTATGTTATCAAAAATGTAATTAGTTGACAAACTCAGATTTGTTGTATAAATGCTGTTAAGATTTCTTTTGGAAAAGTTGAATGTCTCTGTCTGAGCTATGGTGGGCCCACAAATTGGCTTTGCAGTGATCATGCAACCTGCAGTGATTCTAGTTTGATTTTCAAAGACCAGAGCACCACCTTCCTACAGAACAGAAGGCGCTTTGGGGCAGCTGCCTCGCCGGAGGATCGCTCGCTGGAGGATTTCTGGATTAAAAGTTAATTACAGGAACATCAACCTACACTTGTCAAAGAACAGTTAGGTGAAGCTAGAGAAGCTGATGCCAAGTGAACATAAAAAGAACAGTCAGGAACCCTGGAAATTTTTATGTTTATGTGAAAGCAAGATATGGTCTGAGCCTGCCTTTGAAGAGGACCATTTCACAGCCAAGTTGGCTCCTCTTACCCACAGGGTGGCAGGGAATAGGAATAGTTTGGGTAGGTTTTCCACTAGTGGGGAGCAATAGGTATCTCATTTTAATAGACACACCAAGAGATGAGTATGTACAACTAAGCATTATAATGCTGTACCGGCTACAAGAGGCTACTGTATTGTGCATAGTTCTCTTGCTCAGTAGTCAATGAAGACCTCTAACAATGATAAGGAATAAGCCTCCACAGTATGGGACACTTGGATGGGTCTTCCCTGTGCTAGTTGTGCTCATGTGGGATTCTGGGATGTTCTCAACCACACACTAGGTAAGCAGAGTGAATGTACTCTGTTTCTTTGTTTTGTCCAGCAATGATTACCAGACGGTGCAGAATGAGACGTACCATGGATGGGACACTACCAAGTACCATCGTCCTGATCTCATCCGCATGAAGGAGGAGCTGACAACCATGAACAACGAAAAGGGAGTAAAGTTTGAAGGGGACACAGTGACCAAGGTAAGGAAGTACCATCAATGTGTTTCAATCACCATGATCACCTCCAGTGATGCTGCCATATCAAACATCACCACCACAACTTTCAATAAGATAACTATCACCTAATAACTTTATTAAACAATAACACAAATCCTCAACCACAACAATATCGACCAATAATGCTGCCTCCCAAATATTACACTGCTCACCAGTAACACTTTCCATGTTAATCACCAATGTTGCCACCAAAAACACAACAAATAAATAAGCACCTCCAAAATATAACTAAACTAAGCAATAATAGCATTTCAACCATGCAGCTGCCACCAACAAAACAGACTCCAAGCAAGCACAACTTCATCAACAGCACTATACTTCCAGACACAACCCCCACAATACTTAGCAATAAATCTGTCCCACAACCACAAAAAACATGACCAAGTGTGCTACTTGTGCTACTTCGCAATCATAACAAACTCAACCAAGAGCACTACCACCCTAAATGGCAAGCCTCATCAATAGTGCTAACTCACAAATAGCTTATACAATAACACGTCACCGAAATGAACATAAATAAATACAAATATGCAAAACATTCAGACACCCAGATAAATACACACACATGCACAAACATAAAGCAGTAGCAACTGGCAGGGAACGGCGGTGGAGGGGCGGGGGGAGAAAATGAAAAAAAATACCACTTACCTTTTCGCCGGCCTCCACCTCTCCACCGTCTTGTTCATCTTCCTTCTTCCTGCCGTCCCGGCAGCAGGAAGCACCCTGCTCCCGGGCTCCCCTGAGCCAATCACAACGCTGTAATGCAGCGTTGTGATTGGTCTGAGTGCCGTGGTTCGGCGATCAGACGGGGACAGGGAGGCTTTGCATTTTCCTCACCAGGCTGTGCAATGCAGCCTGGTGGGGAACATGCAAAGTACGCATGACTGTTTGGTCGGTTCAAGAGGGCCGGCCAAACAGTCATGTGCACTTAGGGAGTGTGCAAACCACTCCTCCCCCTGTGCCATCTGCCCCGCCCCACCCTAACCCAGCCCCCCAGCTACAAAAAATGAAATGATAACGTTATTATCATTTTATTTTTGCTGCTCTGCTTTGAGAGCAGTGGGGCGGCGCTCCTCCACCTTAGCAGAGGAGCCGCCCCTGCATATTGAGCATGAAAACATATGCAGGCTCTCTTTCTTGCTCTCTCACACACACCCATAGGCAAATATGTACATTTACAGACACAAACACTACACACGTGATACAAACACAAAGGCACACAACTAGCCCCACTCCCACCTCGCACCATCTCTGGAAGCGTGTCGATCCCTGCTATAACGCCAGAGATTTGCATGCGGCGTAGTGGGACTACATTTTTGTTGTTGTGGGAGCTGCCCATCACATGTGCTGGCTCGCCGCTTTTGGAGCTCTTCCTCCCGTTCTGCAGCCGGACCACTGGGGCTGTATCTGCACCCTGATGCCACTCAGCCCTCGGCCTCTCGGGCTGCCCCATATGCCCATTTGCCCATCTTGAGGTCCCATCTGCATTTTACCCTCAAGATGGCGATCACCCTCATGATCCTGCCTCACAAGATGGCGATGGTCCCTGATACTTTGTGACCACGGTGAGTTATCTCTGTTTATTCTGCCTGGGCTGCCCCATTTGAGGTCCCATCTGTATTTTCCCCCCAAGATGGCGACTATCCTTACGATCCTGCCTCACAAGATGGCGAATTACCCTACATTGTGATCCCGTTGAGTGATCTCTGTTCCATCTGCCTTTCTGCACTCACCTGAACTTTGTACGGGAGTCGCCGATGCTAGGGGACCAGATCTACGCCTTGCCCCTGCGCAGCCCTTTGACTCTTTGTTTCTCTGGCTGCCCCGATTGCCCCTCTGCCATTCTTCCCGAGGCTGTGGCTCACTCGGTCCGATGCTGGTGTCACTGCTCTGGGTCATTGTGGTGGACTTACCTCCTCTGCAGCGACAACGCCTCCCGCTCTGGTTTACGCCCGCATCCGCCCAGGCTGCAATCTCGTCTGGGGCTGCGTTTGGCCTGAGGAGCCGGCTCGGCACAGTCCCGCTTGACGTTCCACATCTCTTCTTCTTGCTGCATACCCGTAGAGTTGTCTCCGCCCGGAGTTTCGTTCCAGGACAGGGTAAATGCCTGTGCCTATCACAGCCCTGCAACAAGGCTCACCACGATCCTTGGAGACCATGCCCCGCATATCCAGCTGAGACTGCTGCCCCGTTTCTCTTCAAGACGGCCCTCTCCTCACCCTATTTTGGCCGTCCGACAACTTTTGATCTGTCCCAGCCGCAGCAATGTGATCTACTAGATGTCACTCATTTACACGCTGGATTCCATACTCTGAGGGCGTAATCCCTGTGGCAGGGTTGGCCCCGTCAATGGTCCCTTACTCACTCTGCCACTTGATTCAAGCTAGCCTGTTATCCCACCTGAATGAGGTATTATAGGTGAGTTAGACCAGAGACCTTGGCCCTGCGATCATATACGCCCCCTGACCACTCACTCGTTTTTTGGAATATGCGCCCTCCTCTTATCATACTTCTTTGCGCTTTTGCAACCCTAGTGGCCCCTTTCTCTACCCCCCTCCATCCCCCTTCCCCTCATCGCCCTACCATGGCTTTCACTCGAATTAAGGCTGGAGTTAACTGCTTCAAAGTCATTTATCCCCCTAATCTGTCCAAAGCAGCTGCAAAACGTTTCAAGCATAACACCATTGAACAATTCCCTGATTCCCTCTTTGTTGACCAATTCCATAACGGGCGTCTAGGGAAACTCAAAAATGACTTCATTTTTTTCACTCACGACATCCCTTCCTGGTCCACCAGCTTTTTCAACACCTTCAACGTCTCCTCCTCCTCATCTATCCCCCATGGGCAGCGGCTACAAATTTCCCCCTCCACTTGTTTTAATGGTTCTCTCACCATTACACTCTACAACAATGGCACCATCCTGATTCAAGCTACTGACTCCTGTCTCTCTCTCTTTGATCACCTCTTCCACTTCCTTCGTCCCACCCATGCGACCATGATCTCCCTCGATTTTTCCCCTAGCTCCTCTCCTTTCTCCCTTTCTCCCCCCCGGACCCCTCTATACTCCAACAGGCCGCTCTCCCGGGAGACACAGGCCCACCCTTCGTCCCCCCTTCTCCTGCTCCCTCCTCTCCCATTCTACCCCCTCCCAACATGATCTTCCCCCTATCTTGTCTGCTCTACCCCGGCTTCCACTCCCCCTCCCCACTCTGCATCTTCCAGATATTACAATGCTTTCTCCTCCCTCCTAATCCCCTTTAATCCTCCACACCTCCCCTTACTTAATCCACCTTTCCTACAATCTGGTCCACCGATTAACTTTTTACCCTCACCCCCCTTCTCCCCATCCCTTTCCGCTCTCCTTCCCTTGTACCCCAAACTTTTCTCTTACACCTCCTATCTCTCTTCAACCTCCCTTTCTTCCTCCTATGCTGCACAACCTTGTCTCCCCTCTCGGTAATTCCCTCCTCTTCTGACCTTATAGTCCCTTACTCCTCCCTCAATTACCAGCTAACACTATCCCCCCCACTCTGCTTGGTGCCTGGCCCCCCACATTCACCTTTCATAGCCTACGGTACCTGTCCAGCCCCTTCTCCTCTCCTCTCCCGTACTCTCTGGCCTTCCTTTGACCCCCTCCCACCCACCCTGTATAGCCGCTTCTCCTCTCCTCTCCCCCCACCCCTGGCCATCCTTTGACTCCCCCCCTTCCCCTCACCACTATCCACCCTCCCTCCCTACTCCTCAACTGTCTCCTACTTATGATCTATACTCTTCCCCTCTGCTCAACACCAGTAAAAATAACCCTCTTTTCACCACTATAACTCCAACCACTCCTTTCCACCACCTTCATCCCCCACCTTCTACCCCAGCGCCCCAGTACCTCCCCCCCCCGTTCCACCTCCTCTCCCTGTCCTCCATCGCCTACTGCACTCCCTCCCTTATCCATCCAGCCACCCAACATTCTGGACTCAGCCCTCCTCTCCCTGGAAAATAAACTAGATTCTCTCATCTCTTCCATTTCCCAGCTTGATGCGTCCATCTCACTTTTAAGTGCCAAGATATCCTCCTTTCCTAACAATCCAACTCACCTGGCAGACTCTCTCTTCCCCAAACTCCCTAAGAGTTCCTTGCTCCTGCGCTCCTATAAAGACAATCACAATTTGTCCTCTGCAGACATCGCCAACTTACTGGCTAGCAACAAGACTACCAATGTCACTCCCCCTCCACCTTCCTCTCCTAATAACTCTCCTCTGTTCACTATTCAGACCATTTCTTCGGTCAGAACTAACCAGCCTTCTTCTTCCCTGGCACCCTCTTACAAGAATCTTATCCCTATCCCCCTTATTAGCCCAAACGCCCCCATCACCAAAACAGTTGCGTCAGAGCTCCACTGTGTGCTCCACAACTGCAGATCAGCAATCAAACACAAACTGGAAATTTCTGACACTATCACCCACCACAATATTGACATGCTCTTCCTCACTGAGACCTGGTTCAACGACTCCTCCCATACTCTGTTTGATCTTCTGGTACCCACCGACTACTCCATCCTCAGAAATGACAGAACTGACAAAATTGGGGGAGGTGTCGCTATCATCTTCAGAAACTCCCTCCAAATTAAAGCCTTTCCTACCACCCTCTTCCGTACATTCGAATGCCTTTCTCTAGAGCTCCAAGTACAACACTGCCCACCCTCCAGGTTCCATGCCATTTACCACCCGCCCGGCAACTGCTCTTCCTTTTTGGAGGAACTCACCGACTTCATCAGTGACCAATATTCTCAAAGTGATAGACAGATCTTCCTGGGTGACTTCAATCTCCACTGGGGCTCTTTGGAAGACTCGGCTGCCAACAAACTTGCCACCTTTCTCTCAGCTAATGATCTTATTCAACATTGTTCGGAAATTACACACTCTAAGGGCTCAATCCTGGACCTCGTTATATCTAAAGCAGACCTGCTCACTACTGCTCCCGCCATCCATGTAGACTGGTCTGACCATTTCCTCATTCCCTTCTGTTTTCACCTATTGCACGTTATAACTCTTGGCCAACCTAAAAGGGCTTCTACCTTGTTCCGCAATACTAAAAACATTGATCTTGACACTCTTTGTGATTCTGCTATGCACTCTCTCCCTAGGCCAGACCCTAACGTGGATGTCAATGATCTCACCTCCCATTGCCTCTCAGTCCTTGCAGTCGAAATTGATAAGGTCGCTCCACTCCAAAGCAAAAGGAAAAGGCCCACCCCCTCAGCACCTTGGTTCAATAAAGCCCTCTATGATGAAAGGAAGAACCTAAGAATCTTGGAGAAACGTTGGAGACAATCTCCATCCACCACCAATCTCTCTCTCTTACGTTCAGCAAGATCCAAATACCACAATCACATCTTCCGTGAAAAAGCATCACATTTCAGATCCCTCCTCGACTCAGCCAAAAATAGACCCAAATAACTCTTTGACCTCATCAAAAACCCTAACTGCTCTCCCCCAACCATCAAGCCTGAGGATTCTACAAAGAAAGCAGCAGAATGCGCTAAATTCTTTGATGAAAAGGTAAAATCACTGGTGGATCAGGTCACTCACCCCACCCCCTTTGAGGAGCGAAAATCTTTAGTCACTTGGCAGAACATTGCCGTCATATCGGAAGATGACCTCCTCAAATTCATCCGCGAAACCAATCCCTCCAACCATTCTTCTGACCCCATCCCTAGTGACATCGCCATTGATTTCTACACCCATACTCTATCTTACTGGACCAGGCTGATTAATCTCTTCCTCAGTCAAGGCTCCCTTCCTGTTGCCCTCAAAACAGGACAGGTTACCCCTCTTCTAAAAAAAACCTCCGCTGATGCAAGCGACCTCAACAACTTCCGCCCCATCACCAACCTCCCTTTTCTTTGAAAAATCACAGAAAAATGTGTTGCGAAACAACTTTCCCTACATATCACGGACAATAATCTTCTTGACGTTTTCCAGTCTGGCTTCATTCAAAATTGCAGCACTGAAACAGCCCTGCTGCAAGTGATTGATGATGCGCTGCATATACTCGACTCTGGGGAATCGTGTCTTCTGATTCTTCTAGACCTCTCTGCAGCGTTTGACACTGTTAATCATAACACCCTCCTTAACACTCTTCAACAGAGAATGGGCTTGGAAGGCACAGTGCTTAAATGGTTTACCTCATTCCTCACGGACAGATCCCAAATGATCAAGATAGCAAACAATCTTTCGGCTCCATTGGCGGTAGGTCAAGGCGTCCCTCAAGGTTCTATCCTGGCACCCACTTTATTTAATCTCTATCTGGAACCATTAGGGAACCTCCTAAGTAAATCTGGGATCCACTACCATCTCTATGCGGATGACACTCAAATCTACCTCAAGGTGTCCTCCGCACACGACCTCTCACTTCTCAACTCTACTCTCAACTCTATTCACAACTGGATGTTAGCTCACCAACTCATTCTAAATCCCTCCAAAACTGAATTCCTCCTCCTATCTACCTCTCTCTCCCCTCCTCCTGTTCAATCTTGGATGGATCAGCTGAACTTTCTCAACAATAAGCCCATCATTGTCGACAGCGCTAAATCCCTGGGTGTCATACTTGACAAAAGACTCAACCTAATTTCCCACATCAACTCTATTGCTAAGAATGCGCGCTACCAGCTGCGCCTTCTCTGGGGGTTCTTCCCGGAGCAAGACCTAAAAACCTTGGTCCAATCGCTGGTTCTCTCTAGACTGGATTATTGCAACTCTCTTCTGGCTGGCCTCCCCAAATCCCACCTCGACCCTCTCAAATCCGTCCTCCACTCAGCAGCTCGCTTTTTTTCGGGGTCCAAACGAAGTGACCACATCACCCCTATCCTGTCTTCTCTTCGATGGCTTCCCATCGAGGCAAGATCTATTTACAAAACTGCCTGCATCACCCACAAAGCCTTGCACTCTTCCTCCCCTCGTTACCTGGCGGATAAACTGAAAATCTCTGGAGGCTCTAGACCTTCTCGGAATGCGGAAAAGTATCTGCTTGAGCCGCCCTCCTTCAAAAAGGAAAGATCGATGGCTCAATCCTTCTCAGGGAATGCCGTTAGAATCTGGAACTCGCTTCCTCCATTGCTCCGTGCCACCTCCTCTACCCGGATCTTCAAAGCTGACCTCAAATCTCTTCTCTTCCAAAGACACTTTCAGAACTAATACACTAATTTTCAGGCCCCTCAAGGAAGTTCGTCCTTCATTGTAAATTTGTAATATTTTCTTGTACATTCCTCATCCTAGTTTGCTGTGTTTGATATTGTGTATTTGCCTTATGGTTTTACATTACCTTCTTGCCTTCTGTTTATTTTTGTAACGTTTTAATCTGTATTATTTTCCTCATGTAACGCAACTGGTTCTATTGTACAGCGCTCTGACACCTTCGGGTAAAGTTTGCGCTGTATAAAAATGCATTAAATAAATAAATAAATAGCAATACACAGTCAAACACATAGATATGCACATTGTGCTATAGGTTGTGTCCAAGCAAAGAGGCAGTGGGTGGCATTGTTTCTTCTAACCTTGGAGTAAATTAAAATCCTGCACTTTTTCCTGCATTGATGACTCTTGCCTGCCTCTTCCTCTTCAGCTTTCCTATCCCCCTCCACCCCCGAACAAGGTGTTCTTAGAGCCTATCAAGCGCCCACCAACCACCCTCAAGACTATCAATGCTAGGTTTGATGATGCCACCGCCAGCAAGTTCTTCTTCCAAGACTGGGGGGCTCAGCCCCGGATCAAATATGGGGATGGCCAAGATGGAATATCTCTCCGCCCACTGGTGAGGATGCTTGCAATGGCAGCTGGCAGGGTCGAAAGAAAAGGATAAAGAGAATGAAGCGAACATACCTACCTGTGGGCACTAGTGCTTATGTGTGGCTATTGTTGCCTAAGTGAACGTATGTGTCATTGGAAAGAACTGATTTGTGATTTTACATTTCAACTTCAATATTAAGCTTTCTGGGGACCTCAATAAATTTACAAGGAAGTGGTTTACATAGAAAGTAGAAACAGTTGTTGTGTGATACAATAATACCCACCTCAGTGATGTGATAATATATTTGCTCTGAGGTCAGACTGCTCGATTCTGTAAAGTCAGAGGACTCACTGTTGTGACATTTTGAAACCCACTGGTTCTTGCTCTGATTGGCTTGCTTCATACTTTTCTTGTTCGCTGTGTGAGTGATGTGGGTTGAGTTGTTGCAGGTGACTGGGTGTGAATGTTTGGCAATGTTCAGCATTCCATTCATCATCTTTTTGTGTTGCTATAGTCGCCCTACGTGGGAAGGGTATGCCCAGACGTGGGTCCCGGGCTCGCTATGCCACTGGTTTCAAGCTAGCCTGCCTGATGAGGGGTGATACCCCGAAACCGGTCCCAGGTTGCTTGTTTTCCTGTCCAAGGAGCACCTGGGCTGGCAGTTCAGGCTGGACTGTTCCCATGGGGAGCAGGGTCAAGACTGATTTGAATACGGCTGGGTCCAAACTGGGGTGGCATGGTGGGCAAAACAATGATGGATTTAACCCAGATCTGTGACTGGGGGTGAATGTTTGACAATGATCATCATTCCGTCCATCATCATTTTGTGTTGCTATTGTTGCAGGCTTCCCCTGTTCATGAAGTGGACACTCAGGTTGCATTGTTTCGCCTCTCTATATATTCATACTCTCAGTGGTCTGGTTCAGGTATCTTATACTTCCCCTCTCTGTTGTGTTGGTGCTCTGACTGAGATTTCTGATGTCTCCCTAGTTCATCCTTATGGTACAGTGGATGCGTTGCTTTACACTTATCTTTTCAAAATGTGACTGCTGTGGTTGAAGTATCTCTATGGGTATCTCTTGACAATTCTCCTGACGTGTCCCCTTGAGGATTGCCTCTTGGTGTACAAGCAGGTAGTGCAGCTTCCATCATCCAGAATGGTTCTACTTCAGCCATCACATGTGGTCATTTCAAGCCTATGCGCCTCAGTGAGATATTAGCATTGCACTGAAGTTTTCTCTCGGATTAGGCTCTCCGTAGAGTGAGCCAAGTAGATATTGCACATGCATGGCTCTTCTTCTGCTACTTTTTGGCACTGTGTGGATCAATCCTGCTCCTATTAACACTTTCTAATCACCTCTTACAGCCGAAGCTTGAGCAAGAAACCACCACGAAGAGCACCTATCAACTCAAGAAGGGGGAGAGAGTGAGGAACTGCAAGCCGGCACATGATTCTATTGAGCTATTCGGGGACCAGGACTTCTCCACCGTCCACAGGGAGACATACAGGTACAGAGGGTGTTAACCAGGGGCGTAGCTACCATTGGTGCAACCAGTGCAATGTACCGGTGGCCCACGGAAGAAGAGGGCCCAGCCTGCCCTGCACCCGCTGATGTTATTTCAGAGGATGTGTGTTCTTTTTTTTTTTTTTTTTTTAGATCCAGCGCATTTCAAGAGCTTGGCTGTGTTTATGTTTCAGGGTCATGGGTACACAGGGAGAGGAGGTTAAGGGAACAATAAAGAAGAGAGAGGAAAGGTATGGAAAAAAGGAGAGGGTGGGTAAACGGGGAGGAGGGCCAGAAAAGGTGACGGAACTAAGGTGGAACAAGAAAGAGAAAGGCGGTAAGGATGAGCAAAGTGGGCAAGGGAAAAGGAAGAGAGAAGAAGCAGAAATAAGCAGAGCGAGAGGAAGGAGATGAGGATGAGTGAGAGACAGAAGAGGGTGAAGATAGAGACTGGGGAAGGCAATTGAAAGGAGAGCATTAAATGGATGAAGGAGATGAGAGAAAAGCGGGGTGGAGATAGGGAAACAACAAGGAAAAACAAGTAGACTGAGGAACTTGGAGACCCATGATAAATTACATTAGTAGAGCAGGTCCAGTGACACCGGGGTCAAGAGGTGTCATAGGTGCACTGCACCTCATTTATAGCAGTATTTAAATACAGGCTAAGGGTCCTAGCTTCATTGCTTATACTAGGGCCCATGGCCCCAAGGCCACGCCACAGGAGTTAGCTAGTATTAACTAGCAACCTGCAGTAAAACGTCTCTACTGCAACATTCCCTTTTTGCCACAGAGCTATGTCCGCATGAGCCTGTCACATCTTATCTTGCTCAGTGCACAGGAATACGGAACAAGAGCATTCAAAAAACTTTTTGAGAGGGTCATTCCTATAAGTGCAATATTTGTTATATATTTGTTATAGGAGGCCTTGACCATCACACAAAATCTTCGTCCATGTGCTTATGATGTCACCAACCAAGGCTTCCTAACCAATACGTGGAGTCAAAAACAATACCGTGCAGTAGAATAAGCTAACAACTTTTTCGATTTATAGCCCTATCCTGCTCAATTTTAGGACACCATTATTTCAGGTTATTATATTCGCAGATGTTCCCTCAACGGTTAAAAGAAATCCCTCACACCAGTTGAATGAGAAATTAATGTATTCTTTTATTCTTCTAACAATCTTGTCGGATACTGCACACTAGGGGACAATATTATGCATCCCCTAAGTGAAACATCTCTGACTTTTGGGTAATTTAGGGGGACGGAGATTTTCTGGCCTGCAAACTGAAGAATTTCTGAAACTTAAAATATCCAGATTCAGAATTAAGGATTAGCTCATAGCAGGATTTGTGTTGCAAATTAAGAATACAATAAAATCTGTGTGCATATATATATATATATTCTCACAGAATGTCCCAGTAGGCGCCCCAATCGGCGAGAACAAAGAAGGCGGCACACCAGGAGAAGGCACAATAATTTATTGTGCACTACGTGAAGGACGCCGCGTTTCGGCGTTAGCTCGAGCCCCCCCCTCCCCACACGCCCCGGGGACCACCACCTCCCCGGGGCATTAATAATGTAAATTAGGGGCTCCGTTACGGACCCCCGAGCCCCGGGGACCACCACCTCCCCGGGGCTATGCAAATAAAGGGAGGGGGGCCGCTTGGTCCCCCTCCTGGAGCCCTTGATGGCCCTGGGGACCGCCACCCCCCAGGGCCGGCTCCTGCAGTGTCCTCGGGTGCTTACCCCCGGGACACTGCTGTTTGCTATGACAGGGCGGGAGCATGGCTCCCGCCCTGTCATAGCAAACTTGCTTTGGATTTTGGAAGCGCGAGCAGGGAAACCTGCTCTCTCTTCCAAAATCCAAAGCAGATTGCTTTTCCACACGGGGAGCTGCATGTGAGTAGCTCCCCATGTGGAAAAGCAATGCAGTCCCCCGCAGGAGGCGGGGAGCCGGCGAGACCGTGGGGGCATTGGGGCCCCCCCACGATCCCTAACCATGAGGCCAGGTCCCGGGGGATGGGGTCCCCGGGGCCCAAAATGGCCGGGGAGGGGGGTGGCAGTCCCCCCTCCGCCGTTTTTTTTTTTAAAACAGAACAAATTTATATTTGGGCATGCCCCGGGGGATGGGGTCCCCGGGGCGAATGTAAATTAATGAAAGTGGACGGTTTAAAAAAAAAAATTTGGAGTTGCGACCCTATTGCGGCGCTCAGTGCGGCCCCCTGGTGTGAACGCGGGGGGTGCGTGGCTCCCAGCGCTGTCCCCTGGTGTGAACGCGAGGGGTGCGCGGCTCCCAGCGCGGCCTCTGGTGTGAACTCGAGGGGTGCGCGGCGCTCAGCGCGGCCCCTAGTGTGAACGCGATGGGTGCGCGGCTCCCAGCGCGGCCTCTGGTGTGAACGCGATGGGTGCGCGGCGCTCAGCGCGGCCCCCTAGTGTGAACGCGAAGGGTGCGCGACTTCTGTATAATATTAAAGAAAAAAAGAAGAATGAATATAGTTTTCCTAACTAATAATTATTCACAATTTTTTTTAAAATATATATATATATATGTATATATATAGAAAATAAAAAACCATAACATTGAGGTACATTAGACTTACAAATTTTCATTTAAAAAACCTTTGAAATTCACTGAAAAAACCATAGGTTTCAGGCACGTTATAGTTAGAAATTAGCATTTAAAAAACCATAGAAATTCACTGAAAAAACCATAGGTTTCAGGAACGTTATAGTTAGTTGGACATTTCACTCGTACAAAACCATAGAAATTCCGGTGTTATAGTTAGTTCAGCTAACTATAACTCGCGCCCCCGCAATGCACTGCTGATGACGTCACATATTACATCATTCATGACATGGTCAGTGACATCACTGATGACATCACTGATGACATCTCAAATTACATCACTGATGACATCACTGATTACATCATCCACGTGAAAATCTGATGCACCTCCTCATACCTGAATATAACCTTTGATACACCCACTCTAAAATACAGACTACCATTTTCGAAACAATAGACACATCAATACCAGTTACTAAATATGCACTGACTGATTCCTAGGTCTACACACACATCCACTCATTCACCCATACAGTCACTCATACTAGCAGTCACTCATCAATACAACACTATCATATGCACTCATACACCTATACAGACACTCACACACTGCCACATATCCAGAGTTACTCACACACCTTGTCAGTCATGCAAAGAATCAATCATACTTCCGTTTACTCACCTAGACAGTTATACAGACACCACCTCACTTATTCATACAGATACTAACACATAATTACTCTCTTATAGAATCACTGATACAAATACACACTCATCCATGCAGCCACTCTCACAATTACTGACTCTCACATATAGTTATTTATATACACCATCACTCACATATACTGCCTTTTACATATGTAGTTACTTGCACATGTACCTCTGAGACATCCATTCACTCACCAACACACCCATACACACACTCACCCACCCATACAGCTGTTTCCACATGCACTCTTGAATCCATACACCCAGTGAATCAACCACTCACACATCTATGCAGAGTCACACACCTCCCACCCACCCACACACACACTCAGGCAGCCATACAAATCCTCAGGCAAGCAATCAATAACCCGTATAGACACTCATGCAGCTACTCACCAACCCATGCAGCTGCTTACACAACAACACACAGACTGATACAGACTTTCACACAGTTTAGTCACTAACCCATGCATTCAGTAAGACACATTTAATCACTCACTTATACAGTCAGTCACGTACCTACTAAATCCTCCATACAGACACTTATACACCCACTCATTATTCAATACAGCTTGGCATATATATAAAACAAATGTAAACTTTACAGAAACACACAGTCACTGGATGATGTCATCAGTGATGTCATCAGTGATGTCATTTGAGATGTCATCAGTGATGTCATCAGTGATGTCGCTGACCATGTCATGAATGATGTAATATGTGACATCATCAGCAGTGCATTGCGGGGGCGCGAGTTATAGTTAGCTGAACTAACTATAACGCCGGAATTTCTATGGTTTTGTACGAGTGAAATGTCCAACTAACTATAACGTTCATGAAACCTATGGTTTTTTCAGTGAATTTCTATGGTTTTTTAAATGCTAATTTCTAACTATAACGTGCCTGAAACCTATGGTTTTTTCAGTGAATTTCTATGGTTTTTTAAATGCAAATTTCTAACTATAACGTGCCTGAAACCTATGGTTTTTTCAGTGAATATATATATATATATATATATATATATATATATATATATATATATATATATATATGTGTGTGTGGGTGTATATATATATATATGTATATACACACACACACACACACGCCTATATATATATATTTTTTTTTTCTATTGTCAGTGCAGGAACAAAGGACTGTACGCTGCCCCCTTTCCCTACTCCGGTGGTGGAGGGGATGTGGGTGGGAGAAGAAAGGAACAAATAGGGCAGAACTGCGGTTTTATTATTTCATTTTTTTCCCTAACCCCGTTTTATTTAATCTGATAGTTTGTCAATAGTTTTCGCAATTTGTTACGGCTTTGTATGTTATTGGTTTCTGTTTCTTTTATGTATTCATCACAAAGGCGCGTCTTCCAGGTGTTGTTTTGCCTGGGTATTCCTACTGTCATTACCTATACAATAAATCACCCCATTGGGGAGTCACTTTATTTACAAATGTTCCTTTCTCCCTCCCCAGGCCACTCCCACTTCACGTGTGCCGCCTGGAAACCTACCTCCAGCAGCAGAAGGAAAACCTGAACCACGCTGGCCCAAATTGAGGGCCAGAGAAGGGCATCGCCTGTCCAGCTCTACTCTGGAAATGGAATCGACTGAGGGACCCGAGAATGGGCGGGAGGCGATGGCTGCTGAAAGGGGAGCCACCATTGTTCAGACTGCAGAAGCCTTGTATTTCATGGGAGACATTTGTATCTAACAAGCCCCAACTCTTATTCCAAAGGCACTGAAGGGAGAGAGAAAGAGAGTGTGTGTGGGATACAGTCAGAAACGGTGGGCAGGAAATACTTCCATAATCGCATTAATAAAAGTTAAAGTAAACACCTCGCATGTACTTTTATTTAATTTGAATATTTTCCCAGGCAATAATTATTAACAATCACTGAGAAATCAGTAAAAACGTGAAGATCTTGAAGAATCATAGCCTCAAGTTGCCATAACTTACTGTGCTGGCTTGTATGTAACTTTCAGGGACTTCCAATGGCCTAAGGAGACCACCGAGTAGCATGCAGATGGTCTCCAATAACCTGTATATGACCTCCATTAGCCGTTGTATGGCCTCCAACAGGCCATTATAAATAACCCTTGTGTCAGTTTTGGGCTGCTTGTCTATCAAGTGAGGTGGTGGGCAGAAGAACTGGCCTAGGCTATTCGAGTTCTCACTGGTTATGTAATGTGGGTTGGACAAGGCCAACAGAATCAACATTATTGTTATCTGTTATGGGCTAAACAAAGTCAGGCCACAGGGGTACCTTCACATCTATTCCAGACATGAACAAAGTCAGGTCAAAGGGGTCCGTCCATGTCTCTTCCAGAAGTAAACGAAGTCATTCACAGGGGTACCCCCACACCTCTTCCAGACGTGAACAAAGTCATGTCACAGGGGTCTGTCCACGTCTCTTCCAGAAGCGAACAAAGTCAGGCCACAGGGGTACCTCCACACCTCTTCCAGACGTGAACAAAGTCTAGCCACAGGGGTACCTCCACACCTCTTCCAGACGTGAACAAAGTCTAGCCACAGGGGTACCTCCACATCTCTTCCAGACGTGAACAAAGTCAGGTCCCAGGGATCTGTCCACGTCTCTTCCAAAAGCGAACAAAGTCAGGCCACAGTGGTCCATCCATGTCTCTTCCAGATGTGTCCGTAAGCCACGGCTGTAGATCAGGAGTTATTTTGGACGCAGCGAAATTCAGGCAAAGAGGAGAGCTAATGGTCCATTTCAAAGGGAACACAGACACTGCCAACGCTTGATCAACAGATAAAGAAAACAGGGAGAGATTAGTCAAGCAAGGCAATGCAGCACAGTGGAAGAGGGGAGGGGATGAAAACAATCCAAACAGCAGGACTCAGGAAGCATAGGTGCAAGAACAAAGCTGGTCTGGAATACATAACCAGGACACACAATCCAAAGTAGAACTAGGGCACAGCAGAGAAATTGATAAGTTCAGATGGTTGCATCTGGATTAGTCATCATTCCTTTTGACAATCAGCAGGCCAAGGAGTTCCTCAACCACATTTTCCAGCCCTCTATTCACTAGTAATCGCAAGGTATTTCAACTGGTTGGTTTCCAACAAAAGATATAGCCCTAAATAGAGGCTTGGGTTGTGTTGATGGTCATGGGTATTGTTTCGCTTTTTGCCCAGGTTACATTATATCCTGATATATGGGAAAAATCCACTATTGGAGACATGGGAGATAGTAGCAATATATCTAGTTTCAAGTTTGTAAGCAGAATGTCATCTGCATAAAGCAATAACTGTATGTTGCCAATCATGTCAGTTTCTGCTATTGAGTCAAACTGATGGATGGCTTGCACCAACGGTTCTAGTGCCACAGGAATAATAGCGGTGGGAATGGACAACCTTGGCACGTACCTCTTTGGATGCAGAAGAGGTCTGAAAGGACCACCTCACCCGCAGTTGACTTGCACTGTGAATGATTAGAAAAGTCCTTTTACTGTGTTAGCAAAGTTTAGCCTGACTCCAAATCTGTTTAGCGTTCGCAACACGTAGTCCAATTCTATCCTGTCAAATGCTTTTTCTGTATCCAGGTATAGGGCCAAGGCTTCGTAATCTGCATCCTTAGTGGTGTACAGGAGCTGGCGCAGAGTCTTGAGAACGCATAGAAACGTGGAGTCCTTTTTCCTGGCCCCCTGCAATGGAAAGTTCTAGGTGCCTAAGAAATAAAAGTAGTTAGGATCAACTACAATTTACCAATTACAGTGTAACACATTTGGCCACACAGTAAAGCTCAGAGTTGATTGATGGGGTTAAGTATGAATTTAGTATAAATTCAAAGCCAAGCTGATATAAATCAGTCGCAGAAACATAGTATAAAAATACAGAATCATTAAAGGATATTCAAAACGACGGATAAAATTGATCCTCAATAACAGAAAGCAAATGAGGAATTTGGTAGCTATTACACAAACAATAAGAAATAAAGTCCTTCATTTGGATATCGATCAGTAGAACCGTCAACCACTATCACGGCGGTCAGGAGACTGCCCGACAAACAGTCGCTGGTCCAACGGTCGCATTAGAATAGGACCGCCATGTTGGCAGTTGGAAAGTGCTCTTTTACACGGCAGCTTGTGCTGCAGCCCAGGAAAAGGGCCGCAGCACAAGCCACCATGTAAAAGAGCACTTTGTGCACATCCATGCACCGTGTGCCATGCACCATGTGCTGCATGGCACATGGTGCATGGATGTGCGTGGGGGCACTGCATGTCCCCCACGGCCACTTTGCAGTGGTCCACGAGGGGTGGAGGCCCCATTTGGGGCCCCCACAGTCCCTTTCCAACAGCTTTTTCATGGCTGTCGGACCACTATGAAAAGGCTGTCGGAAAAGGACATTGTAATCCCGATCGCGGTGCCAGCCATGGCACCGCCGCCATTCAGAGATTTCGATTCCAACCCCACCCCATCGGGATCTCCGATCCTGGTGGAGGCGGCGGTCTCCCCTCCGACAGCTTGTGGTTTGACCGCCTGTATTGAACTATGGCAGTCGGACTGAAGGGCTGTCTGTCGGTCGGACTGGCACCGACGGCCTGTCAGTGGTGGTCTGACCGATATCGTGATCAGGCCCAAAGTCTGAGGCGTAGATTGAGATCTTTGATCCTCTTGCATACACATGAGGTTGTCTAAGAAGACCTGCTAAACCCTATTCTAGCTGAGAATCAGGGAACCCCTATCTCATCAAGGAAGCAGAGAAAGGTGTCAGTGTAGCAGAACTTCAGGAGAAGTTCTCAAAGTAAAATATATTGTATAGCATGAAGCCACACAACAAAGATGTCACAAAGAGGTCTCTACCTCTTAGAGTCTAAAGGAGAATCTCAACAAAGCTAAAGTGCAATGCCCATTATACCCACCAAAGAACCTTCCAGAATTCCAGGTCACATGTCTAATTATTTCTTATCTGTAAACAAAAGCTTGGCAACTGCACTCGAGATTTCTTTCCTTTGGTCTACACATTTAAAACATCCTTTCAATGCCTCCTGTCTCTATATTACACTCGGACAGTAGTCCTCCCTTGCTTAGTTAAATCTTCTTACCCTTGCCAAAAAATACTCTTTTCAAACCTCGCTATCTCTTTCACACAATGTGCCTTTCTTTAACCATGAGCTCATTTAACTGCATTCAGAACAAGCATTCACGTTAAAATTAAGCATTGGGAAATCCAAAAGCTTAAGTTCTTTGGTCATTTTTAGTACGGCAAGCATTTCAGTACACGTTTAAATGAATGATTACAGATACACATACAGTTACAATATAGATGTATAGCACTATTTAAATGTATACATTTTCCATTTATAAAATACATGGAGAGTATGATTTAAATGAATATCAGATATATAAGAACTGACACTATTAGTCAAAACACACAAATGTGGATATATGTGAGAACTGCAACTCATTGCTCCTGTAAGGAAAGTCGTTAATATACATGCTCATATAAATGTCAAGATTACACAGTAGATGCACTTTCTGTAACTGTTCAAGTTCACTACATTACGTTAATAAGGTTACAACACACAAATAAGGCCATACTTACACATATATATGGCCTAATTAAACATGAAAGGGTGGAGCCAAGATTACGCTGCTCCAGTCTCATATGGTCGCCGGAAGTCCTCCCTGGGACATATCTCAACTGGCAATGGTGTTACGATGAATTCCTGATTTTTAAAGGCCAAATCCTCAAGATGGGCTGAAGCACTGATATTTAGGATAGCAAAGTTTTCCTAAAACTGAGATCTACTTTTCAAGAACAATTGGATTACCTTATAGCACATTTCTTTGGTGATTTTACCAACCTCAGTATATCCCTAATGGTGTTATCCATTAGCATAATCTCTATTAATTCATTATTATAACATGTTTCCGAATGTTGCGCTATTTTAAAGCTGGTTGAGTACCGTGCAAAATCTGCATAATAATAAGTTTTATGGTTTAGAGGTGCTAGTCCACCTTCCGCAGCAGAACAGTATAAAGTGCTTAGTGCTAGTCTGGGGTCTAGAGTCCTGCCATAAAAATGAAGAAATCAGTGACTCTGTTTTCCTAAAGAAAGTTGTATACAAAACACATGGCAAAGCGGGAAAATAAAAATTAACCATAGACAGAATCGTAATTTTAATTACAGCTGTTGTACCCCAAAGTGTGAGCTGCAACGATTTCCATTTTAATAACAGATTTTTAACCGGTATTAGTAGAGGCTTATAATTTAACTCATAGAGGTCCTCTATCTTATTCGAAAACATAATACCAAGAGATCATTTAGGAAGATCATTATAACAGCTTTGCAATTCAGTAACTAGTTTTTCTGATGGGTAAATACTTAGAATGATCTCAGTCTTTAGCTTACTGATCTTATATCCACCTAGTATCTGGAAGAGTGCGAACATTTTAAAAAATACCCTTTCCTGAGAATCTCTATCAGGCACTAAAAACAACATTATGTCATCTAAATATAACTTTAAACAAGTCATTTTTTGTAATTCAGGACAGATTGTCTTATGACTTTGAATACCAATAGCTAATGGCTCATTTAGATGGGGATGCTTTAGTCCCCAGGGGAATAGAAAGACTGTTGATATTCCTGGTATCCAGTTGGCTTTCCCCACGGGAAAATTGAGGCACACCCCTCTCTGCCCCCGATGGTTTGGGGTAGGGGTATGGCATGGCCCAATGTCAGGGAGGCATGGGTGCACCCCGTTTCTTTTGCCGCTATTGCATAATTTCTGGTGTCCAGTGGGTTTTGACTCACCGGGGGGAGGGGGGGGGCGGATTAGGTGCAACAGCCACAACTGGAACAACCTATCTATCTGTACGCAGGGTGGCAAAAAGACTCTATAGCTCCTTCTAGGTTGTGGTTGTGGCTCGAAGGCAGGGAGGCTTCCCCTATTCTTTTGTTTGCAATTTGAAATCTCTAGTGAGTAGTGGGCTTTCTGTCTGGGAGGGGGGCAAATTGGGGGCAAACCCCCTCTATGTCCACTCGGGGGGAGCAAGACTGATTTGCCCCTTTTGGGGTGGAAGCATGGCACAATGCCAGGGAGGGACGCCCACACCCATTTCTTTTGCCCCTGTGCAAATTCCCTGGTGTCTAGTGTGCTTTTAACCCATTAGGTGCAGATTTGGAGCAACCTGCCTGATTGGGACAAACCTTATATATGCTCCCAGGGAAGAAGAAAGACTCTATTGTCCTTTCTGGATTGTGGGTGTGGCTCAAAGCCAGGGTAGGCCGATCCTATCCTTTTGTTTGCTGTGGTAGCAATTTGAAATCCGTTGTCTGTAGTGGACTTTCAGCCCCTGCAGGAGGCTAATTTGGGGCAAACCCCATCCTACAGCCATGGGGGCAAAAATGCTGATTTGCCGCTTTGGGGGGGTATGGCCACTGCCAACGTGGCATGCCAAAACCCCTGTCTTTTGTCCCTAATGCAGAATCCCTGGTGTCTACTTGGCTCTAAACCCCTCTGGGGGGCGGGGGAGTAGAAAGACTCTATTACACGTTCTGGGTTAGAGGTAAGGCCTGATGCTATTGTAGGCCGCCCCCATCCTTTTGTTTGTTTAGACGTCATTATAAAATCCCTGGTATCCACTGAGCTTTCTACCCCAATGGGGGGAAATTTGGGGTCAAACACCTAAATGTGTTTCCTGGGGGGCAGAGAGACTGCTATGCTCCTTCTAGGTTGGGGGCACGACCCTGCGCATAGTGGGCCACCCCTCCCCTTTGTTTGTTTTCCATTTAACGTGGTGTCTAGTTGGCTTTCTGTGCCCTGGGGCAGACTGGGGGCAAATCCTTCAATCTGACTCTAGGGATGCAGAACGACTGTTGTGACCTTTTAAGGGTGGGGGCATAGGCCTGCCTATGGTGGGCCGTTAAGCCTCTCATTTTTTCATTTTTTCTGTTGTCTAGTCAGCTTTCTGTCACTACCACCCCACCCAAGAAATCAGATTGGGGGCAGACCCCTCAATTTGCCCCATAGGGGTGGCAGAAAAACTGCAGTGCTATATTTTAGGATGCACTTGGACGTAACCTCCACATTGATTGCACCCAATTGCAATTTTGTCTGTAGATATCTTTCATATCTTGTTATTGAAGATATGTTCAACTTAAGAAAAAAAGCATCTGACCTTTATGGGTAGTAGCGAGGCATATTTTGGGAACAGGTGATGTATGACCTTTGACCCTAAGTGGTAGCACCGGAAGTGTATAAATGGTGCATCTTTGTAACTAAAATTGTTTTTTTCCAAAGTGAGGTATCATTGGAAAGGTCATTGTCTGTACTCACAAGTCCACTGATCAGATCAAGTGAGAGGACACAAAATGTGACTGTAGAAAAGTGGACTAGTATGTGGAATGGCAGTCAGGCTTTACTAGAAGGACATGTGCTAAGTATTTCAGAGTACCAATATGGATGATAAGTAATTGACACAACTCGAGAGAAATACAACACCAATTTATATAGACAGCATTTTTATATTAATTTTCACCCCAAATTGAACAGAATAGCATATGTATAACCGTAGTTATAGATTTTTGAAGCAATATTAAATCAGTGCAGTCAAATACATAGAGAAAATAACATTGCAGTCAAAGGCAAAAACCACTTATGACAATTGGTCACTTGCAGGTCAATTTACTTAGAACCCTTATAGGGATACAGTCATGCGGACCCTAGGACCAGGCCACAATAGTCTGATCAATTTTACGTAGCCTGGGGAGTCCGGGTGCAGAGTTGTTCTGGCTGTCCTTGGTGCTGAACGGAAGCCGTGGGCGGTGCTGCTTTTACCGCTTACACAGTGCTTCAAGAAACAAAATGCAAAAACACAACAGGTACACAGCTGCTGCCGTTAGATGATGTTTGCATGGTGTTCTCTGTAGATGCAGCATCGAGTGTGGGGGTTGGTTACCAGACTGGTGACCAACAAGATTTGGCAGCGGTAAGAACAATGAAAAGCTTCTGGAACTTCACTGTGTCCGGTAAGTAACGTAGCGACCTGAAACTTTAGGGCAGGTGAGACTACAACACACGCAATGCACTGGATCACCTGGATTTGGGCGATCCCTTGGAGGGCCCGATGTCCAGCGATTCTTTGGATCCAGTGAGTATTTTTACCTGCAGTTCGCAGGGGACTAGTGTCACTAGTCCAGGGGAGACAGAGGGTGCTTCTCTTCGGGAGTATTGAGTTTAAGGCAAGGACGATGGTTGATCACTCAGTTCCAAGACTGTTGCCTCAGGGACAAAGTATCCCTCTTTTCCTTTGTGCTGGTAGGCAGAGTCCTGTTGTCGGTGACACAGGTCTCCTCTTGGTCCTTCTTTGAAGTAAGTTGTTCAGATCTGAGGTTCTGGTGCCAGGGGGTCCCTTAAATCCTAGATTTAGGGGAGTTAGGGGCATGGGAGCTAGTAGCCAATGGCCAGCTAGTCCCTTTGCTAGTGCACTTCTGAGGTGACCACATCCGGTGGTATAGGTTACCGTTTCTACCCAGAACCCACTATTTCTATCCTCCTAAAGATGGCAGAATTCAATTTTTGGTGTACAGACCAGGATGCCCACCCTACAGGTGTGGCCAGCCTTCCTAGGGGTGTACACCTCCTGCATAGCTAATTTCCCACCTTGACTGGGGCAAGGGGAGGGCTGTTTCCACCTCAGGGGGTCAGCCCAGATGCATATCAGAGGCGGTGTAGCCTTTGAAGCTCACTGCTCTGATATGCCAATTCACTAGCCAGCTCGGGAGGAGGGAGATGTGACCTCCTTCCTGCCCAGCCTTTGTTTAGGACTCCTGAGAGTGATCACACTGCCTGGCAGGAGGTCAGAATCCTGTCTTGGCAGCACCAGGCATGGGAAAGCGTGAGATGGTCAGTCAGAGCACAGAAAAGCTCTGGGCAACCAGGGGCCAAACTCTATGGTGCCCTCTGGGTGCATGTCACCCAGGGCACATGAATAATGCCACGGGTGAGAAGGCATGTTGGTTGATACCAAACATAACATATTTTATTGGTACCATAATGGAGCTGCCAATCTCGAGGGTGCCCGCTTGGCAGCCCATGTTATCCTATGGACCACTAACACATATATTAGTTTCCAATGGGGAACGCCACTATAGGGACATAAAGGCTTGCATTTTTATGTCCACACACACCTTTAATATAATGCACCCTACCTCCTGGGCTGAGGAGGGCTACCTTAGGGGTGCCAAACATACATTAAAGGCAGTGTAGGTGACTGTGCAACACATGGTGTGGGCACAGTCGAGTTCGAGCAGTTTGCACTGCTCCCGCAGTCTGCAATGGCAGGCCTGCTGTCAGTAGGTTGCATGGGTCGCCCAGGGTGCCACAAAACCGTGCTGCAGCCCTGGGGACCCCTTTACCACCAATGTCATGGGTACCCCTGTACCATATACTAGAGACTTATAAGGAAGTAAAACTTTTGGCAATTTGGGATTACCAAGGGGAACATAACAGTTTTAGGAGAGAGCACAGGCACTGAGGTCTGGGAAGCAGACTCCAGTGCACTATCAGAGTCATAACCGTAAGCATTTGAAGCAAAAAGTGGGGGGTGACCATACAAGAAGAGTACTTTCCTGCCGTGACCTTTGAGCTTCGAATACAAATTTTATAAGTGTTTCACAGCCTTTATTCTATTTCCCTTGTATTAATGTGAATTGACATGGATGCTATCTTTTTCCTTGTTCAAATTGGTGGAGTTGTGCCATTTGACCTTTGACTTCTAATTACACGTTTTCTAAGTATTTCAATGTCATTATTCTACAACTGTTAAATCAACTTTGACAAGTGTTGTTAATCACTGGAATCGACATAAAACATACTTGAGTTTTCCTTAGTTAAATTGGCAGAGGAGCCATGCCATTTGACCTTTGACCTCTGGGTACACTATTTAAGTGTTTCAAGGTCCTGATTCCATTAGAGTTGGATCACTTTTTACAAGTGTAGCATCTTTGTAATTATAAGGATAAGTACTTGCATCTTCTTTAGTTAAATTAGTGGAGGGTGTCATGCTATTTGGCCTTTGACCTCTAAATACACTTTTTCTAAGTATTTAAGGTCTTTATTTCATTACCATTGGACCATTTTTTACAAAAGTAGCATCTTTGGAATCATCTTGATAAGTATTGCATTTTCCTTGGTTAAATTGGTGTAGGGTCATGCCACTTGACCTCTGACATTTAAATTCACATTTTTAATATAACATTCTTTTCATTTTTGTTGAATCACTTTTAACAAGTATGGTATCACTGGGATCATATTAATAATTTATGGCATTTCCTTTGTTAAATTGGTGCTGGGTCATGCCATTTGCCCTTGACCTCTAACTATGCATTTTCTGTCTTAAATCATCCTTATTCTGCCATCATTGAATCATTTTTGACTGGTGTAATAGTATCAATGGAATCATCATGATCATTTATTATATTAGTATGAGTTCTTGCCTTTTCCGTAGTCAAATTGGAAAAGGGGGTAATGCAATTTGACCTTTGACATCTGAATATAACATTCTAAGTGTTTAAATCCAAAAAATATGAGGGTAGGGACACAACGCAAAGACTTGAGTTTATAAAGAGAGAAAGTGGTGGTATCAAATTCAGTTTTGGCCATTTTGAATAATGATCCATGAGTTGTCAACAACGGTACTGTTGGACTTGGCCCTTTTGGCAGGTTCACCCCTAAACTTTTTGCCGGTCTCCTAGCCTTTTTTCTGTGTAGTGTTGGTGGTTTTAGGCCTCTGCGCACTTTAGCACTGTGTCCCAGTGTAAAGTGCGTGCGCACTCTGAGTGCGTGTGCTGAGATTGGCCTGCCCTCCCATAGGAATGCATGGGGGATATGTGTGTCCATGGTAATTCCTGGTGTGAGAGGAGTGCAGGGGCGAGTTTAGTATGTGCGAACTCGTGAGAATAAATGCTGCGCAATGGTGTGCGCAGATTTATTGTGACTAGTGGAGAAGTGCCACTTTTAGAAGTTGGCATTTATGTGTGCTCTGTGTCTGCCTGCCTGATGTGAATTGCATGTCTGGCTTTGTGAGTGACAGGGGCTGGGAGGTGTGTGTGGCTCCAGGAGGGGCAGGGTGAGTCAGCGCAGTGGTGAATAGGGAGATCTGCATCTAGATGGGAGGGAGGAGTTGCACCTGGGACCTGAATAGGGCTGGGCCTTCCCTCCACAATGCTGGCTCCACCCCCTGTGGTGCGTCTGATGTCCCTAGCCTGTCCTGTGAAAGGAGAGAGGAGCTGAGCAAAACAAAGTGCTCCAAAGCTCCCCCAAACCAGTTGCATCTGGTTTTCCTAAACCCTGCACCTTTAGACAAAGGAAAAGGTGTATAAAAGAAGGGGCTGTGACCCCATGAAAATGTTCAGTTCTGCTGTGCTTCTTTGTGACTGGGGACTGCAGCTGCTGGGCCCCAGGAGGAACCGCCACGAGGGACTGCCTCCCTGCTGGAGGGCCCTGTGAGCTGGCCTGCCTGGGCCCAGCCTTGTGCCCCTGAAACTTTGTTCTCTGGAGCTCTAGCTCCTAGCGCCTTGTGAAGCGCTGCATCCTGATTCTCCCAGGACGGGGAGAGTGCTGTTGCCCTGCAGCGCGAGGCTGCGACGTGTGTAGGATTCCCCTGTGCTCTAAGGAGAAGCGGGAGCCCACCCCGCCTTTGCCAGGAGAGGAGGAGTGTGCATGCTCCGCAGCGCTGGGCTGAAACGTGCGCGCCAAGGGAATCCCGACGTGAGGATTCCCCCTCGCATTGCCAGGGATAGCGGAGCCCACCCCGCGTTTGTGCATCTTTGACGGCGGGAGCCTACCCCGCATTGGTGTTGTATTTTACGGCGGGAGCCCACCCCGCACTTCGCCGCTAACCAAGAGAAAAGGAATTCACCGCCGCAGCCCAGGAGTTGCGGGAACGTTGCCGGGCCGCTGCCGACGCGACCCGGAAGCCAGGCGGCCCTGCCTGGGTGTGGGCGGGGCCAAGTGACGAGGTGGAAGTAGCCCGGGAGCCTCGCGGGCTCCAAAACGAAGTCCCGGTCCCGAGGAGGGGGACCGGGTGAAGCAAGGCTCAAGGGCGGCGCAGGGCTCCCATACGTACAGAGAGCCCCGCGTGTGGCCGACGTCAGAGAGGAGGCCAGGCGGGAGCCTACCCCGCACTGGCGAGCCGTTCGGAGGAGCTCCATTGAGTGGAGCTCACGCCTGCCAGAAGCGGCACCGGAAGAAGCGAGGACACCGGAGGAGACCAGAAGCCCCGGTGAGTAGGGCCTGCGGAAGCACTGTTGCTGTGAGGCAAGGAGAGCCGGGTGTCGGCTTTCTCCCCCCTCCCCCTCCCCCCGATTGACAACCGAGACCGGGAGAGGTCTCGGGCACAAAGGGGCACTTTGGTTAGGAGTTCCAGGGGGGCTCTACTTTGCACAGTTAGTGCCAGGGCTAATTCATTGTTCACAGTTGCGCCGCCGTAGCGGGCAACTGCAACGTGGGGGCAGATTTTGCTGAGAAGCCCCAGTGGGGGCCCGAGAGGCACGAGGAGTGCCGGACTTTGTCTGCGCATTTTTTTGCCAGCTGTCCTGCGAGAGCGTAGGCAGCTGCAACCGTGGGGGACAGTTCATTTTCCAGTTGCGAGTCCCAGATAGGGGCTCAGGGGGCACGCTGGTGCCCTTGCTCATTTTCACAGCTGCCCAGCAAGTAGTGGGCAGCTGCCACGTTTAGGCTCGTGCAATTGCGCACTCTTATTTCGCTGCATGCGCAGCCAGCCCTGACATTCTGGACGTTGGGCCTTTGAGCCCCTGTGAGAGGCCAGTTGGCCTGGGGCCAGTGTCAGTGCGTTGTGCCCCCGATTGGGGCACACTGTGTTTATGCTTACGAGGCCTATTGCCTCATGTGATTATTGCATAATGAGGTTGGTGCATAACGTGTGATGCTAACGAGATTTATGCCTAATGTGATTTAGGTGTCCCATCTTTTATGTTACAGGATCTCGTGCTAAGTTCCTAACTTTACCGGTAATTACTGGTTGTGGTTTACATTTTACTTACCTGTTCTGATGGTTCTGACCGTGGCCCGATTGGCCTGGTCCTGTATATAATTCCCCTGTGAATATTGCCTAGTGCCAGTTGGCACACTGTATATTATGTGATTATGGTTCTAAGGTATTTATGATAATACAAAGGCTATTTTTTATATAACCTTGTGTGGAGTTCCTTTTGTGGTGTGCCTAGTGTGTTGCTGCTGTGTGAGTGTGTTGCGCAAACGCTTTACACATTGCCTCCGGGATAGGCCTGACTGCTCGTGCCAAGCTACCAAGGGGGTGAGCAGGGGTTATCTTGGGTGTGTAACTCCCTCGCCCTGACTAGAGTGGTGGTCTCTGCCTGGCTTTGGCGCAAGCCTTAGCCAACCAGAGATCCCATTTCTAACAGGTACCAATTGACAAAATGGAAATTTGTTGCTGAAGCGATATTCAACATGACTTCAGGACCTAAAATATATAGGAAGTGAGCAGTAGTATCAAATTTAAGCGCACTCCTTTTCACTTATGCTCTGCTGCTCGGAAGCAAGATAAAGGTGAAGACCATGGATAGTCTATGAGCAATGAACTATCAAGGAAGGGACAAGGCAGCATGAAGTAAGGTATACAGTGGCATAATGATGGTGTCATGTTTAATTACAGCCCTTTTCAATCAAGCTCATGCGCTTGTCAACTTAATTCAGTTGACCAACAAAGAAGACAGGCCTATGTTCTCAAAGAGTAAAGCATTTAAGAGGTGCAAGAAGCATCGCACAAGGATAATCCTCCATTTTCACCAAATTATTTATGAGAAGATGAACTGAGCCTGGCTCCTTGATGAGAAGCACATGTTCAATTGACAAAAAAAATGCATATGGGTACGCCTTTTAGGGTGCACAGGTGTAAGACATGGGGGTCTCAACACACTCCAGAGTCTCACATGTAATGTTCTTTAAGTAAAAAAGTAAAAAGCAATGTATGCATACATTTAAAATCATCTCTATAGAGAGCCTGTGAACCTCATGCTGTAACATGTATGTCCTGGAGTAAGGCTCTTTATCTACCCCTGGAAACCATTACAATAGTAATCTGCTCACTAAAAAGGGGCAGGCCTGGCTTCTCATTGAATGACATGATTGCAGTTAAAAAGACAGATCCACTTTCTACACTTAGCTTTAGGGTGCAAAAGTGTTCGATAAGAGCCTAACCCCACTCCAGATTGTAACTTGTATCTATCCATTGTAAAATAGCAACTGAACATGTTTTTGTAAATCCAAAAGGCATCTCTATAGAGAACATGAGTTTATATCATACTGACACCTGCAATGACTGCACGTGTGACTACATATCTGGACCCCATGACAAAAGTAATATACTCATTAGGAAAGAGGCTGGACTGTCTTCTCTTTGATCCCAATGTTTCTTTAAAATGCGTCACACAGATCTCTGACAGCTCGCATTCTGGATCATATGCCTTCATGCAGCCAACATCAGCATCTTTGATTCCAAACATAATACATTTGTACAAATTGATCGAAGGTTGATAGATTATTAAACAAGTTACTTACCCCACGGTGCTGACAAGAGTGTCTTTGCATGACTATTTCAACGCCAGAATCACAGCGCCACATCAAAAGGCTGATCGACCAGTGTGTAGGTTCTACGGGCCTATAAGGACCTTTTCAGGCATCAGAGTGTAGCTCACAGATTGGGGAGGATAGGGTGGGTGGTAAGGAATCTGCAACTAGATAGAGTCTCTACAGAACGTAAATAACTTGTTCATCTGATAGAGACTTCTAACCGCAGATTCCTTACCTTAGAATAGATACCAAAGCAATACGCCCACGGAGGTGGACCTGCAAACTGTGTCAGACCAGAAACTCCTGGATGACCAAACAGGCGAAGTGCCTGTCATAATGGACCTGATTATCAAGGCAGTAGTGTTCTGTAATTGTGTACAAGACTGCCCACGTAGCAGCTTGACAGATGTTCCTGCACAGGAAGTCCACAAGCTAAAGCAGTAGATGTAGCTTTAGCTCTTGTGGAATGAGCCCGCTAGCCCTCAGGGAGTTCCTTCTTGAGTAATGTGTAGTATATCTGCTGCAGAGTACAATCCATCTGCCGATGGTCCATTTCTGCGCTTGTTTCCTTTTCTTCATTCCACCGAACCCTACAAAGAGTTGATCATCCACCCGGTGTTCTTTGGTGCAATTGATGAAGAATTACAGTGCCCTTTTAGGGTCTGAATGGTGGAGTCTCTCTTTCTCCTTGGAGGGGTGAGGTGGAGCAAAGAAAGTTGGCAGCTACATGTTTTGGCTGCCATAGAAAGGTGTCAGCACCTTTGGTCAGAAAAGAAGCACAGGTTTCGAGAACCAGTTTGTCTGGGAAGAAGCTGGTGTATTGATGGTTAACAGAAATAGCAAGTAGTTCGCCAAATCTCCTGGTCAAAGCGATGGCCACCAAGAAGACTGTCTTGATCATCAGAAGTAGTAAAAGGCAGCTGTGCATGGGTTCAAAGGGGGAACACATCAAATAGGTTAAAAGTAAATTAAGATCCCTTTGGGGGTATAACAAAAGGTTCGGGAAGAACATGTGCCAAAGACCTTTCAGAAAATGTGTCACAACAGGTGACTTAAAGAGTGAGTGTTGCTCCGGCAACAACAAAACATCAGAGATGGCCTAAAGGTACCACTTAACTGTGCCCAGAGCAACGCCTTGCTGGACTAAGGACAAAACAAACAACAGCACTTTGGACAAGAGTGCAGAAAATGGGTCAACATTTTTCTCTGCACACTAAGCCACAAACTTGTCCATACGGCAGGCATATACAGTTTTTCTTGATGGACGTCTGGCTGCCAAGATCTCCTCACACACTTCGGGAGGGATATAAAAGAACTTCAACTGTTGATGCTCAGTCTACCAGCATGAAGGTGGAGAGTGCCAGGTTCAAGTGCAGAACCCGTCCCTGTTGTTGAGACAGGAGATCCACCCAAAAAGGATGCCTAATCGGAGGACCAACACACATGCTCAGTAGTTCTAGATACCATACTCTTCTCGCTCAATCTGAGCTACCAGGATGACTTGTGCCTGGTTGGTTCTTATCTTTTTAAGAACTCAGGCGAAAAGAGGTATCGATGGAAAGGCGTATGGGAGGCCCATATTCCAGTCTAGTCCGAATACATCTCTGAGCAAAAGCCTCTTTGGAAACTCTAGCACACAGAAGTACTGACAGTGTGCGTTCTTGGTGGTGGCAAATTGATCTAGCCATGGTTCTCTCCAGTCCTGAATTAGACCTTAAGCTACCTCCGGGTGCAGATGCCATTCATAGTCAACGAGGCATCAAGGACTGAGTTTGTCTGCACTGCGGATAGAGATCCTACAAGGTGCTGCATGACCAGGTAAATGTCCTGATGTTCCAGCCATGTCCAGAGGTGCAGAGCCTCCTGCACAGGGTCCACAACCCCACTCTGCCCTGCTTGTTGCAGTACCACATGGCGGTAGTGTTGTCAGTGAACACCTAAACCAACTTCCCTTTGATCGAGGAGAGGAAAGCCCTCAATGCCAAGTGAATTGCCGTCAGCTCCAAAAGACCGATGTGGAACTGAGTCTCCGCTGGAGTCCAGAGGCCTTTGATCTCCACCTATCCCAGATGGCCACCCCATACTAGAAGCAATGCATCATTCACCACTGTCAGCTCTGGGAGCGGAAGAAAGACGGGACTGCCTCTAACCCAATCACAGTCCATTAGCCACGGTAGGAGCAAAAGGAAGAATGAGGTTGGCTTGGGGTCATGGCAAGGCTCAACGACCGGGCGCTGACCCTAATCTTCTTGAAGAGCTCAATGACTGAATCCACTTTGTCGCTAAACAGGCGAGTGCCATCGCAGGGCATGCCTATAAAGGATGCATGGACATCACACAAAAAGCAGGATCACTTTGTAGGAAAGTGCTCCTTTTTGCATGGTTGCCCCCCATTTTTTGCCTGATGTTGATGCTCTTTGAATAAGTGTGCCCTGGGTTCCTGCCAACCAGGTACCCAGGGCCTATGTTCTTTTCCTAAAACTTTACTGTATACCCCCAAATTGGCACATCTCTGGCCTAGGTACCAAAGGCCCTGTGACCAGAGAAGGCCTCTAAGGGCTGCAGCACTTATTGTGCCACCCTTAGAGGTCCTGTACCTTAGCAGACACACACTGCCATTGCAGGCTGCGCATTTTGGTGCAGAGAAAAGTGAACAGTCGACATGGCACACATCCCTGTGTGCCATGCCTACAACCCACTGCCTATGGCATAGGTCAGCCACCCCTCACCACCATAGCAAAGGAGGCCCCTTCTCCCGTAGCCACACTAGGAGAAGAAAAATGGCCAATGCCTGGTGAGGTGGCCAGGCCACTGGCATCCCCCAGCTCCTCAAACCAGTTGTTGTCATCCAATTGGATGGGTCTCCATGGGGATCAGGGTAACCGTAAGGATTCTCAGATCCACCTCAGCCAAACTCCCCACAGGGCCTGTCAAGGAAAGGAGGGGCTGTCTATGACCCAGGCAATAGGTGGGGTCCGGTCACCGTCAGAACGATGCCGTTTCAGC
Organism: Calotriton arnoldi; assembly: GCA_963921515.1. Taxonomy (NCBI): domain Eukaryota; kingdom Metazoa; phylum Chordata; class Amphibia; order Caudata; family Salamandridae; genus Calotriton; species Calotriton arnoldi. Next base: position 461,607 of record CAWUFW010009232.1, on the reverse strand, counting down.
TCAGTGTCAGAGTTTGGATTGACTATGGGCTTGGCACCGCCGGGGACAGCTCTGAGAGCGGGCCCTTGACCTTCCATGCGACTGAGACCTGGAGAGGTGCAGAGTCTTCCAATATCGGGCCACAAGGAGCTTTGTCTCTCGCTCTCGAATTGCCTTCAAATTCATGGTGTGGCAGTTGGGAAAGTCCCTGGAGTCGTGGCCAGGTCCAGGCACCACAGACAAACCAGATGGGGATCCATCACAAATATAGGCTTGTGACAAGCCTCACATGGTTTAAACCCCACTGGCTTTTTAGTGGACATACCTAGCACACTGGGAGCAGAATGTTAAAACAATACTGTCAAAAATGACAAAAAAGTGGTCGAAAATTGATAGGGGTAACTCTTCTGGATCTGCACTATTGACGCCGAAACACAGCTGTTCATACCAGCACACAGGGGTGCTGCTCAAGATTTTCCGGATCCAATCTGATGCCTGGGAAATATTCTAAGGTAAGGAATCTGGGACTAGAAGTCTCTATCAGATATTAAGCATTGTTCACCCCATAAATATAAATATGAAAAATGAACCTAATCCATCAAGGAAAAATAAAAGGAGGAGCAATATGATTGTTATGTATGTTAAATGTATTTATAAACATTTATAAACATGCTTTTGCAAATATTTTTGACACATTACAACAAAAACACAGGTATGCAGATTATACTAATAGATTTCAGGAGACCTGGCCAACAAACCTTCTTAACCTATTGTAATGAACAACTATATTTTCAAAAGCAAAATAAATATAAAAAAGATAATTCTTTGCGAGAGTAGGAGCAAATAAGATTTAAGAGTGTGCTGCTGCTACAGAGAACCCCCATTTGTCAAATGAATCAGTTTTTATGTTATGAACAGAGAGAAGAGATGTGTTCTACATGTCAAGATGTTACCTTTTGATAAAAGGGACCTCACTCTTCGAATGATTGCAATTGAAAATGGTAGCTGTCATCCAACAGGGAGCGAGTTTCATTCAGCCTGATATATGGACTGATGCAACGTTCCATTAACTGTCTCATGTGGTCTTCATTATACCAAAGATTAGCTGCTTATCCTCAGCGTAGATATAGATGGGAGACTCACCTATATGGATTATTTTGTCTAGAAGTCATATGTGAATGCTGAATATGATAGAAAATAACACGTACCCATGTTACATAGTTCAAATCATACTTTTTGGTTTAAAGTACAAAGAATCAACCAGAAATACTGACTTCTAAATATTTAGGCACAAGTATGGCATGATGGAGGAGGTTCAAGGTGGATGACAGGTCTACTACTAAACATGTATTTGACACCTGTAGAGGGCCCTGGTCCAACTAGAAGGAAAAAGATAGTGTGCCTACAACCTGTCCCTATACTAATCATTCTTGGTCCAAATAGGAGAAACAAAACAAGACTCAGTTTGCCTTGATCCAAGTATACAAATTAGTACTACCTCCCATGCCAGCAAGAGCACCTCAATTAGGGCATTGGCCAAAGCGGAACTACAAACTGTGAACCTACAACTTGACCCTAGTCTAAACATATGTAATTGACGGATATTGAGGCTCCTGGTTCACCTAAAAGATAAAATCGAGAGAAAGAGTGTGTCTTCAACCAGCTCCTACACTAAACATTCTTGGAACAGCCAGGAGAAACAAAACAAAACCAAGTTTGTCTTGAGCCAACTGTACAAATGATTCTGTGGCTCTTTTGCCAGCAAAACAGCTCAAAGAGGGCATTAGTTTAAGGCAAACTACAAACCATGAACCTACAAATGTCCCTAGGCTAAACATATGTAGTGTACATCTGTTGAGGTTCTTGGTACACCTGGAAGGAAAAACAGAAAGAGAGAGTGTACCTTCAACCTGTCCCTATTTTAGAAAACATTGGCCAATGTGAAAAAACAATAATACATTGAGTTTGCCTTAAACCAGCTATACAAAGCAGTGCTATGGGTCTCATGTCAGCAAAAAGCACCTCAATGAGGGCATTGGATGAAGACAAAATAAAAAGTCTGAACCAAACACCTGACCGTAACCTCATCATGTATTGATGACAGTTGCTAAGGTTCCTGGTCCACCTATGCAGAGAAAAAAGTAGACCTATAAACTGACCCTATGCTAATCATGTTGCAACAGTGAGGACTAAATCTGGATTCCTAGAAAGTAAACCAGGTTGACTGAACAGAAGATTGTGTGCTAATCCGATGTTGTACCTGATACAAAGTGACCATGAGCCAAATACGCCCCCAATAAAAAAAAAACTGTTTGAAATATTTAGAAAAACATTTACACCACTAGACATGCTGCAAAACATACTTGTTTTTGAAGCTGAAATTCTACAGAGAAAAACATTGTAATATCCCACCCATCCAGTATGCCTACATCTTTAGAAAACCACCCTTTTTGATATATATAGATAGGTTGCATAGGATACCAAGAGCTCCACTGGCCCACCCAGACCAATTCACCCATGGCAAATGCAAAGAATGGCATGGCAAATACCTCACGTGTTCTGGAGATTAATGTCTTCACCTCAGGTGAGATTGGTTTCCTGTAAGAAAACAACACATTTTCTGTAACAATTTTATAGCATTTGGAAGGGTTGTTCATACTCTGAACATCCCTAGTCATACAGTTATATCTGATAAAAATTTGGATGGTGCCATGTAAGTGTGCTTGAACCAAATCCCCCGTTATCTTTCCATTTTGTCTTTTAGGAGCCTTTCCCATTATGGGCAATAGGCCCACTCACACAAAGAGATACCATTTGTATTAGGAGAAGTGTGGGAATGCTTAGTGGTGTGTATGTATAAATATGTATGTATATGGTATTCCTGTAGAATTAACCTAGCCAATAAGGCAGCAGAGCACTATACAGTGGCAAAGAAAAGCAGAAAATAGATAAGTGATAGGAGAGGTAGCTGGGTTCTTAATAGTTACTACATTTTTATGTAGTGTTCTGTAAGGATGTGAGTCTGCAACTCTTTTCTAAATTGGAGCAGTGTTGGGTTGTGCTGATGGAAACAGGGATGCAGGGACACATCCTGGATGCAGAGATACAGGGACAGATCCTGAGTGCATCGATGGAAAAGGCCGGCTGTCTTGTTTTCTCTTTTTAACACTTCTTAGTCTACAGTCTGAAGGTGCCCTGGTTGTGGATGTGCCGCGAACCACCAGAGATCACCAACTTGATGTAAGATAACAGCAGTGCTGGTCATGATGGCTTTGTGAATAATGCAGCTGGTTTTGAAGATGGTGGACCTAGAAATGGGAGTCAATTGACTTTCATCAGAATGGGGGGTGATGTGACCATATTTCTTCAGGCCCCAGATGAGATGTGCTACGACACGTAGGATGCCCTTAAGGTGTGCAAGTGTGGAGTCTGGGAGGCCATGGAGCAAGGTGTTACCACCATCCAGAGGCGAGAGTACAATGGCATGAATAGCAGATCTGAAGTGGCTTTCTGGAAGAAATAGTTTCACTTTCTTTGGAAGAGAGAGCCGGTTACAATGCCATCTTTGTTTTTTGGCAATGTTTTCTTTGAGGGTGAGTTTGGTATTCCGGATGAATATAATGGTATTCAGTGAAAGTTCGAGTTAAAAGCCGTCAAAGGACATCTCATTGAGCCAGGTTTGTACTGTTTCTTGTTTGTTATATTTGGCAAATACCAGAAATTCTGTGTTCGTTGGGATGAGTTTCAGGCATGCACTGGACATCCATGTGTGGATTATGTGCATGCAGTGTTTGAGGCATTTCATGTCTAAAGCAGAAGAGACTTTCAAGTAGTGTTGTGTATCTGAGCAGAGTTTAGTGGTAGGTCTTTTGTCAATGCCCACATATTCTGTAACTTTACCTCAAAGGGGAGATCTGTGATTTCATGTTTACAGAGCATTCTGGGTGAGAAAAAGTACTGGGATCCACACAAACACCACCCTGGACTCCTGCGGTTATTTGTCTAGCTTTTAAAGATGTCTTGGGTTGGTAGGTCACCTTGGATGCTAGTCAGTCCCTAGCACAAATACTGTAGCTACTCCCATCCAACTAATTAATGTAATTCAAATAAAAAAAATCGAACTTTGTCGAGGTGTTTTTGGGGCTTTCCTAACCTGAACAATTAGCCCACTCACATATGTTTAAAAAATGCATAGCTTTCTTTCATACCCATTTTTCATTCACTAGATTTCACCTTCAGTATTAATGCATGGTTGAAACACAGAGAAAAGGCATTATAAGCTGCGTGGTCGCTCTGGGAATTGCATGATTCGGACAACCGACAAACACTATATATCTCTGTGAACAGTAGAGTCTGACAGTCATAATGCTTTACTGTCTTTGTGTATCAGCCTTCAATGGAAAAGCTGGCAGATGAGAACATTGTCCCTTATTTCAATATTACCCTCTTTACTTCAGAGAGAAGCTGTGGCCCCCGGGTTTCCCCCTGCCTAGCTCCAAGGGTAACCATGCCAAGAATCTGGGGGTGTGGTTCGAGGAGAACTTGACCTTTTCGACCCAGGTCAAGAGGCTGGCAGGGACCTGCTTTGGCATTCTGAAATCTCTGAGGAAGTTTCTTCCTGTTCTTCCTAGATCTGCTAAGGAAACTGTTGTCCGCGCTCTGATCCTCTCCCGCCTAGATTACGCCAATGCACTATACGCTGGCATTCCGGGCTACCTCTTGAACAAACTGCAGGTAGTTCAAAACTCGGCTGCCAGACTCCTGCTGGGTCTTTCCAGCAGGAGCAGTGTGCGCTCTCATCTACGAACTCTACACTGGCTGCCTGTGGAGGCGCGAATAAAATTCAAAATTTTGACTATTGCTCACAGCGCTCTCCATGACCTAGGACCTATATACTTACAGAAGAGGTTTGACTTTTATGTCCCGGTAAGACAGCTGCGTTCTTCCTCGCAACTCCTGGCTCAGATCCCTCGGTTTAACCGTCAAAGGCTTGGAGGGAGCTCCTTCGTCCTTAAAGCTGCCCTGGCATGGAATGCCCTGCCGCTAGCTCTGCGCGGCATTCAAGATCTTGCGACTTTTAAGAAAAAGTTTAAAACCTTTCTCTTTTAGCTTTGCCTCTGTTCTGGTCCCTTTTCAGGATCGCGCCGGGACACTCTGTTGAGTATCTGTGCGCGCTACAAATTCATATAACATAACATAACTTTCATTTTTGTTATTTAAGCTGACAACACTGAGCTCCTCAGACACCTCTGTGGCATGGCCTCTGCATAGGTGAAGTTCAGAGAGATGATTCCACTACTGATGTACGCGGATGACTCCCTTCATCTGGCCATATCTGGGAACTCTTTGTATGTTCTCCTGGATGGGCGTGTAAAGCATTCACAAAAACAAATAGGCTATGGCAGAACTCTCAGAAACTGCTCTTTTGATAGATTAGCAGAAAGAGCTAATAAACAGGGTAGGTGGTAGTTGTTCCAGTCCACCCAGCTACAGAGAAGCAAGATAGAAGAAACAATGGAAGAAACAAAAACAATATACTACTTCCATCAGCAAGGCACAAGGAATTATTATAGTGTTTTGTTGAAGGACACCATCCAACTATGAACACTCTTCTTATGCTAGCAAATGACAAGGCAATCTACGAGAGAGCAAGAACGAGCCCGATTGAAACCCCCAAGGTTTTGTTCTGAAGAAAACAATGAACCCACTTCCACTTTAATTATGACTTTTACTATAGCTTAACAAGCATAGCACATCTTCAACATTTTTTCTGCACTCATGTAGCAGGGATACATCACACTCCTACTTCCTGTACTGAGATACTCTGCCCTTTTCATCCATAAAGCAAACAAGCGTCTACAAAACCAATAGGTTGGTTCTATTTTGATGTCTGTTTGTTGTAAGTGCTACAATGCCACTTGCTATTTGACATGTAGGCACACACTGACACACAAGACCCATACTCAAGGGAAAAGCCTGGGAGACCCATGCACAACCTCACACATCCACATCCTGCCTGAAATACCACTAATCATTATCTGTCACCAACACTAATGCGCAAACACATTCAGCTACAAATCACACAGCTTAAAACATCCAGGCAGTTCACCATATATCCATATTGCACCAATAACAGCTAAAGAAAACAACTTTTTGCTGCCCCGCACCTTTTGACATGAGACGACAAGCACGTGCGCACATCTTCAGAACCCTACAATTCACATAATTCATAAGCATCAGTCAACTTCTTACTAGCAACACTTACTCACACACTTTCAGATTTCCAGACACCTATGAACATCTAAACAGGCACATACACACACAGCAATAAGAACACAACCAGTCATTGGGACAGACCTTCAAATATCCATGCAAAACACCCAAGGTCAGGTAACAATGGTCAAATAATTTGTATGTCCATGAAGGCCCTTATTGACTTTCATAATTACTTACACATAATCCCCAGATAACTTAAAAAAATAAAAAGATTGTGGTCAATGACCTACAAAAGCTACCATAGACGTGCTCACTCTTTCACAAAGTTATTCGTGTCCTCAGAACAGGAACACTGTTTGACCCCACAAGCACACTTACATCCATGCACATCATTAGCTATCATACACACCTCCAACTGTCCAGATGAACTTTCAGAAATGCAGACTGGCATTGCATATTCATGCACATAACCAGATGCATGTGCATAGCACTAAGCACCCATTTGTACAATAAAACACAATGGTACACTAATAAACATCTAATAATCCTGGTACATACCCATATAAAGTAACACTCATCTAATCGTAGTAAACAGCTATGCTCAGCCACCAGCAAATACCAGCTCACCCTCTCAAAGAGTCACAGGCATTGATTACAACACACCGAAAAATTGCAGGGTACCTATACATGACAACACCCTAAAAGATTCACACAACGTCTATGCAAAAAGAAGATGATGCAAATAATATTAGGGGTTAGGAGGCACACAGCAAGGATAAAAGAGACTAATGGTTGAGTGGGTGTGGCAATATCAGCTAGGTGCAGAAGAATGGGTGAAGATAACTTACAAATCTTCTCTAGGTGGGGACAGGTGTTGAATTACACAGTTTGATAAGGTGCCTTTTAAAGGAGGATAGGTCCAGTAGGCGAGGGTGCCATGCTGAAAAAGGTTGTGGCACAAATGAGTTCTTAAACAGTATGACTGGCTGAGCTAGGATGGAGAGTTAGTGGATTGTGCAGGATGTGTTTCTATAGTTGAGTGATGTGCTGAACATGGATGGGCTCTTGGATTACTGCTTCCCCACATATGGTTTTGCTCCACTCTTACACCCTAATGCTCCCCAGCAAACACCTTCAGGCCCCACTTGATACTCCAGACATGCTCACAGGGTCACTCAGACATTCTTCCAAGGCACCCATAGCCCTTCATCTGTTACCCAAAGGCACCCTCGCATATCCACAGGTACCCACAATCCACTCAGACACCCATACAATTCTCCATGACCCACAATTCACCCAGACACCAAAACACACGCCCACCACTCACAATACACACCCTAGAAAAACGCAGGCACCTCCAATCACACTTTAACACTTTAACCCAACACACCAGGCATCCTGCATAGCACCATGCATACAACATTGTGTGTTATACACCCGTAAAAAACATAGACACTCTGCACTCCATATACCTACACATACCAGACTTCCACACACATTATAGACACCTTCAAATTCTTCTAGACAACCATGTGTGCTTGCAGATACACATCCATGCAACCAGATACCCATGGACGCTGTTAGACACTCCAGCTCATACTGTACACCCTTGCACTTTGTCTGACACATGTGTACATGATTAGACAGAGCTTGTATACAATAAGACAGAAACGCTTACAAAACATCAAACATAGTCACACCTTTGGACACTCGCACCTACTACATCATCTGACACCCATCTTGGTCATCCACACCCAAACTTAAGACACCCACCCACCTATTGTGGAAACCCTCACACTCCAAACACCCATGAATGCCAGCAGACGCACTCACCAGACACCGACACCAGACACCATCACTCATATCAGACATTCAGTCACATCTCTATCTAGGCAAGTGACGACACCTTCAGGCATTCTCAGACACCCATGGATATAAGCACCCTTGTACCATGCACACTGTTGATGTATGACTTACCTGACATAGACGGATGAAGGAAGGAACAAACCTCTAGCAGAAGCCCAACAGTTTTTAGAATCAAAATCTTCAGCTTGCCGGACCTTTTTATGTGTGTTTTCAGGTAGGACAGAAAAGGGTGATGGAGGTAAGACATCTTTAGACTGCTTCATACACCATTCCATACCAACACCAAAGATTATTGAAGGCGAACAAATCCATCAGATATCCATACTTATCACCATATCCCCACACATGATACCCATACCTACCATGTACCCCCTACCAATGAAGACAACAATATATGACATTAGACACACAAGCTGATCACCAACCTCCGGGCTAGAAACACATACCCTCAACTCCTGTACACACAGCAATGTGCAGTAAAACGTCCCACAAATCCAGACATTCCCAGGCCCAGATTACCCAAAATCATGGGGCCCCAAAACACAGATATGGTCATTCAACCATTAGAATTCCTCACATTTGGGACTACTATAAACTCCCAAAGGCTCTAGACCCCATATGCTTGGCAGAGTGCTTGTCCATGGCCCACAAAGGACTGTGTGGTAGTATGGGCAGCTATGATAGGATAGAGGTACTGATGCAGAGTGAAAAGATCTTCCACGCAATTGAGACTGGTTGCGGTTTGGCATTAAAGCATGGTTAGAATTACTGAGCAGGATGAGATCTTTGATATGAGTAGAGATTGTGCACGCATGACAAATGGATATTTTAGCCTGATTGTTGGTCTCGACCTGATACAAGTTTGTGTGTCAATACTACTTAATGGAGGAAGAGTTGCATCAAGTCATGATGACTGACTTGGCAGAGCTTATCTAGCGGACTAACAGGCAGAAGCAGTGATGCCTTTGGGGCAAAGTAGTTTTCAACTTGCGTAACCTTAGTCACACAGATATGTGATATATGCAGCCATTTGAAAAGTTAACCATATAGCCTCTGGCATCAAAGATTGCTGGCTCAGCCACACCTCCCAAGCCCCCAGCCACTCACCTGTGCTGTTACAGGCATTAATCTGCTTGCTATGTCAGACATTCACCTATGCTATGTCAAACACTGCACCATGTGACACACTCCCCCATGCTCTCACAATGCCATGTTAGGACCTCAATAACAGGATAAATTAATTAGCGCTTGACCTGCAACTCTGCTGCCTCCCTGAAAATTTGAGTCAGAGACATAGAAGTCCACAAATAAAAGTAATCACCTACCACGCTGTCAAAATGTGTGGCTTACATGGCAATCATTACCAGAGAGCCATTTGGGTAGACATCGTACATGGGTGGGAGCACGGATATACACATTCAGACTCTCATACAGAACTAGGCAGATGTGTAACTGAAAATACCCTGACTCACTGTCAAACAACTAAGTACACTAGCAACCTAAAGCAGATTTGTGCTTCACCTGACACCTTCAAGCTCCTTTAAGGCCCACAAAACACCCCAGGTTCATACAAATGTAACCAGGCATGCACACCATTAGACACCATCCTCTTCAGAGATTCAGAAAAAGTTTAAGGGCCACTGCATGGCAATGGCATTAAACCTTAGACCCATGCCTACAACCACCCTGTGAGTTAAACCATCTCTAAGAGGATCATCCATACATTCTACATTATTCAACAATCTGCAATGCCTCACAATCTTCAGCAAAAGTTTAGAAATACACACCTTATAAACAGCCTCTTAGAATGTGTCTACAGCACATATAACAACTATTAAACACAGGCATTGGCCCAGACATCTGCTGCTGGATAATTAATTTTCAACAGAAGCTTTGACTTTTCTCACAGATTTTTCTGTAATCGGTTTTGGCTTAAAGCTACAACTTACTTTGAAATATGTCTCTATAATCCACATCAGCCTTTACCTTGTTTAACATGGAGTACTACTTGCACCAGTGCTTAATTTGAGCCTGTGGTTTCGGTGCTCTGCACTAGCACTTAATTCTCAGCAGCTGCACTAATGGCAGTTTACCATATGATGGCATTGTTGTCTAATTTTGAGATGAGCACAACAACAAATGTTGTTTAATCATTCAATATACATTAAAAATGAATATTACCTGCCACCGACACCATTCTTTTACCTTAAGGTGGCTTGAATAGTCTGAATTGTCACACTTGCAGGAGAGTGATGCTAGTAGTTGTGTTGGTTCTGTCATTGGCAGCGCTGGCGGTGACAATGGGTGGTGCAAGATGCAGTGACCTCCTGAGAAGGGTCCTGGCCCAGTTTTGGGAAGAAGTGTTCTCCGCGGTTAATGAGAGCTTACGGAGAAAACTTAAACCAGAACCAGAGATCGCATTATTTGGGTTTGTAAGGCAAAGATTGAATACTCCAAACCCCAGAGGAGAGAAATCATTTATAGCTATTTCTGCTTTGGTGGCTCGCTCCTTGATTCTCCAGAATTGGAAGACAGCGAAAAGCCCAACCCAACTTGATTGGTATAGAAAAATGCAACGTACTAAAACGTTTGAGGAAATTTATGCAAAGAGGGTAGGGGCCACTAGGAAATATTTATCAGTTTGGAAATGTATGGACTAAAAATGGGAAGTAAAAGGTTCAGTGTTTTAGATCAAGGTGGGATGAGTTGAGTGTGTTAGTGAAAATTTTTGTGTTTTATAATCTAAATGTTATTATGCACTGCACTTTATTCTATGCATCTAGAATGCGAGGGATTAGTTTCCCCCCTTTGGGGGAAAAGCCGAATTTAATAACATGATTATGGTAAAACGTTATTATACGCAGCACTTTATTCTATGCATCTAGATTGCGAGGGATTAGCTTCCCCCCTCTCAGGGAAAAGCTGAATTTAATAACACGATTATGGTAAAATGGCTCTCCACAGCACCTTATGATTCAGTGTTTTAGATCAAAGTGGGACGAGTTAAGGCTATTAGTGAAACTTTTTGTGTTTTATAATCTAAATGTTATTGTGCACTGCACTTTATTCTATGCATCTAGAATGCGAGGGATTAGTCTCCCCCTTTTGGGGGAAAAGCTGAATTTAATAACATGATTATGGTAAAATAGCTCTACACAGTACTTTATTATTCAGTGTTCTAGATCAAAATGGGATGAGTTAAGTGTGATAGTGAAAATTTTTGTGTCCTATTTTGTAAACGTTAATTTGCACTGCACTTTATTCTATGCATATACAACGCGAGGGATTAACCCCCCCCCCCCTCCTTGGGGAAAAAGTTGAATTCAATATTTTGACTATGGTAAAATGGTTCTGCACAGCGCTTTGTTATTCATTATTTGCACACTGTACCCTCTTTGATAGGTATTTGAGAAAAATCAATAGGTGATGAGGAATGAGGGAAAGGGATTTCAGATATAAGTTAAGAGTATAGATCGTATTTTATTTGTACAAACTAATAATAACTGTTGGTATTGTTAAAGGTATTTATTGTAACTTTTAATTCTGCTCCATAAAAAATAAAAAAAAGAGAAGGGTCCTGGCACTTACCTTTTTACAAATTAAGCACTGACTTGCACCCAATTTTTACTGGCTTGTAAATGGTGTACAATATAACTTTCAAAATGCACAACCACAATTAACTCTGGGTCTTACGCTGTTTTTCATTCTATGGACTCTCACATGTCTGCACAGTAAGTCTATGCTGTATATGACTATATTGCCCTTACTAACAACTTTCTTGATTTGCTTTTTGGGCAACACTAATGGAGGCCTGATTTCATGGAGATGGAAAGCCATCCTTATGAAGAGAAGTATGGCGACTTTGACCCTGACTTTCCCTTTTACAGGTTGATTCTTCTCTCAGGTGTACCTCCCTCTTCACAAGTAAGTTCCCCTTGCTTGTTATCTTCTTAAATAGAATGTTGCACCTATAATCCTATGTAGAATTCTGCTCCAGCAGTGTTCCACTCTTGTTTGTTTGTGTTTACTTTGTGTTCTAAAGTCCTTGCAGTTGTTCCACGGCTGTTCAGGGGGGAGCTGCTGCTCTGCATGTGTGGTCCAATAAAGTGCACATTTTCTCTCATCTACCGTGTTTGTGTACTTACCATAATAACCCCAAAACCAGAGAACTTGTCAAAAAAAGAAGCAAGCAAGGAGGACAATGGTTTATCGTTTGGAGAAGGAATAGTTAAGAGTCCAGGGATATATCTGTAACCGTTCATGGTCCTAGAAAAAGCACAGACTTCTATGAGAAGAGTTTTCGGGGGTAGTTTTTGTAGTATGGAGGAGAGGTTTCTGTAACTCCCATTATGGAAGTCAGTGAAAAGGGGAGTTTTGGGTTCAGAATTCATTCTCAAAAACAGAGAGGCGAAAGAGGCAGAGCCTCAAGAGGTAGAGACTAGCAGTCAGGAGAATCACAAGGTGAGTATGGGGATTACTCCTGGTTTTTCCCATGGAAAGGTGGAAGTCAGATTGAGGTTTGTAGTGAAATGTACCATGATAATCAGGGACCTATGCGTGCTGGGAACTGCAAAAGGGTACAGAATAGAGTTCTCAAAGAGCCAGTTCAACAGGAACAGCCAAGGAGTGAGAAGGACATTAATTTAATAGTTAAACACTAAACTACATGTTACAGAAGGCAGAGTTTTGTAGGCAGAAAAGGGCTACAATATCTGGTGTTGCACATATTATGGGAATACGTGGAGTGAGGGTTGACACCAGGCGAAACAAAGCACACCAAATTTGGACTTGAGTTTCAAAAGTTAGTTTCATGAACAGCAGGATTGTTGTGTAAACTGTTAATCTCTGTATTAATTTTCTTTAATATTAGAATCTCTGTGACAAATACACTTGTTGTAATTCTTGTCGCTTGAGTGAGATTAAGCTGGTGGTATTTTCTTAGAGATTTAATGTCATTTCATCTGTATATGGTAATTTCATCTTTATATGGTAGGATAGCGTACAAGTTTGAACCACACCTACCAACACCTGTCCATTATCCACCAGAGGTTAAAATGCTAGCAATGTGTTATATTCTCTCTCATTAGGTCCTAATGGAATGTTGGTATGGTGTTTGGGAGCCTGGCTGTGGCCAAGTTCTGGAACACTGTCATCTCAGCAGTTGGCTGCCTGGTTCCCTCCTGGTTGGACGAAAAAAATATATATGCTGGTAACTCACCATGTGTGTGAGCTGATCTTTTCATTGGCGATGAGGATGGTCTGACCAGGAGGAGAGCCATCCAGAGGTTCCTGTGACGCAATCCGGAGTTGGAGTTCAGGTATAGTCGTATGTCCGCAGTTGTTCTTGCCTGCGCCGCCTGCCATCAAAGGACAACCAGGAAGAGGTCGAATTGAGGTGAATGATAAGGTGCTGTTTGTCAGTAAGACATTTTCTTTGGGAAGCACATTTCATCAATACTGGTTGATGGTGCCTGTGGGAGTGTTGGTGAAGCGTCAAGTATTTTGACGCTTTTCAGGAACCTCGCATTAGGAAATGCTACCGCATTAGTTGCTCGGCAACAGTAAGCGCGAGGGAGCGCACCAGCTTTGACACTGCACAGGTGGAACATGCGTGTAGTTTAGAGCACTCCACTGTTTGGGGCCATTGTTATGTGGTCAGGTTAGTGCATGGTGATACGCACACCTACTTAAGAAGTTGTGTGTTATCCCAAGTATCGGTGATACGCACCGAGGGGCTTATTTACAAGCCCCTTGCGCCGCTGGTGCGTCACTTTTAATATGGGGAAAAGAACTTACAGGCGGCGCAAGGGGCTTGTAAATAAGCCCGCCAGTCTTTTGGGAATCCGATTTTATGTTTCCTCAGCTAGTGTTGAAGTTGCGTGTTATCTCAAGTATCGGTGATGCGCACACCAGTCTTTTGGGAATTCAATTTCATGTTTCCTCAGCTTTTAGTGACATGCAAATCATGATATCTCCCGGAAGGTTTAATATCAGCCTGTTACCACCTAAGAAGCTCAGTGACACGCTCACCACTGTTTGTGAGGCGTTTAATCATGACGATATGACTAGTTTCAAGTAGACAGTGCCACCTAGAGTTCATTCTGGCTCACATCTCCTTTTAGCCATTTATTACAGAGGTATCTCAAAACATAATTTGGGGTTGGTTTGTTTATATATTGCGCACAAAGTAAATTTGTCACATGTTCTCAGTTATGGATGGTTTGATAGCTCCCATTTGTTTCTTACAGAGCTCCAGTGAGTCCACAGTTCCATGGGAAGACTGGAACGAAGGGTTTGAAGCATATGTACAAGCCATATGGGGTGACATCTTCTCAGCTGCTAGGAAACTAGCTATGTTGAAATACTGGTTGGGGGCTGAGGGCAGATGAATATTAAAACATTTGCCAACAGTCACTATAGATGCAGAGGAAGATGAGGAAGGGAGTGGAGATGATGAATATGAAATAGCACTAGGAAAACTAGGCCTAAATTTCGGGAGGAAAAAGAATGAAGTGGTTGAGAGATTTACATTTTTAAAAGAAGTCAGTTGTGTGGGGAGTCAGTAGAGAATTATGTTGCCAGTCTGAGATCACTTGCGGCAACCTGTAATTACAAAGGTTTTCAAGATGAAATGCTAAGGGACCAGTTGGTTTTTAAGGTGAACAACAAAAAAGTGAAAGAGAAATTGCTGTACACGGAAGGATTGACTCTTCAAATGGCAATTGACTTAATGAAGAGAGCAGAATTGCCAGAAGAAGGATTAACAGAAATAAAGTCAGAGGGAAAAGTTGAGGCAGTTAAGAAGGAAACGCGCAAGCCAAGGAAAGAAGAGGACAGTAGTGTTAAGAGATTGGGGGACAAGAAAAATGTGATGTGTTATAAGTGTGGATACAGAGGTCATGTAGCTACTGACAATTCATGTCCAGCAATAGGACAAGTGTGTAGAAGTTTCAGAAATAAGGGGCATTTTGCGAGAATGTGTAGAGGAAGTTTTGGGAGTGTGAATAAAAGAAGACCCTCTGTGAACGCTATAGAAGAGGTGAAAAGTGACAAGGAAGGCCAAGATGTAATTTTTAGAGATTCAACAAATAGTGAAAATTTGTGAGGATAATCCTTTTTGCAACATTGGTGGTGTGGGAGTAAGAATTATGGCAGACTCAGGAGCTAGGTATAATTTAGTGGGTGAGGAATACTTGAAGAAATTTCCCGAGCATGTACTCAAAGATCCAGATATGAGGTTGGTGGCCTATCGGAATAAACCCATTGAGTTAGTGGGTTTCATCAAAGCTCAATTAGAATTTCAGCATAGGGCTATACAATCTAAGATGTATTTTGCCAAAGAGGGTTTGTGTTTGTTGGATTGGCCTCAACAAAGGGATTTGGGTATCCGTTTGGATACAATCACCCAGATCAAGTATTGGGGGCTCAGACTGAAGTATGTACAGTGGAAGCAGGGACACCACACATTACTAAGTATCCAGAAGTATTCAAATATCAAGCAGGGACTCTCAAAGACTTAATGCACAGAATTGTGTTGAAGAATGGAGTGATACCAATAGCCCAAAAACCCAGGGGAGTGCCATTACTTATGAGGACACCCCTGCGTCAGGAATTATAACAGTTGTGCGAGAGTGGGATGATTGGTATGAGCTAAGAAGGGTAATGGTGATATCAGGTTGTGTGTGGACTTAAGGGACTTGAATGCAGCAATCTGGGTGGATAGGCATCCCCTGACCAACATTTGTGAAATGTTGACCATCATTAAGGATGCAAAAGTGTTTTCCACTTTAGATCTTTCCTCCACCTATCACCAGATTGTGTTACATCCTGAGTCCAGACCGCTGACATCTTTTGTTACAACAGAAGAGGCTTACAGATTGAAACGCATGCCTTATGGCCCAGCTTAGGCAGCAGCTGTTTTTCAAAGGGCCATGCGTCATTTATTAAAAGACACCCCCAGAGTAACATAGTTTCAAGATGACATTTTAATGTTTGGAGATAATGAAATTGATCATGACAAAACATTGAAGAGTGTGTTGAAGATTCTACAAGAGAGTGGGTTAACCATTCAGAAGGAGAAATGCAAATTTAAAGTGAAGGGGTGTGTAATATTTAGGACATTGAATCAGTGGAGAGGGAATTGCACCAAAAATCTAATTAGTTTCTGCTTTTTAGCCTTTTAGGAGGCTCCATCTCCAACTTGTAAGGACCAATTGCGCTCGTTTTTGGGGTTAGTTGAATAGTACTCCCATTTTGTACCTATATTTGCAGACAGAACCAAGTACATGCGCAGTCTCATGGTCAAAAATGCAAAATTCATTTGGTGTGAGAAGTGGGAAAGTGAGATTTAGAATTTGAAGAAGTACATTGCCACGGCACCAGCACTTAAACCGTTTGACACCTATGAACCCATCATTGTGAACACTGATGGAAGCCTGGTAGATCTGGGTTCGGTTTTATTACAAAAAATAATGGTGTGGATGTCACAATTGCCTATGCATCAAGAAAGTTAAGGGAGGCAGGGAAAAATTACTCCACCGTGGAGAGAGAGGCACTGGCTGTGTGGTTGTAGTGCTAGAGGCACTCTTGTGGTGTGACACCAAGTGATGACCTTTGACTACCATCATTTTAATTGTCTTGGTGTTTTACTTTACCCTAGGATGAATGTACGACGTCCTGCATATCCCTTGTTTCTCTTGAAGATTTCTTCTCGTAGTCTTGAAGTGGGAGCTGTCACAGTAGAACAGCCTTGCCAAGAACAGAACTTGTGGGATGTGCATTTGAAAGCATGAGAGAGAGAGAGGTGTGGAATGTACTTTTTGGTCTCGAAGTGCAGTGTTATGAGCAGTGGTGCACAAATGTGCACTGTGTTGTACATTGAGAAGTATTATGAAGTTCTTACTATTGGCTTTGACATGGCCTCATGTCATCCTGAATTCTGACTCTGCCTTGCTTGAGCTTTTCTGCACGCACAGAGTGTTTGCAAGTTGCTTGGGTTAATCACGTTCAAGGTTTGCTTTGTGAGAGATTGTTTAATGTACCCTGGAAGGCTTTCGTAAACTTCCGTCAAGATAAAGGCTGGAACATGTGAGAATGTAGAGGGAACGTGGGAACTCCTTCTTGCCGTGGAATGCTTACCTGGAAACTGGCCAGTTCCAGTAAGTTTCCTTGGTGCAGAGGGAAAGACTCTCGAACCTTCTAGTGTGTTTTGAGACTATAAAGCTGAGGGTTGTTGACAGCCAGCTTGGGAGTTCACTTGTGGACTAGACGTACTGTCACAAGAATCTGGATTTGAATCTTGATCGCGAGTCCATAGCCTGACTGTTAACGGGCTCCTCCAGCTTGAGTTGGCAAGGATGTTGAGTGAACGATCAGGTGAGGTGATTTGTTTCTGACTCGTGCCATTGTGATGCATGGTTCCAGTGGCTGTGGTCATTTGAGGTGTTTTTTTTGTGATGTGTGAGTGACTCAGAGTGCACATCCAAAGTAATCATTTGATGTATTTAGTGTATATATATCTTTCTGATCTCTTGCAGGACGTTCAGTATTATTTGCTTGAGTTTTATCTCATATTATTTGCTGCTTCTTTATTCATTACTATTATTCATGCATTTAAACGTTGCATTTACCAAGTGTGTTATTATTGCTTGCATATAAATATATATCTCTGTTAGACCTGGCAAATCTTGGCGTGATTTCCCCTGACTTTTTGCCTCTACCTCCTTTGCTTTTAGATGCTTTGGGTACTTTGCCACTGCTGATCAGTGTCAAAGTACAGTAGTGCCCTGTGTAAAGTGTAATGGTAATTGGTTGGCCATGATTGGTATGTTTGCCTTACTAGTAGAGTCCCTAGTGATGTGCACTGTGTGTGCCAGGGCTAGTAATGCAAAGGGTGCGCGGAGAAGGGAACTCAGGCCTGCAGTGTAGGGCCTGCGCGCAGTTTGCTAAGTTAGCATGTTGTCCTGACAAGTGCAACCACTTGTCAGGCCTTACTTTCCCTTTTGCGTATACAGTGGACACCCCTGTGGTAGGTCCCAGGTAACCCCTGGGCAGGGTGCCGTGTAAGTAAAAGGCAGGACATATACTGAGGTGTGGGTTATGTCCTGACAGTGAAAAACACTCCATTTCGTTTTTCACTGGTGAAAGGCCATTCTGCCCATAGGACAGAATGGGGGAGGCTGGGTATTGTGTTTGTTAGCCTAGTTTCCCATAAGTTTAAAATGAAGAGGTGAAGTTTGGTATGTATGAACTCACAGCGTCATAACCCATCTTTCTATGAAAGTGGTTTTGTCACTGTGTGTTCAGAAGCCGCTCTTTTAGAAAGTGGCTGAGTTTTGTGCTTTAGGCATTTCTGTGTGTCTCTGTTGAATGTGGATTGACTGTCTGGATCTGAGAGGGGAGGGGGTGAAATGGCACCAGGCTGACCTGCAGCTGGAGAGTATGCGAGGAGAAGCCCCGGGAGGTGGAGAAGCCTGGGTTGCGGCTATAAAACAATTGACCCATCTCCTGCTGAGTGATTAAGGATCCAGAGCCCAGTATCAAAGGGAGAAAGATGACACTGGGAGGAAGACACCCAGAACTAATTTAGGCAGGGGTCAGGGACCCCTGAGCACAACGAACTTCAAAGACATTTAGGGATATATCTATGAGAGCTGAAATCCCTGAACGTTGGAATGAAACAGAAATGGATTGAGACTGAAAAGGCTTGGACCCATTCTGTGGTCAAGAGGAACCTCTGCTAAAGAAGGAGCAACTGAAGAGACTGATGTGGAAAGACCAATCCTTGCTTCGTGATCTGGGGCTGGTCTGCAGTTTGCTGTTCTAACTAAGGGAGAGGCTGTTGGGACTGTGCTTGGAGGCGCTGTGTCCCCCTGCTTGAAGAAGACTGTGCTTTGTGCTGTGTCTTGTAACCCCAAGGGCCCGAGGTGAGCTGGCTCCCTGTTTGGAAACACAGGAACATAAAAGTTTCCGGAGAAGTTTCAAGCAACGCAGTGGGTGCGTGTTGTGGCAGCTTGAGACCCTCAGAAGGTGTGCCCTGTGATCATGGACACACGGAGGAGAAGCGAGACTCGGACGCGCTGGGTGCGTGTCGTGGTGCACAGGAGGCGTCGGTGAGGAGCGCCTGGTGAGCGGGTGCATCGGAAGTGGAGTGAGTCTCGGACGCGCAGGGTGCGTGTCGGGGTGCACCGAGACGTTGGTGAAGAGCGCCTGGTGATCCAGTGCACCGGAGGAGAAGCGAGGCTCGGACACGGTGAGCGTGTCGAGGTGCGGCCGGAGGCGTTGGTGAAGAGCGCCTGGATATCGGGGCATCGGAATTGAAGTAAGTCTCAGTGAAGCAGTGTGCGTGCTTTGGTGCAACCTGAGACTGTGGAGGTGATCGGCTGATCATCGTGTGCACCGGAAGAAAGTGAGTCTCTGCAGCGTGGTGTGCGTGTCTTGGTGCGAACTGAGACCGCAGGAAGGAGTGCCGGTTGAACGTGCACTCGGAGTCGACGTGAAGTCCCATCAGCTTTGTGTGTGTGGCTTTGTGCCAGAAGAGACCCGGAGGGTGCGGTGGTGAATGTGCACCCGGAGTAACGTAATCTCAGGGGCGTGGGGTACGTGTGCCCTGCGTCCGCCTGAGACCTTCCTAACAGTCGCGGCCCGGACCGGCAGCCCCGGAGGAGCTGAGCTGACAGGCCGAGCCACTGAGGCCCATTGAGAAAGTTCTGCACGAAAGGCCTAGTTCATTGAAGGAGGAGAGGAGAGAGGGGTCGCGCCCCCCAGGTAACGTGAATCACTGCCTGGGCGGGGTGCGGGCTCGGAGGGACACTCTCTCGGCCTCTCCGTCCTTCTGACGACGTGAGCCTTTGCTTCGGCTCAGATTGGGGCCCGTACTGACCAAGGAGTGGTGGTACTGGGGCCTGAGTGGGAAGCTGTACTTTATTTCATCGTGAATACGTGTGGGGGGCAACTGTTATCGAAGAGGCTGACTGTCGAATTACACATTGCCAATATTGCTGCTAACGAACTGCCGGACTGTCTTATGACGCCTGACATTATTTCCGCCTAACGAAGTACACGATTGTAGCGCTACGCATTGCATTATTTCTCCCTTGCAAAGTACAGGATTGTAGCGGCCCGCATTGCATTATTTTGTCATTGCAACGTACATGATTGTAGCTACGCATTGCATTATTCCTTAATTGCAAAGTACATGATTGTGGCGGCGCGCATTGCATTGTTTCTTCATTTCAAAGTACGTGTTTGGGGTGTGACGCATTGCATTATTCCT
This sequence comes from Calotriton arnoldi, assembly GCA_963921515.1. Lineage (NCBI taxonomy): Eukaryota > Metazoa > Chordata > Amphibia > Caudata > Salamandridae > Calotriton > Calotriton arnoldi. The sequence continues at coordinate 441,272 of CAWUFW010009232.1, read as the reverse complement.
TCATTGCGCAGTACATGATTGTAGCGGTACGCATTGCATAATTTCTCCCATTGCAGGTACCGGAGTGTATCGTTACGCATTGTATTATTTCTCCTGTGCCCGGCACAGGATTGTATCGTTACGCAGAGCACTATTGTTTGTCCATTGCAACGTGTGTGATTCTAGCATTACGACCAGCATAGCGTTTGGAAAGCGGTGGTTGGGATTTGAACCTACCAGCCAGCCGGAACGAATATTACCCTTTATTATATGTTGGCTTTTGTAACGTGTGGTCTGATCGTATATCTTTCTATATAAAGTTTATACTCGTTTTTATCAAACTCGTGTGGAGTCCATTTGTGGTGTCACCAGGGGGTTGCTGTGGGCGTGGTTGCACATACTGTACACTCGTGCTTTGGAGATAGGCCTGGCTGCTCGTGCCAAGCTACTAAGGGGGTGAGCAGGGCTATCTCAAACGGTGTCCTTACTTGGCCTAACATTGAGTGGGGAGTCCCGGGTCGCGCATTTGTGACAGTGACGCGTGACGGGGACTCCGGCTTCCAACATTTGGCGGCAGAGCGGTGGGATACGATCCTAACGTAAGTGAAAAGCGTGTGTGCAAAACCACTCACAACAATTGGTGTACATCATAAATTGATCGCAGACCACGACGCAACAACATATTGTTTTGAATTGTTGGTTCTATTGTTGAGAAACCTTTAAACCACACATCATGTCTCAGGAGGGGAGCCAGATAGCCGGTGAGGCTGCGGCTGCAGAATTAGAGTTTAACATTGAGGCATTGTTGACCTACAAGGTTGATCAGTTGAGGAAATTCTGCAGAGCTTTGGGATGTCCCATGAAGGGTACCGCCAAGAAGGAGGAGCTGCAAGTGGCCTTGAGGGCCTGGTGGGAAGCCAAAGAGGCTCAGGAGACGGGTGATGTTGAGGTGGATGAGGATGACCCAGGGAATGGATTTGGTCCACAGGATTTGCCAGTGGAGAGACCAGCCGCAGGGGCTGGTAGTAGCCATTCAGGGAGGAGTTTTTCACCAGAGGAGCTGGAGGAAAACCAAACGGTCAGACTGCATGAGTTGGAGGTGTTAAAACTTAAAACTCAAGCAGAGGAGAGCAGGAACGCTCTCGCGTTGGAAGAGAAACGGATTCTCTTCACTCATGAGTTAAGCATGAGGGAACTAGACATTAAGGGTAGACAAGCTGAGCCCAGTTCGAATGGTGGCAGCGCACCACCAGTGCCATTAGGGAAGGTGTACATTCCCAAGGATTTAGTGCAAGACTACCAGAGGGGGGATGACATTTATGCGTGGTTCACAGCATATGAGATCGCACTAAGGATGAATGAGGTGCCTGAAAAGCATTGGGGGGCGGGCCTATGGAAACACTTTGAGGCTTCGGGGAGGGACGTTCTATCACCTTTAGAGAGGGCGGGAACCCTGACCTACGCCAACATGAGGGAGGCTTTATGCCTCCGGTATGGGCTCACCCCTGAACAATACCGGCAGAAGTTCAGGACATCCAAGAAACTAGAATCCCGACCTTGGGTAGAATGTGTGAATGAGTACACACTGGCACTGGATGGTTGGATGCTGGGCAGCAAGGTCAATGATTTTAAGGGCTTATGCAATTTAATCAGTTGGGAGCACTTGAGTAGTCTGTGTGGTCCAGAGCTGCGCCAGCATCTATTGGATAGTAAGCTGACTGATCCCAGTAAGCTTGCTGAGGAGGCGGACCGCTGGACTAGTACCCGGGTCCACAAGCGGATTGGGAATACTACTCCCAAGGGTATGCAGGGTACCCCGCCTAAGGTGGGGGAGGACAAGGGTAACCACAAGGAGTCCTCTAAAGGGCCCCAAGGTAGTCCCCCCAAGAAAGGGTCCCAGTCCCCCAAGGCCAAGAGGGCCTGGGCCTTCAAGGGCAAGAAGGAGCCCCGAGGTCCTCCTATGTGTTACTTCTGTAAAGAAGTGGGTCATATTTCCCCTAAATGCCCCAAAAAGTCATCTGCACCCACTGGTGCTCCAACACCTGGTTTAGTGAGTGTAGCATTGGGGGAGGAATTGAGTCCTTGGAATGGGGAGGAGCAAGCAGTTATGACCCTGGTCTCCTTAGAAGATCGAGAGATGGTCCAGGAAATCCCTCTGCCTGAGAACACTAAAAAGTACAGGCAGTGGGTGACCATCAATGGACGGAGGGTGGAGGCTCTGAGGGACACCGGAGCCAGTTTGACATCTGTCAGGTGTCAGTGGGTATCTGAAGAGCAAGTAATTCCCGATGTGCTTCACCCTGTAATGTCAGCAGACAATTCAGTGCGCCTCTGCAAGGTGGCGCTGGTTCCCTTTGAATGGGGAGGGGTCTCAGTAAGTCCGTCCATGCCTGTAGACTGTCTGCTAGGGAATGACCTGGAGAGTTTCCCCTGGAAGGAGGTGGAGCGCCAGGCGCATTTGGAGATGTTGGGTCTACCTGAGTGGGCGTGTGTGACCACTCGGTCTATGGTAGCCAGTAAAGGTATTCAAGAGAACCTGGAGCCTGAAACAGTGGCCCAGGTGCCTGCCAGGAAGAGAAGAGGCAGGGGGCGTGGGAAACCGGCCCCCACGGTTCCCACGGTCCAGGAGGAGGCACCCTTTGAGGGGGATGCCCTGGAACATACGGGGGAACAAGTGGCTGAACTGGGGGACCAACCCGGGCTGACCGAATGGCAGCAGGAAGGGGGGCCCTCCAGTGAGGAATTCTGTGAGGAACAGAAGGGGTGCCCTTCTCTTGTAGGTTTGCGGCAGCAGGCAGCAAACCAGGCAGCAGGTGATCAGTCGGGATCACACTTGATTTACTGGGAAAAAGATCTCCTGTATAGTGAGCCAAAGGTGGCTGAGCCTGGGTCAGCCCGGGCGCTGGTGGTACCCCAGCGCTTCAGAGCCTTCCTATTGGGGTTGGCTCATGATGTACCTTTGGCGGGACATTTGGGGCAGGACAAGACCTTTGAGAGGCTTGTCACCCACTTCTACTGGCCCCAGATGCGCAAGAGTTCTGATACTCATTGCAGGACCTGTCAGACTTGTCAGGCGAATGGTAAGAGTGGAAGGAAGCGAAAGGCTCCCCTCCAACCTTTCCCTGTAGTCAGCACACCCTTTGAGAGGGTGGGCATTGACATTGTGGGGCCTCTGGATCCCAAGACGGCCATGGGCAACAGGTTCATCCTGGTCTTGGTGGACCATGCCACCCGGAAGCCATCCCTCTCCGGACGGTGACAGCCCCCATGGTGGGCCGTGCACTGATGGGGATATTCTCCCGTGTGGGGTTTCCCAGAGAGGTGGTGTCCGACAGGGGTACTAATTTCATATCGAGGTATATGAAATCTCTGTGGAAGGAGTGCGGTGTAACTTATAAGTTCACCACACCTTACCACCCCCAGGGTAATGGTCTGGTTGAGAGGTTTAACTGGACCTTGAAGGGCATGATTATGGGTCTGGAGGAACCCATGAGGCGTAAGTGGGACGTCCTCTTGCCATGCCTGCTGTTTGCGTACCGAGAGGTGCCACAGAAGTCATTGGGATTCAGTCCCTTTGAGCTCTTGTATGGGCACCCGGTCAGAGGACCCTTGAGTTTGGTGAAGGAGGGCTGGGAGAAGGCTCCTAGTAAACCACCCCAGGATGTATACAGCTACATGCTGGCCTTCAGGAACCAAACGAGGCGTTTCAGGCAACTCGCTCAGGCGAACCTGGAAGCCAGCCAGGAGGATATGAAACGGTGGTACGACCAGAATGCCACTCTGGTCGAGTTTCAACCTGGGCAGAAAGTGTGGGTGATGGCGCCAGTGGAGCCTTGTGCACTCCAGGACAAGTGGACTGGCCCTTATGAGGTGGTGGAGTGCAGGAGCGAAGTGACCTACCCAGTGGACTTACGGTCTCCTAGGAATCCTTTGAGGGTTCTCCATGTGAACCGCCTCAAACCACACATTGAGAGGTCTGAGGTGACCATGCTCTTGGCTACAGATGATGGGGCGGAAGAGGAGAGTGAACCTCTTCCTGACCTCCTGTCAGCCAAGGAGAAGGACGGGTCAGTGTATGGGGTGTACCTCTCTCCTACCCTGACCCCAGAACAGCAGAGGGACTGTCGCCAGGTATTGGGTCAGTTCGCCTCCCTGTTCTCCCTGACCCCAGGAGTCACCCATTGGTGCTTCGATGATGTGGACACTGGAGACAGTCTGCCTGTGAAACAAAAATTTTACAGGGTAGCTGATAAGGTCAGGGCCAGCATCAAGGAGGACGTCTCCAAGATGCTAGCGCTAGGGGTGATTGAGCCATCCAGCAGCCCCTGGGCCAGCCCAGTGGTCCTTGTGCCAAAAGCTGCTGCGCCGGGTGCCACTCCCGAACTTCGGTTCTGTGTGGATTACCGTGGACTCAATGCGGTCACTAAGACTGACGCGCACCCCATCCCCAGATCTGATGAGCTCGTGGATCGGCTGGGAGCTGCCCGGTACCTCAGTACATTTGATTTGACATCGGGGTACTGGCAGATTGCCTTGACCGAGGGGGCTAAGGAGAGGTCAGCGTTCTCAATGCCAGAGGGGCACTACCAGTTCAGGGTTATACCCTTTGGGTTGAAGAACGCCCCTGCCACCTTCCAGAGACTGGTTAACCAGGTGCTGAGTGGGCTGGAGGAATTCAGCGCCGCTTACCTGGATGACATTGCAGTGTTCAGCTCCAGTTTGGAGGAACATTTGCAACACCTCTGTGAAGTATTGAAGGCCTTGCAGAGGGCGGGCCTAACTATCAAGGCAAGTAAGTGCCAGATAGGGCAGGGTTACTTGGGACACCTGGTGGGGAGCAGCCAGGTGGCGCCCCTACAGGCAAAGATTGATACCATCCTGGCGTGGGAACCCCCCAAGACCCAGACAGGAGTGAGGGCCTTTCTAGGACTCACTGAGTATTACAGACGGTTCGTGAAGGGGTATGGCACCTTCGTTGCCCCCCTGACAGAACTGACGTCCAAGAAACAGCCCAAGAAGGTGGTCTGGACTGATGCCTGCCAGACCGCCTTTGATGCCCTGAAGTCTGCCATGTGCACCGCACCCGTGTTACGGACGCAGGATTTCTCAAGAGAGTTTATCGTGCAGACAGATGCTTCAGAGCATGGGGTGGGAGCAGTACTCTCACAATTGAACAACGAGGGCTTGGACCAACTCGTAGCTTTCATTAGCAGAAGGCTACTTCCCAGGGAACAGAGGTGGAGTGCAATTGAAAGGAGTCTTTGCTGTGGTCTGGGCGCTGAAGAAGCTGAGGCCCTACTTGTTTGGGACCCACTTCTTGGTTCAGACCGACCACCGGCCCCTCAGATGGTTGATGCAGATGAGGGGTGAGAATCCAAAGCTGTTGAGGTGGTCCATCTCCCTACAGGGGATGGACTTCACGGTGGAACACCGTCCGGGAACAGAACACGCCAATGCTGATGGTCTGTCCAGATTTTTCCGCCTTAGTGATGAGAACTCCCATGAGGGTGGGTAGTTCCCCCCACTTTCGGCTGGAGGGGACGCGTGTTAGACCTGGGATATCTTGGCGTGATTTCCCCTGACTTTTTGCCTCTACCTCCTTTGCTTTTAGATGCTTTGGGTGCTTTGCCACTGCTGATCAGTGTCAAAGTACAGTAGTTCCCTGTGTAAAGTGTAATGGTAATTGGTTGGCCATGATTGGTATGTTTGCCTTACTAGTAGAGTCCCTAGTGATGTGCACTGTGTGTGCCAGGGCTAGTAATGCAAAGGGTGCGCGGAGAAGGGAACTCAGGCCTGCAGTGTAGGGCCTGCGCGCAGTTTGCTAAGTTAGCATGTTGTCCTGACAAGTGCAACCACTTGTCAGGCCTTACTTTCCCTTTTGCGTACACAGTGGGCACCCCTGTGGTAGGTCCCAGGTAACCCCTGGGCAGGGTGCCGTGTAAGTAAAAGGCAGGACATATACTGAGGTGTGTGTTATGTCCACTCCATTTCGTTTTTCACTGGTGAAAGGCCATTCTGCCCATAGGACAGAATGGGGGAGGCTGGGTATTTTGTGTGTTAGCCTAGTTTCCCATAAGTTTAAAATGGAGAGGTGAAGTTTGGTATGTATGAACTCACAGCGTCATAACCCATCTTTCTATGAAAGTGGTTTTGTCCCAGGATGCTTGTTTCCGGTCCAGGGAAGACATGGCTTGGCAGTTCGGGCTGTACTGTTCCCATGAGGCACAGGGTCAAGACTGATTTGCATATAGCTGTGTCTGAACTGGGGTGGCGGAGTGAGCTAAAGAACGATGATGGATTTAACCCAGTTCTGTGACTGGGGGTGAGTGTCTGAAAAGTTTCAGCGCTCCGTCCATCATCTCCTTGTGTTTGCTTTGTTCGCCCTAAGTTGGCAGGGTATGCCCAGACGTGGGTCCCTTGCTCACTTTGCCACTGGATTCAAGCTAGCCTGGCTGATGAGGGCTGTTAGCCCGAAACCGGTCCCAGGATGCTTGTTTCCGGTTCAGGGAAGACCTGGCTTGGTAGTTCGGGCTGGACTGTTCCCATGAGGCACAGGGTCAAGACTGATTTGCATATGGCTGGGTCTGAACTGAGGTGGCAAAGTGAGCTAAAGAACGATGATGGATTCAACCCAGATCTGTGACTGGGGGTGAGTGTCTGAAAAGTTTCAGCGCTCCGTCCATCATCTCCTTGTGTTTGCTTTGGGATTTGAACCTACCAGCCAGCCGGAACGAATATTACCCTTTATTATATGTTGGCTTTTGTAACGTGTGGTCTGATCGTATATCTTTCTATATAAAGTTTATACTCGTTTTTATCAAACTTGTGTGGAGTCCATTTGTGGTGTCACCAGGGGGTTGCTGTGGGCGTGGTTGCACATACTGTACACTCGTGCCTTGGAGATAGGCCTGGCTGCTCGTGCCAAGCTACTAAGGGGGTGAGCAGGGCTATCTCAAACGGTGTCCTTACTTGGCCTAACGTTGAGTGGGGAGTACTGGGTCGCGCATTTGTGACAGTGACGGGTGACGGGGACTCCGGCTTCCAACAATCTCCATATACATTTGAATGTTATTCATTTGACATCTGGGAAAGCCTTTCTGTTAGAGAGCATTGCATAAATAAAACCCCAAGCCTTATTCAAAAAAGAGAGTCTTTGCATTTTGTAAAGTGAAACCCCTTTTTAGGTGTTGTTGTGTTTTATGTCTCCTGCCTCGTCGTGTTTGAGCCACCATGTGGGGGTGATATTTTGTGGAACTCTGTATTATCTGGAAGGCGAAGCAAGACAGTGGTGGGGAGTGAATCACTTCAGAACTTATGTGTGGGGAACTAATTTCACAGTCAGGACTGACCATCGACCTCTAGTGGATGTGTTCATAACCAGTAGAGGAACAAGGGTATCCCCGAGAATAGCGCAATGGTCTATGGGTATGTTGGAGTACAATTTCTGCCTGGAATATGTGCCTGGAAAAAAAAAAGTTTTAGCTGACTGTTTATCCCGTTCGCTTTCAGGGGTAATGAATGACTGGTTCTTTAAGTGAGGAAGATGATTGGGTGGTGGCTAGTGTAAGCGTAGTCACTCCAGAAAGGATATGTCATGAGGAATGGTTGGAGGCTGTTAAAGAGGATAAAGTTTTCAGTGAAATAGGAAAAAATCTCTGTGAAGAGTGGCCTAATGGTGGCAGTGTCTCATCTTATGCGGAGTGTTTCCGACAGGTGAGTCAGGAATTGTCAATTGTGAGTGGTGTATTGATGAGGGGAAATTTACTGGTGGTATCAATGACTTTATGCGAGTGTATAGTTAAACTGGCACATGAGGGACACACTGGAATGAATGCCACCAAAAGAAGAGTGAAAGAAGAGTATTGGTGGTCTGGATTAGATCGAGAGGTTGAGAGAAACGTTAGAGAATGTGTACTATGTGCTTGCAGTGAAAAGTCACAGAAGACTGTGAGTTATCCTCCAGTGGAGTCGGATAAATCAGATGGTCCTTGGAAGAAGATAGGAATTGATATCACTGGTCCTTTACATGTTTTGGGAAGTTGCCATAAATAAACCATTGTAGCAATTGATTACTTTTCGAGATGGCCTAAGGTGAAGTTTACAGCGGAAGTTAATTCGGAAACAGTGATTTCATTTCTAAAAGAGTTGTTCATGAGAGAAGGGGTACCGGAAATTATGGTTTCGGACAATGGGGTCCAATCTCAGCGTATGAGAGAGTTCCTTTTGGAACATGGAATTGAACATGTTCATTCCTCAGGGTACTATCCCCAAAGCAACTGCCTTGTAGAGAGGTGGAATAGGACATTGAAGGAGGGCTTACAACTGACTTTGACTGGTGGAGAAGACTGGAAAGTGGCTATGAGGAAGTTGGTTGTTGTGGTCATAGCTCACCACGCCTCATTGTGTGACAGGAAAATCTCCTTTGGAGTTGAGAGGTCAGAGGGCTAGGGATTGATGTCCAAAGGTGTGGAACATGCGAAAATTGTGTTGGGTAGTGAAACCAGTAAAGATGGTGATTATGTGATTGGTAATTGGGTTTGTGTGCAGAAGGAACACCTGGCTAGAAAGGGTCAATCTAAGTATGCCGAACCTCTTCAAGTTAAGAAAGTGAATACACACTTTTGCTGAGTGATGGAAATGTGTGGAATCGGAAGAAAATAGTAAGGGCTCCATCAAGGAAGGAGCTGGGAGACCAAAGCAAACGAGAATATGATTCCAAGTCAGGGTTGTATGGGGAGTACAACACGACCAGTGTCCACAGGGATCGCAAAGGTATAAATGCTCAGAGGAGGTTTGATGATTTTCTGAGGTAACTCAAGTCGTATATGGGTTGTTTGTTTTTACCATGCGAAAAATATACGTTCATAGTTGCCATACAACTTGGAAGATGTATACTAGACAGTGGTTTGGTAGGGTTTAGTTATGCACAGTGTATGGCTCAGGAATAAGTTTTTTTGTTTATATATGAAAATGTTAAAGCATATGTTAAAACATATATATGTATACATATATACATATATATATATATATATATATATATATATATATATATATATGCCACAACGAACCCGGTTAGGTGTCAGAGACTGTCCAAAAAGCGGGCGGTCCGAGCTCCGGTTAATAAAGTTTTAATGGCTCCAAATGACGCGTGTCGGCTTACGCCTTGCTCATGCTCATAGCGTTTGGAGCATACAAGAGTTGTCCGAGCATTTCTTGCCACAGTGGAGAAATAAGTGTGCAATATATATATATTACCTACTGGCGGTCGCCAGTAGGTAGTTATAGTTAGGACCTTGTTTCTATTCAAAAAGCGTTTTTTCTTTTGCCAATATCTTTGGCGCCGGTTGACGAATCTTGGCGAAATTTTCAAAACTAATGGTTCACTCAGCACAGCTCCTGTCCAGAAAGTTTCGGGGTGATTCCTCCAGCGGGAGCCGAGAAAAAAGGGGGGTCCCAAAACACGTTTTCCCCATGTAAATTTCCATAGGAAATTTTGGAACAGGCAACAGCCCGAACTGCTGAACGGAATTACACCAAATTTGTCAAAAAGGTAGCTCTTGGTTCAGAAAGCGACCTTTTTTTTAAATGGTGTAAATCCGTTTAGTAGCTCCTGAGAAATAAAAAAAATTAAAATATAGATATCTGAGCACCGAGGAGGGTTCGCGAACCCTCCCGAGGACAAGCTTCATTCTGATTGGCTGCCAACACTCCAAACCAGGAAGTGTTGGCAGCCATCTTGTGACTCGGTAACGGAGTCACAAGAAAAGAGTAAAAAAAAGATGAAAAACAAGAAAAGGGGGCAGGGTAGAAACACCCTGACCCCCTAGGCCTGTTCAGGGGGTCCCACAAGGAAAAAAAGCATTTTTTTAAAAAACAAATTGGCCAAATTCGCGCTGGATGCGCAAATCCGGCGAGACAATTTTTAAAAAATGAAGCCCGCGCTTTGTTTTCCTTAAGCCCCCGAGTGGGCCAAGTCCCGGGGGCATTGTGGAATTATATAGCTGGGGCCCGCAGGGGCGCCCACAGCCCCGGGGAACGCCACCTCCCCGGCGCTTTATGCATAATGTGCGGGGGCACGTGGCCCCCCCACAGCCCCGGGGACCGCCACCTCCCTGGGGCTTGTAAAATAATGCGTGGGGGGCTCCTGCCCCCCCCCACACTGCCCCGGGGACCGCCACCTCCACGGGGCATTCATTATTATCAGCCGGGGGGCCTCACGGGCCCCCCCAAGCCCCAGGGACCGCCACCTCCCCGGGGCCTAAATTAATATAAAAAAGTGTGGGGGGGCTCCTGCCCCCCCCACACTGCCCCGGGGACCACCACCGGGGCATACACAAATTTAAATGTGGGGGTCCGTATCGTACCCCCGTCCCGGGGACCACCACCTCCCCAAGGATTTGAAAATGTAGGGAGGGGGGCCGCGCGGCCCCCCTCCTGGAGCCCTCGATGGCCCTGGGGACCGCTACCCCCCAGGGCCGGCTCCTGCAATGTCCCGGGGTGCCCACCCCCGGGACATTGCCGTTTGCTATGGCAGGGTGGGAGCACGGCTCCCGCCCTTCCATAGCAAACACTGCTTTGCTTCATTGAAGCGAGAGCAGGAAACCTGCTCTCGCTTCAACGAAGCAAAGCAGAATTGATTTTGGGCAAGGGGAGCTGCATGTTAGCAGTTCCCCTTGCCCAAAAGCAATGCCGGCTCCCGCAGGAGGCGGGGAGCTGGCTGGGACCGTGGGGGCATTGGGGCTCCCCCCACGGTCCCCAACGTGAGGGCCAGCCCCAGGGGATGGGGTCCCCGGGGCCTGAATTGGCCCGGGAGGGGGCCACTCGACCCCCCCCTTTATTTTAAAATTAATAAATGGCCGGGCCCCGGGGGATGGGGTCCCCGGGGCCAAAATCGGCCTGGTTAGGGGGGCCGCGCGGCCCCCCTACTTAAAAAATATATAAAATGGCCAAGCCCCGGGGGATGGGGTTCCCAGGGCCAATAGTGGCCCAGGGAAGTGGGGCCATGCGGCCCCCCTTCCCTATAAATTTTTTTTTTTAAAAGAGGCCCTGCCCCGGGGGATGGGGTCCCCGGGGCCGAAATCGGCCTCGGGAGGGGTGCCGCGTGGCCCCCTTCCCGTTATTTTTTCATTTATTTTTTTTAAAAAGGGTCAGGCCCTGGGGGATGGGGTCCCCAGGGCCACAAAAATACTAAAAGAAGGGGGCCACACAGCCCCCCTTCTAAAAATATATTTTTTTAAAAAGCCGGCATCTTGCCGGAGGCCCCGGCCCCTCCCTGCACCACTCTGCAAACGCGCCCCCTGGCACGTTCTAAGTTGGGGAATTAAGTCCCCTTGAATACTGAGGGTCCCTGGGGGCCAACTAGCCCACCAGGTACCTCCAGTAAGCGCCACACAGCTGGATTGCAGAGATGTGGTCCGAGGCCACACCCCTTTTTACACCACTCTGCAAACGCGCCTCTTGGCGCACTGCTGGTGGGACGATGAGGTCCTCTAGTGTCCTGAGGACCTCAGGACCCAAGTTAACTTCATCCCCTGAGCAGTAGTGCGCCAGGAGGTGCGTTTGCAGAATGGTGTAAAAAGGGGGCGTGGCCTCGGACCACTCTCAGCAATCCAGCTCTGTGGGGCTTAATGGAGGTACCTGGTGGGCTAGTTGGCCCCCAGGGACCCTCATGAGGAAAGGGGACTTCATCCCCCAACCAAGAGCGCGCCAGGAGGCGCGTTTGCAGAGTGGTGGAGAAAGGGGGCGTGGCCTGTGTCCACCTCTCAACAATGCCACTGTGTGGGGCTTACTGGAGGTAAGAGGTAGGCTAGTTGGCCCCTAAGGACCCCCGGCAGTGAAGGGGACTTCAATCCCCATCCAAGAGTGCACCAGGGAGCGCGTTTGCAGAGTGGTGGGCAAAGGGGGCATTTTCTGGTATGAGAACTTAGCAATCCTGCTGTGTGGTACTTACTGGAGGTAATAGGAGGGGTAGTTGGCCCCCAAGGATGTCCTTGGGGGCCAACTACCCCTCTTGTTACCTTCAGTATGTCCCACACAGTAGGATTGCTAAGATGTCTTCGGAGGCCACGCCCCCTTTCTCCATCACTCTGCAAACGCGCTTCCTGGCAGACTACGGGATGGGGGATAAAGTCCACTTTACTCCTGAGGGACTTTGGGGGCCAAGAAGCCCTCCTGGTACCTCCTGTAAGTCCTATGAAGCGGAATTCTGAGCGCTGGTCGGAGGCCCAGCACCCTTTCTCTACCACTCTGCAAATGCGACTACTAGTTAAAGAAGCATCTTTCTGCACCTCTGACTTAGAGGTAGTTTTAATCCCCCTGCCCTATTATGTACTAGGGCCTTACAGGGGAGGTCATGCCAATCACAGGGGTACCCCAACCCATAGTGTACCCTAGTGTATGAAGGTGTTTTCACTGTATTCTAAGTGTCTTTAGCATAGCACTGGCTCTAGGCCTGGTTAGTCAGACTCAGTTACCACCAGTACCCGTCAGCAAAAAGTTGGGGGCACAGGATGACTTTGCAACAAGGCCTCTTTCTGCCACTCTGTTGGTTCTTTCTGCATATCTCTTGCTTCTTTCTACACCTTTCTTTGTCTTTCTGGACTTCTGTTGCCTCTTTCTGCATTTCTATTGCTTCTTTCTGCGCCTTTCTTCCTCTTTCTGCATATGTCCTACCTATGTAGGCATAGTTTGAAATTAGCATTTAAAAACCTTTGAAATTCACTGAAAAAACCATAGGTTTCAGGGTTGTTATAGTTAGAAATTAGCATTTAAAAACCTTTGAAATTCACTGAAAAACCATAGGTTTCAGGGTCGCTATAGTTAGAAATTAGCATTTAAATAACCTTTGAAATTCACTGAAAAACCATAGGTTTCAGGGACGTAATAGTTAGTTGGAAATTTCACTTGTACAAAACCAGAGAAATTTGGCCGTTATAGTTAGTTGAGCTAACTATAACTTGCGCCCCAATGCACTGCTGATGACGTCACATATTACATCATTCATGACATGGTCAGTGACATCACTGATGACATCACTGAGGACATCTCAAATGACATCACAGATGACATCACTGATTACATCATCCAGTGACTGTGTGTTTCTGTAAAGTTTAAATATGTTATATATATATATATATATATATGTGCCATGGTGTATTGAAGAATGAGTGGGTGTATAAGTGTCTGAATGGATGATTTAGTAGGTGCTTGACTGACTATAAGTGAGTGATTAATCGTTTCTTACTGAATGCATGAGTTAGTGACTAAACTGTGTGAATGTCTGTGTCAGTCTGTTAGTTGGTGTGTAAGCGGCTGCATGGGTTGGTGAGTAGCTACATGAGTGTCTATATGGGTTATTGATTAGTTGTCTGAGTATCTGTATGGGTGCCTGAGTGTCTGTGTGGGTGGGTGGGGGGGTGTGACTGTGCATAGATGTGTGAGTGGGTGATTCACTGGGTGTATGGGTTCAAGAGTGCATCTGTGAAGGGCTGTATGGGTGGGTGAGTGTGTGTATGGGTGTGTTGGTGAGTGAATGGATGTCTCAGTGGTACATGTGTGAATAACTACATATGTGAAAGGCAGTATATGTGAGTGTTGGAGTATATAAATGACTATATGTGAGAGTGAGTGATTGTGACAGTGGCTGTATGGATGAGTGTGTGCTTGTATCAGTGATTGTATAAGAGACTAAGTATGTGTTAGTATCTGTATGAATAAGTGAGGTGGTGTGTGTATAACTGTATAGGTGAGTAAATGGGAGTGTGTTTGATTCTTTGCATGACTGACTAGGTGTGTGAGTAACTCTATGGATGAGTGGCGGTGTGTGAGTGTATGTAAAGGTGTATGAGTGCATATGATAGTGCTGTATTGATGAGTGACTGCATGTATGAGTGACTGTATGGGTGAATGAGTGGATGTGTGTGTAGACCTAGGAATCAGTGAGTGGGTATGTAGTAAATGGTATTGGTGTGTCTATGGTTTCGAAAATGGTAGTCTGTATTTTAGAGTGGGAGTATCAAAGGTTATATTAGGGTGTGAGGAGGTGCATCAGAATATCACGTGGATGATGTCATCAGTGATGTCATCAATGATGCCATTTGAGATGTCATCAGTGATGTCACTGACCATGTCATGAATGATGTAATATGTGACGTCATCAGCAGTGCATTGCGGGGGCGCGAGTTATAGTTAGCTCAACTAACTATAACAGCCGCATTTCTCTGGTTTTGTACTAGTGAAATGTCCAACTAACTATAACGTCCCTGAAACCTATGGTTTTTTCAGTGAATATATATATACATATATATGCCTCCCTGGGCGTCCTGTTCAATGAGCACCAGCGGCACACAGTCAAGTGACGACAACGCCAAAGTCCGAGTTAAGTTTTCAGTTCTTTATTTTTCATAATCACCATGTCCAAGGCGTTACACAATTTCTCGCTCCATACTGAAACGGACCGACGCGTTTCAGCGGTATGCCTTCTACTGGGTCACATTGGGTTCTGCATTGTGGCTCATTTAATACTATGTCCCTTCTCAGTTTTACTGACCCTTTAGAACAACTAGAGCAACACATTCTATTCGGTATAACGGCAATAGTCTTCCCCCATTTTGGTGATCAAAACACCATATTTCTAAAGTGCATACATATGTTTTTTCTTTTTGTTATTCTTGTTATATATTTTTCTTTCTTCTTTTATTATGTTTTTTTCTTTTGATATGTTTTTTTCTATATGTCTTATATATTATTTGTATATGATATCTTTAAGTGCCGGTACTTCTATCATCGTATTTATGGGGCTTCATTCTGTTATTCAAAAATGCACAAAGAATAATTAATTTCCTCACGATAATCTTGTACCGATACCTCTTTAAAAATTCATAAACAACCTGAAACAAAGTAATTTAAAGTGCAAGGTGACAGTGGTTCCTGGTGTAGCGTCAATTACATGATTTATGCTTATACATTTAAATGCTACGCTTCTCATCCAGGTACTCTAACTCATTCTCTTCAAGAATATTCTTCCCCACATTCAGGCCATTCCCTGTTCTTTTTTTAGGGGTTCATGATCTGACAATAGCAGTATAATAAGGAAAGTGCAAATTAATTAAAGTGCAAAGTGCGGGAAGATTATTTTTCCCCACGTTCAAACCATTCCCTATTCTTTTTAGGGGTTCATAATCTGAAAATAGCAGCATAATCAGGAAAGTGCAAATTTATTAAAGTGCAAAGTGCGACTTGTGTTTCATAATCATCACCTCTTCAGTCCACATCACCTTATGTTCATATCTCAGTATCTAATCAATTAATTTTCTCCATATTCATTAATATTATAGAAAAACTTTTGCTCATTCTTCGAATACATGATGTTCTGCCGATATTTCATCAAAAACTACGGATTTCAGTCCACTCCCGTCATAATCAAATGTACAGTTAGTCTACTTAAAGTGCACAGTGCCAATAGATATTATCTCTTCTGATGTTATAAATGGACAAATAGTTATGCATCCTTATTGTGGCCCCACGGTATCTCTGTCCCAATCAAGAGTATCAAACGTGATTCTTGTTTCCTTAATTCCTGATCATGGTCACCTCCTCTCGGGTGTGCCCTCACATGTTTTATTCCCCAATATGTGAATGTTGATAGTGACCGATCATGCATTTGGTCAAAGTGGCAAGCCACTGGGTAGTTCGTGTCCCCATTTTTGATCGCTCGCATATGTTGGAGGATTTTTAGTTTCAATTTATCCTTAGTGCTACCGATGTATAGTTTATCACAGCCACATTTTAACACATAGATGACAAATTCTGTATTGCATGTTATTCTCTCTTTGATCGGTACTGTATAGCCTTCCACTGTGCGATAGCTCGTGCTGTTCAGTCCATATTTACACGCTTTGCAGGAGTTGCACTTTGTAAAGCCCTCCAGATTTCTAGATAACTATGACCCTTGTCCTTGTTGTCCTTGTTGTGATTTGAGGTCAAAATATCTCCCAGGGTTCTCACTTTTTGGGATGTAATCTGTGGTCCTTTTTCAAAAATTTCTCCAAGATGTTCATCATTTTTCTGAATGTGCCAGTTTTTTGTGAGAATTTCCTTAATACTGGGCTGGGCCATGTTGTATTCTAGGAATAATCTCTTTACAGTTTTCTTACTCTCTTCCTGTGTCTTTTGTGGGTAAAGGGACTGCCTTCTCGTTTTTTTCTTTAGACCTTCTCCTGGCGTCCTCAAGTACTGTCATTGGGTATCCGCGTTCTCTGAAGGTTCTGACCAGTCTACGCACTTCCTCATCACATATCTTCTGTTGAGCAGACCCTTCTCACTCTTAGCATCTGGCTGTATATATATGTTATGTTTAGAATGTTTATTCCTGTTTCTATTTTATATATTTCTTTTATTATTAGTGTTTTACTTTTAAATTATTGAAGAAGGGAGATGTGTTATATTCTCTCTCATTAGGTCCTAATGGAATGTTGGTATTGTATTCAGGAGCCTGGCTTCAGTCAAGTTCTGGAACACTCTCATCTTGGCAGTTAGCCGCCTGGTTCCCTCCTGGCCGGACGAATAAAACATATATGTTTGTAACTCACTGTGTCCTGATTTTTTAACAGGGTGTATTCGGCCTTTCAACTACTAAGATCAAGAAAATTATTGCTATTGTATTGTGTCATTTACACTGTCATTCTTGATGTTAATAAGGAATTTCCAGACATGTCATTGAGGAATGGATGGTACAGTGACAAGCCCATAATTTAGCAGCACTAAGAGACACTGGCAGCTAAAACCTTCGACCATTTCTGCCTTTCTAGCCTGGACCACTTGCATTTTGAACTCTTTAATGGCCACTTCTAAACTATTACATTACATACAAGTGGATAGCTTCTGATATTTATCTTATTACATGACCATACCTACTTCGTTCTACACATGATGACTAGCACTCTGTTGTAATCTTGTGCTCAAACACATTACGCTATGTTGTGACATGCAGTGTTATTCATGTCTTTGTTCTGTTGTTTCCGTGGTGACCGGGAGAGCCTGAAGTTTGACTCCCGGCAGTTGGCCTTGAGCTGGCGTGGAGCGGAGTCACGTTCGATCTTTAAGCTAAATAAAGCTTTCTCTTTTAAAATCTACGAGTTGTATTGCTTCCCTACAACATAATTTTGGTGACGAGTTGCCAGCTCAAAGACGAGGTTGCAGCGTGAACTTCATGGTCCTGAGTGAAGGGGTCAGGACCACGGACCCAAGGAGGAAGGCGGTGAGCAACGAATTTCACTCATTTATGAGAAAGACTGTCTGCGGACTAATGGTGAGTCGAGCCAAGCATAGACAAGCAGTCAATTATAGCGTGAAAATACGTCTGCGGAGTAATGGTGAGTCGAGACAAGAGTAGACAAGCAGTGAATTAAGGCACGAAAATAAGGAAATATTGGGGGGTGCTAGAGGGCGCACAGCAAGATGGCCGCTCTGTAGAGCTGCTCCGCCGGCCGAGCTCATTATCCGCCTATTATCCTTGCCATCCTGCCCTGATTTCTGCCTAAACCAGCAGGCACAGTGTTCAGAAGAGCTGCGGACTGCCCTGGCTGAGTGCTGTGGACCACAGAGTGGTCCTCACTGCGATCGCTGGCTGAGAAAGCTCTGGGCCTGCGCTGGAAACGTGGCGGAGCGGGACGCGCTCTGACCGAGCGACTGAGGTAGGCCACGGCTGGCGCTGGTAATGGTCTGCGAGTGCTGGGGGTGCGCGCTGCGCCTCATGCCTGACACCCGGTAGGTTGTACGGTGTGGCCTGGGGGACTGGCGGGCTCCTTGCTACGAGTTACGACTGTAGCTGGAGGGCTGAGCCGCCCTCAGGTCCCTGCGTGTGCGGCCTGTCGGCGGTGGGCTCGCGGGAGGCGGGTCTGCGTACCCTTTCCTTGGGGCCGGCTGGCAGCCTGTTGCGGGTCTGCATCGGCCCGCTACTAAGGGCTGGGCTGCGTTCCCGTGTGCATGTGCACTGAGTGCCCATCTTTCAGCCGATTTTGTCCCCGCTACGGCATGCTTCTGCCCTGGGCCTAACTGTTCCAAGGACCTACCCGCTATCATCCGCAAAACGCTCGCTGTAGCTGCCGGGACACTGCTACCTCTGCTCCTCTGCTGGTGCTATGTGCTGACGCTCTGGTGACTGACCTGATGTCCTCGCAGACCTAAGTGGGCCTTCACTAACGGCGCGACATCTCCTGCAGCAGTGCTTGACCGCCATCTTTGCCTTAATTCAAACCTTGAGGCGAGGTCGCGGCGGAGTGTGCCTCTGGACTGACTTCACCTCTCACGCTCCACTTCCAGACGACACTGTGTTACTTACCTGTCAACTACACCGCTTGCTCCTTTTGTACCCAGGGTGTCCTGACTGTACCTTCCATTGCTGTATGCCTACTGTCTGTGGCTGCGCCTACTATCCCTCTTTGCCCTGGCTTCTTCTGTGTGGGGGGCACGGCGGAGTGTAGCCCTGCTGAACCCCTGACCCGCGACGAGCTCCCCCAGACGCGGCGGTGCTGCAGAATTAAGGACATGAGAAGCGCATGTTATCCCCTTGGGCCTAACCGTTGACCGGCTATTGCTGTGGCGCAGATACAAGCTTGAGGCCTACGCTGCACTGGTGGTGTTGGGGGTGAGCCCCGGATACGCTGTGGCTGGGATGACATAACTGTCTTCGTCATAGCTCCTGCCATTGACGGCGCTGCGCCTCTCCTGCTTGGGCACGACTGCACCCTGCTCGCCTGCCCCTCACCGTGCTGCGAGGCGGTGATTCCTGATGGGGCCCGCTCTTTTCTGTCACATCTGCATATCGCTGCTTGCCGTGCTATATCCACATCATGGGCAAAACTGAGCGCGGCCAACCGCGTCTCACATTTGAACCCCGGAAAACCAGTAGAGCCTCTCAACACGCGGCCTCGGACTCTGAGGCGGATGCTCCAAATGAACACCTCACTAACATTGACAAGACCCTTCTTGCGGTGCAAGCCAGCTTGCAGTCTATCGATGGCAAAATTGACCATCTTAACCTACGCATGGATCATA
The DNA here is from genome assembly GCA_963921515.1 of Calotriton arnoldi. Taxonomy (NCBI): domain Eukaryota; kingdom Metazoa; phylum Chordata; class Amphibia; order Caudata; family Salamandridae; genus Calotriton; species Calotriton arnoldi. The sequence goes on along the minus strand of CAWUFW010009232.1, from coordinate 422,237 downwards.
TGTCCGCGAAACTGGACAAACATGCACTGCGTCTGGGGGAGGCTGAGACGCGCATTTCTGATGCTGAAGATGGCTTACAGCAGGTGAGCACCAGGGCGGCATCTATGGAGAAGGTGCTGGCTGTCATACAGGCCCGTAATGAAGACTTGGAAGATAGGTCGCGCCGCAACAATGTGCGCATTACGGGCCTGCCAGAGTCCACGAACACGGGCCGACTTGAGACATATGTGGAGAAACTTCTCCGGGAGATCTTCGGAACAGAGCAGTTATCTCAGGTCCTGATTGTGGAGTGGCCTCATTGTTCCCTGGCGGCACGTCCCCCCCCCCGGGCCCCCACCGCGTCCCTTTATTGCTCGCCTCCTAAACTATAGGGACCGGGATGCGGTGCTCCGTCTGGCGCGTGAGAAGGGTACCATCACCTATGAAGGAAATGCTCTTGCCTTCTATCCGGACTTTACGGTGGCGGTACAGGAGGCCCGAAGGGAGTACCAGCCTGCCAAAAAACTGCTCATTGCTGCACACATTCCATACGCCATGCTTTACCCTGCGCGGTTGCGTGTGGAGGACAATGGGAAATACAAGATCTTCACTTGCCCGAAGGCAGCATTGGCCTTCGCTAAATCTGTCTCCCGTCGCAGCCGATCCTCCAACAAGGCTGTGGGAGATGAGGCTACAGGAGCTGGCGACATGTCTGATGAACAGTGTTGCCTTTGAGTCACATATGTTGGAGCTGTGCCATGCCTCTGTTTTCTTATTTTTCTTTTACATCATCGACGACAGGACGCCATTTGGACTGGAGGTTGCTTTGGGTTATGGAATGGGTATAGCGGACATTTGATAAACTTATGATTATTTGTACCTCTCTTCTCCCTTACTGTTATCATCTGCATCAAGGTATTAGGGGGACAGCCCCTGGGTTATTATGTGATATGCTATTGTAGAGATCGGGGAGGAAACACACGTTTGCTCGGCCACCTCCTATCTCACTGGGAGGGAGTTTGTGCTCCGGCGCCCCCCCTATGGGTATTACCCACGATTGGTTATTCCCTTGGTGCTGTACTTGGGATTTGTTACTGGGGGTTCGGGATGGCTTTAGCATGTTGGGGTTGCTGAAGTGGGTGGGGGGGATGGTGTTCAGGTGGCTGGCTATTTTGATAATGTGTTGAATAATGCTCATACATTTTGTTCGACTGATAGCCATAGGATAGATTCCGCTTCCTGTATACTTTGCTCTTGCTAAGCACAATAATGTTATGACAATTTCTTGTTTAACATGGAACGTGCGGGGGCTCAATACGCCAAAAAAAATACGGCAGGTGATAGCGCATTTGGAACGTCATGGAATCAGTATCGCCCTTCTGCAAGAAATGCATCTCACACAAGCTACAGATAAATTGGTTGGGACTCGCTGGGCTGGCTACCGCCTGGCCTCTTTTTATTCATCCTATAGCCGGGGGGTACTCACACTTGTAAAAAAGGGCCTTCCGCTTGCAGTCCTCCAAACTCATGTTGACTCTACGGGTCGTTATGCTGTGGTACACGGGACATTGGCAGGCAAGTTAGTCACCATTGTAAACACGTATGGTCCTAATATAGACGACCCTGGCCTATATGAGAGTCTTATCGCGGTACTGCGCAGCTTGCCTGATCCAGTGGTCCTCTGGGGGGGAGATCTCAATACGCATTTAGACCCCAGTAAGGATAAATCCAGTGGCAGAGAGGGGCATTCATCCGGGGCAGCTCGCGTAATTAATAATGGGATGGCTGAACTGGGGCTGCTGGATATATGGCGACACAGACATGTAGAGGCACTTGAGGGTACGCATATCTCCACAGCACATGGCAGTTGGTCTCGCCTCGATTATTGGTTAATGAGTGAGGGGGCAGCGGGCTGGGTGACTGGTGTTGAGAGCCTACCACGCACACTCTCTGATCACTGTCCTGTTCGTCTTACTCTCTGTATTCCGCAACAGTTCCCCGTTCTTTCACCTGGCGCTTCCGGCCCGAGGCGCTGTTAGACCCTCTATACTTGGAGACTATCCGCGAGGCCATTATCCAATATTTTGACCATAATAAGGGATCCGTAGATAGCGTAGGGGTGCTTTGGGAAGGGTTCAAAGCTACTGTTCGGGGCACCTGCATAGGTACATCAGTTGGCATTTTAAAGGACTTACGAGGCCAATTGACTAAGGTGGAGGCTGCTCTGACCAAACTTGAGCGGGACTATGAGAATGCACCCTGTGAGTCGACCCTGGCATCCATTAACGATGCCATCCTTGAGCATTCGAAACTGGCGGAGTAGGAGATGCGATACATCTCTAAACGTCACGTGGCTCGCTCGTATGGGGAGGGTAGGAGACCGGGGCACCACCTAGCTACAAAGATTAAACACCGCATGAACCAAGACATAATCACTAAGATTACAGACGATGCAGGACGCGACCATTATAGCGCTACGGACATAACGGAGCAGTTCAGACAGTCATATGCGAAACTGTATACCTCGCATGGTGAGACGGACACTGCTGAATTAGATGCTTACTTATCGCCGGTGGCCATCGCATGGCTGTCGGATGGTCAAAGAGACTATCTAGGTCAGCCCATCACAGCTGAGGACATCCGCATGGCAATAGGCTCTCTCCCTAATCGAAAGGCGCCTGGCCCGGACGGATTTCCTTCTGAATTCTATAAGGCCTACGCTGAGGAGCTCACTCCCTTCTTGTTAGAAATGTATGCTGAGGCGTATGACTCGGGCGTGCTTCCACCTTCCCTCCGTGAGGCACTAATCATTACCTTACTTAAAAAGGAAAAACCGCCTTATAACTGTGATTCATACCGGCCACTGTCGCTCATCAACACAGGCGTGAAAATCTTGGCGAAGATATTAGCCACCCGCCTCCAACCGCTCATGCAGAGTCTGGTACTGCCAGACCAGTCTGGTTTCATCCCCACGCGGTCCACCTCCCACAATTTGCGCACACTGTTTGCTCTATTTCACACCCTCTCTCCCGACCTACCAGCGGCAGCTGTCATGCTTGACGCTGCCAAGGCGTTTGATTCAATAGAATGGGGCTATCTGTTTTTTGTACTCCAACGGATGGGTTTCTCTCCTTTCTTTATTAACTGGGTGCGACTACTCTACGCACACCCCACGGCGTGGATCCGGGTGGGAGGCCATACCTCGGAACCGATATCTATCACTAGAGGAACCAGGCAGGGGTGCCCCCTCTCGCCGCTTTTGTTTGCGCTGACACTGGAACCGCTGGCCTGCCTCATCAGGCAATGCCACAAGCATGCGGCTCTCAACTTTCTCCATTGACCGCTCATTATTTCGCTATATGCGGATGACATGTTGCTTTTCATACGGGAACCCCACACTCACCTGGCACCAGTTCTGCGGGAATATATTCGGTTTGCTCGGTTCTCTGGGCTACATATTAACTGGACTAAATCTGTGGTGATGCCACTAACTGCGTGTACACGTCCGCATGAACCTGAATTCCCTCTTGTATGGGCAACGGAGTCGGTTAAGTATTTAGGGATCTGGGTTCACCGGGATCCCGATAGAGTACTCCGTGAGAACTATGGAACTGCTACAACGGTGCTGGAGCAACAAGTAGACAGGTGGGTTCATCTTCCACTTTCTCTTGTGGATCGTATCGCACTAATAAAAATGGTTGCTACCTCTTGCTTACCACTCGGACCTATCAGTGACTCATGAGGCGGGAGCTATGCGCACAATGGCACGGGTGGGAATTGACAAAATGCAGGATCTGTACCCCAATGGCACTTTCTTGACAACCGATGACGTCGACTATATTCAGCACAAGACCCCACTGTTCGTTTTCTCGCTCCACAGACTGAAAAAAGCACTACAAGCCCACTACCCATCGTTTCCTGCGGAACCCCCGACATCACTGGCATTGCACACATTACTTATCAGCCCCACCCGGCACAAGCTTGTTACCAAACTATACCAAGCTGCTAGAGAGGATAGGGCCCCTTCCAATGATAAGAGTCTGGACAAATGGAATGAATGTCTAGACCCACAGCTGACGCAGAAAGAATGGGTACACTGCTGCCAACTGACTAGCGCCCTCACCTCTAATGGGAACTTACATATAATACATTTCAAATACCTTCACCAGGTATATTACACGCCCCACAAACTTTTTAAATATGGTCTCAGGGACACGGACACATGTACACGGTGTGGTGCCTTAGGTGAAGACTTTTGGCATCTGGCCTGGGCCTATGGGCGGGTGTGGACATACTGGACTGAGGTGGTTGCTAAATTATCCAAGATCATCGGGGTCGAAATTGACATGCTCGCCGCAGGTGTGTTTATTGGGCCTACTTCCTTTCCTGAAAGGTGTTAAGGGCAGACTAGCAAGGGTGGCACTGCTTATTGCCAAAAGGCGAGTGGCGATGGTGTGGGATAGCACGCGGAGCCCTACAGCTGAGCAGTGGCTCAGGGATTTGACGTACTGTAGAGAGAATTTAGTGCTATATGCGGAAGAACTGCCGGTGACTTCCCGGCCAAATGATATATGGGAACCTCTATTGATTTACCTGCATTCGATTGTGCAGCCCGATACCCCTGTCACTGCGACTGTGTAAATAACAATCAATATACTTGCATGAGCTGTAAAATATGTGTGATAGTATCATCAAGATTGGAATCTATCCTCTATGTATGTACATTATAGCTACGAGTTGGTTGATGGTTATGTTTTCACATTGATATGCTGATCAATGCCTCATTTGTACACTGTATGAGACTTTATGAAAATCAATTTAAATTTTTTTTTTTAAATAAGGAAATATTGAGAGGAGCAGAGTGACTCCACGTGGTAACCTAGCCAGCGTAATAGGTGCCAGCGCGATAAAGTGAGACAGCGTTGGAGTGAAGGGAGACGGAAGAGCGCATACTGTTGCCGCTCCTCAGTACAGACGGCGATAGTGAAGGTGGAAGCTTGAGGAAAGGCAAGCGCATGCAGTCACATCGGGCGTGAGCTAGACTGGCCTACAGTTCACTGCAGGTGTGTGCTTATGCCGTATGGAAGGGCGCTGCCTTATCGAGCGATAGGAGCAACTGTCACTGTGAGCCGCTGCTTGTAATTGTACTGTAGCTACAGCTGCGCCGCGCTCCGAGCGTAACAGAGCAAGAAAAGTCACCTTCTAATGAGAAATAAAGATCGCGCATAATATAGCAGTTACTCTACTGTGCAAGGGGATCAGAAGGCTTCTTTCCAGAAATCCTGTTTCATCGATCACACGGAGGTGTGCATGCCACGCTGTGCATTGCTGAGCGTTAATTGGTGTCAGTGAGGATCAGCCCTCTGAAGACTGTTGGGTGCAATTACAATTCAACGTGACACTTTAAAGGAAAGAACATTAGGCGTCGAATTCACGGACAGAAAATCATGGAACTGCATGTCATTGACACATGTCAAGATTGAGATATACCTTTCTTGTGAGATCATTTAGGGAACTGTGTTGGTTTTTAAATTTACAGGTTTAAAATTAGAAAAAGCCACAGCATATTTTGGGAATTTGAGTACATTTTGGATTCTGTGTGCATATATAGCTGTATTACACATTTAAATATGAATACATCTGCAATAGCACCACCACCACCATTGTCGCAACCAGGGGATCCACCTATTGAGTTAGAAGAGTGGATGGATATTTTTGAGAATTATTTAGAGGCCTTAGATGGCCAAGCATTCCGTCCAAATCGGAAAAGGGCTATGTTACTTAATGCCTTGGGGCAAGAAGGTCAACATATATTTAGATACCTACCGGCATTAGAGGGTCATCAGGATTTGGATGTGTATGAGGAAGCTAGAAATAAATTAGAGATCAGGTTTGTAAAAGAAAGGAATGTAGTAATGAGAAGGCACAAATTTTATACACAGCCTCAGCGGTCTGGTGAGTTGGTGGATGAATTTGTGACAAGGTTAAGAGAATTGTCAGTGAGGTACCAATTTGGTCAGATGGCTGAGGAAATGATACGAGACCAATTAATAGTGCAATGTAAGAGTTGCAAGATGCAAGAGAGGTTGTGGGCAGCAAAGAATCCAACGTTAAAGGAAGCAATAGCCATAGCGAAAATGGTTGAAGAGTCTGAGTATTGCATGAATGAGATGGAGAAGAGGGAATCGAGAGTAGAAGTGGCGGAGGTAGAATCCTCTAAACAAGAAATTGGGGCCATTTAAAAAGTGAGCCTTCAGTCAGTAAGTTTAATAAGAGTTTGCAAGGGAATAAAGCAAATAGTAGGATATGTGGGAGGTGTGGCAGTCCCAATCACCCAACTGTTGCAAAAAACTGCTTTGCATTAGGGAAAGGATTGCAGGACGTGCGGGCGCAAGGGGCACTTTCCCCATATGTGTAGTGGTGGAGGGAGAAGCAGAGTGACAGCAATTTCAGAACAAGCACATTCTGGTAGTGGGTGTGTGGTCACTAACAGAATTTTATATGGAGATGAAGACTGTCCAAATCGAAAGAACAGACCCAAAGCTGAATTTGAGATAAATGGGAAATGTGTTTCTCTGATGGTAGATTCGGGGTCGCTGTACACAATTATTCCTAAAGTTATGTTCTGGAGGGAGTGGCCAAATATAGTTTTGATGCCGAAGGACATAAATCCAGGAGGATATCAGGGAGAGACAATCGAGATCCTGGGTTACATGGACTCTGAAATCACTTTTGGAGGAAGAAACATCTCTGGGAAAGTGTATGTGGCGGAATCTGGCCCCCCTATAATAGAGTGGGTACATCAGTATGATCTACATATTGTGATTAACCCACATGCACCCAATCAGGTCATGGTCGTGGAGAACTTGAAGTTGGAAGATATTGCTAAGGGTGCAGAAGAGGTGTTTCGTAATGAAATGGGTCAGTTGAAGGGTTATCTGCATAAGATAGAACTTAAAGAAAATGTTGTACCAATACAGCATAAGGTGAGAAGGGTACCCATAATGATTAGAGAGGATGTGAAGAAATTGCTGAATGAAATGTTGGAGAGTGGGGTTATAGAACCTGTAGAAGTGTCCAGTTGGATTTCACCAGTAGTCATTACACGGAAAGCTGATGGTAAGCTTAGGTTTTGTGTCGACTTAAGGAGTCTTAATCAGAGTGTTATAGCCGACAACTTTCCCCTTCGCAATATTAATGAACTGGTATCGAAGCTTAAGGGCGCAAAGTTCTTCACAAAGTTGGACCTAAAACATGCTTACCATCAGATCAAATTGCACAATGATTCAAAACCATTGACAGCATTCATTACTATGGAAGGCACATTCCAATTTACCTGCATGCCGTTCGGACTATGTTCAGCGGCAAGTGTCTTTCAGAGAGTGATGTCAGAGGTGCTCAGGGGCATGACAAATGTTATATATTTCCAAGATGACATTCTTGTGTATGGTGACACCGAGGAGAATCACAACTTGGCATTGAAACAGGTTCTAAACAGAATTCTGGAGGCAGGGCTAGCATTAAGGAGAGAGAAATGTGTTTTTCTTGCTGAGGAAGTTGAATATTTGGGACACATGCTGTCAGCTAATGGAATCAGACCTAAGGAAGACTTGTTGGGGGCTATTAGATTGGCACCTTCACTTCAGGACAGAGATCAGCTGATGTCTTTCTTGGGTCTGCTTGAGTTCTATGCGAAATTCGTAAAGAACTTTGCTGCAAAAACGGAAGATATGAAGATCTTGCTGAGGAAGGGTGTGAAGTTTAGTTGGTCACCCATTCAAGAAAAGTGTTTCAGCAATATTAAAAAGGACATATGTGAGGTGGAGATTTTGGTTCCTTTTGATATAAGGTGTAAGTCAATAATTACTGTGGATGCAAGTGCCTGTGGTGTTGGAGCCGTTCTGAACCAAGTTCAAACAGCAGTAGAAAGAACAGTGGCGTTTGCGTCACGTACTTTGACGCCCACCGAACGGCACTATTGGGTGATTGAAATGGAGGCGTTGGCAGCTGCATGCGGCATGGCACACTTCAGAATGTACGTGTGGGATAATCAGGTGATTTTGAGAATAGATCACAAACCTTTAATGAAAATCTTTTCACCAGGCGGTGCAGGGAAAGGTTCGGTGAGGCTGGCGAGACTGGCTGTGAGACTACAGGAGTACAATTACACCTTTGAGTTTATTTCTGGGTGGAGGAACGTACACGCAGACTGTCTCTCACGATTACCTTTGGACTGGGAAAGTGTGGTGTAAGGAGGAGTGAAAGTGAAGGGGTGATGGCCTGTGTTAGTGATGTTGTACAGTGGTCTTTGGGGGCAGTAAGTGAAGAGGAGTGGAAGGTTCCAATGTCACAGGATGATGTGTTAAAAGGAGTTTCTGGACTAGTGATTAAGGGGGCGAGTAGGGCGAGTACTTTGCCCTTATTGCTGAGACCATTTGCTAAGGTGTTGGTTGAGTTGTCCTTGGTTGGGGATGGTGTATTGGTCCGGGGAGAGAAGATTGTTCCACCCATCGGAGTGCGTAGGAAGTTGTTTGTTATTGCTCATGAAGGACATTTGGGGCAAACAATGACGAAGAAGAGGATCAGAGCAGAATTCTGGTGGCCAGGGATGGATGAGGAGGTGGTCCAATGGGTGGAGAGGTGTACGGTGTGCATCGAATGTGAGAAAAGACTGAAAGTTGGCTCTCAGAGTGATTTTGGGAGTGTTCATGATCCAGGACAGGCATGGAACATGGTTTGTGGGGATATTATTGGTCCATTTGAGGGGCTTAAGCATGGCAAAAAGTTTGCATTTGTGCTGCTAGATGTACATTCGAGGTCGTTGGTGGTCAAGTTTATGGCTGAGATAAGCACATCCTCTACAATTGATACCCTTACAGAATTTTTTATGGAGAAAGGGTATCCTATGTGCCTTATCACAGACAATGGGACGCAGTTGGTTTCCCAAGAAATGAGAGAGTTTTTGGGAGCGTGTGGGGTGCAACATTCTCGCACCGCACTATACAATCCTCAGGCAAACAGTATTGTGGAGAGGGCGAACAGGATGGTCAAAGGGGCTATCCAGTTGGCCGTGGTGAATGGTTTAAGTGTAGAGAGGACTGTGTCGGATCTGGTGTGGGCGTATCGCACAACGGAGAACAGCGCAGTAAAAACTTCTCCATTTAAATTGATGCGAGGTAGGGAGCCAAAAACAAGGTTGACTCTGTTTTGGTTGAGGAATCTGTTGAAGGGGATGTGGAGCCCAGGAGTGTGGAAGGAGTGAAGAGAGAAGACGTTCCTGCTTTTCAGAGCACAAGCGGGAGTGACAAGATAGTGCCTGGTGATTGGGTGAAGATTAGATCTGGCAGGATTGTCAGAGAGTTGAGCAAATTTCGAGGACCATTTCAAGTCGGTAAGGTCTTCAAGCACTACTTGGTTCTCAACAATGATCAGAAATGGAATTTAAGGAGGGTGACGAAGTTTTTGATCTAAAGAACGGGTAAGGACAGCTGGAGCTGCCATCCCTGCTTGTTGTTTTGGACCTTTTGAATGCCTCCCTGCAGGAAGCCATTGTCCCGCCTGACTGGAAACATGCCATGATACTCCCTCTCCTCAAAAAGGCCAATGCCGACCCCGATTTATCCTCCAACTATCGGCCCATCTCGCTGCTACCGGCCTTTTCGAAAATCCTAGAGAAACATGTTCACGCACAGCTTTCTTTGTTTGTAGAAACCCAACCCTCTCAATCGGGCTTCAGAGCTGGCTTCTCAACGGAAACTACCCTGTTGGGGGTAACGGAAAGGCTGCGCTGTTATCTGGATGCGGGAGACACAGTGGCCCTCATTCTGCTGGATTTAAGTGCAGCATTCGACACGGTGTCTCACACCGTGTTACTTAAAACTTTAAGATCTTTAGGCATCTGTGGCTTAGCTTTGAACTGGCTCACTTCCTTTCTTACAAATCGCACTTTTCAAGTCTTTTCCCCCACAGCTAGCTCTGACACTCACTCATCACCCCACGGGGTACCTCAGGGCTCCATTCTTAGCCCCTTACTTTTCAACCTATACGTCAGACCTCTTGCTGATGTTGCAGAAGATGCTGGGCTGACCCTGTTCTCCTATGCAGACGACTCCCAAATCATTTTCTCTCTTTCCATGAAGAGCCCGGCCGGGCCATCACCCCTTCGGTTGGGCCTGAGCAAAATCGCATCATGAATGCAATCAAATTACCTCAAACTCAATGGTGAGAAAACTGAGGTCTTGATACTTGGGAAAAATAAGGATCTCTGGGGCCCTCAACACTGGCCCAGCGAGATGGGTGTACTTCTTTTACCTTCCTGCCAAATCCGCAACTTGGGCGTCATCGTGGATGACTCGCTCAGTATGCATCATCAAGCTGTCAAGGTAGCTGCCACATGTTTCACCATCCTGAAGTGGTTAAAAAAGATCATCTGGATGCTACCAGAGCCCACTCAGAGAACAGTAGTCCAGGCCTTGATCACCTCAAGGCTGGACTACGGAAATGTTCTCTACCTGGGTTCAAATAAGGAGGTGACTCGTAGGCTGCAGATGGTCCAAAACTCCGCTGCAAGGTTACTTTGCCGGGTTCCTAGAGCCACCTCTATCTCTGGCCATTTACGAGATTTGCACTGGCTCAGGGTGGTGAACCGAATCAAGTTCAAAGCCCTGAGCTACATGTTTAAAATCAAAATAGGGATTGCCCCGTAGTATTTGCAATCTCTGGTCCGCCCATATGTCCCTCCTCGCAATCTCCGCTCATCCACTCAGGGGATGTTTTTCGTTCCCAAAACCAGACTATCTCGGATGGGTGGAAGGGCATTTGCATATCTAGGTCCCTCACTTTGGAATGCCCTGCCCATTGCTCTTCGAAATGAAACAGAGTACGTCCAATTTCGCAAATCATTGAAGACCTGTCTCTTTAACCAATAACCTGTTAGCCGTTTCATCTCAGTCTCTGATCTGCTTTGCGCCGGGAAACCCTTTTTGGGTAGCTGTTGCGCCTTATAAATGTAATAAATAAATAAATAATAAAATAAGGAACCACAGTGAGAGTGAGTGTGAGAGTTTCCCATGGGAAGATGTGAGAAGTGAAAACAGGGAAGTTGGGGCTCCGTCTTCAAGTGTGAGGAGGGAGTCTGTTCTCACAAAACCAGAACATCAGTTACCTGTTGTTGTTTCACCTTCTATTTCCTTACCACAAGTGTTACCTCGAAATGATGGGAGCGGGAGAGAACAAAGGATTAAGGGTCCTCCAATGTATTTAAAGGGTTTTGTGATGTAATATGTGCTTAATTCTGGAGAGTGGCATAAGATTACATGTTTGGTATTTGAGGGAAGATGAAAGGAGGAAGATATGTGATTGATGCAAGTGATTCATGATGCGCTGCATATACTCGATTCTGGGAAATCGTGCCTTCTGATTCTTCTTGACCTCTCTGCAGCCTTTGACACTGTTAATCACAACACCCTCCTTAACACTCTTCAACAGAGAATGGGCTTTGAAGGCACAGTGCTTAAATGGTTTGCCTCATTCCTCTCGGACAGATCCCAAATGATCAAGATAGCGAACAGTCTTTCGTCTCCATTGGCGGTAGGTCAAGGCGTCCCTCAAGGTTCTATCCTTGCACCCACTTTGTTTAATCTCTATCTGGAACCATTAGGGAACCTCCTAAGTAAATCTGGGATCCACTACCATCTCTATGCGGATGACACTCAAATCTACCTCAAGGTGTCTTCCGCACACGATCTCTCACTACTCAACTCTACTCTCAACTCTATTCACAACTGGATGTTAGTTCACCAACTCATTCTCAATCCCTCCAAAACTGAATTCCTCCTCCTATCTACCTCTCTCTCCCCTCCTCCTGTTCAATCCTGGATGGATCAGCTGAATTTACTCAACAATAAACCCATCATTGTCGACAGCGCTAAATCCCTAGGTGTCATACTTGACAAAAGACTCAACCTATTCTCCCACATCAACTCCATTGCTAAGAACGCACGTTACCAGCTGCGCCTTCTGTGGGGGATTCGTCGGTTCTTTCCAGAGAAAGACCTAAAAACCTTGGTCCAATCACTGGTTCTCTCTAGACTGGATTATTGCAATTCTCTTCTGACTGGCCTACCCAAATCCCATCTCTCCCCTCTCAAATCCGTCCTCCACTCAGCAGCTCGCTTTATTTCAGGGTCCAAACGAAGTGACCACATCACTCCTATCCTGTCTTCTCTTCGATGGTTTCCCATCGAGGCAAGAGCTATTTACAAAACTGCCTGCATCACCCACAAAGCCTTGCACACTTCCTCCCCTCGTTATCCTGGCGAATAAACTGAAAATGTCTGGAGGCTCGAGACCTTCTCGGAATGCAGAAAAGTTTCTGCTTGAGCCCCCCTCCTTCAAAAGGGAAAGATCGATGGCTCAATCGTTCTCAGGTAATGCGGTGAGAATCTGGAACTCGCTTCCTCCATTGCTCCGTGCCACCACCTCTACCCGGATCTTCAAAGCTGACCTCAAATCTCTTCTCTTCCAAAGACACTTTCAGAACTAATACTTTCATTCTCAGACCCCTCTAGGAAGTTCGTTCATCATTGTAAATTTGTAATATTTTTTCTTGTACATTCCTCACCCTTGCTTGCTGTGTTTGATATTGTGTTCTTGCCTTCTATGGTTTTACCCTACCTCTTCTAGTCTCCTTTTTAGGTCTCGGCCTGCACCAGCGCTTGCGCTGGTCTGGCCGAGAGTTTTAGTAAGCGGGTTTTGGAAGTGCAAACACTGGCTTTCGGCTGGCGACCAGCTTGAGTTCACGATGGCGTGCACGCGCAGCTGCCATCTGGGTTTCCTTATCTCTTCCTCATTTCCTCGTCATGGCTCATTAACTCTCTGGACTCTGATGTTTCAATCGCAGCAGCAGCTCACATTACCAACTGAGGGCCCTGGACTACAGTCACATGAAAAACAACAGCGATTAGCATTGAAATGCAAGCTTTTTTTTGTCTAGTTAGAAATATTGCTTCGGTGGGTTGATTTCACCTTATATCGCTATTTGTTTTATATTGGGAGTCACAGCCTAATTACCAGTATTTTTGTCTCTCACTGTTTGTTTTTTTTTTATATTTATTCGCGCAAAGCACAAAGCTATATTTAAGGTTACTTTTTCCGCGTCACTTCTTCACTCTATTTAAACTCCACACCCCCCACTCTTATTGTCTCTCTCCTTCTCTATCTCTCCCCTCTCTAATTCTCTCTCTACTTAATTAACTCTCCCCTCTCTATCTTTTTTAGCCTTTCATTCTCTCACCCCTTTATCTGTTTCTCTGTCAAACTCCTTCATTCACTCTCTCTCCCCTTCTTTCTCTCTCTCTATCCCACTCCACTCTTTATTCTATGTACACCCTTTCTCTCTCTTTCTCTCTCACCACCCTCTCTAATTGGGCATTATATCTTCACTCTATCTCTCACTCGGCAACACCACAGCATCACTCAGTGCAACCACAGCATCAATCAGAGCCAGCACAGCATCAATCAGAGCCAGCACAGCATCACTCAGCACCAACACAACATCTCTCAACGCCATCACAGCATCACTCAGTGCAACCACAGCATCACTCAGCGCAACCACAGCATCACTCAGCACAACCACAGCATTACTCAGCACAACCACAGCATCACTTAGCGCCACAACAGCATCACTCAGCGCCACCACAACATCACTCCGCGCCACCACAGCATCACTCAGCACCACCATAGCTTTACTCAGCGACACCACATCATCACTCAGGGCCAACACTGCATCACTCAGCACCACCACAGGATGACTCAGCACCACCACAGGATGACTCAGCACCACCACAGCATCGCTCAGCACAACCACAGTATCGCCCAGCGCAACCACAGCATCGCTCAGCGCCACCACAGCATCGCTCAGCGCTACCACAGCATCGCTCAGCGCCACCACAGCATCACTCAGCGCCACCACAGCATCACTCAGCGCTACCACAGCATCACTCAGCGCCACCACAGCATCACTCAGCGCCACCACAGCATCGCTCAGCGCCACCACAGCATCGCTCAGCGCCACCACAGCATCGCTCAGCACCACCACTGCATCGCTCAGCACCACCACAGCATCGCTCACCGCCACCACAGCATCACTCAGGGCCACCACAGCATCACTCAGCACCGCCACAGCATCACTCAGCGCCACCACAGCATCGCTCAGCGCCACCACAGCATCGCTCAGCGCCACCACAGCATCGCTTAGCGCCACCACAGCATCACTCAGCGCCGCCACTGCATCGCTCAGCACCGCCACTGCATCGCTCAGCACCGCCACAGCATCGCTCAGCACCGCCACCACAGCAACGCTCAGGGCCACCACAGCATCGCTCACCGCCACCACAGCATCACTCAGGGCGACCACAGCATCACTAAGCGCCGCCACAGCATCACTCAGCGCCAAGACAATATCACTCAGCACCACCACAGCATCACTCAGCACCACAGCAGTATCACTCAGCAACACCTAAGTATCATTCAGCAACACCTAAGTATCATTCAGCATCACCTCAGCATCGTCTCCGCAACAGTCACCACCACCACCACTACCACCTCAGCATCACTCAGCACCACCTCAGCCTGCTCTCGGAATCTGGCATCTGTTGATTCTCCCCTAGCGTCTGACCGCTGCTAGTGTTATAATACAGGTACTAGTTCCCAACCTTCACCCTCCGATTGTTTATGCCCCCTCAAAAAAAAAGCTTTAACAAACAACCATTGCAATAGGCAGAAACAAGTTGCCAGCATTGCAAGAACAAAAGAAAACTGAGGAAATTTTTTATTGTAAATACTTTTTCTAATATGGTCGTTCAGTTTTACATAATGCCTTCTTGGTCATATATAAAGTAACAAAAATGCTTCTGACACTTTTTTATTATAACTTTTCAGCATGCCGCACAGCAGCCACACTTCTCGACAGCACAGCTTGAAGACATTGGCAAAGTCAATAGCTCTGGCTAAACACTTATAAGGCCCCAAAGGCGAGACCTATTGGCTATGCCAATGCTTGTTATTTTTGTAACGCTCTATTTTGTATCATTTCTCTCATGTAACGTAACTGGTTCTATTGTACAGCGCTCTGACACCTTCGGGTAAAGTCTGCGCTATATAAAAATGCATTAAATAAATAAATATGTTGTAATCTTGTGCTCAAACACATTACGCTATGTTGTGACATGCAGTGTTATTCATATCTTTCTTCTGTTGTTTCCTTGGTGACCAGGAGAGCCTGACGTTCGACTCCTGGCAGTTGGCCTTGAGCTGGCGTGGAGCGGAGTCACGTTCGACCTTTAAGCTAAATAAAGCTTTCTCTTTTAAAATCTACGAGTTGTATTGCTTCCCTACAACACACTCACTCATATCACAATAAAGGCATTAAAATATCTCACATAAGCGCACCAAAACCACAGCAATATCACAAATAGGAAAGATCGAAACTTGGCTGCTGTGGAATCTCCTAATATCCGAGAGACAAAATAATTCTGTAACGTAGTCGCAGTTTGTTGTAATCCACTCTCATGCCCACGGGCAAAGTTCCCGCTATACAAAACTTTTTTTTAAATGCAGCAGTTTCAAATATTTTTACAAACAGCAAAGCGATGACAATAGGACTACAGCCATCCAGGCCTAAGTGCTAATGTATTAAAATACGAGATTTCCCTTCTAACATGTCCACTGCGTGACTCTGATGTCGAATCTGAGAGGCGTGGTGACCATTTTGAATTGGTGCGTGTAGGAGGTCTAGCGAGTGCGGCTCAACGGACAGCTGTGTAGCAGCAATTCCGGGTCAGCGTTGACAGCTGTGCATCAGTACTTCCGGGTTGGTGGTAGTCCTTGTGTAGTCTGCATTTACATTCCCCGGAAGTGCTCAGTACCGGTGTGCAACATGTCTACCATAGAATCCACCGAGGTCCGTGGGGCGGCGTTTAAGGAGCTGGGCGAGGAGCAGCAGCCCGACGAGCTGGAGAGCCTGTGCATGCGGTGCTACCGTAACGTGAGTGGGGCGGAGCGTGCCTTGGATACGACAGAAGGGAGGAGAAGTTACTGGGGTGAGGTGGACGGTACCGAGCTGAGTGTGTCACTGGGGTGACAAGCGACGGGGTAGGCGAACGTCTGCACCTGCATATGCGGTGGGAGGAAGAGAGGGGGTTTAGCGACCATTGGTGGAAAGAATAGGGATTTGTGTCCACTCGGGAGACCACGGGAGGGGTGGAGTGGAGAACATGTGTATGCGGGACTACTCACAAGATAGATTCAGCAGCTAACATAGTGAGTGGCTCAGGGCCAAAAATTGCTACTCCATAAGTACCTTGGGCGTGAAAGTGAAGGGAAATAGAGGTTCTAGAGAAGGGGAAGCTTTTATAGGTGAGAGAAGTGCGGCTGGGTGGGCTTAGCAGTGGATAATTGGTGCCTCCGTTCATACGTTAGGAATTGTGCCGTGGTGAGCAAAAGAATGATGGATGTAACCCAGATCTATTGACTGAGGGTGAATGTTTGATTTGCTCTGCATTCCGACCATCATCTGTGTGTCTTTGCATTTGTTTTACAAGCCACAAACTTTTCCGCTTTAAACCAATACTTTTGTAATCGGTGCTGTTAGACCCCTTCACAGAATTAACTGGCTGTAATACCATCGACAAACATTTTTGGGTAGTGACTTTAGGAAACTAGACATTGGAGGTCACATACCTGGGACAGCACATAACATTAACTAGGATAGAAAATACAGATGAGTGGTACTCTATAAAACAGGTTATGATTATTTTTAACATCCTAAAATCGGACTTCAAAATGCCCGAGCATAACGCTCACTGCCCAAATTATTAGTTTGGAACTTGCTTTCTTAACTTTTTTTAAGTGGCTCACTTGAAGCTGCCATGTAGATTTGTGATGCTAAAGTTGTATCTGTGTCACAGGATCTGAAAAAATGGGTGTATTGGTTTATAAGAGGCATTAAAGAATGTTTTGTTTCGGGAAGAATGGCATCTTTTGCATCAAGTGTTCATGTTTTTTCTTTTCTACCAGACACCTCACTAAAATCTTTGTCCTGTTTTCAAAGGGTGTGACTAGGCTGCTCCTGACAAAAATACCATTTTTCAAGGAAATCATTGTGAGCTCTTTCAAGTGTGATGAGTGCGGCTGGGCCAATACAGAAATACAATCTGCTGGTCGGATTCAAGACCAGGGAGTGCATTATGTCCTCTCCGTTCGTACCAAGCAGGTGACTAATTCATTCTTTTAAGTTATTTTCTAGCTTGTTGAGTGATACAACCACAATGTAATAAAATGAGATTCTTGTGTGTACTACCACATTTGTTTCTGATGACCTGTTTTGCCAAGCTTATGGCTAGTAGGATTCAGATCTCATAAATAAATCAGCCTTATGGATCCTTCTGAACCTGGTGTACCCGAACTGATTCAATTGGAATACAGGTCTTTATTTGATACGACATACAGGGGATGAATTTCAAAACTAAAAAACAATCCATCTTATAATGGGCTTGCATTTGATGAAGCTGAACTGTCTTTTAAGCCTGTATGTCTTTCTGCTGCTACAGCATTAGCTCTATGACCCTCATAGTAGTCATTACCTCATGAGGATCTCTATTTGTCAGACCACCGCAAACCTTACCTGGAACCCGCAGAGTCACCTTGCAGAGACAATATGAACCAATTCCGCAGTCCCTTTCCACCCTTTTGCATGTGTGTATATACTGAACAACGCAAAAGGCTGGGGCACGGGAGAGGAAGTTCTAGATCTTTTGTAGGGTGTCTTCAAGGCTGTACCTTAAAATATATAGTACATGGTCGGTGTCTATGGGATATTTATGATATTCCTGTATACTCCCAACCACCCCCCTAATTCCTGATATGTACCTGAGGAGGAATGTAGTGTAGGATGACTGTTGGGCACAGGCGGAGCGAAGAAGGTAATATATTCTTTGGATCTTCTGTAAAATGACGGATCCTGACATAACAAAGCAGTATTGAGATATGAACAAATGCTATCTACTGGCCACTCACACACCCATAGCAGGAAAAGAATGCAAGTATATTAAACTTGGCATGATGTAACCTCTCATAGTCCAGGAATACAACAAGTGAATACTCAGTTCGAAATCACCGAGTGCTTTTCTCGTAAACTGCACTCATCTTGGCTCTTGTAAATCAAATATAGAAAGGACAAATGGCTTGTATTGTGGTACTGTAATGATGAACTAGCGCATTCAGCACTGAGATGCCAAAGAAACGAGACGTGTTCACAGTGCGTACTGAAAAATGCCACAACCAGCGCTCCATGCGCAGAAAGCAACATGAAAACAAAAGCGCTTCCAAGCGCATGCTGAAATGTTACAATAAGCGCTTTGTGTGCTGCAATTAAATATGAAAATAAAGCGCTTCCAAGCGCGTGCTTGCCAACATCGGGGTTAAGCTCTCCAAGCACTTGCTTGCCAACATCCGGGTTAAGCTCTCCAAGCGCATGCTTGCCAACATCCGGGTTAAGCTCTCCAAGCGCGTGCTTGCCAACATCCGGGTTAAGCTCTCCAGGCGCGTGCTTGCCAACATCAGGGTTAAGCTCTATAAGCGTGTGCTTGCTAACATCAGGGTTAATCTCTCCAAGCGTGTGCTTGCTAACATCAGGGTTAATCTCTCCAAGCGCGTGCTTGCTAACATCAGGGTTAAGCTCTCCAAGCGCGTGCTTGCCAACATTAGGGTTAAGCTCTCCAAGCGCGTGCTTGCCAACATCAGGGTTAAGCTCTCCAAACTGGTGCTTGCCAACATCAGGGTTAAGCTCTCCAAGCGTGTGCTTGCCAACATCAGGGTTAAGCTCTCCAAACTGGTGCTTGCCAACATCAGGGTTAAGCTCTCCAAGCGTGTGCTTGCCAACATCAGGGTTAAGCTCTCCAAGCGTGTGCTTGCCAACATCAGGGTTAAGCGCTCCAAGCGCGTGCTTGCCAACATCAGGGTTAAGCGCTCCAAGCGCGTGCTTGCCAACATCAGGGTTAAGCGCTCCAAGCGCGTGCTTGCCAACATCAGGGTTAAGCGCTCCAAGCGCGTGCTTGCCAACATCAGGGTTAAGCGCTCCAAGCGCGTGCTAGCCAAAAATCAGGGTTCAGTGCTTCTAGCGCGCATTTTTCATTGTACAAAGTAAGCGATCCTATCGCAGTTACTCACTGTGAGCAAGAAATGCAGGGAAGTCTTGAAGATGTGTGCAGTGGCATGCTTGAGTAAAGCTGCAGGAAGGCAAGGAATACAGCTTAGCAAGCCGCTGAGGAAACGTTCCAACAATAGTGGAGCAACCTGGATGAGGATGAGTTAATCCTATGCTGTCCTCGTAACTTGGCAAAATACAAAGCAGCTTTGAGTACTTGGATGCAGGTTATATGCCATGCAACCCGGAAGTCCAACCCCCGCTGCTGACCTGAAAGGATGCGAGAGCTGCACTGCTGACTTGAAAGCGGTTTTGCTCTTATATATTCTGCACACGGCCATGGACCGGGTTGTGTAAACACAGGACTGGCCGTCAGAGGAATCAAAACAGTAAGGTAAAGACATTACTATATCACACTTCATTCACACCGATGTACTCGGAACCATGACACTATCGACTCAAACAGCTAACAAAATAAGAATTTAAGCCTTAATTAACCCACCCACCCTCAACTGGGTGCTATACAAAGCCTAGCATTCCAGCGCGCTTCTGTTTTGTTGGACAAGGACAGGGGAGTGCTGAAACTGTGGCTGAGCTATGGCTTCCATCACATACTATGCTTCAGTTTCCCTCCCTACTGGGCCTGGGAAGAACTGTGGTACCTTCATTGGTGGTACAAGCTAGGGAAGTCTTTTGAAAAGATAAGTGGTATTTATATGGACATACTTTATTTGCCTTGTTCGCTTTGGATTCCAGTGTAACCTGCCTGCGCTTCGGTTGCATATCGGGTGTATTTGATTTTGATTACATAAGTCTTAGTGATTTTTGCGCATGGATGTTAAACTGTGTCTTCATAGATGCATGTTCAATGCGCATACTTTTATTTCTGAGTCATGCCGTAGCAGACCCTGCTGCTAAGGCATGCCCTTTTTTGGATATTTATCTATTTTTATTCTAGTGCTTTCTGAACCTGTTCTGTGTTGTTTTGCTGTGCCATGGCATAATTTGGCTTATCTTTCATGCTAATGGCCAAACAGTGAAAAAGAGGCATGTGTTCCCTCCATCTTCCTCTGCTAGATCTCCTTCCCCTCCTCCAAAAAGAAGCAGAATTATTTGTCTGATTTATCTTTCCCATAATGCTCACTTGGTTCCTGTTCTCCTCCTTTAATAAATAAAAAAAATGGAAACATATTTTCGAGGAACTGATGCTTAACCGCAGTGGTACAAAATTTAGGAGAATATGGGATTCCCGGTTGAGGAAGGATGCTGGTTCTTCTAAAGATCCTATCTTAAGACTGTTTAGGAAATCTCCTAATATTGGACTTCCAATATAAGATTATCTCATGGAGGTGATTCTTGAGGAACAGAAAGACCCAGATAATATTAACCTACCCTGGTTAAAGGCTAAGTTGTATATTTTGGATGGAATGTAAGTAAATTTGCTTGACTCTGTGTTGATTGAGTGATCACCAGCCTTAAGGGAAAATCTTCCATGGCGGCAGAGAATATTTAAAAGCATCTAGCTGAAAAGAAAGTTGATGTAGCCCTCAACAAGGTGTACTCTGCATCATTTGGCTTTGCGCACTGGAGTGTATGGAGCCTATACAACGTAATTCCTACTTTATGACTTCAGTCTTTTCAAAGCCATTCAGGAGAGAACAGAGTTGCAAGAAAATATTGACCAACAAGTAGATTTCCCCTCTGTTATTTTCTTTTGATGCAGTTAAAGGATTAGCCCTAGCTTTTGGAGTTTCAGTGACTGCTCATCGCAATTTGTTCCACAAAGACTTGATTACAGATGCAGCACAGAGATCTCCTGCTCTTAGGATGCCATTTGAATGAACAAGACTTTTTTGCTCCGGGTTGGAAGATAAGTTTCCTAAAATCTTTAGACCTTCAGAAAGCAACAATCAAAGTCTTCGTATTCCTCTTTTAAACATTTAAACACAAATTCTTTCAGACAACCATCCGGAAGACAAAATGTCAAAGTTTCATTTAAAACCTTCCTCCCAAGTTACAAAGAAAGCCGAGGCAAGAAGGCAGTAAGGAGCAGTGACCCGACTATGCCTAATACCAGGAAGCAGACAGATGGTACATGTGGGCTGTAAGGATCCATCTCTTCTTGTAGGTTTGAGAGAAGTCCACCACTGACTAGCATCATAGAGTACAAATATCAGATAGTTCACCTCCAGTCCAGAGGATTCTAGGATTATTCCTATGCCATATCTAAGGATTCAGGAGAAAAGATTGGCTAGGAGGAAAGGATTGCTGTCTTAACTCCAAAAGAAATCTATTGCCCCTGTTCCAGAAGAGCTGAAGGGGAAGTGAATCTGTTCTATCATGCCCCTAGTCCCCAAACTGAAGGGTGATTGCATGATGGTTATCTTTCTGAAGTCTCTGAACAAATAACACAGGAAGAGCTTGTTTAAGATGGAGACCCTTCAAAGGACAATTTCTTTGATTGAAAAAGATTACTTCATTGTTAATCTGGACTTAATGGACGCATGCCTGCACATTCCGATTGCCGAGAATCTTTAAATGTATCTGTGATTTTGCATCGAGGGGTAACATTGGCAGTTCAGGGTTCTTTCTGTTGGGTGACGTTCAGCCCCAAGAGTGTTCATAAAGGTGGTGGCTCCCCTCGTCGCTCAACTGCATTTAGAAGGAATCCTGATCTAACCCGGTCTATACTATTAATTGGTTTAAGCTCGATCAAAAGAAAAGCTATTGCAATAGCTTCATCTGACAATAACTACTCTAAATTACTATGGGTACCTGGTGAACCTCCCAAAGTACCAACTGGCACCCATGAAACACCTCATCTTCATTGGAGGTAGGTTCAGAACTTACCTAGACATGGTTTTATTACCATCAGAAAGAGCAGTCCGCCTCCAGAAATTATTGAACTCTATTCAAGCTTCAGAAAGCCACAGCCTAATAATGTTGGAGGAAAATCCAGGGTCACATGACCTCATGTGTTTTCATGTAACTGGACAAGGCTTCACATTCGTACCCTGTTATGGCATTTAAACATGTATTGGTCGCCAGTGTCTCAAAATATGGCGAAGACGATCCACGTCATTCCAGAAATCAAACTGCAATTCAGTGGTGGATGCCCATGGCGAACGTACTAGAGGGAGTTCCAATGCATCCAGAACCATAGAAGATTCTAACTACAGATGCAGCACATGTTTTGGTCTCTCCTACAGACTGCTTTTAGTTTTCTATTTTGGAAGACCTATTGTTGAAAATACAAATACTTAGTAGGCCATTTGCTTACCATTGGTTTGATTTCTTGTCAGTCTGATTTGCATACTTCTTAATTGTTGGTTTTCTTTCCTCTTCTTGGGCGTGTCCCTCTCCTTGTTTGCCATCCTTTAATTGAATGACTTCTATCCTTCAATTGCTCCCTTTCATGGAAATGCTTTTTCTTTTGAATGTATTGCTGTATGGGTGTGCATGTGTGTTCCTGCTCTCTCCCTTCTGTGCTGCCGCCCCCTCCTCAAATCCTTGCCCGTTCTTGTTTCTTCCTCTCCTAGTTCGTCTGTTGCTTACCCAACCACCCAGTCTGCTTTAAAAAAAGCGAGGAGTCGCAGGAGGACCTGACCCCCAAGATCTGCATTGCTCAACACCTACTCTCTGCTTCAGCGTAGATTACCTCCCACGACTCCACCATTGCTCCTCTATCGTCTCATTTTTAGGTCGAGCCTAGAGTAGCGCGCAAGCGCTACTCTGCGAGACTTTATGTAAGGGGCTTCAAAAAGCTGACCACACGCTCGTGCACAATGGCCTTTTCCGTGCGGTTACCCGCACAGCCGCCATCTGTTTGCAATTATCGTGCCCAGACGCGGGCGCGATAATTGAAAACACATGGCCATTGTGCACAAACGTGTGGTCAGCTCAGCAGGCTGCCGCGCTCGCTCGCCCCCGCTCCTCTCTGACGCTGCCGACGTCTCTGCTGTCCAGCGCTTCACTTGTGCTGACGCTGCCTCCCGGGCGTACTTGTAGTTGTAGCTTCACCCGCGATGTCCTCGCCTTCAAGATGGGGCGCGGCTGATCAGAAGCGGTTATGTCACCCTCTGCAAAATTCTTAAAGGTAACCGCAAAGCATGAAATTTCATGTCAGCATAATATATGCAAATATAATTGCTGCTTTCCCTGTCCGCAGGTCTGTTTCAGCCTGTGAGGAAATCTGCATTTTTTAAAAAGATTATCCAGCGGTAAGGTGTAATTTAAATGAGCTAATGTTCGTTGAAACCATCTGTACGGTCCATATGTATCATGGTGCGTTATTTTATAAACACCTTTTATTAATTGACAGTGTGTTATACAAGTCATACTGCTAGTTTGAATCAACCCACCTGTGCTCTTTTTTTATGTTAACGTACGGCTCAGAAGGTCAAATTATAGGGAGAGCTCTGTCTCGCATCCCAGCACCCTAGATAGGGTGTTTCAAACCTCTCTCCAATAACTCTGGATCACTGGGCAATTCCACAACGTATTTAGAAAGTCCCTGCTCTTCGCCTTGCAATTCTGAAATATCTAGGAGCAGATATTATTCCTTTTCCAAAGTCTTCCTGGGGGAGATAGTGCGTTTTTTGAAGAGCTTCATAAGCCATTGTGTTCATACACTGGGATGCCCAAAGCATTAGGTATAGGCCCCTTGTAATAGGGGCATTTTAAACAAGGGCCAATGGCAGTAATGGCTTCCATGTAGTCCAGAAGTAGTGATGGGCACACGTTGGATTACCACATGCCTAAAGGTTTTACATGTAGAAGAAGCAAGGTGGTGGGGCACCCTCCCCTGTCCATTCACCCAACTACTCAATTCTGAAAGTGGACTGGTGGGAAAAGGAAGTAGTGTCAGTAAAGAAGAGTGAACAATTCTCTTATAAAACAGTCATGTGACTGAGATTTATTAATGACCAGTTCATTACGTGGGATGGTTCAAAATAGGGCTTCAAGAAGTACTATAATATTCTTCAGGTACAATTTCCACCAGGAAAAGCTCAAAAGGAGCATTCCATATGGTGAAGTCACAAGACCAAACAAGCATTGGCATAGCCAATAGGTCTCGCTTTTGGGACATTATAAGTGTTTAGCCATGCAACAGTTGATGTTGCACCAAGGATATTGTGCTGCAGAATTAAATACTTATAAGGTCCCAAAGGCGAGACCTATTGGCTATGCCAATGCTTGTTATTTCTGTTTTTGAGGGCCCTGCACCTGAGACCGACTGCTAAGAAGGTTATTTCTTAAAAAGCAATTTTGTGCACAATAAATTCATTATTTTAAATTTACCACCCCAAGAAGGGAATATACGTCACACTGGGCCGCTGTTGCATCATGACACTTACCGACGCATGCTTGATGATGCATGTGTGTGTACTCCACATCTAATTTTTTTTTCTTTTTTTGCCAAGGCTGTTCAGCATGCAAACAAATGTTTTTCCCAGTGCACAGCATCATCGGCAAAATGTTTTGGCAAAGCCAAGAGTTCTGCATTGGAAAAGCCAAAATTCAGCATATTGGCTTTGACAGTGCTTGTTGTACAGTGGAATTGTACTTTAACAGTATCTTTAATCCCATTTTTTTTCCTTCAGTTTTAAATATTTTATACCTCGGCTCGAACTTAAATTTCAGTGCAGTGAATTTATGTGTGGACGCAATGAACTGCATGTACAAGATATTCTGTGAAATGTATTAATGTGATATCTTATTATGTAATCGGGTCTATGCTCACAGATGGTGCCTCAAATTCTCTCTTGCAGAAGTCCGTGATTGAAGCAGCAAGGGCACGTGTAAATAAGTTGTTCAGGTCAAACGTCTGGTCAACATTTGGATTTTTACTATAGAATGCTTTTTTTTGTTTACATGTTTTTAGGATCTGGACAGGGAGGTGGTGAAAATGGATAGTGCAACAACTAGAATACCAGACCTTGACTTTGAAATTCCACCCTTTACACAGAAAGGAGGTGAGTGTTCTGAGGTCGTCAGTTCAATCAGTGAGAGGGATATACAGATCCCACTCTGAGTGAGTAATGCTTTCTGTATCCTACAGCTCACAGCTAGCAAGGGATTGTGTTTTATTATTTTTTTAATCAAACAAAATTAAACGAATGGATTATTGTTTTTGGTGCTGGGTAGAGTAACTAATGCACCAAATTGGTGTTTTTGTACGTATGTTTTTGCTTGACACCAGTTTTCTCATTGCGAACATAATGTGGGAGAGGAGTTGGCCTAACGGCTAGGGCGGTCAACCTCCAACCTGGGGAACCGGGTTCGAGTCTCGGCAATGACGCTGAACATCCTGTGATTCTGGGCAAATCACAGGACGTGCCTAACAAAAAAACAAAAAAAAAAATGTGTCCTCATGTAACGCAACTGGTGCTATGTAAAGCGCTCTGATACCCGATACCGGGTCAAGTTCGCGCTATATAAAACTTCGTTAAAAAAATGTTTTTGTTGATTAATTTCCTTTTAAAATAGCCGGGTTTGCATACTCCTGTGTGCCTTTTCTGATTTATAGTGTAAATATGATTTGCTAAATGCAGTCAAGGTATTGATTGGTTCGGTCACTGGAAGCATATATTTGTAGCCTCTGTTTGTATAAAGGATGCATTATTGCACAGAACTTATTGCTAATTGTGACTTGACATGATCTTCACAGTCTGATAGCCTGTGAGGCCTTCAAAGATTGATAACTTAACATAAAACAATCTTTGTGATTTTTGTTGGCGTTGATATGTTTTTATGAAATCCAAATCTGAAGCATGGGGTTTGTGCGTTTTCATTTGCCGAATGGCCGTAAAATAAAAAAAATAAAAATCCAGATTCGGAAATGGCATGTTGCTAAAGGACAATACAGAAAGTTGAAGTCATGAATTTGCGCTCACAAGCCTCAATATAAGCCAGCTCCAGGTCGCTTGTGAAGAAGGTTTTCGGTCGCCATTTATGACGATATGCTGTAATCAGTTTCTTGATTCGCTTTTGTGAGCACCTTGTTCCTAATTTTCTTTTATTCTTTTGTTTTCAAAACCGATTTTGCTCTTATATCTGGTGATTTGCAGGTCCTAAACACGAGTCCACTTCAATAATTGTCTTGTTTATTTTCTATTTTGACTGCATTGCAGTCCGTGCTTTTTTTGATGCATGATGGATTGTTGCTAAGGTCTATTTCTCTTAATCTTTTGGAAATGCTAGATGAGGTTTAGTTTAGAGGTCAGCGAAATTTTTATTTCACTGGCTGAAAGGAAAAGGTTTGCTTGTTTGCAGATATTACCTTTTTGTTCACTTACACTTCTTACAAACTTTTTTTCCTAGACAAGAAGCAAAGGCATGTGAGTAGCAACCTGTTTTTTTATTTTAATAAAAGCGAAGCATGTTTGTTGGCTTACGATTCAAGTATAGTGTTCTTTGTTTAATTGCTGATTTGTGCAGGTTCTAAAACAAAAACGCAAGGAAAGTACACTCTGAGGTCTTGTACTGAAACCGTTCAAGAACTTTAGATCTTCCATCTAGCCTATCGTAGACACATGTTTGAGTCCTCATTGTCCATCCTCTCTCCACAAGACCAATAGTAGTAGATTCATCATGCATTAGTAACTGTACTGTGGTCTAAGTGCACACCATTTGTTGTATGCAGAGTGAATTCTGTAAAATGTTGAAATACTGATAAGCTTTTAGTGAGTGATTTGCTCATACCAGCTTCTTTTAATTTCCTTCCAGCTCTGACTACAATCGAAGGTCTCATCATGAGAGCCATAGCTGGGCTGGAGCAGGACCAGGCAGCCCGACGGGTAACAGTGACTTTGTTTTTTTGGGGTGCAGTACAGGAATGGTTTTCATTTTGTGGTTGCGAAACTCAACAGTATGCATGGTATAGTACCAAGGGCTTAAACCTAAATCTGCCACCAACACCCCCTACCCAATGAGTGCTGTTTTATAGGGACTGGCTGTGCAATGGCAGATGGCTTTTAGCACCGCACCCAGCACTGATAAGGTGCTTGACCTCTGTCTAAGCAGAGTGCTGTGTTAATAGGCTCACTCTGGGTTGTTAGCAGGGTGTCCTCTACAGTGCTTTCACTCAGCTCTGTATTTATGTAAGTGGCATAATATAGGAGTGGCTGAGCTTCTAGATTGAATTAAGAAATGTGGTAGTAAATCACTTGGAATTCCATCATTCAGCCCTGACCTATAACAAGGTATAAATTGAGTTGGCAAAGAGCAGCCTGGCATTAGAAACTATCCTTAATAGGTTTGGGCAGCAGTGAGTGGGTAGGTGATTGGTAGGCTAGCTGAATATAACACACAGCTGAATTTTGTTGTCTCTGGTGCTTGATAGAAGGTGATTACATTTCTTAGGAACAACCATCAGTAAGATTGCTGTCTGTTACACTTAGCTTGGTGAGGCTTGTCTGTTCTTAGCACAAACTGGGCTTCTTGGCTATTCGTATGCTAATTGGAACTTTGTTGGCTATCTATGACGCCCACTGGGGCTTAGTTTGCACCTTATGTAAAGGGTAGACTTGATCTGCAACGTCAAGGCATTGTTATATTGCATTTTTCTGTTTCCTAGAAGCATGTGGCCCGGGATACGACCATTTAGATTTGTGCAGAACAGATTTGCACCAGTTTGTTGGCAGTGTATTTGGCTGTTGCTTTGGCTGATGGTACCTGCTGTGGTGCAGATTGAGCATGTGGCACTTGCATGTGATCTGTGTGTATATTTGTCATAGTTGTTTATAGTACACCTGCACCACAGGATATGTTGGTGTGCTTTACAGAGTACCTATTCTGAACTTGAATAAGTAATTGCTTATCATGCATGAGAAACTTCAGCAATGGACCTGCAGTATAGGCTAGAAACAGTCTGTAAAAGGGTCGGTGTCGGTCAGTTGTCATAGCAAAAAAAAAAGGGTGGGGGGGTTAGATTGGTATTCGTGCAGAAAAAGGTGAAACGGGTATGTTATTAGATGTTTCCTGAGTGTTAGTAGAGAGAGTGCAGTTCTTATCTTGGTGGGCAGTGAGTACCAAACCGAGGTGGCAGGTCCTGAAAAGGAGTGTTTCTGCGCATGGGCAGCTTTGAAACAAGGAATTCCAGCTGTAGGGTGATACAACTCTCATATCCTTTTGACCCCCTGAGGGTAATAAGGAGCTTGGAGAGGTAAATGTTTTTTCCAGACTTTATAGATGAGACATCTCCATTTCAAACTAATCCTTACAGGACAAGGTAATCAAAGTAAAATCTCATAAAATTGGTGTCATATTGTTGACCTTTTCACGCCTGTGACAGTTGGACTGCAGAGGGTAGAATGGCCTTAAACACTGGCAAAAGAAGATTAAGGGCCACAAGCCAAAGCTTAGCCTTGCGATGACCAAGGCTTTGACAGTAGGTTAGCTTATCCGAGGAGAGAAGATGCTTGACTTTTTAGAGTGATTGGAGAAATAACTTTTTGGACTTTGCTACTTGATACTTGAGAAGTATAAGGGTGGAGGTAGAGTCTTTAGTGAAACCCAAGGATTTCTTTTTTGAAGAGGGCAATAGATGGTGAGAAGTCTTCATTCCATAATATTCAACATTGTGGCATCAGATTTGTTTCTACATTTCAGTGAGATGAGGAGTTCAACATTTTGTACATTGAGCTTTACAAAATTAACTGCCATCCAATAGTTGAGTTTTTCAAAGCATGAGCTGAGAGGGAGTGGATCCCTGAGGGGAGAGGTTTTTAATTACAACTGTGTCTCTTCTACGTATTGTTGTACTGGGATTTCTCAGTTTTCAGAAATCAAGCTTACTGGCTCCATGTACATGTTGAACAGCCTAGGGGCTAGTATTAAACCCAGAGGAACACCACAAGATTTAGAAGTGCTTCCGGGGATGAAATTATCCATCTTTACCACTTGGTTTTGGTTTGTGAAAAAGAGGAAAAAACACTCGAACATTACCATGAAAGACAGTGCAATCTTCTAAAGTATTGTTCTGGGTACTGTGATCTTACTGTATCAAAGGCCCTGATAGTACCAGAAAATTGAGTAAGCAGAAGTCAGTCTTCGAGTATGCAGTGGATATCTTCCTGGATCTGTAGAGTGATTATTTCAGTGCTACATTCTGGACAGAATCCAGATTGATAGTTGGTAATTAGCTTTTCTTAGGCTATGATGGTTTTGATGTGGATAACCACACATCTTACTATCACTGTAGTTGGAAAGCAAGCTGTCCCAGGTCTAGATTTTTTTTTAGATGGGGTGATCCGGATGGTTTTGAATGTGTCTTAAAACTCCTTGGTTTACAGATTGTTATTAATGGCCACCAGGTCGAGTTGAAGATATGGGAGTGGGTTCTAATGAATCTGGCTAGTAGTCAAGAAACTAAGTTGTAGGATTGAGATGTTTGATGGGAGTAAGATCATGTGTGTTAATGAAGAGGAAGACATCCCAGTGAATAGAAGTTTTTCATGGCAGAGAAACATTACCCCAAGTATCGGAATTGATATTTTCTCAAATGGATGTTATCTTGTCAGTAAAGTAGTTGAGGATTTTTAGCTGAAGGAGAGTGAGTCAATACTTTTTGGGATAACATTGTTTTAGTACAAGATTGTAGTTATGCCTGCAGAAAATTTTAACTGATTTAGTTTCAGACAACTAAGGTCATAAGTAGGTCAGGAGATACTATTATTAGCAGACAGATCCTGCTTTTCACGCATGGGGAAACCACTGTGGTGGTGTAGAGACCAAAATGTGGGAGGGGATGGGGAATTGGTCGGACCAGTTGATGACATTGGGTGGGAAGCATATGACATTAGTAGGATCTTCAAATATGAGGTTCAGAATTTTGCCTTTGTTGTGTCATTTGGGTAAAAGGTCAACTGAGTTTGCATATGAGTGCAGGGCTTTCTATTGTAATATGATTTATATTTTTTGGAAGGTTGTTGAGGCTTACTGTCACTTACACCAATGGATGGCGTTCCAGGAATATAGGATGGTGTGTGATCAAAGTGTATTACTTTGTTTTAAAGCAAACTTTTATTTTTCACAGGAGAAGGAGCAAGACGTTGCAGCCAAAATTGATGAGTTTATTGCAAAATTGGAAAAACTGAAAGAAGTCGATTCGCCATTCACTTTGGTAAGTAGAGCTTGAAGGAATGTATGGTGTGCCCAGTTAAAATCATGTGCGACACTCTTAAGAGGTTATTGACATATTAATAAAATCAGATTTTATAACTCTAAGTAAAATTCATTTATAAAGGAAAACATAAAGGCAGTGATTCCTAGCGGGGCAGAGTAGGGTGTGGTATTTATTGCACTCATTAAAAACCAGTACCACATGTAGTTACTCGGTGTGGTAAATTCCTCCTATTCTGAGTTCCCCACTTTGGAATGAGCCATGACATGCCACTTTTACAACAATCGCACATAAACAGTTGATCACTAAATCGAGTACCTGAAAAGGAAGCAATTAGAAATGATCAATGTGCACTTCACCTTACCAAAAAACAGGTCTGTGCGTGCGTTAAAACATTTCTTTAAGTAGAATCAACAAGCCTGAACGTACCAATGATACTTTAAAGTCCATGATAACATGCTCACTGAATAAATGTGTCCCGTAACAAATTGTCGGAACTATTGTATTTTCTCTTATTTCTGATACATTGTTTAATGTTGCTGTTTTTCTGATGCAGTTTCTTTACCAATTTTGAGCTCTCGCTTATTGCTACAAAAAAAATAGAAATCCGTACAACTAGGTTGAAAAATTAATATTAAGTGATAAAAGTTAGACTCAACAAGGCTAGCAGAAGGACAAGTATTCAGACCGTTCCAAATGAAATTAATTTGTAACCAAGTGGTGGTATTCTGGCATGGTGACACTATTCTCTTGACTGCAGTCTGGAGGTTGACGACTTTTGTTTTTTACCTCACCCAGATAATAGACGATCCTTCAGGAAACAGCTTTGTGGAAAATCCGTCCTTTCCTCAGAAGGACGAGGCCATGACTGTGACTCACTATAAACGAAGCACAGAGCAGGACACCATGCTAGGCCTCGAGGTAAGCAGAGCTCTCTAAAGGTGACTCTTGCCACATGTATGTCAGTGCATGGCTTCAGTAGCCATTGGTTTAATTTGAACACAGTCTGATTTCAGGTTTGCAACTACTGCTTGAAACGTATCTGCAGATAACAGTATCGTTGCCAGAAATGCTGCTGTTCTGTTTTAGTTGTGGTCAAGGTTATTATTTTTTTTTGTGTAAATCTTGATCCCAGAGACATTTGATGTGACCACCCTCCACCCCTGATCTTATGCTTTTTTGTGTCCAGTAGACCATTCTCTGTGGCTTGTTTGAAAACTGCTACGGTGCAGTCGGTCCACCATACAGAAGTGATGAGAGGAGGTCCTTTTTAATGTTACTGGATAAAGATATACCACTACCTGAAGGTTTCTTAAGTGCCTGAACTGTGGTTATGTATGAATGTGTTCTTTCATACCACAATGCTTGAATCTAATTGTTAAATCCTGTATTGTTCACAGGGTAATAAATTAAGGCTTCAGGCTGTGCAGTTTAGAAGCTATAGTGGGCAGTACTGTGAAAATTAAGGCTTCCTGCTGGGTGATGCAAGAGGTGCATTGGACAGTGCTTAAGAAAAGCTGTGCAGACCACGGTGTGCACTTTGAATGCGACTTTGGCTGGATTTGTTCTATTTTTGGAGACTTTTTCTGAGGTTTTGGGGAATTATCAATACGGCTATTGCATGATGAAAGGGGTGCGAAGTTGACGGGACCGAGATCTCAAATCCCATTGTTTTCCCAGCCTCTTCTCTACATTAAAGCAACCTTTTGCGCCAAAATCTAATGGGCTTGGTGGAATCTTTTAAAGGGCGAGAGATTGTTGCTGCGCTTGTTCTGATGTTAGAAGAAGTAATTACAAAGCACATGCTGTTTGTGTTTCTACAGCCTGTCATCATTTTTAACATAGACAAAACATTTAAAGTCGTAGGATGTTTAACTTTCTGGTTAGTTTTTAGGAACAGTGTAGAATTTAATGAGTCAACTCTAAATGTTTTGTTTTTAGCCAGAGGACCATGAAGCAGAACCGGAAGAAACTCCACCAGCCACTTTGGATGAATTGAGAAATGAGGTACTGATCACTTCCCACAATGTTTGACTTAAGTTGGTCAGCTCTGCTAGGCATTCAAGTGGTGCCTGCATGTGTAGGGGACTGAACAAAGGATATTTGCAATGAGTGACGATGGGGAATATTACCTGGGAGCATGGGCAGCTCTGCCTCTAGTTCTGACAACACAGTGGCAATCTGTAGCAGAAATTATTTCTCATTGCAATCTAAAGCATAAATTGATGGAATTGCTGACTGTTTTCTATCTATTTGTTTAGGTGTTGCAGTTTGGAACTAATTGCCCTGAATGCAATTCCCCAGCTAATACCAATATGAAGTTAGTACGTATCCTTTGCGGTAATAGGATTAGAAACATGCACATAATGCCTTATGCCATGCTAAATGACTAATACAAAGGATGAAATCTGCGTTGAAAGGAAGACTACAGCTACAGATCTGTGTTCTACAGCTGAAATGCCCTTTAGATTTGAAGCTCCAGCCAAGGTTTTGGGTCCTGTATTTCTATTGAATATTTCTCTGCTGGAAGGAGTAGCTTAGGCAATGCCATTGCGGTTCTGTGGGGGTAATAGTAAGTTGTGGCATATGCTCAGGATATACTGAAAGTGATTTTGAGTGAATATTAAGTAGGGCTATAAAGGGGCATGCTACGATACGTGAAGTGATATTGGCAAATGTGCTTCTGGTAGGCAGTGAACAGAAGTAGGACCCAGCTCTTTTTCATTTTGACCAACCTGGAAGTTACATCTCATTAAAATGGGGAGGATGAGAGAAATATTGGCTCAAGAACTGTTTGATAGAAATTCTTTGTCTGTCTTTTCTGATCCTTTTTAAACCACTGCGTTCTTGTGAAACTGTGGGACTTGCACTGCCCAAGAGAGTAATTTCTCAAACTGCCCTTAATGTGTTATTTATGAAAACCATTGTCCTTTGTTTGATGTTAAACACCAGCATTGCCATGTCCAGAGATACCTTCTGTTTGAGTCTGTGCTTGTGTTTAAGAAATCTTGATATAACTTTTTCAAATCCTTTAAAAACCAGTATAACTCTGATAGTGTCGTACAGCTGCCCTCTTTAGTTTGCCCAAAGTCCACAATACAAGAGTGGTCCCCAAGTTTGAATACCTTTTACAGCCTTGTTCTTCAATTAGTTGTGCTGTTGAGATTCAGGAGCTGTTTCCTTAACTCTCCTTGCTGCAGAAATCCCACACTTCAAGGAGGTGATCATTATGGCAACAAACTGTGATACCTGTGGACATCGGACCAATGAGGTGAGTTGGGGATTCAGACCTTTAAGTCATTTAGTGTGCTCGGTTTGTCGTGCTGTCAGCATGGAAATTGGCCATAACTGGCACTTGGAGGCACACTGTCTCTCTCAGACAGGTGCAGGATCTCCTTACCTTCAGGAGGAAACTAAAAACATGGCTTTTTCAACAGTAGATTTGGCTGGATTCTGCGTTGGAGCACTCTGTCTTGTGTTACGTGGTCTTTCATAGCGCCGGCACACTCCCTGGAGTAGCTGTGCGCTCTATAAATACCTCCTAACATAACATAACTAGGCATCATCACGATAGTGGGGCGACCTGAAACTACCAACATACAGATCATGAATTTGATGTCCTAGGCCCAAGTGCATCATCCTCTTGCATTGCCCCATCAGATTACGTGAATGTTTAGATTTCTAGGCTGGGTGTGTGGACCTGCCTGCTGGAACCAGGCAAGCCAGTATCACCTTGGCTCTTCTGAGATGAGGTCCCCAGTCCAATTGTGAATTTGAATGTAAATGTATTTATTTTTCTGTCCTTGGCCTTCAGTGTGACCTCATGCAATACCTAATCTTTTGTGGCCCATTATTCTTTGCACTGCCTGCTGGATCAGTTTCCATGGTTTTTGTTGTTCTTCTGCAGCTTCCCAGGCTCTTATTGCTGTGCTGCATGTCTGATTCACAGTGTAGGCTTCTATTGTTTGTGCACTCCTCAAAAGTGGTGGTGGTGGTTAAGTAGCACAGTGCTTTTGCGACATTGTTCTTTAATCTAAGTTTACTCTTTTTTTTTTTTTTTTTTTTTTTTTCCCCCTCTTAGACGAATGCTCTTAAGAGACTATATTTTCTTAGTGCAGTGTAACAATTTTAAGGATTACACCATACAACCTTGCATTCATACATACCGTTCATACATAGCTTTCACCACATTTCCTCTGTGTTACTAGTTAGACCAAGTGTGATGTGGTTGTGCTAATTAGAGGATGATCACCACTGCACGATGGATTGTTTGTCCTTGGTGCTTTGATTTTTACTAATTCTTTTGAGACAAATTTGGCACTCCTACTGTTTCGAAATGCTTCTAGACACTAGGAGCAGCCTATTATTTTGCAGTTTCAAGTGTGTCCAGCCTTCCCCTCTCATTGAAAAAGTCTAATAGAATCATGAGCTTGAGTGTTCTGAAGCCTAACCAAGATTGTGGTCTAAATCATAGACAACCTAGGTGATCATTTCAGAGTTATTTCACAAATGAAAGATATTTGTACTGTGTGGACCTAGCCACATTGGATTTGGGATGCGGAAGGCTTCACGTGCAACGAGAAATGGTGAAATGCAAGTGTAGTTACCAACTAGTACCAATAGGATTAATCTCTTTGGAAGGTGGGTTTTGAGTTTTTGCCAAAAGGAGAGGAGGTTGATCTTGAGTTGGAGATCCTCTGGGACATTATAATTTGTTTTGTATAATTCATAACTTTTAAAATACTTAACATTCACTAGAAAATGAGAGATAGTAGAGGTCTGAATAGCATGAAAGCTACACATGAGCAATTGCAAAAATGTAACTGTATCTTCTGATGGATACTTCTACCTGCAGATTCCTCACCTGTAGAATAATCCCAAATGTCAGACTGGATCAGGAAGCTTAAAAGCTCTAAAGCTTCCGGTGGGAGGGGGGCACTGTCTTCGTATTGATGCTGTAAGTGATGTCGGGTGATAAAACCGAAACTATTTCCTGAGTTTTAAGTTTTAGTCACAGAAATGTAACTTACATTATTGCAGTATAATGTCTCTTTAGAAGCTCTTGGCGTCAAGCCATGTAGGGACTGTGAGGGACAGATGTTGATTACTGACCCACATTTCAGTTGTCTTTGGTGCGTACTATTAGACCATGACTACTGCTCTTGGGAATCCTCCCTCCGTGTGCACCCAAAGGCCATCAAAGAGCGTGAAGTCAAATTGTTCAAGGTTCAGGACCATCATGACGGGCACAGCCGTCCATTGTCAAGGCCACTCTCTGGGTTACCGTCCTCGCATTCTGTGAGCAGTCGGAGAAGCACAAAAAACATACGTCCACAAAAGGTAAGTCTCCAAAACCCCTCCATCATCCACAGAATCTTCATATTCAGAGCTGGAGTTGATCGTTGTGGAGCCGGCAGATCCTCCTCTGAGCAGCCCCATGTCAGTGTCTCCAAAGAACAGGGAACCATATTGATTACCTCCTGCACCGCCTTTGGTGCTCTGGCTCCATCATTCCTAGATTTCCCAGCACTGACACCATCTTAAACAGAGTTCCCGACAACAGGCTCGAACCTGGCGGTGTTCCCGAATGCCATGTATGCTATTTTTGCCCGCACCACAATGCCATCTGGCACACCATAAAGTGTCCATGACACCTTATGGACTGCCAAACTTTATGCCTTTTGCCCCGATTCGAATGCCATTCTGTTTGTCTTGCACTGGCTTCTCCATCTTTCTGTGCGGCACTCGGCTATGCATTGCCTCAGCTATTCACGCCACAGAATCCACTGATGCTGCTAACTCTGACACCGAACACGGACCCATTGGCGCCACCTCCTTCTTTTCCTGAGACTATACATTGAAACATGGCCAGATGGGAGGCCCAGAAGAAGAGTCAGGCACCGGATCACAACCTTTTTGAATCCGACTCTGATCCTTTGAGTGATTATGCCTATGACAATGATGGTGGGGGAAATCAAATCTATGAGCTACCATGCCTTTCATCAGCCAGTAGACTGAACACCTCCTTCAGAGATGTAGTTGGAGCTCCCTACAGGGCCTCTCATCCCAGAAGTGATGTCCTTCCACTCAGTAGTTAAGAAAGATTCTGCGGTGCTGGAGATGCAGCTCCGGATGGTAGATGTCAAAACGAATATCCTCAAGGTTCTCCTTCCATCTGCATCATTGTCAGAACCCCTGTTGCTCTTTAAACGAGGCCTTGCTGTACCTGGTCATGGCAGCCTGGGACAAGCCCACCTCACCATTCGGCAGTAGGTATGGTGGCACGGCACTACCTTTTCTCTCTGCACATCCACTGACTGAAAGCTTGGTTACTGAAGCATCCTGCTCTTCTGGACAGTCAACCTGCACCTTCCCTTTGTGCTGATATGGAATCAAAACACCTGGAAACGTGGAGAAAAAAAACATTTTCAAGCGGGCAGCATGGCTCTCAAATCCCTCAATGCCACCTGTCTCTTTGCACAATACAGTCATGCCTTATGGGACGGGATGGGTATGCCCAGACGTGGGTCCCTTGCTCACTGTGCCACTGGATTCAAGCTAGCCTGGCTGAAGAAGGGTGACATACCCTGAAACCGGTCCCAGGATGCTTGTTTCCGGTCCAGGGAGGACCTGGCTTGGCAGTTCGGTCTGGACTGTTCCCATGGGGCACAGGGTCAAGACTGATTTGCATATGGCTGGGTCCAAACTGCTGTAACACTTATGGGACCTAGCCCAGCTGGTTAACCCTCCCACCAACGACCTGGATGGCATGAGGACCCACTTTCAGGTTGTTGTGGGAGACGAATAAAGCATCTCGTTGCATGATAAAATCCAGCCTGGACGCTGTAAACTCCATGGCGCATGCCATGGGTAACTCCGTCTCTTGAGATGAAATGCCTGGCTTCAAATCTCCTGCTACTACTTGGATGTGCAGGCTAACTTGATAACTCTCTCCTTCAATGGAGCAAACCTGTTTCGGGAGAGAGCTGACTTAGCTTTGGAACGGTGAGAGGCTGTAGCCTAACTGCTAGAGCGGTCGACCTCGAAGCTGGGGAACCGGGTTCGAGTCTCGCCAGGGACGCTCAACATCCTGTGATTCTGGGCAAATCACTTAATCATCCCTGGCCTAACAAAATTAATGTGTCAGTCTGTAACGCAACTGGTTCTCATATAAAGTGCTCTGATACCTTCGGGGCGAGTTCGCGCTATGTAACCCCCCCCATTAAAGTAAGACCACGCCCATCCTTGGGATTCCCAACAGCCTCGGCCAACTGGGCACTAGCTCCAGTTACAGCACTTTTGAGGGTTTGCAAGAGGATTCACCTTCCACCAGGGTTAATTCTTCAGCCCCAGAAATGCTGAACAAGCAATACAGGGGCAGAGCCAGAGGTAAGGTCTGCAAATCCCTCCAGCAAGGCTCCTCCTCCTCTTCCTCCCCTCCGCTACCAGGAAAGCAGGTCTAGTTTGCTTCTCCGAGCCCTTGTGGAGCATGTGGGGGTGGGGGTGTTTCAAGCTAAGTCCCACTTTCTGCCAGCCTGGAAGCCCATTACTTCGGACCATAGAAAGGGGTTACACCCTACTCTTTCATCAGACTCCACATCTGATCCTCCCTTATCCTCTGCCCTTCTGCTAGACCATCTTTTCATCCTGCTGCTAGAAGTGGGAGCACTCCTCCTGAAGGGAGTTGTGGAGTTAGTGCTTCAGCCGGATATGGGACATGGATGTTACTGTCCATATTTCCTTGTTCCCAAGAGAGACTGTGGTCCACTTCCGGTGCATGCTGGACCTCACGGACTTGAATTTCTTTCTAAGGAAGAAGTTCCAGATGATGACTCTAGCTCAGGTGATGTTGACATTGGAAGCTGGAAACGTAATGGTATCTCTCGACCTACAGGACCCACATTTCCGCATTTAGGTGCTTTAGTCCCATCGGAAGTACTTGCGCTTTGTAGAGCATTCTAAGCACTACCAGTTTGTGGTACTCCCATTTGGTTAGTCATCGTCACCATGAGTCTTCACCAAGGTGACGGTGGGGGTTGCGGCCTATTGGACATGGCCCTTTAAGCAGGGTCACCACAGATTGTTTTGCCTTCCTTTGCTGAACCTGTTTTTGTTGGAGTTTAGAACTCTGTGCACATTTCCCCTGCTAACCAGTGATCGTGTTAGTGCTCAACCTTGAAAACATCGTAAAATTGGCCTAAACCTTATTGGCACATTTAATTTACTTGTAAGTCCATAGTATATGGTAATACATGTACACTGGGCCTGTAAATTATCTGCTACTAGTAGGCAGCAGATTCATTGGGCCACCCACTAAAGTAGCCTTTTAAACACGTTTCAGGCCTGCCACCAGGGGCGGCTCCTCCGCTAATTCGGAGAAGGGTTCCCTCACTGCTCTGCCAGCAGTGTAAAAAGGAAAACTAAAATGATAACGTTATCGTTTTAGTTTTCCTTCCTGCTCGGCTTGGCCGGGCTGGCCAGTGCAGGGGGCAGGGGAGGAGTGTAAAGCACACTCTAAAGTGCACATGACGGTTTGACCTGCCCAAGAGGGCCGGTCAAGCCGTCATGTGCACTTTGCATCTTCCCCACCAAGCTGCATTACACAGCCTGGTTGGGAACATGCAAAGTCTCCAAGCTCTTGTCTGAGCGTAGATCCATGGCGCTCAGACCAATCACAACGCTTCTTAAGGCAGCGTTGTGATTGGACAGGGGATTCTGGGAGCTTCCTGTTGCGGTGCAGAGGAGACAGAGCAGAGGCAGCAGCACCCAGGTAAGTCTGTGTATTTTTATTTGTTTTATTCCCCCCTCCGCTCCCCCCCGCGGCACACCCCCAACCACCCACGCTTATTAGCGGCCACTACTGCCTGCCACAGCAGCCTGTACCTAAGTTTTAAACTGACATTTAGACCTTTGCAAAGTAAACATTTTTGACAGGCCTAAAAATTCCTTTTTAATACTTGTCACCCTTGAGTTAGGCTCTAAAAGCTCCTAGGGCAGGGTGCATTGTATTAACAAAGCAGGACATATGGGTATAATGTTCTGGCAGTGAAAAGTTCCAAAACTTGTTGTTCAGTGTTATAGGGCTATCCTAACTATCCCATAGACTAACACGGTGGTACCCTATTACACTTTATAAATGCTAACTTCAGTTTGAGACGAGATGGAGAGATGCTGTTTATACTGTAATGATTTGTAATTTAAAATCCTCTTTAATGGTAGTCGGATTTTAAGTTACTATTCTGAAAATTCCACTTTTTGAAATTTGGCAATTTTCTACCCTAATCAAATGTGCCTTTCTGCCAGTGTCCAGAATCACAAGACTAAAAATGGTTCTCTTGTTGTGTTTGGTGCATTGCTTCCTGACATTGAGTCAAAAGAAACCTAGGGGCGAGGAGAGTGAGTTTTCCTGACAGGATGGCTGGGGAGGCGCTTCACCCTGCTGCTACACACACAAAGGAACTGGATACCAGGCCTGCCCTCGCCTTTGTCCCCATAGACAGTTTGGAGCCAAAGCAAGGGTAAGGGCATGAACTGACCAGAACCTGTTTTGGGGGAATATCCGGGAATGCCCACCACACAAAGGCTGCTACCATATATAAAAGTGGGACCTTCACATCCTCTCATCAGAATACTCCTGGACTTGTGGAAGATTCAGAAGAAGGACTGCCCTGCTGTCTGAGGAAGAGGGACTACGCTACTGAGTGTAGAAATATTGGACCTGCTTGCCTTGAACCCATACTACCCAGAGTGACTCAAAGAGTCAGTTAACTGATCTGTGTGAGCTTCAGGGACACAACAAGCTTCCACAAGCTACAAATGCACAGCTGACCAGCACCAACATGACATGTTTGGACCTGCATGAGCCCTGCTGCTGCGTGAGCCCTGCTGGAGTCCTGATCCCCAAGAGGTACCCTCCAGGTCCTGGACCCTTGGCTGGCATCAGTGTGAACTCCTCCTGAAGATAAGGTGGAGGTACAGACGTTGGGTTTCTCACGACCGCAAAGTAACCTCTTTGCTCCAACAATCAACCACCTGGGATCGACCAGTAGGGCGAAGTTCCAGCACGACATGCTCTTCGCTCTGACAGCGACCAGTAACGCAGGACCTGCACTTCGCACTGAAAGTGACCAGGGTGCAGTGATTGCCAATGCAAAGCTCCAGGGACTTTGCGCTACAGTGACAACTGTCCGTGACGCTCGAGCTGCTCTCGCACCAACAGTGACCTCTTCGCTTCCCCCGTCAGCATCAACATTTTTGTTGTTCTGGTATCATTTTATCTATTAAAACTTGCTCTATCTAAATTGGTTTGAGATTTGTTTTGTGTTGTGTTTTCACTTTATTACTGTTTGAGTGCTGCATAAATACTTTACACAGTGCCTTGACTGCTTTGTGCCAAGCTGCCAGAGTGTTAAGCACAGTTTATTTTAGTGACTTTTGTGTTTCACCCTGACCAAGATTGTGTTTAATATTTGACTGGGACTTCCACCCCTCTTTATTAATAGCCCAATTTCTTACAGTGCCCATCTTAGAAGGTCGGACATCACAATCTTCCCGTACCTGGATGACTGGCTGACCAAAGCTGGAACGTCAGTGGTGGTGACGCGTCACCTGCAGCCAACAGTTTTCATAATGTTCGACCTGGACATTTCAGTCAAAAGGCCCAAATCTCACCTGGTGCCTTCCCTGTGCCTCCAATTCATAGGGTCTGTACTGGAGGGTGCACAAGTTCCAGTTCTGAAGAGCCTATGCCTGCTGACTTCCTGGTTACGCATAGCTGTTGGAATATGAGAGCTCTGCAGTGGTGCCTCCGCACGCAGTGATTGCAGCATGGGAGAGACCGGTCTGATTCCATTGTAATCTCCCCAAGCACTGCAGCGGACGTAGTTTGGTGTGGGAACGAGGTGAATCTTTACCGTGGAATGGCCTTCACTCCCCCTCACCTTGTGGCAAGGTAGTGACTGAAGCCTCCACCCTATACTGGGGTGGGGTGGGAGGAGGGCTCATCAGGAGGACCTGGAGGCCAGGGGACTTAGGTCTCCAGAG
Source organism: Calotriton arnoldi (assembly GCA_963921515.1). Classification (NCBI taxonomy): domain Eukaryota; kingdom Metazoa; phylum Chordata; class Amphibia; order Caudata; family Salamandridae; genus Calotriton; species Calotriton arnoldi. The sequence continues at coordinate 380,886 of CAWUFW010009232.1, read as the reverse complement.
GAGAAGGTGATTCACATCAACCTGCTGGAACTGCAGCTGATTTGGCTGGTGCTCAAGGCCTTCCTCCCCTCCATCCAAGGTCGGTCCATACAGATCCTGATGGACAATACTACTGCAATGTGATATGTAAACAATGGGGAGAAGGGTCTCCGCTCCTCTACTTAGAAGCATTGAGGTTGTGGTCTTGGGCAAACCATCAAGTGATATGGTTGACAGCCAGTCACCTGGCAGGGCCTCTGAATGTCAGAGCCAGCAGTCTGAGCCGTCGTCGTCATGCCGACACTCCTACCAAAAGTTGCTCAGGACATCTTTGACCTGTAGGGCACTACTCAAGTGGTTTCTTGGCCTTCTTGGAGAATGCTTAATGCTACCAGTTCTGTGCCCTCCTGCAGTGTCCGTTGTGGAGAGCTTTTGTTGAACGCATTTCAGTTGAGGTCGAACTTTCAGCTGCACTACACATTTTCCTCCCACACTCTTGATTCCTTAAATTTTGATGAAGAATTTTCAGGGCCCAACCAAGTCTTTCTAAGTGCCCCGGATTGGACCAGAAGTGTGTCCCCCCTTTGTCCACAGCTCAAGCTGCTATTCAGACCATACCTTCTCTCCCAGTTGGAGGGAATGGTGCTTCCACCCCAAGCTACGAATGCTCCAACTTCGTGTCTGGAGAGTGAGCAGGGACACATAAGCTCTTTTCATCTGCCGTCAGAGGTTGTCGGCGTACTCCTGTCAGCTCGTCGCTCCTTTACTTAATCTATTTACTCTGCAAGATGGAAATCTTTGTTTCATAGTGCGCTGACAACAACATAGACCCTCTTCAGGATTTTCTGTTTCAGATACTACAGTTTGCACTTTCTCTCAGGTGGTGTGCGATTGGCACTGTAAAATATTTAGCTGCGTTGTTGATGTTCCTCTGTCTCCCTGACCAGCCTGCCTGTTTAAATCCCTTATTGTGGTGGGTTTACTCCAGGGATTGACTAAATTGTACCTTCCAACTCCCTTTGTCGTTCCCTAGTGGAACCTTAGTCTTGTTTTTGATATTTTTAATGGGGTCTCTGTTTGGAGCCTCTTCAGAGTTGCCAGTTGCCCATGTAAACCTCAAAGCAGTGTTTTTGGTGGCCATCACCTTGGGAGATGATTCAGTGAGTTACAGGCCCGCTATTCACCTTATTTTTCCCTGAAAAATGGGTGTTGAGAATGAGACTACTTTTCTGTCTAAAGTAGTGACTACCTTTCATTTAGGCTAGACAATCACCCTCCCAACCTTCTTTTCCCCACCCCCAAGGAGGAGCTTCATAGGCTTGATCCTAGGCAAGTGTCTGCTTTTACCTAGCCATACTAAAGAAATGGGACTGCGTGACCAGCACTTCTTTGAGTACTGTGGTTTCCAGAAAGGCAAAGCGGACACTGTCAAGATGAACCATTCTCTGCATTAAGACACATTGTGCAAGAAAGAACTCCCAGAAGGAGTCGGGGCTCATTCCACCAAGGCAAAATCATCAACTTCTACCCTTGCCTGAGTGGTTCCAGTTGCAAAATCTGCAAGGCAGCTACTTGGGCATCCCTATACACTTTCGCCAAGCTGGATTCCGGAGTACATAGGGATGGCCACTTGCCAGTACTGTTCTGCAGGACTTTCTCATTTAACCATCCTTCAACCCTCCTTCAATGGTGTACTGCTGGTGAGGAATCTGCAGGTGGAAGTATGCATCAGAAGAAAAAGTTTCTTATCTGCCATGATGATACTCTATCTACCTGCAAATTCCTCGTTGATCCCATCTGCCTGCCCGATTTGATGGAATCAGAATAATCTTTATTCTGTAAAAATACCATTAAAAACATTGCAGTGTTTGGTCCTGTAAAAATTATTCCTTGAGGGATTTGATACTCTATCAAGTTTTTAAAGGTATCCATTAAAAGTTGGGAATGCTCAACCTACCCCTCACAATTATTGTGACACATCGAATTAGCTCCTTATTCCCATTTGGTTAGGCTATAACATCAATCAAATTCCTATATTTAACCAATAATCTACCGCGATTAAGTACGGCAATTTGATCAGAGCTAAAGGAACAACTGAAAGAGATCTGGCAAAGTGAAAATCGCTATATAATTCATGGCTGGGACAGTACCATCATTGAAATTAATGGTTAACCCCACCCCCTATACCCTTTTCACTCTCTCCGTATACATCCCTAAAAGGGAAGTAAAGGATCTGCAGGTGGAATTGATGACATTTGTTAGGGCAGGTAAAAGACGTAAGATAAGTGTGAATATCTTAGAATCTACTAGAGAGAAGGGTGGGTTAGTTTGCCCATATGTCTTGCACTACTACAAAGGTCATCGAATGGACCACAAGGAAACTGAAAAAAGTGATTTCTATGGATAGGGTAGTCACAGGAAGACCCCTGTGAGAGCGGATCTGGAGACTTGGAATAGAGTCTCCAAAACAGCCACTTTCACCACATTTCCTCCCCTAACAATTTATGAAAATCCAGAACTTTGCTGCTTCGGAGAGAGATACACTACTGTATCTTTAACTAAGACATTGGCTCATGCAGCCACAAATAAACCACAGCGATATGAGACCTAATGCCCATTGAAAATATATAGCCATAATGCACAAAAGTATTTCCCATGGGGAGTCAGTATATAAAATACTATGCCACTGGAAGATGACCCAGAAGGACTAAATCATATTCACCCAACAACCTTTAAAAACATGCTGGAGATGCAAAAAGAGGCACAGTGCTACACATGTGATGGGACTGCCCTTTTTCTCAGAATCTTTTAGAAAGAGGTACTTTGTTACATCATAAGGGGTGTTAGGATTCGAGATACCCGCTGATTCTGGTATTACACTTTTTGGTATACAAGTAGTCAATCTTTATTTGGTTGCATCAACCATAGAAGTTACAAACAATACATCAAAATTCTTTAAACACAGGCTAGAATACAGCAAAAATGTTCAAACAGCTATAGTAATGGATTAAAATTCCTCATCGTAAACACATTTAGTAATGATGAGCACACCCAAGGTACTAAGTCAGCTAATCGTGGCCCGAGTGAACTAACTATTAATGCTGACAAGTATACATCAACAAAGTGATTAAAGGCCTTTCATGGATTTCTACACTTAACCACTGATTTAGAAAAGGAGCAAACTCCTAAAACAAACATCTAAGCTATTGAGTTGCTAAAATACATTAAGGCTTCATTACACTTCCTAAAACCTAAACATTTTAAAATATGTCTGAGAAAGAGGATAAAATATAGCCTATAAAATGTATGAACAAAGTGCAGCAGCGATTGTGCAGAGGCCCCATTACAAGGGCAGGAGGGTGTACTAGTTCCCCAAAGATAAGCATCTCCTTGAAAACACAACAATCTCCATGCGGTACCTGCCCTGAAACGAAATAGAAGAGATCTTTCCCAACTGTTGTGTTTCAGGGCAAGATAGGATACTGGCTCTGGAGATGCTATGGTCACAAGGTAGTCCTTCACAGAACATTCAAGAAATTCTTGATCCCATCGTTGGTTTAAGCAGAGTTCTCTGAATTTGCCTTTAACCAATAGTTTATCCGAACTAACTATGTTGTGTAGTGCAGAAAATAAATCCGGCAGACCTATTTCATTGAAAGTCCTATATACATAGTTCAACAAGGGGAATAAAGAGGCCCCTATCCAGTTGAAGGCAATCTAGAATAACCTTCCTGTTAAAACCAGTCTCAGCGTTGGCCCAAACACCAACCTATAACAGATTATGTTTCGGACAGGATTAGGTTGGCACCTTTACTAAGTCCAGCTCTGAGTGTAGAATAAAATGGGAGCTAGACAGAGGGAGACCAAGAAGACACCTATAAATACGATTTGCATCGATCTGAAGAGCAGATGTATTATGGTATCCCCAAAGAGACTCTGAATTTCCCCAGCTGCCCTACTAAGTTTCATACATGAAATATTCATCTGGGTCTGCCACGACCCTCCCAAGCTATAAGTGACCCCAAGGTAGCAAAAGTTATTCACACAACTCTGGGCCTGACACCTAACTGTCATAGATGCCACAGTTCTCTTCCCTGGGCCGCACACCATTATGTGCGACTTTCCAAAATGTGTAGCCAAATCGAGCGTGCCCATATATGAAACTAATGATTCGACCTAACTACGTAAGGCTCTGAGTCCTAGCCAGCAGAACAGTGTTGGTGTAAAGTAGCGCCGGTACCGGAGTGTTAGCAATTTTTGGCACGTCATTTGTAACTGTATTCAAATGTGGGCATAGGTTATTGATATATAAAATAAACAGGAGGGGCGCCAAAATACACTCTAGGTGCACTCCTCGAGCCAATGAAAAGGTATAAGTGGCTTCACCCGCAGGACCATACCGCACTGGGGTGATAAATTCTCATGCAAAACCTGTAGGAAGTTTACAATGTAGTCTTCAACACCCATATCCAACAACTTCAAACGCAGCTTAGGCCTGTTAACGGAATCAAAAGCTGCGTACAAATCCATGCATGCCAATTACAGAGGGCAGTGCTTGGCAGACGTATATTTACCCAAGATCAACTGTAAATTTAAACATTGTTCCACTGTATCTTTTCCTGGACAAAAACCATATTGAAAAAGAGATAGGATATTATTTTGGCAAGTCGAGTCTCTTAATTAGCCAGAAAATTACCCTGCCTATGACCTTTAATGTGCTGTCGATGAGAGAAATCGAACAATAGCATTTATGCAGGTTCCTGTCCCCTTTTTAGGTCGAGCCTCGAGTAGCGCGCAAGCGCTGCTCTGGCGAAGCATTATGTAGGGGCTTTTGAAAGCTGACCAGACGCTCGTGCGTCATGGCCTTTTCCCTGCGGTTACCCGCACCGGCGCCATCTGTTTGCAATTATCGTGCCCAGACGCGGGCGCGATAATTGAAAACAGATCGCTCGCTGTGGCGCGCGCGCACCACTCGCGGGCTTGTCCTCTCTTTGCATCTGCCACTGAACCATCAACGACAAAGGCCCTGTCTTGAGGTGCGACCAGTTTATCAGACACTAGCATGCCGTATTCAAGGGCAGCAATGTGCTTTATACATTTTTTTCATTTATTCAATAGTGTTTGCAATCCGTTAGTGACCCCTAAACGTGTGCACAATGTGTAACGTGCATGCCGTGTATGGTGTATTTCTTTAATGGAATTGTATTCTTTTATTTTGTAGTACAATTGAAGTTACGTCGATGCCTCCAGCCGATGTTATATTAGGTTGGTTCCGTTCCAGAAATCTGCCGGACTTTCGATTAAATATATCAATATCGTGTGACGTGCGTGCTCGCAGGAGACAACCAAGCTAATCCTTTTACTCACTATGAATGTTTCTTGGAGTAAGAAAAATAACTCCCCCGGTCTTTCAACCAGCTCATGCCTCAACCCTGAAACTGCTGCTTTCCATTCTTGTCCAGGACCCTCCGAGCAGTTGAGACTGATAGTGAAGTTCTTGGCACTCTTGTGTGAAGCACCAGTAATGGGAATAAGTGAGCCGGGAGCTCTGCCTGTGCCTGGCTTCGTTCTCTGCCTTCATCCAGATTGCCCACAGGGTCTTTTATGCTAAGACATTAATGTCGAATGTAATGTTACCATGTTTAAGTATTCTGGATCAAGTTTCACTAACACCTCGGGGGAAGATACCTTTACGATCAAGGCATTTTTCCAGTATAACTTTGGGAATTCAACTGAAAATATCAGTGTGTTGTTACGGTGCTGTGGTTCTGTAAGCAAGGGCACTTTTAGTGCAGACAGCACTCCTCATGCTTTGGCGTAATCGATAGTCACTCTTCAGCGCAAGCGGGAAAGACTGATTTCGAAAGAATTAAGAACCATTTGCAGTCAGTGGAGCTGCTTCTGAGCGTTCAGTAACCGGTTGGCCTAGTCTGCTAGCGCTGATATGCAAACAGCTCAAGGGCTTCGCCATATATTAGGGCTGCCTAAAAACCTTGTGTTTTCAGCCAAGTACACCAGGATGTTTTCCTACCGTTAGTATCCGTGATCCGGCAAAGCAGAATGTCTTTTCTTGCACAGCTCAAATGTAACTTGGTGCTGATGAATAGCACTGAAAGAAACCATTGAAGGCAGGGGCACTATGCATTTATTAAAGCACCACTGCTGCTGCGTGTCTTGGAGCTGCTTTTCTCCTTTTGCAGACTGTACATTACACAGTTAGTAGTCCAGTGGCACCTTGAAGTGTCTTTTCACTAAAATATTCACGAGCGTTTATGGCTTTGGTCAGAAATTGGAATATTTTCCAGCTCCTATTCTAACCCCCACTTAAGACCATTCTAGGTAGGCGTAAGGAAAGCATTTTGAGGACGAAGGACTTTTAGCTGCATTCTTTAACTTAGGCTCTTTTGTCTTCCAGCTATTTGAAAACTGAAGTTGCTGATACCCTTAATAAAGATGTTAAAATTATGAAAGTAAAAGATGCATCTGTAATTATTTTTTTGCATTAAAATACCACATGTAAACAACAGACACTCACTGCCAAATGTTTGTAAATTGGTAATAGCCTTCCAGTGAAGTGAAGCCCTTTTGGGTAAACAAAATAAATGGAGGGTAGTGGTGGAAAGAAAAGTCGCACCTCGTAATACGAACATTTTACATGGGCAAAGTGATGCTGATATACAAATCAAAACAACTATGAATAATCGTGGTGCCACTCAGGGTACTGGCACACCCTACTACCTTGGGTGTGGATGCACGACAACCAAAAGTTCTCGTGCTATAACACTATATACAAAATATACCCTGGCACTCCCAACATTTAATGCTTTTTTTTTTTTAAGTAATGTATAGTTTAAGCAAGTTTTATGAACATATATTTTGTTACTTTGTTCACAGATACTAGAAGAAGTCATAAATGTTCAATGATTTATTAATCTCGTCGGCGTCAATTTAGTCAATTTAGGCTTTTACTTCAAAACAGCAAGTCCAGGGCATTTTGCATATGATCCTGTTACTTCAGGTGTGATGCATGATGGTTGGGATCGGAAACATTTGCAGATGCATTGCAACCAATAACTCTTGTTTACCCAAAACACGAGCTGTAGTAATTAACCTTACTACACAGTTTTTGAGCCTGTGCCAATATTGCACATTTTTGTGGGTAATCGAGTAGTAGTGAGACTGAAAGTGGTGATAATTTAAACCAACACCACAGCTCCCAACTATGTAAGGACAAGCATTGGCATAGCTAATAGGTCTCGCCTTTGGGACCTTATAAGTGTTTAGCCATGCAACAGTTGATGTTGTTGCACCAAGGATATTGTGCTGCATAACTAAATACTTATAAGGTCCCAAAAGCAAGACCTATTGGCTATGCCAAAGCTTGTTAAAGATGGGGACAATGGTCGAAAGTGTCCCTGACATTGGTATCTTATGGCAAAAGGAGTTGTTGAATAAAGTTACAAACAAGGTGCCCCATGGATCAATCTTGCATTTAATAAGGTCCATTAGGGCCCTGTCTGGCCCTGGCGCTTTACCACCAGGGCTTTGGTGGATGCAATCCTCAACTTCTGGGGATGTAATTTGCAAGGGTGGTGCTTCGCGCAGCCTGTCACTCAGTAAGCTAGTTAATGATGCATCTTCAGCTATTTGGTATATAGAGGTGAAATGTGCTACCCAAGCGAAACCAGTTATGTTACATGTCAGCAGAGGGTAACCGGTATATCTCTCATTTGGATATTGTTTACTGTTTCCCAAAAAGCTTTACTACAGCTACCCGAGGTTGACTGCTCAAGTTGTTCACAATCTTTAAGTAGGAAATTCCCCCTACACCTTAGGGTAAGTTAGTAGGATTTCCTCACCTCTCAAACTTCCTCAGGGTCCCTGAGATTCAAGGCAGAACCCTTCTCAAATGGCAGTCCGCCACCGAACATAAACCATCAAACCACCTTGGACATTTAGGTGTTGGTGTGATTGGTTTCATCATGTGCCTCTTAATACTAACACATAAGGAACTATAATGATCTGAGCGAACTTCTTCACTGCCCTCAGCCAAACACACCAAGAAAAGTGACGGGTGATTTTTCACCAGAAGGTAAAGTGTTGTACTAGGTTCCTTGAGACACCAAATCGGTCTCAAACCATTAGAAGAATGCTTAGAGATCTTGATTATAGCTGCCGGGGATATTGTCTTCCTAACCGGAAAATAGCAGATGGCCTAAAGGCTATTGTGACCCCCCCTCCCAATCTGGTCTTTACTACCGTGGTCTAGCTTACCCATGGAAGAAAATTTCTTGTTACAAAAATATAGTCTATGGTGGTAGCCCATCCATTCCCTCTGTAAGTGGGTATAGTTGGGCTGCCCTATTCCAAACTGCCGAAGTCTAACGGATTAAATTCCACTAGGTAAGACTCCGCTCTACCCCTCTGCTTTTGTAGACTGAGTCTAATATAACTGGACCCTTGGTACCCAAATCCTCAGAATTAATAAGTTTAGTATTAAAATCTGCACAAATGATTAATTTTGGCTGTACTACAGATGTTGATTCTGCTTTAAAATGTGAATAACTCCTTAAAATAACATACAAGTATTCTTGGTGAAATTGTTATAAAAATTAATCAAAAATGGCAAAGGCACAAATTATCCTTGAAACACAAAACTTGAAACGCCAAACAGCTAGAGTCAATCATGGTCACCTTTACATTAAGGTTTGATTGGAACCAGACCAAGAGACCTCCCCTAGTTCTGTCCCGAATAGCTGATACAGCTGGACTAGAGTAACAAGCGAATCCAGAGCAAGAATGTGGAGATGTGGCCCATGTCTCCTGAAAGGCAATAATATTGTAGGTAACAATAAAATTGAATCAGTTAGGGTCTGTTATCTTCCATTTTAAGCCTGCTACATTCAAGCTCAAAAAGGAAAGAGGGCCCCTGTTGCCATTAATTTCCATGGCGCTGGACCTGTATAAAGTAGCTGACCCGTTGCTGAGCGCTGTTAAAAGCGGAGAGAGCGGATTCGCTGATGGTCAGTCAACATCGGATAGAACCTCAAAATGATTAGCAACCGGTACCAAGAACAGATTCCTTGGTTGCTCCAAATGGGAACTTGATAGCTCCTGCAGTGCAGCCAAATCTTCAGGACGGTGGTTGCGAAAGATTTTGGGGCCACTCTCGCTGGACTTGGACGCTAGATGGCTTGAATTTGGAGCGAAGACCTGGTGAGGCTTGTAAAACTAGCCAAGAGGTACCAGATAGATGACGCTAGTCACATGGCAGGGGTTTGATTTGTCAAACAAAAGCCTTTGGACCAGTTGCGGGGATCTGAAGTCAATCACCTGTGGCTTGCCCAGGACCAATCCAACCAGCCCTTCTAGTTAGCAAAATGTTTTTCACCATGTAGAATGGCGAGCCTCTGTGGCCTGCTAACCAGTGTAGAACCTTATTTACTAGCTGTGAATGAGACTCCAACTGATTTTCCTGTAAGGGAGACACTCCGGTAAGAACAGCAACATACAGGCAAGATGCAGGAGGGAGGTTGATAAGTGCTAGCCTTGGGGTACGTTTAGTACTATCTCCATTCCTGTTGGCTTGTACTCGCTGATCTGTTGTTGACCTAGTTGATTATGTTGACCTTGTGTACACCTCCCATCCCCCCGCAACTTGGGGCACCTACTTGGCTATAAGTTACAGTTAGTATGTGTGGAAATACAGCTTGGCCCCTGTGATGGCACAGCATCTGAGATCAGGACTCGGAAGCACCCCTCGTCGCTCCCCCTTGACTTTGGCAGATCATGGACGGCCTGCCTACCAACATATGGTGAACATCCGTAAGGACTCCCACATCTTTACACACTGGTCTGAGCCCCACCAGTCCGCAGAAGAGCAAGCTGGGTTTAAATAGTTTCCAGACAGTGTACTATGGGTGCTAGCTCGGTCTGCAGCAAATCTTTAAGACTAAAAGCTTCCATAAGGAGCTCGCTCTGCGGCTCACAAGTTCCAGCACCGGCCTCATTCAGACTTCACAGCCAACTTGGGGTGCCGCACTTCTGTTTTTATGGAGCCTACCTCCAGAGGGTTTTCTCAGGAACAGGGGGCGACAACACCAAGGGTGAGGGAACTAAATTCACAGCAGCAGATAAGCCAGGTACAGCACCTGAGTTCAGTGAGAGCCTTCTCTTAGTAAGAGCTATTTCCGTGCTGAACACCCCCACAGCCCGTTCTAACATCCTGTCATAGGAAGTACTCTTGGTGGGACGGACAGGTGGGCCATTAGTAGTTTTCTTTTTCCCCATCCTAGTCTGCAACAATGCCTCGATTGTAGTACCCTGAATGTGAAAACTAAGCGCTTCACCTTCTTCGGTGTACGATATGGGTTCCGGAGTAGCGTGCTACTTGCCGAAAAAGCGCATTGACTCCCCCTCAGGGGTAGTAAGCGTTATATAAATGCAATTGTAATACAAAAAATATCTGAAGCTGGATCTGGCTGAGAAAATGTGCAGGTATCTTTCGTGGGTACAAGTCTGATCAAAGAGGGTGGGGGTCGAGCCCAGCCTCCTCCAGGCTCTGAAACGTGCATACAAGTCCACTCTTAGCACGGTCTTCGCCCTGGCGCGACCCGCGCAGCGGGGCAGCATTGGCGCTTTTGTAGCACATGGGGAGGTCCAGCACAGTCCAAAAAGCCCTATACTGCAGGATGCACTGTGCGGATAAATCACACTGAACAGAGCTTTCATGTGGAAGATGTTGCTGTGGCTAGATAGTAAGTGTTGTATTGGAAGTACAAAGTGCCCCTGGAGATAACATAGTGGTTTGGGAAGCTTTGGTAACTTATCGTCTGTGAAAAACTGTTGCATGACCTTAACCATACAGAGAAGAAATTCTCCAAACTTGAAGCTAGTCAACTACTAGAAGACCGTTGCAAATGAATAAGGGCATAAACAACAGTGTAGGCAGAGGGTGATGGGGCCCACTTGCATCATGAATGCTTGGGGAGAGGAGTTGGCCTAACGGCTAGGGCGGTCGACCTCGAATCTGGGGAAATGGGTTCGAGTCTCGGCAACGACGCTGAACATCCTTTGATTCTGGGCAAATCACTTAATCTCCCCATGCCTAACAAAAATGAATGTGTCTTCATGTAATGTAACTGGTTCTATGTAAAGCGCTCTTATACCCGATTCGGGTCAAGTTCGCGCTATATAAAACTCTGTTAAAAAAAAAAAAAATGCTGTGAATGGTAGGGTTGCACTTGAAGGTCTAAAAGGTGACCAAGGAAGGGGGAATTCAATAATTTGTTGTATTCCGTTACAGTTTTCTCTCCTATTTTATGTAAAACACGAAAAAGCTTAATTAACGGATTTGAGTAAAACAATCTTTTTCAATTAGTAAACCTTGGTTGTTATTAAATTGAGACACATCATTCAGTCTGAAAAAGTTGTTCTTGTCATGGCTTGATCTTTTTCCAGTACCTGACTATCAAACGTTTAACTGTTCTGACCTAGTATATTTCTTGGCTATGATCTTTTCTGTCTAGGTGAAGTCAGGAGGTGCCATTGAGGCGCGCGGCACCAGAATAACCTTGCGTATTACAGACTCTTCGGATATGACTCGAGATTTGTTAAAGGTAGGAGCTGAATAGCCAGAATGTGGGAGAGAATACCATGTAAATATTTTATTTTTATCTTGATTGGGCGATGTGTGGTTGAGTCATGGTTATATTATTATTCTTGGATATTGAGGTCCTGTATATTTAAATCCAAAACCTAATATTTTTGGAATATACCAACTGAGTCTCTCTACTAATGACCATGGTACCCCAAATTACCTGCTTCTACAGCGTGACAAGACTGAGAATGTGATGAAAAATCATCTGTAGTCTATTTTCAATGACAACGGTTTTGGATTTAAATGGGGAGAACAACTGACCACATCACATGATGCATATGATTAAGACCAAGGAGGGTCGAAACGCGTGATGCACAAAACTCTCTGCTAATTAAAGAATTTTTCATGCTACTTACCGGCTGGTGGGCTCGCTTTATCCAGAGGTGTTTTCTGTTTGGAATATATCGGTTAAACGCCTGCTTACGAGCCCTGATCCGCCAGGAAGGGCGTCCTTTTGGGTGGGTGGGTGTGTGTGTGTGTGTGTGTGGGTGGGTGTGTCAGTGTCACATACAGAGTACCTCGGGTAGAAAATTATATGGTACAGATCGCAGAAAAAAAAACAATTGATCTAACATATTACTCAATTCATTGTTAATTTTTTCTTCATTGAAAACAAATCAGTTCATTCATATTGCAATGTAATTATCGCACAGAAAGAACATTAACTTTTAGGTTAAATGCATATCAAACCTCTAAAGGTGAAATGCGTGAGAGCGCTGCAACCAGTTATTGTTTGATGCTCTTTCTTCTTTTGTAAAAATCTGCTTTTGTTATGTTCACTGAGGCACAAAGTGCCCGTTTATGCTGTCATAAATGTATGGCTCATTGTTCTATATTTACCTGCAAGGCCTTCCTGCATATGTGCCTAAAGCATGCAGAAGGAAAGGCTTTCTGGGGCTGAATAAGAATATTAAAAGGGTGCTGAGGCAAAAATGTACTCTCTGTGTGCATGTGCCGCCTTAGCAGGTGCAAGGCTCGAGAAAGGAAAATTGTGTGTGCCTTTCAGTGTATCTTGTGAACACTATCAAGAAAATGTATACTGTCTCTGTGCTTTTCTATAGTTTGTGCTGAAGGAATTGCCTGCTAAGCCTGCATGTAAAGTCATTCTGGCTGAGAACGTCTCCAGCTGCGTGTGAACGTACAGTGCAAATAAGTTGAATGAAAGGACAACTGATGCAGTATGAAAGTACATTAGCACCTTGTTGAAGGGCAAGGCTGTGGGCATATCGGTGGCAAATGTCTTCTAATCTTCAATTCGTTGAGTAGGAGGCACACAAAAATGCCTGGAATCGGATGTTGTTCTTGAAAAGAATTGCTTTTCCTGTGCCTTAAGACTTAAACTTAGCAGGCGGTCCCATTTATTCATAAGGTTTGCAAGAAGTTATTTTTAATCAGCTGTCAACCATCTTCAATTAAAAGCCTACATGAATTCTGTTGGTTAATTACTGTTGTTGATTTGTTGAGGTGAACATGGACGAGCAAATCATGAGCAGACCTTTCTCTGTTACTATGCTGCGTCACAGCAGAGATAACATTGGTATCTGTCTGTGGTGGACTTCAAGGTTTCCAACTGCTTCAGTGAGATGTCTTTATTGAACTACCAGTAGACACCGGCTTTGGACCCAGGATGCTGAGGTTTTAGCTCTACAGGCTGGAAAAAGAGAGTCCCAATTACATTCATTTCTTTAGGGTTCAGAATCACGTTCTTTACATTAGGAGCTTGATACAGCTGTGGATATACTTTGTATCTAAAATGTGTAATGTTTCGTACCAAGATATTGCATACCTGGGCTGAATTCTTCTTGACTTTGCCCTACAAAAAGATGTTATTCACAAACTTATATTTTTTGCATATCAATTTTTTGAGTGGTTAGCACTAGCTTTTTCCTTACAGTATAGATTTGAATTGTTTTCTCCCAAATTCACTAAAATATTGTGCTTTAAAATAAGATATTGAAAGACTACTCCAAAGAAAATAGTGTTTCCGGTGTGGACTTGAGAGTAAAAATAGGTGTTTGTCTTTGGCCTTATAGATTGTCCTGTTTGGTTCCTCCTATATTTAAAAGCCCACGTACATTCAGTTTGCCACAAACCACAGCTGTAAGACTGATGTTTCCTCTTAAAGCACTTTGAGCCAACACAAATTGACTATGTTGTCTTCACAGATCAAACATGCTTTGGTTATTTCATCTTTGTGCTATATGACCCTACTCTCCATCCTACTATGAGTCACTGTTGCTTTAGAAAGTTCTCTGATGTCGAGTCACTGCTGCTTTAGAAATTTCTCTGATGTTTGTACTTTTGCTCCTAACAGTCCGAGACATGCAACATCTACATTCCTGAGCTGGAGTTCGAGCTGGGCATGGGTGCTCTTGGCGGGAAGTTCACCACTGTAGAAGGGCTACTGAAAGATATCCGAGAACTGGTAAGGGAGCATCTGGTCATACTATCTAGTGCCTGGAACATGCATATTGTGCACTGATTCTCTGAAGCTCCTCTGCTCAGCCACACAAGTGGAAGTGAGAAAATATTGTTCCTGATTCAGAGTTTTCGTAGTAGCCCTCCTTTCCATAGCTGAAGTAGTATGCAGCCTTGCACAGTTCTACCCATTGATTGTAAGTGGTTGTAAGCATAAGCTTAAATATATCCCCAAATTGTAAGGGCAACCAGCTAATCTCCACTGTGGAGTCATTTCGGCACTTTGTGAAATCGTTCGATCATAAAACTGCACTTATTTGCAGCTTGAGAGCCATCCTTCCACTTCTTAATCAATCAGTTGTCTAGTAAAGCGCGACTATCTCCCGTAAGGGTCGCGAGGGGTGGGTTTGGGTGACACTTGATTTCTGGCACACCCATTTATCTTTTCTTCTTTTTTTTGTCCATGCTTTGCCCATTCTATTCGCCACAGAATTTCTCTGTACTGGGTGTTTAGAACTACTGTTTGAAACTATGCACCGCGCCACACTTGGAACTAACCCCATTTCACTTAAAATCTCTATGCTAACCAGATGACAGCAAGAGTCTTTATTCGTTCTTTGAGCCGCCCACCTTAGCTGCCACTAAGCTTGTTTCAGACCTTAATTGTTGAGCCAATTTTTTCAGGATAAATATACTTTTTTGTAACACCATGTTAACGATGTAGAAATCATCCACAGAACTGATAATTTCTCTTCCTGTTTTATAGATTGTGTCGAAAAACCCCTTCACAGTGGGAGACAGCTCCATCCCAGGCAGAGCAGAAAAATTACAAGAATTTGGAAGGAAGCTTGACCAGGTTTGCATCGTATTTTTAAAGGAAACCTCTCGTGTCCATTGGTGGTCTCTCCCTTGTTTTGTCTGCATTTATTTCAAAGATGTGTTCATGTATATAAAAAAAGGGTAGTGGGTACCAGTCCTTGTGCGCCGGTCATCAAAGTAGGGAAAGACGTCCCTGATGCCACAACACTGCAGGTGCCACAGTTAGACAAATGCCTAATGCCTTTACAAAGACTTGGACGACTCATCAATACAATTAACCAGACAACTATGTAAAGTATTATTAAGAGATCAGAAAGACTTAAATTGCACTATAATACATACAGAATGTCAAATATCTTAATTTTGTGATTTATTTTCTTATTTAGGGCTTTTTTTGTTTGTTTTTTTACAAAGGTTATATGTGGTTTCTGAAGGGCTTGGGTGGGAGGTATTTGGAATGTGTGGCGGTTGTTTTTTTTTTCATGTAGGGTGAGTTTGTGATTCTTCACAAGAGTAGCTCCAGGTAATCCAAACGCCAACCCTCCCACTGTTCCACCTAATAGTTCTTGGCTCTGCCAGGTGCACCACAACAGTTATCTGGTATTTTAAACCCTGTGAGTCCTGTTCGCAAACGTTTGCAGTTATTTATGAAATGCAAGCAATTTGGTTATGTCCCCTCTGGTTGACATGTGGTAATGAGGGCATCCACTGAAGGTCTGTCTTCCGCTGTTCACTGCGCCCTTTAGCATCTTCGTGTGAATCGTCAAGAGCCCTTGGTTTCGTACTATTGCATATTATTGCAAACGGGTAGAATTTATAACTACTGACCGTGCATAGTGCTTTTTCTGTAGGTGATTATTTTAAACCTTTCTCATAGTTTAGTGTGTTGTATGGGGTGTCTTTCGTTCATGATGGATTATAGAAGGGTGAGTGTAAAAGCATGGGTGGCAGTGTTGTTAGGGGGCATTCACTGTGCACCAGTCTGCACTGCACTTAGGAGCACCAGTCTGCAACGTTTGTAAACCCAAGTGTGACCTGCCCTCTTTAATTTGTCCAATTGCAGATCATAGAGGGGCAGATGGAAGTTCACTTGGTGCTTGATGATCTAGCGGGGAACAGTTACCTTCAGGTAAGTCTAATCAAAAAGCAATCTCTGAGTGTCTGTTTCACCCAAGTAGCCAAGTTTTACAGATATTACGTAACACTGTACAAGGTGCTGCAGCTGCACAAAGCAGGCTGGGTGCTGGGGAGGTGCTAGTGTTCGTTAGACCAACACGTTAAAAGTGCCAAGGAAAGTCTTTTCCCATTTGGATTAATTGCACAAGATTTGAGGTGATTGGGCTCTAATGTGCATAGCGCAAGCTGGTTTGTGCTTTCCAGTTATTCCAAATTTGTTGGACTTTGCCATTGACACAAACCCCAACACACACTCCATGCAACAAGTAAGCCCACTTTAGAATGCAGTTAAAGATAGAATTTGAGGAGTCCGTTGTTTTAAAAAACATTTTCGGGGAGCACCCGTCTTCTACTTCAAGTCGCATTTTTGAGTTTATAATACTGGTTTCTGTACTTTTTTGCTGACTTAATATGTTGTGTTTGCAGAATGTGTATGCCCCTGAGGAGGACCCAGAGATGAAGGTGGAGCATTATGAGCGCTCGTTTGAGCAGAATGAGGAGCTGGGCTTGAACGACATGAAGACCGAGGGGTACGAAGGCGAAGCAGAGTCCAGCAGCCGGTAGCAGTGGCTCTTTCATCACTTAATAATCTTAATCATTTTACTTGGGTGAAAGATACAGACCTTTTCATTTTGGATGTTAGAAAAGCCCATGTCGTAGGCCGCATTTCTAACTCGGCTGGACATCTCGAAGAGCGAAGTTTCTTCAGTTATGAGGCAATTCTGTCTCTGTTCACTTGAAACATTCAAAAGGTGTTTCTGGACAAAAAGAACCATGTACTGGCATTAAAAAGAAGGCGAATAATCCAAGAGAGACCAAGAATGTAATGAAAATATGAATTCCAGTCAAAATTCCAGGATCTTTTTCTCTTACCAACCTTGCTTTCTGGAATGGCTTCTCGTGGAGTCATGGAAAGTCCTATTGGGCTTGTTACATGCTTTGCTCCAATACAAAGATCAAGCACTAAGGATTTTGAGTGAGAATTCTAATGTGGGTGCAGTTTATATGATTTTAAAGAGAGCTTCTAGACCGTCCTAGTGAGGATGCAAATGCTCTCCCGTCAAAGGAGGCCAATGGAAAACAATTGGAGATAATGGCATGTTTCATATCAGCCAGCCGCTATCGATCGCCAGAAGGTTCAGGGTCTAAGGTTTTGATTTTGTTATTTTCACCACTGCTCTGAAAAGTTATATTTGTGTGCCATATTTTTATCTGTGTTTTCTTTTCCTTAACTGTATTTCTAATGTATAAATCCATCTGTTGTGCCAAATACAATGCAGGAGAGGTCCAGGAAGCCTCTTGCAGCTATATCTGAAATTGGAACAGTCGCTTTGATGCGCTTTTGATTCAGCACATGGGGGGGGGAACTTGTGTCAGCAACATTCAGTTCAGCCTTTTCACTTGCCTTTCCTGCTATTTTCTCCACAATATTGTGGGATGTCTAAGATAGACAACATCGCAGTGGTTTGCTTAAGTGCATCTGGGGTAAGCAGAACAGCACAAGCAATAGCAAAATGGCAGTTGGTTTTTAATTTGCTTTAAAATAATGAGGAACTTTGCGGAAAACGAGTGAGTTTAAGTGGTGACGCTTCTATGCTCTTGAGACCTTCCTTCCACTACCTGTTTCATAGTTCCCAATATTTTTCTTGTTATCACTAAAAGCAAGGCATGATTTCTAACCACATTTAAGCTGAACACCTGCTGTTGAGTAGGTATCTGGAAAACTTATGTCTGCTGTTCAAAAAGCCTGTTTGATGCCGTCTATCTGCATTCGATTGAATGGAGAGAAAAAAGTGAAATTCTCACAAAACCACATCAAATAGAATGTTGAAGACCGGCTTTACTTCTCAAAGCAGTGATAATTAAACGTCTGTATTTGCGCACCAGGAATGACGTCTCCTACTTAGTTGTAGGTGGTTTTGAAGTTTAATCTATGCAAAGTCCATGCTGACAGGCATTAATGTCTCTACACTTGTCCAGGTGTTTGGGGGATAGTTACCATATAACAATTAACTTGCAACAGAAATATTCACACTAAAGTTTTGGCTTTTGTTAGAAGAAAGCACAGTGATTAATGTCCATCATACAGTAAATGCAATGCATTTTTTGCTTCAATTGAAAAAAATAGGCTGTTAAATTCCTCCTAGTTTCTTCTGGATTCTCCAACACAGGAAGTGAGATTTGGTAGAGTAATTCTCTCTTCCACCTCCGCTCGCCCATTGCCCTCGAACTGTATTTTGGGACTACCAAAACATGTGGGCGTCTAGACAAATGGAATACTTTTAAGAATTAGTCCAACTCTATTAAAAAGGATCCTCCGTCCTGGTCAAATCTTACTCTTATTTCCCAAAAAACATGTTGTAGAAAAATGCAAATGAGACAAAACCAGTAGACATATACTGTCCAATGAGTTTACTTTTGTTAGAGAGAGAACAAACAGATAAATTGAGAGAGAGGCATCATTGAATTTTCTTTACTTTGAATGCTTAAATTGGCCAAAACAGTTATCAAAGTAGTGTCGAAATATTGGAAGATGGTGAGAACGGCAAGTGTTTTAACATCCATCTCCGAGACATCTTTTACTTTTGTTAAACACAACTGTTTGAGTTAAGTTGAATTAAATAAATTATTTTAAGTTCAGGATGATACTTGTTGTGGAATTTATATTTCTTCTCGCGGGCGTGAGAGTGATGGTTTGGAAGAGAGTAAAGACGCATGGACGTGGGACAGAGTGGCCATAACACACAGTATTTGGTAAACAAAAAAACTATAATAGGCTTTTTTTTTTTTTTTTTTTAAATGTTCTATTTTCCTCAGCTTTAGAAGCAATATGTTATTGTATGCATGTCAGACTAAAAGGGCAAATGAGGCGAGAGTGTTTTGCCAATGCTGGGAATAGGGCAACTATGGCTTCCTTTCACTTATAACTCTTCCTGATTCTTTTAGTTGCTAAATGTTGGGGGCACTGTAGATCTTGAGTTGAACAGAGTTCCAGGCCTGTTGCCTATCCCCGATGAAGTTTGCAGTAAGGAGGCATGCAGTCACTTTTAAAATCTTCTGTGTGTATTTAACCCCGACTACAGCAGAGACTAGTAGCTCCATACTGGCCAGCAGACACTAATTGACCAAGAGCTCCAGAAACTATGGAGCCCATTATATAAAGACGTTACTTAAAGAAACTGCACAAGGCAAACCAAGTAACCTGGCAACACATATCCCTTCTTTCCAACCTTACTAAACCTTAAATGCAAGCTGAATAAGTCGGGGTGTAGTGGGGTATATGAAGGGGGAACACAACATAAACTAAAGGAACCATATGTGTGTAACAGCAGGTGGACATAAACAAAACCCCAAAATATGGAAACTTCCCAATAAACAAAGTTATTGGCTGATGTTATCAAACATTGTCATCCAGCCTAACGGGTGCCCTTCTTGTCCTAGGTCGAATCTCTTCCTGAGCAGTGTTCCTTTGTCTGTCTACCACACTTTTAAGTGGATTTTATTGGAATGGGTCAAAACAAAAAAACGCAGCTGCAACCTAGATACATCCTATGAAAAGTGTAGCTGTCCTTCATCCCCATGTACAATGGTATGTCCATGCAATCCCGTTCCCTCCTCTAACCAGCACCATGCAGATAGTAATGGCAGGCATAAAAGGAAATAACCATCTCATTGAGGCAATAGTCCAGGTAGCAGGCTGCTGTTGAACCATTGTCTATTATGGCAAAGGATACTTGCGCTCAGATGCGCCTCAATATAATGCCAGAAGACTCCCCCGAGGCAGATTGTACATTCTAAACAGGATCAGGACACCTCAACTGAAAATAGTTGTGGATGGGGTGCCAGATATCCCTGGGTCTCGAGGGGATAGGTAGGAGTTCAGCATACAATGTTAACTGTTTGTTACAGTATATTAGATCTGTGATCCAGTCCTTGATCTTAGGTGCCTGTCGTCCTCCCCAGCAACAGACGACCTGTCTTTTGGCAAGCAGCAGTGCCAGTGCAACACATCACCTATAGGAGGCAGACCAGTCTTTAACATGCCCTAGGAGAGCCATTAGAGGAGTCAGCAGCACCTCTTCTATCATGATGGAGAGGGTAGCTTGCACTCTAGCCAGTAAGAATGCACCAGCCCACAGGACCATGCCAATTGTAAAAAAGAAAACTGCCCACCCATGGCACATCGATCATCCGGTCTAAGACCACACCTGTGCAGTTTGACAGGGGTACCATATGTCTTCTGAAGGAACTTAAGGTGGATGATCCTGAGCCTACTACTGGAAGATATCTGCAGATATCTGCATACAGCAGTAACGTCATTGTTCATCAGAGAGGGCAGCTCATAATTCCTCTTTCCAGTTCTGATGAGCCGTACCCCGGGGGCCTGGATAATTAGCCTTCGCAGAGCGGCAGAGAGAGGAAACCACGTGCTTGGTGCTCATGGCCTGCAACACGTTGAGCAGTGTAGTAAAATGAGCTGGGAAATCTAGGATGGCTGCTTTAGAATTACATTTCAGTCTGAAGTACATAAATACCTCCAGAGGAAAGCCTGTACAGCTCCTATATAGTCTGCTTGCGTAAGGAGTAGACAGTCGCAATTCGAATCACCCCAATGAGTTAGTCCTCTTTTTTTGAGTTTATAGAGTCTGCTTGAGGATTCATGTGTGACCCGCAACAGGGGGTGATATTCCAGAGGGAACAGAGATTAATAAACAGTGCGCTTTCCCACTTTATGGCATAGTCTGTCATGCTGCAGTTGTGCATGCAACCCTGGATAAAGTAGTTGAGGGGCTAGCCAAAAGGATGCCAGTGAAGGAGGCGAGGGGATGGGTACCATATAGCCTTGTTCAATAGCCAGATGGGGTAGAAAAGGGGTGGAGTCATATTAGTGAATAGCATGGTAAAGTTGAGCACATAGATAATTCCCTTAATTTTAACCATCAAGCGGCAAAACTCTCGGCCTCCTGCTACGGATTACTTAGGCTGCTACGTAAAATACTCCCCCCTTCTCCCGTTCCAGGCAAGAAAAATCATGGTCCAGGGCCTTATCCTGTCACGCCTGGACTACGGGAACGCCCTATATCTAGGGGCCCCCCAATCCACGATACGCAAGCTTCAGATTATCCAAAACTGCGCAGCCCGCACACTCCTCCAGACCCCCCGTTGACACTCAGCCAACCCGGGACTAAGGAGCCTGCACTGGCTACCGGTCAGGGAGAGTATCCAATTCAAGGCCCTGTGCATATTGCCCACAAGGCACTCTGGAAGAGTGGCCCGGCTGTCAGCCAATCGCTGATCACATCCTACCAACCTAACAGACCGCTCCGATCAGCGTCCTCCGCCTTCGCCCTAGTCCCCAAAATAAAGAGAGAGATATGGCGGTCGCTCCTTTTCCTATAATTCATCTAAGCTATGGAACACCCTTCCCTTCCGTATGCGGGCGGAACCCAAACTCCTACCCTTCCGCAAACTGCTTAAAACTCTACTATTCAACAACCCCCTATAAACATCTGTACTCCCCTTTTGTCCACGTCCGTCTGCAGCGCTGAGATGCCTCAGGGTAGCTATCGCGCTATATAAATGTTTTTTTCATTTTCATAATAAAGCCCCACATCCGGTGCATCAAACCACCCCCCCCCCCCCCAGTCCTGGAAAGGTAATGTGAGGATATCCCAGTTAATGCAGGGCTGTTTCCCCACCCAGGCTAGTCGAGTCATCTGAGACTTCAGTGTTCGGAAGAACGATGGGGATGGGGATGTTCAGAAAGAGGTACAGTAGCTTAGGTAGGAGTACCATCTTTATTAATGCTATGCGTCCTGCAAATGACAATGGAAGTGAGATCCATCGTGTGATTTCGTCAATGATTGTATCGAGTGCATCTCCAAAATTGGAGAGGATCGCCTCCTCTCTATCTCTGAATACCTTTATACCCAGATTTTTAAGCTCCACTGTGCACCACTGCAATGGGAGGCCGGAATAAAAGGCGTTTTGACCTGTGGAAGAGAAAAGAGCTGTGATTTCTCCCAGTTAATGAGTTCCCGACAACCTTCAAAATTTAACGCACTCCCGCAGTACATCATTCAGGCTCAACTGGGGGTCCCGAAGATACATTGTAATATTGTCTGCATATAGAGAATTTAGTAGATGCCAGCTGGGGTATCACAATGCAAAATCCCAATAATGCTGTTGCAACTTGGCAGTCAGGGTTTCAACCGCCAGGGCAAAAATTAGTGGCTAAAGCTGGCAACCCTGCCTGGTACTCATCGCGAAAGGCGGGAGACCGCTCCTTTAATGCTCACATTAGCTATGGTATTGAAATAGAGTAACTTGTTCCAGGACAGAAATGTACACGGGAATCTGATCCTGCAGATAGCCTGCACATAGTCCCGTTCAAGGGAATCAAAGGCTTTGGTAGCGTCTAATAAGGCCACCTTTGCCATCTCTGGGTCAATGTCCTGCAGGACTGCATATAGAGTACTCAAGTTGTACGAAGTGGAGCGCCTGGGTATGAATCCAGACTGGTCGGGCACATCAGATGAGTCATGAGTTGAGTTAGGCTGTTGGCAAGTAGTTTAGCCAATATTTTGACGTTGCAGGTTATTAAGGAGAGCAGTCTATAGAATTTGCACCGGTCGGGGGGGGGGGGTTTTCCAGGTTTTAGCAACGTTATGATTAAGGCCTCATGCATAGCCCTGGGGAGCCGTCCCACCTGTCTCGCCGTTTTGAAAACTGCAAGTAAAATGGGGACCAGGATGTCAGCGTATGTCTTATTGAGTTAGGCAGAAGGCTCGGCCGGCCCCTGGGCTCTGCTATCCTGCAGTTTTTTCGTCTCACAGATCTCATCATTGGCATAATGTTGATTCAGAAAGGTATACTGAGCGTCATTCAGCCAACCCAGAGCCACATCCTCCAGATATGAGCCCACATTCACAGACTCCCTCCGCTTAAAGGTATAGAGGGAGCGGTAGAAGGCCGTGAAGTTCCATAATATGCTAGCGGTGTCAATGTATATCTGATTTTGCCCTCCCCTCCACCAGACTAAGCACTTCATTAGCAGCCCACAAACGTTTTATCATAGTGGCTAGTGTCATCCCCAGTCTTTCACCCTCTCCATAGACGCGTGCAACTGTGTATTTGCCACACACATGGCTTTCCCTGGTGGTCACATAATGGTGTTCCGTCAGCATGGACTTAATCTACTGTGCTGTCATAGGATCTTCAGTAATGGATTGCTGGGCTTCTAATCATTTAAGTTCCCTTTCCAACCTAAGTAAGTGATCACGAAGGGAGCGCAATTCTCCTCCACTCTTGGCCAAGCAAAGTCTGTTAATGGTTACTTCACATGCCTCCCAGACCTTGCAGACCAGCGGTATGGTCCCTTTATTTCTTTCAAAATAAGCAGACTTTCCTGTCTAAGTTCCTCAGCAAAACTGATGATCTAGTAGTATGAGTGGGAAGAGACGCCAGGTAGAGCCCAGTGAGGATTGTGTAGGGATATTCAGTGTAAGTAGAATGGGGGAGTGATCAGAAAAGGTACAGTCGAAGTGTCTGAACTCCTGTACCCAGGTTCCCACCCCCTGGAAACTAGCCAGTAGGACAACCAGGACCAACTCATGCACTGCTGAATGAAAAGTACCCTCTCTTTCCTGAGGCTGGTGAATACGCCAGATATCCTAGAGGTCACGGTCCCTGAAAATGTGGTGCAGGTGACATGGTGCAGCACCATGGCCAGGCGGGACATGTGATCTGTCAAAGCCCTCATTGAGAACACAATTGAACTTCCACCCCAGAGTAATAGGGAGGGTCCAGTAGAGACAACCTGACCCCACAACTCATCAAAGAAATTTGGGTGATCCGTATTTGGCCCGTAGCAGTTGACCATGGTAATGGTGTGCAACAGCAATCTTCCCCATGTAAATATATGCCTACCCTAGCTATCAGTCAAGGACCCCTGCGGTGTATATAGCACTCTTCTCACATGGGGTGCTAAGCCTTGGTGTAAGATGAATAAGAGGAAAGTAGCTTGTAAGATGCCCATTTCTCAACAAATGGTTGGGAGTTGTGTAGCCAAGTGTGTTTCCTGTAGGGGGCACCAGTGAGCCCGGCTGCAAGATGGCCGTCACTTCGTGAGTCTCTGCAGGCAGGACGGCCAATCCAACATTAATCGGGCAGTTGGGGCAGACATCGTACCCTAAGTATTTAGGGTGACTGCTGTACGGAGACCGAGGCACTGGCTGGCCGTGTCTTGGACGCGACGGGACCCTGCTTCCGTTAAGCAAGAGGAGGAGAGCTCTGGTGAGGCTGGCGGCAAAATGGCAGTCCTGTAAGGCCTCGCAAGAATACCTCTGAGTTGAGGCCTCGGGGAGCGAGCTGTCAGTAGCTGCCTCGCTCCGGGCTGTCGATCGGTAAGCAGAATAGTAGGGCGTACCCGCAGTTCCCTGTGGAGTCCCTTTGGAGGAGAGACACACTTTGGAGGAGGCCCGGCAGGAGCAACAACAGGACCAGAGGAGGAGTACCATTGTGGTCTACACACAGAATCCCCAGGTGAGGAGCGTGGCGAGGGGGACCCCGGCAGGGGACACTGCCCGCCCCCCTCCCGAGCAGATCAGTGGGTGTCTGTGAGATCCAACCCCAGGAGGACATTGCGGCTGATCCCAGAGTATGAGCATAGTGACTGGAACGGGGTCGGTCACATTGGGGCACTACAGGGACGGTAAACACGTTGCCCCCAACGGGACCAACTTGAAGGAGGCTGGGCCAGAGCTCGGACGGGCCCTGAGAGAGACCGGGCATAGAGGGGCCCAGGCCGCAGCGGTGCGGAGGACGATGGCGGACCCACTGCCCTGGCGGAATCAAATTGAAGGCGGCCCGGCCTAGGCTCTAGAACCCTGAGAGAGAACAGAATCGTGGTGCACACACAGTAACTTCTAGGCACGGAGCGCAGCGGGGGGGACGCTGTCCTGAGACGGCCAGTGGGCGACCCGTTGAGGAGCTGTGCATCTGAGTGGACCCGATCGGTGGCAGCTGGACCAGTGAACCCGGACGACCACCACACTTCGCGCACAGGTGCAGGGGGCGTTAAACTGGCGTGGGGCTGCCCCTTGACAACCGAATATCAAGTGAAATACCACCTCGGTGCCAGACCCGGTAGTGAAAGTCTCCTGACCGGGGGGGCCCGGGGTGGGCCAGTCCCTCCCCATTGAGGGTGGCACTGGGTCTGGTGGTGCCCCCCCCTGGACAGTTATCATCCCAGACAAGTGAGGACAGTAGGTGGCGGCATGGGGGATCCGGAAGAGCTGCCTCTGAAGGTACTGGCACTTACTGGGGGAAAACAGACTACGACAACTGCTGGACCGGTACAGAGGGCCCCTGAGACACTTAGGAGAGACGGGTGATCATGGGAAGATGGATACCCGGCAGTCAAAGCTGACCTTTGAGCAGCACAGACCTCCCCGGAGCGGCAACCCCTTGGAGGACAAGCAGATGGAGGCAGATTATGGCGCAACAGCCACACAAGAGCTGAATATCCGGAAATGTTCAAAGACCTCAAACAATCATTAACGGCCATTGACCAAAAAATGTAGTCTATGTCTGACAGATCGAACAGTGTAAAGGGGAAGGTATCCAGCCATGATGAACGCATTGGTCAGGTCGAACAACGCTCGTCCGTGCTGGAGGATGAGGGCGCAGCAACGTGGGAAAAACTGCTCGCTATGGAAAAGGTCCTGGAAATGAACAGAAACAAGAATGAGGACTTAGAAGCTAGATCTAGATGTAACAACTTGCACATTGTGGGAATCCTGGAATCCACGGCCATGAAACGTGTTGAAGAATATGTGGAGTACATGTTGCGCTTCCTGGACGGTGACTCCCTGTCAGCGGTTTGCATTGTAGAGAGCTCACAGAGCCCTTGGCCCAAGACCTCCCCCGGGAGCCCCAGCTAGGCTGATAATAGCCCATTTATTGAACTACAGGGACTGGGACACTGTGCTGCGCAAGTCCAGATATCAGCAAGAAACAATATACCAGGGAAATGTTGTCTCGTTCTATCCAGATTTTACCCTGGCCGTACACGCTGCCAGAAGGAAGTTTGTGCCAGTAAAAAGTATGCTCCAGAAACAGGACATTAAAAACTCTCTGCTCTACACCGCAAAACTACGCATTTTCCATTTGTATTTCACCGACCCCAAGTTAGCAGCGAAATTTGCCTGGTATCTATGACCAGTCAAGCCGCCTTCGCGATCGGAGAGGAACATGGCAGAGGGAGACGACCCCCTCAGTTGAAACGACTGAATGCCGGTCCTTTGCTGGCCTAATGATCAATACTCTGCGGGTTGGCACGGCTGGGCCTCCTCTCTCATCTTATCTTCATGTCTAACTTACCCTTTCAGGTCACCCTTTAAAGATTTGTATTGTCTGCTTTGTTGACAGCGGGGACTCCCCTGCTGAGCTAACCTCGTCCAGCCACCCAGCTTCCACCAGCTGGGCTACGCTGAGCCCCTAGTGGTTCCCCCTCGGGGATAAATCTTACTCTGGTTTTGCTGGTTGGCCACTCGTGGCCGTATTGGGGGTAGGGAATTGCCTTCAGCCAAGTTGGGTGGCTGTAGTGGGAGGTGGGTGGTGTTATTGGGGATCGGGTTGTTTACTGTTTTACTGTTGTCATCCGCCCCCACTCCCCTGGTCCCCTCTCTGGCCTCCTTCTGTCACACATTAATTGACACTGAGCTGGTAAGCACGCTGAAGAGACTGCAGCTGAGTGCATGGGCATACCCACTGACAATGTGACAACTCTGAAAGCAATAATGTGGAATGTCCCCGGCCTGAATGATAGCAGGAAAGTGAGGCTGGTCGCTGCATATCTTATCTGTGGGTGTGGTGGATGTGGAAGAAATATGTTGCAAGTTACTCCAATTACGAAAGAGGGACTGCGATTATCCTTAGAAAGGGAATAACCTGGCGCACGCGCACTGTGATATGCGACCTACAAGGAAGATATGTATTATTAGCGGGTATGCTGGGGGGACACCCATTTAGGTTGATTTTGGTATACGGGCCCAACGTGGATGATCCAGTCTTCTTTGGGGAGGTGGGGCGACTGGTAGAGACGTTGGGTCCGGGAGTGGTCCTGTGGGGGAGAGGACTTTAATGTAATATTGGACCCAGACAGAGACAGGTCGGGAGACTCCCAACCCCCCACTCGCGGGCAGCGGCTCAGCTGTAGACTATCATGACAGATTACGGCCTGGCAGATATATGGCACCACCTCAACATGCACAAAGAGGAAGGAACGTGCGTGTTCCTGACTGGCCCGACCTGGTCCAGAATAGATTTCTGGTTGAGCTCGAAGGACGTAGTGACATGGGTCTCCAGATAGAGTGCGAGCAAGGTGGGAAACCTTGATCATTCTCCAGTGCTGATTGAGCTCGGCCTACCAGGCGTTCCGAGTAGAGCATTTAGCTGGAGACTCCCACCGGAGGCTCTGCGTGACCAGGTATTTCGCGACGCAATCCGATCGGCAATTTTAGAGTACTTTGCACTGAATGAGGGCACGGTAGAATCCCCCTCCACATTGTGGGAGGCATTTTAGTCTGTGATTAGAGGTGAATGCATTGCTAAACAGGTGGGTGTACTCCGCTCGCTACGGGGGGGGACCCTTCGGCGCCTTGAGGGAGAAATACGGGAGCTCGAAAATGAATACTTCAACACCAATAAGATGGCAAATCTTAGGGACATCCGAGGTATAATTGACGAGTTTGAGGAGGCAGCTCTAAGGGAGACACTCTACATGGGGAAAGAGGCACGCGTGAGATGGTATGATGAGGGGGACCGTGCTGGCAAAACACTAGCCGTTCTCCTTAAAAAAAACCTTTGGCCAACGACTACATTAGCGAGCCACGTACAACAGAGAATGAGACCGCGGTCAGCCAGGAGGCGCCGTCCAGGCCAAAATGCGGTCCTTCTATTCTTCACTCCATGTGTCGCGACAATCCGACCCGCCCCCGACCTGACTGCCTTTTTTGATTCCATACAGCTGCTCTGGCTAGGGGACGGCCACTGTAAATACCTGGATGAGCCGTTTTCGGAGGAGGAGGTGATTGGAGTGATTAGTGCTTTGCCCGGAGATAAGGCCCCGGGTTTGCACAGCCTGACTGACACTTTTTACAAAGAATTTGCCCCACTGATGGCTCCACACCTCATCAATATGTATGAGGAATCGCTGGAGCGAGGAACGCTTCCTCCATCCCTCTGGGAGGCACTCATCACGATTCTTAAACCCGATAAGGATCTGCTGTTGTGTGATTCTTACAGACCATTATCAATGATTAACCTAGACAACAAAATTCTCGCCAAATTGATTGCGGCGAGACTACTCCCGCTGCTGCCCATTGTGCTGCGCCCCGACCAGAGAGGCTTTGTCCCCGGCAGGGGTACATCCCACAACCTTCGCACCTTTTTCGCGACTATGCAAGAAATAGATCCCTCCCTCCAGGCAGCTGCGATATTCCTGGACGCCACCAAGGCTTTTGATGCCTTGGAATGGCCATACCTTTTTGCACTTCTATCCTGCCTGGGCATGAACCCAAAATTTCAAAAGTTGATTGCCCTGCTGTACTCCTCACAGATGGCGAGGCTCCGGATTAATGGGATAATTTCCCCTCCCTTCTCGGTGGCTCGTGGGACGAGACGGGGATGCCCATTGTCCCCCCTTCTTTTTGCTTTGGCCATGGAGCCTCTGGCGGCGAGATTGAGGCAGCATCATGCACACCGTGGACTGGCATTTACCCCTAGAGTGGTCCTGGTGTCGCTGTATGCAGACGATGTGACTCTATATGTCAAGCGTCCGGCCGAGAATCTAGACTCCCTGATCAGGGAAATCATAAGATTTGGCGGTCTATCCAGTATCACTATTAATTGGGGAAAATAGGTCACCTTCCCGCTGACAACAGTCACCAAACTTGTCCAGTCGGAATACCCACTTGGCTGGGCGGAGACCCCAGTGAAATACCTGGGAATCTGGCTCAGCCGCAACATCGAGGAGCTGTGGCAATATAACTACGGAAGATTCATGGAATGGCTTGAAAGTCGTCTGGGCCGCTGGACAGCACTACTGCTGTCACTCGCTGGACGACTAGCAATAGCAAAAATGGTTGTGCTTCCCAAGTTCCTCTATGTATTTGTTAACCTCCCGCTCCCCCTTACCACACACTTCAGGCGCAGACTACGCTCAAATCTGATCACCCTTGCTTGGGCCAGCAAACAACCCAGGGTATCCTGGGAGACCATGACGTGGCCTTTTGAACAAGGAAGTCCAGGGGCCCCAGACATGGAACTTTACTACAACTGCACGCAAGCCCAGTTTAGGTTTTATCGGCTCTATCCGACTCAATTAATAGCACACATGGTGCTGGAGCACGACCACGCCACTCCGACGCCGTTACACATGGTACTTTACAGACCGCAGACTAGGCCGCGCTCAACGGTAAGATTGGATGCACGGTCTGGGCATGGCGAGAGCTGAGTCGCAGGGCACAGATAGAGACGCTGTTTGCCCCCTCTGTGCCATTGCTGAGGCACCCGGCGTTGCCATTCTTGGAAGACATGGGTGAATGCCAGAGACTGAGTAAGCTACATCTACACACTATGGGGGATGCGTTCCCAGATGGGGAATTTATACTGCCTGACAGGGCGCTTGCAGAGGACACCACAGGTCTACTTGATAAAATGACGTACTATCAGCTCCGTGCAGCGCTGCGTGATCACTTTGCGTCATTCCCGACAGAGCCTCTAACGTTTCAGGTCTTGGAAGACTTCCTAGGTAACCCGTCACCAAGTAAATTAATTACCCGGCTTTATATAGGCATGCGGCGCGAGGGGGTTGGGAAGAAATATTAGGATCTCCTATAGAGGAGGATAAATGGGTATATTGCTGTGCGCAGGCTAGAGCGTTGTCCCCCAAATATAGGTTGAGGCTGATCCATTTTAAGTTCTTACACAGACTATACAGGAAACCTGAATGGCTGCACAGAGTAGGATTGAATGAGGATGCGTGTTGTGTGAGGTGCCGGGCCCAGGAGGCGACATTCTTGCATCTGGCTTGGACCTGTCCAGAAATTGCACAGTACTGTGGAAATATATTTGATGTGCTGGAGGTAATGCTGGAGTGCAAGATTGAGCGCTCCCCCCTGACAGCACTGCTGGGATACGTGCGTGCAGTGCCGGCGTCAGTCAGGAAACTTGCGGCTACGCTCCTATTGGTGGGCAAGTGGCGCATTGTGATGTGTTGGGGCTGCTATAGAAGCCCACAGGATGTTGATTGGCTCAAGGACGCAGCATTCTGCCATAGCCAATTATCTGAATACAGGGAGCTGATGCCCGCACAGGTTCGCCCTACGGCTATTTGGGGGCCACTGCAGAGCTATCTTCTTTCCCACCCCCAGGACCAGAGTGGGCTTTCCAAGCAACTTAAGGGGGCGATGCGATGTGGATAAGAACTATTTGCGCTCAGGCAATGCGTGAACAGACAACCTACTGACACGTCTTTTTAGGAGGCCAGAGTTGTCTCCCCCTTCCCCCCCTTTTCCTCTCCCCCCGTACCCCTCTCTCATCACCTTTGTTCCCCAGGTTCCAGATGGGAATCACAACTGTAAATTGGAATTGGGACACTAGTGCTGATCTTGTAAATGAGCGTGTGGAAGCCGTATCATTGATCACCACAAAACTTTAGCCGATTCTATGTACTCAAATAACTGTCCCAGTGGAAGTACATTTGCAAATGTCGTGCTGTATTATTGTTGATACCCAATAAAAAGAAATGTAAAAAAAAGTGTTTCCTGTATAAGCGCAATACTGATCTTCTGCCTCTCCAGGTAGGATATTATATGCCTGCACTTATGAGGGTCACTGAGGTCCAGAATATTCCAGATGATACATTTGTATGGTGTGTGTGTGTGGAGTGCCAGAAGCGGTGCTTGGCTCACTGGTCAGGCCAGTGCCATAAGGAAGTTGCAACTAGTATCTGTGAGGAGCTGTGAGGGGACAGATGGTGTGTCTTGCCAACAAATGCCCAAACCAAAATACATCCTCCCTCCCACGCTGATGGTCCAAACCAGTCAGGAAGTCAAACCCTCCCACCCAAAAAAAGAACAACAAAGGCGTAGAACAGAACATTTTCAATTCCATACATAAAGTGAACTGAATCTGAGGGGTAACCTGTGGGGTATAACCAGGGAGACGGCAGAGACCTCCGTGGCACGTCGAGGGTGTCAGGGGGAAAGATTAAACGGTTCCCCACCTTGTGTGGAAGGTGTACAAGTCCATGTCATTGCAACAGGCTAATGGTACATAGATGAATCATGGAGACGCCTGTCAGGGTCCGCCACAGTCCGGGCAAGCCCAGATGAATTTGGTCCAGCCTCCCTGGGCCCCTTATCCTGCAGCCTGCGTAGGACTCCGATGCCTGCTGAGGGGTTGTGAAAAAAAGTTACTTGCCTTGCACAGTAATCCGAAAATGGGCTGGGTAGAGCATGGCGTAGTAGATGGCAGCTCGCTCAATTCTTTGTTTGATCGATAGGAACTTACGTTGCGCCTCTTGAACTGCTTCTGTGAAATCTGGGAACACTGAAATGTCATTACCATCAAAGTTTAGGGTCCATCTCTCATGAACCATTGAAAGGGCAGCGTCACAGATATTTGAAAGAACGGCAATGATTGGGCAGGCCGGTGGCCCCAGGTGGGCGCTGAGAAACCAGTGTTAACTGCGCACATTCCACTATGAGTAGGATGGAAAGGGAGTTTGGTCCAAAGAGAGAGACCAGTAGTTTCTCAACATAGTCCTCTAGCTTGCCTGTATTGGTGGATTCAGGCACTCCGAAGATAGGGATATTATTACGGCAGGAACGCACCTCTAAATCCTCGATTTTGGCCGCTATTACCTTGAGGACTCCATGTAGAGGAGGGTGACAGTGTCTTTCACCTTTGAGATGCTCTGCTCGGTCTCCTGTAAGCGCCCATCCTCCTCCAGTTTCGTGTGATGGTGTCCATTCTGGCACACAAGGAGTCCATTTTGGATTTGTTCGAAGTTAGGCTCTGCTGCATTGAAATCGGCAAAGCCTTCATATCGTCTGTGCTTATATGTTCCGCCGGGGCAGGGCAAGACTCGTCCAGCATCTCAGGCCCAGCGTCAGTCCCTCAGAGGATGGGCAGGTCAGACAGGAGTCAAATTGAAGCTTCGATTGGCAGCCATCAGATTTGCCCATTTTGTAATGCTAATTGTCTGAAACAGGTTGTCGCCAGGGAAAGTCTGTGCGGCTGGCGATGGGTGAGTAGGACACGGAGAGCAGAAAACCAGGGGGAGCGGCATCCCGATATGGTGAGATACAAGGTTGCCTGTATGTCGAGTGTATGTCTAGGTTCCGTCTCACCCCCAGGTAAGCTTTGGTTATGAGTGGGCACGAGCAGGTCCACCACCCTGGGGATTGGGACCACAAGAGCCTCCGCTGGCTGTCAGAGTAAAGACTTTCCACGGGTGAGTAGAGCTGCCAACAGGACACTACCTAGGTTCGTATATCCCAGTTTCAGGAGCGATCGCAGTCCCACCCCTGTGCGGCCCTCATCAGGGTATCGCATGTAAAGGAACTGGGCCCTGTTGTCCGCTGGGGTGTCTTGCCAGCTCTGCCCCTGTTTAGCAGGGGCCTCAATGGGAATCGCTACCCCTCGTCCACCTCGCCACAGCCTCCAGGCAGGCCCAGCTATGATGCGGCACCAGTCACAGAGGCGTCCCAATCTGTGGCCCTCACGTCTGCAACTTCCCTCTGATCTCACAGGGTCGCACTCACTACTCCTCCAAGCCAGGACGGTGTCCCCCGCAGGCTGCGATCCTCACCCAGGCTCATGGCTGCCACGGCTCTGAGCTGCCACTCCCTGGGAGCAGGCCGCAGCTGCCCTGAACCTTCGACTCCAGGGCTGTCAGGCCGCAGTCCCCCTCTGCCTCCTCAGGCCTGTCGCCGCAGTCAAAACTGCTCTCCCTACTCACCAGCCCACATTATAATGTGTGCGCCGTTTACAGCATCCACATCTGCTGCCGATGGGGAAGGATTATGCCAGATTCCTACCCCCTACTGCAAGAGCTTTATGGTAGTGTGGCCATCTGGCTCTCTGACGCTCCTTTCTGCCTACCACGCTCTGCCCCGTACTCTACCAGCACCTTCACCTGCCCCCCTAAAAGCACTTTTGCGATTTAATTCAGCTCTCCAAAATTCCCCATCCGACATAAACAACAAGCCAATGCACTCATCCTATTTGACCTATACTTCACTTTGCTGGTACACGGCCACTCTCCTCCTGTTCCACAGTTGACAATTATCCAACTTGACATAATTGCCTTTGACTGCCGTAACCTTGAAGGCATCTCTGTATTTGGAGAATCCTTATTCCACCCTTTTAGACCCAACTTTCACCCCATCTCCTTCACTTACCCACTTCCTTGCCTTCTCGTGGCGACCTTCTTCCACCCCATCAGTCACTACTATTTTTTTTCAGCCAAGTTGGCAGCAGTTTTGTCTGACCTACACAACTTCTCATCAAGGAAAATAGCGTCTTACCAATTACTTTACTTACAGACCCCGATGTGCTGCCACAGCTTCCTTAACGGCCACTTCCACATCCAAACTAGCTTTGACTGCCTTCTGAACGACACAATTCACCACTGGATTTATCCTTTCCTCAATGCCATTGGATTAAGGGTTGTATTATGATGTCCTACAATATCTGATTCTCATCTCCCTCAGAAACCCTTGAATTCTTCATGTATGAGCTGGGTTTATCAGTTACCAAGTGTGAGAGGCTGGCCTGGTATATGATGTCTACTAGTTAAAGTGGGCACCTTTCACCAGTCCAGACAACCCTTGTGGTGATTTAAGAGGTCAAAAACAACCTTAGAAAGCTATCCAAGTGGTAGCTGTGGAGAGCAGCCTTCAGGCTTAGTCTTGAAGGAATGTAAAGCAGCTTGTTTTACCAGAATGCAACCTTATAGTATTGGTTAAATGAAAGGAGAACCACACAGTAGTTATAAAAATATGTATTTATTGATATAACACTATCTAGTATGACATAGTATCTCCTACACGGAGATAATCACAAAACACACAATACTTAAGCAAAGAAATGACAGTAAATAGCACTTCTACACAGTGGACCCCATGGGGGGACCAAACCATATGCTAAGAAAGTGGTATAAGAACCACGACTCGAGTCAAGACGATGTCGAGAGGACGTAGAATTGCTGGGAACCCAAGAAACCATCCAAGGTGAGTAGATAGGGACCCCACGAGTGCGTGTGCAGTGTGGGAACACAACAGCGTGCTCCGTAGAAGTCTATGGGAAAGTCGAAGTTGAAGTTTTAGAGTTTAAGGACCCTTCCCAGTGGACTTTGAAGAAACCCCGTGGAAGACAGAAGGTTGGCGAGCCACCCCACACGTGGATACCGAGGTACCCAAGTTACCTATCCCAGGGAAGCCGGGTGCATAGGTCTGAAGTGGTGTCGGAAACTGCAGTCGAACCCAATGGAGGACTTCGAAGAAGTGTCGCTGCTGGAAGGGAGAAAAGTGTCCGTTGGAATCCAAACTTGGATTCTTGTTGAAGAGTACCTGAAAGCAGAGGGGACAGAGTCTGGGTCACTTGAGAGTGACCAGGGGCACGGTAGACGAATGCCCACCGATATCGGGTGCTTCAGGATAGTTGATGGAGTCCTTGACTCTGCAGCTGTGGGAACCAGGAGATGTTGAGGATGACCAGGAGCTGGATGCGAGCTGTCCCACGAAGGATGTAGAGTGCTGAAGGGTCGGTGTCCGGCGAGAACACCAACAAGCCTTGGCAAAAGCAACCCACGCAGAAGGTCAAGGGAGTGTACAATTCGGACCAGCAAGGTCCAGGAGACTCACCAAACACAGGGGAGGCAGGGCGAGCCTGGAGCAACCTCGGAGCCCAATAAAAGCAAAGTTGACCCTCAAATGGACCCACAGGCCGTAGGCACAGGAGTGACGAGAGGACCTTGAGCAATTTCACCAAACAACAGGCCACGGAGCACTTAGTGCGAGGAGGTCAAAGATCTTGGTAGGAAATGGTGGCAGAGGTTGGGGCTACTCTGAGCCCAATGCACTTGTTCAGGAAATTCCAACAAGCACATGCACTTGTAAATGTACGTGGTGCAAAGGGGTTTGGGTATTGCAGCCCCCACAAGGGATTCTGAACTCAAACTTGGTAAGAGGGCAGCTCAGGCCTCGAGAGACGTAGAAACCCACCTCCTGTATTGCTGGACCCTTCGGAGTCAGTAGGAGCTTGGGATCAGCAGACCGGTCAGAAGTGTAGAGGTGCCTGCGAATGCAGGGGAGTGACTCCTTCACTCCAAGGGAGATTATCTTCGAATGTCTTGGATGCTCCACAGGTCCTACACAGATCCTGTATGGAGCACAGGCACAGATGAGGCAGCAGACTGAGAGGGAGACGAAGTCAGGCCCAAACGAAGTCCAGCGAAGTCTAGAGTGCCCAGACGCTCAAAGTGCAGTTGTTTCTTGTTCAGAATCTTGTCCACGACGAATCTAAGGTCCTACAGCCAGGTAAGCCCTTAAGTACCCATGGGAGAGGGTTGGAAAGATTCAGGGGACCCTCTCAGGGGAGGGTCTGGACAGGGGGGAGGTTACGCCCATGTCCTTTGTCCAGTTTCGCGCCAGAGCGGGAGCTAACGGCTCCCAGGACTGGTTTGAAATGGACTATGTACAGGGGCACCAAATGTGCCCCTCATGCAGACTTTAGGTCGCTCGCAAGCGCACCCACCCAGGCCTAATACACTAAATCCTGTCTGGGAGGTGGTCACACCTCCCTGTGACAGGATGCCTATTGTTCTGCCTTCGCCTGCTCGAGCTTGGCTCAGCAGCAAGAGGGCAGAAATGTCTCTGGTCAGCAGCAACCATTTTGTGCTGTCCGAAGCTAGAAGGCCGGTACCGGAAACACCAGGGACCCCACGAAGGACGCTTCTGAGGGGTGGGATCATACCTCCCACACCAGTTACCAGTGTGGGGTTATGATTCCGACATGTTTGACACCAAACACGATAGGGTTTGTTTCAGCCATTTTAGAGTTGGTCATCACGCTGTCGCATAATGCCCTTCTATATATAGTATATGGTTGCTTCACTGACAACCCGGGAGAATAGACTCCGTAGGCTGCAGGGGTTTCCGGCTCATGCTGGGGCACCCTGTCACTTAGAACCAAGCACCCTGCCTTCAGGATTGTAAAGGCCTGCTAGAGGGGTGACTTATAGGTTTTAAGTGCAGTGACCCTTAGATATAGTAAACCTATATCTTAAGTAAGTGGTGCATGCACCAACTTACACAGGCTGTAAAGGCAGGCCTGTAGTTCCATTTTGCATGGTCTCTCATGGGTGGCATAATACATGCTGCAGCCCATGGGAGACCTCTGGGGTACCTAAGCCCTGGGTACATGGGTACAATATACTGGGGACTTATAAGAGTACCCCAGTATCCAATCTGGAGTGTACCTAAGTGGAGAAGTGTAGCTCAATGGTTAGAGCGGCAGACCCTGATGCAGAGATCTGGCCCGGGACCAGGGTTCAATTCCCGCCTCGGTGGGTCTTGGACTCAATTTCCTCGGACCTGATAATTCTCGCCTCGGTGCCTATTCTAATCATGGGTCCCACTCTGCAACTCTGGGCAATAGCTTGCTTAATCTCCACAACGGCCCCACCAGCGCTGGGATGCCTGGCTTCACCTTGGGGGTGCCCAGGAGTGGACATTTCACAGGGAATAGCCAGGAAGGGTTCCACAGCGGTATGCGTATAGCGCCAGGATGCCCCAGTTGGGGTGGCAGTGCGCTTTACAAGTACGAATTTACATAACATGACAGTTTAGGGAGAAAGCAGATAGACTGGGGTCCTGATCAGCAGGATCCCAGTCAGACTAGTCAAAAACAGTGTTACATCAAGCAAAAAGTGGGGGTAACCATAAAAAGCAGATCCTACTTTCCTACACCAAGTAAAATGGAACCCCTACACATCACTTTCCCTGCCTAACAAGCTCTTCAGATCAGCCAGAACTTAATCATTGTTTTGCTCCTCAACCGGCCTTCTTTACTAAACGTTCTCAAAACACAGCCACTGAATCATCCACAGTAGCTACAATCCCATCACTCTCAACATCCAACTCTGCCACACTATCTTGCACTGGTAACCTAGACAAATCTAGACATCATGACTGTTTCTCCATACAGATACATGTGTTATAGTGTAATCGTAATCCACTAGGTGGGAATCCAATTTTGCCAACTTTGAAGGAGTATTCGTTGTTCTCCCAGGTTATAGAACTCATTCAGGGGTTTATGAACTGTGTGTAAACCACATTCACCCCCCACCTCGTCATATGTCCTAAAATGTTCCATAGCCCAGACTCTTGCCAAATGTCTCCTTTTCTATGACAGTGTTTTTGTTCTCCATGTATGACCGCGGACAAGGGGAAAAAGCAACAGTTTTCTTAATGCCCAACAGCACTGCGCCAGATCCGCTGCACTAGCATAAACTGTAACAATAGTATTATACTTTAGGTAAAAAAGTTTTAAAATTCCTGCCCCTGTGCTAGAAAATGGCCCTCTCCACAGGATCACTCCCAAAATGTTTACCTTCCTCCTCCACTTTTTCTGACCTTGTTTTTGTTGGCCTTAGGACTCTGAGCACTATACCACTGCTAGCCAGTACTAAAGTGCATGTGCTCTCTCCTGTAAAAATCGGAATATTGGCTCATACCCAATTGGCATATTTAATTTACTTATAATTCTCTAGTACAATGCATTATATGTTTCCAGAGCCTGTAAATTAAATCCTACTAGTGGGCCTCCAGCATGGATTTTGCTACCCACCTAAGTAATCCCTTAACAATGTCGCAGGCCTTTCATTGCAGAGCCTTTGTTTGCAGTTTACCCTGCCATGTCAACCTGGCAAAATAAACCTTTGCCAGGCCCAAATCTTCCCTTTTTATACACATGTCACCCCTAAGGTAGGCCCTGGACAACCCAGAGGGCGGGGTGCAATGTATTTAAAAGGCAGGACATGTACTTTTTAGTTTTACATGTCCTGGTAGTGAAAAACTCCCAAAGTCGCTATTCACTACTTCAAGGCCTGTCTCTCCAATAGGATAACATTTGGATTACCTTATTACATTTAGAAGTGTAATTTCCAATTTGGGAGAGGTAAAACCCCGACGTCTGGTGTCTTTGGAATTCTAATTTAAAATTCTAACTTATGGTGAAGTCTGATTTTAAATTACAATTGTGAAAAAGCCACTTTTAGGAAGTTAGCATTTTCTTGCTTTAGGCATTTGGTGCCTGCTGCCTGTCTCTGATCATATGTCTGGGGTGAGTGGCAGTTGGACTGTGTGTATTCCCCCCTAGACAGGCACACCCAATGGGAGCTTAGGTGTGACTTGATGGGCCATCCTGGCAGGATGTGGAATGCGGCGCTGGACCCAGCCTCACTTATACCTGAATAGACTGTGTCCTGTCCCCGCACAAAATGCTTGCATACACCCTGTAGTGAGTCTGGAGCCATGGCAGGACCTCTGTGCACTTCATAGGCATATCTTTGAAGTCTCCTCCACTTCAAAAGCACAACTTGGTATAAGTGCTAGACCTCTGACACACCACTTCAATACACCTCTGGACACTCTGCCAGGAAGAAGGACTGCTGTGCTGCTAAAAGGACTGCCACTCTGCTGGACTACCACTCTGAAGGAGCTGCTGCCTTGCTGTGCTAACCTGCTGTCGTCTCTTAGAGAGGAAGAACTGGATCTGGACCCCATCTTGAACCCAGGACCCCAGAGTGACTCAAAGGGCTAATCTGCTGGCTTCAGCCTCAGGGACATAACATGTTCCTAGACCCATCTTCAATGAGCTCCTGAGCCCCAAAAGGTGCCTCTCAGGTCCTGGGCCCTTGGAAGTGGTTTTTAAGCTCTTAAAGTCAAGCTTTTGGGTTCTTCGCAAATGCAAACGGGCCCGTTCATACTGGAACGCGCCGTTCGCACAGAGAATCAGCACATGCTGCCTCAAGTTCGTCTCTTCGCACTAGCAAGCATCGTACACCGGCGTAGATCATCTCCGCAAGGCTCCAGCCTGCCCATCCACAACATCCGGCCTGCTCTTCGCGCCATGCTGACCTTCGCCAGTGATGCTCTTCTTGCTCCCGGTGAACTTTTCCCCCACAACGGGACTCTTGCCACAAAACTTTAGGAGGTAAAACTTCAGCTTGACTAACCTGGGACCGTGTCAGACCCACACTCCATCGCAGTCGACCTGAACTTTTGAATTTGACCTGGTCCAGCTGACCAGATATCCCTGGTTGGCACTTTAAGCTTCTAAGCGCTATTTTACAGTTTATTTTTTTTATTCATAATTCCGGTTTTACTTATTGTATTTTTGTCATTTTGGTCTTGTTTGAGTTATAAAATTAAGCTCTATTTTTCTAACCTGGTGTGGAATCATTTTGTGTGGTTTCTTTGCTGTTTGAAGTATTGCACAAATACTTTACACATTGCCTCTAAAGTTAAACCTGACTGCTCTGTGCAAAGCTACGAGAGGGTGCGCACAGGTTAATTTAGGGTGTGCGTGTGCCTTACCCTGATTGGAATTGTGGTTACTGCTTAACCAGGGCTTATACCCCAGTGAACCAGGAACCCAATTTGTGGTCTCACTTTTCACTGTTTAAAAGGCAACCACCTGTTCTATGTTCCATTCAATCTTTGCCCCCTTTCACAAGAAAAGTTTCAGAGGTTCTGTTTTCTCAGAAAAGTATTTCACAAACTTTGCATAATACTCCATAAAGGACCTCAGTTTGTCTGTATTACATGCTTCATGGTCTTTACAAGATCCGCCTTAGGCTTCATTCAATGTGCACACAATGTTTACTCCAAATACTCAATTTCCTCCTTCAAAAAATGACACTTATTCTTACGTAGAATCAACCCAGCTTTGACTAACTTTTCTAACACCTGCTTTAGAATCATGTTGGGTTATTCAATTGAACCACAAAAAATTAAAAGGTCATCCTGGAAGTAGACAACTTGCTTCTGATGGTTTAGAACCTCTGACATTATTCTTTGAAAGATACTCTCAGCCAAAGCCAAGCCAAATGGAAGGCAATTGAACTGAATCACCTCTTGAGTTGTAAAAGCATTCAGTCTGTTAGACTCGGGATGCAACTTGACCTTATAATAAGCACTTTGAAGGTCAAGGTTTGAGAAAAACATCGTGCCCTTAGGCAGTAGAACAATCCTCCACAATATTGGGCAGAGCAAAAACTCCACTGGTGTGTTCTGCTAGAGTGAGCAAAGATACACAATTTGCTATCTGGTTTCTTGGTAATTGCTACGGGTGAAACACACTCTGCAGATTCCACTGGTTCTATTACTTTCTCCTTTATCATATCCTCTAGCATTTCTCTAACTACTTCCCTGAAGGCAGTTGGTATTCTCCTGGGCTTATACTTAACTAGCAGGGCACCTTCTTCAAGATCATTTTGTGTACATACCATTTGAGAGCACCCAAATTCCCTTCAGATACTTCTTTGGCTCTGTCAACAGTTTCTTCCATGCTGGTGTTCTCTACTACCATAATTTGATCCTTGGCATAGGGATCAATTATGATGTGGAGATCATATTGGTGTACCCAACCCAGTATAGCAAGCCCAGAATGAGAAATTCACCTTCCATTCTATTTTCCTTCCACAAATCTTAATATTTGACCACATATCCCAAACCATCAATGTTCCCACCTTAGTATCCTGTAGGATTTATATCTTTGTGAAACAATGCTGTGCTGTCCCATCTTTCCTCACTCAAGGTGTCTGTCTCTATAGTGAACATAGAACTTGAGTTAACCATAACCTGAATATGTTTTCCATTAACCACAAAATATGCATTGGGGGCTAAGCCCCCTTTCCTTTCTTCACTTTCATCAACCACACACAACACCCACTCCAACCATTCTTCCATGGTCTCCACCGATGCAACAGTAGTTCTGTCATTGGCTTACACTTACTGGCAAAATGTTTCTTTCTGCCACACCTTCTACAATCTTTATTTATCGTAAATAATTATTTTGAGTAAGAATTATGAAACATACTTCTACATCATGATCTTCCTTCTTTGTACGTCTGGCTCCAGTTTGCTCTTGCTTGATCATGGAAGACCTCACGCTGGGAAGTTCTTTTGTTCACCAATACTATATCCTCTTTCTCCTATTCTTTCCTATCTATCTCAGCAGTTATTGCAATGTCTTGTCTTTTAGACAAATCTTTAACTTCAATTTCCTTCATACTGGCTTTAGATTCAACAATTTTTGCAATTTCCATCGCTTCCATAAGGGTTGGATTTTTGTCAGCCCAAAGTTGCCTGCGCATTTTTTTATTTTATTTTAAAGATCACTGGACAATCAGTAGATCCTTACTTAGTTCAGATGTCAAATCGCCAAACAGGGCAAGGTCTTTAAGTACCTCACCTGATCAAAAGTGATCACATTGGTTGTAAACCAAAGCTTCAAAAACCCACAAAAAACAGCCCTTTCTCCAGGTTGTTGATACAAACCAGACTTGATGAGATGACTGGCATGGTAAAGTACTGGTGAGGGAGAGCAATTTTGCAACTCATAAACTTTAACAAGTCATCCTGTTCCACTCGTTAATCTCTGTCATTTGTACATTCTGGCTAAACACATTAGCAGAACCCTCCGACGTCTTACATCATATGGTTATGATGTCAGACAGCAGAGGGTGTTTCAGCATAATACTGATTTTACCTTGCAGTTCCGTTTTGAGAGCTGGACAAAAAATGTTTTATAATACACTTAATTTAAATGTCCAAATGTATTAGAGGTGCACCTTCACTATAGTTTACATTGATTCTAGGAAACCTATACTGTTTGCAATAAATGTTATAGCAATGCCCTGTAAATGCATCATTTGACATTGGTAAACATTACTGCTGACAAGCTGCCTGAACCCCACCGGCCTCCCCCATTGCAGAGTGGTAAGTGATGGTACAACAGAGACTAAAATACAATACATATACATTGTTTATCTTAGCTTGCTTGGATTTGAGCTGGCTGGCTTGCAGTAATGAGCCAGTCTGCTCAAAGATGTGTGGCATTGTAATGATGGGAAAACAATTCCTCATATCCAGGTGAAAATGAACTTTAATAGCACAGCTCTGCAGTAGAGGTCTACATTCAACGACCTCTGCAGAATAACTGACAAATATAGAATCTACAATTCATTAACATACACATTCTTACCTTACAATAGATGATGACATATCCACTCCCCACTGCATGCAAGCAGTGGCATCACACATCTTCCCCTTTAAAACATAACATACCATAAAACAACATACAAAACAAACCTTATGATTAAAACAAAACACAAGGCAAAAATCACATAATAACTTTAAGAACTATTCCAAAGTAGATCATTGGAATGTTGAGAGCTACATGGAAGACAATGGGGTAGCTCCGGCTTATAATAGTTGGTATAAGCCCGGAGCTCCAACATTTCAATGTTTGTCTTTGTTTCTCTCTTTTTATTTTAGAACTTTCTACCCTCAGTGGGTGGAATATTCTAATAGCCTTATTATAGCCCTTCTGCCTCGGGCTATACTAGTTGTTAAAGGCCCTCTTCCTCCTTATAGGCCCTCGCTGTGACTCAGGTTCATGGCCTTTAACAACTGGTATAATCTCGGCAGAATCATCCATCTTGTGATCTAATTGCTAAAGCTGGCGTGTCGACAGCTGCTGAGAGTTTCTTCATTACATAGCTTATTGAGATTTTTTCTTTAAAAAAAAAAAAAAAAGGCCAATAGAAGTCTGTTAGGTCCCAAAGTGCACCTACACCCAGGGCATCAATGGCCACGTCTAGGTATAGCAATGCGTGTCATTTTGGCTTTTTGAGATTGCAGACCAAAGAGCCTTGTTCAAAGTATTGGCTACTGAAGACTTTATTTTCTGCCAGGTTTTAATTTATGCCCCTTTCCTGGCAATTGTTTGCTTTACCAGTGTAAACTCTAACCGAATCAGAGCAGGGAAGCTTTGGGGAGGGGAGGGGGGGAGGACGGCGAGCGAGGTGGAATAGGAGTTTTATTTACAGGTCCGCAGCGCCCTGTCTTGTAGAGCTTCGCTTCCAAAAGGTTAAAGCAGAGCAGCTTTGTAATGTTGCAACATCAGAACATAAGTTCCTGGGAAAGCTAGAGAATTATTATTTTGTTACATGCAAATAGAACCTATGGTTTGCTGCTC
This sequence comes from Calotriton arnoldi, assembly GCA_963921515.1. NCBI lineage: Eukaryota > Metazoa > Chordata > Amphibia > Caudata > Salamandridae > Calotriton > Calotriton arnoldi. Next base: position 337,493 of record CAWUFW010009232.1, on the reverse strand, counting down.
TGCTCAATTTAAAAGATTTTCTGAAAGCAAAATGAAACCTGAATGTGCAAAGCTCGTTTAGAGAAAAATAAACCTGTACTTTTCTTATAATGTGGCTTAGTTATGCTAACTAGAGAAAACCTAAATTAGGCACTGTTTTCTAATACTGAGCAACAGAAGTAAATGCTTACTGTTAATGTTGTAGCAGGGGAAGTAATGGTCATCAATGGTATTTTAAAGTAAGACCAACAAGAAGGCTTACTGTGCCAGACAAATACTAATTTTCAGCAGAGACGCCAAAAACTTGAATATCAGTTACCCAACTGAATAAAGGAAGAATTGGAAAACGGAAAATAAACTACTCATTAGGATATAAAGGAAGGGAAGGATCGAGTATGTGTGTGAAGCATGGGCTAAGTGCTGGCCAGGCTTCGAGCGTCATCGACCGAAGGAGGCGGGGTCGGTTCACCCACCTTGACTGGTGAATAACACACAGGTACCAATACATTTAAGTCCCGCATTTTCAGTAACCAACGAGGCTGAGTGTTTATGGCACTGTGCTCCTTTTATGGTTATATACCCTGTGAACAGTAAATTCCTGAAGACAAAATCACTAAGTAGTTTAGAATTTTTAATTGGCAATTGTTTTTCATCTTCCTCACATTATCACGGGAAAGCGAAAGATTAGTTGTACTAAGCCAACCCCAGCCCCTGAGAGTGGCACCCTGCAGTCCTTCTTGGAAAGGGCTGTTGGTGTCATTAACAAAGAGATTGCATCGCCTGAGAGACAGTTATCATTGGATATTAATGACCGCATTTTGATTGTTCTTGGGGACTTGGACCATGGGCTACTGAAGGGGAATTGAACCTAAATTTGATATGAAATGTGAGACTGTGTCCTTGGCCTCCTCTAGTTTGTGTGAACCTGAACCTTCACCCAAGAAGAAAAATAACTGGGTAATCGACCTTTAAAAGCCACGGCGTGTCTGGGTACTTCTCCTGTGGCTAATAATTCTGTGATGCTGAGGTTGAGGAAATGTTTCTACCTGGGACTCTCTTTATGACAAACTGAAGGTCATGATTGAGAACTGTTTGTGCCAGTTATTGGATCATGTGTGTGTAACTGAAGGGGCAATCACCAAACTTGCTGTCCCAACATACACTATCATTCTGACAAGTGAGATGGAGGTTTGCTCCCCTAGTCTGTCTTTAGAAACAACTAGAGGATGTGAGGATAGGGGAGAGGATGTGGCCTAACGGCTAGGGCGGTGGACCTCAAATCTGGGGAACCGGGTTCGAGTCTCGGCAACGATGCTCAACATCCTGTGATTATGGGCAAATCACTTAATCTCCCCCTGCCTAACAAAAATGAATGTGTCCTCGTGTAACGCAACTGGTGCACATGTAAAGTGCTCTGATACCCGATACCTTCGGGTAAAGTTCAGGCTATATAAAACTCTGGTAACAAAAAATACCCTTACTTGTCAACTTAACCCACCTACAGTGCAAACCGCAGGAGTTCCTTCTTCCCTCACTCAAGGGATGAAGGACTATGATACATGCCAGAGAGGACACTGTCACCATGTCCATGCCTCTGGGAAATGGTTTAATGAATGGCCTCAATCTCCATGCCTTAACCTACCACTGGCATCCTGCCCATATATGGTAATCATGGCCAATATACCAACACTTCTAACAAACACCACCGAAATGAACAATCCGTGTAAGAATAAGGTCTGTCGTCGGCTTACTAAGAACAGACTTTAATATTGCTGTCTACGAGAACATTCTATCTATGACAAGAATGGCCTGGGTGGGTTTTTCATTGAAAAAATTCAAGGGAGATTGTGTATGTATAAACATTAAATATCATAAGATGGCCAGAGGTCCCCTTTCACAAAAGGGAGCCCCATTTTGTACAAATGGCCGCATTTGTTTATTATCATTGGATTTTTTATAGCCATTTGCGGGGTGAAAATCTGCCTAAGCTTTTGGGCCACCGAATCCCGCTCACGCTGTCACCATGAACCCAGTCTTAATCCAAAATAGTTTCCAGCCATTCTTTAACCTGAGCTACTTAGATTGAGAGAACAGGAGGGAGGGAACATTGGAGGGTTCCGTTTGTTGCACCACAAATACTCCACTCAGTACTGTCCTGCTGAGACCACTCTCTCACTTAAGTAGCCCAAACATGACTGGTAGCAGGGCAAGAGGGTAGATTTGTGCTATCTATACTAAGGAGGGGAGGAGCCCCCTCACCTCCATCTCCTGAATAGCTCATCTGTGGATCCTCGTTGCCAGTCGTGTCAATATTTTTTGTTGGAAAATTTCAGGTATTGCCTCTAAAATTTCAGATGAGGCCTGGTTATTGTTTTGCTGATACATTCAATATTATCATGCTGCAAGTAACTGGATCACTGAAGATATCATATGGGGTGACTAATTTAGTGACTGTCTGCATGAATCTCCTTCCCCTGTGGTAGAGCTAAGGGAGGTCTTGTGGCACACTTTAGGATTTTTTCTCTTGTTAAGGTTATTCCAGTTCCTCTTTCTCAACATTGCACCCAGTTCTTTTAGTTTATTTGTACCAGACATTTTCATTTTTTCTCTTTTATTTTTATGATGTCCATACAAGAGATAAATGATGTAGTATTGATACTCTAGAGGCGGTAAAGTTCAGGTCAATTTCTACCTTGCAAAGTTTCCACGATATTTTAGAGGGAGATTACAATGCTACGAGGCAGATCTACCATTACAAATGTTTCATCTTCGGACACTATTGAACCTTTATACCCCAAGACCGATGCTAGGGTATCCTCTTTATATCAGTACCGGTCTGATTTTGTTCTCTATAACATTAACGATATCCTTGGTAAAACAGCTAATCAATTAGCGATCTTCAGTGGGTGGGGCCAAGGGACAGTAATTGATTATATTTTTGTCTCATGGTCACTGCATTCCTGAGTTTTGTCAGGGGGAACTAAGGAAAACTGCTATGGTGACCACAACCCTAATGTTTTGGTCTCGGGCCTGCCATCACTCGCTCAGAGGCCACATATGAAGGGCATTGTCAATCCTGTGGCAAAAGACAAAGCATTAGGCTCACCTGGACAACTGCAAACATCCCAACACTCTTTTTAAATAAGATCAAATACAACTTTTCCACACTTAATGCTTGTTTATTATCTGACAGTAGTAACAGCAGGCCTGTTATGGATGCATTTCTAATTGTGGGGCGCAAAATAAGGGAAGCCTTTTGACATCTGTAAAAAGCTTTAAATGGAAGCAACCAAGTTGGTTTGACAAGGCATGTAGGGATCCAAAAAGGTGTCTGCGTGCAGCATTAAATAGAAGTCGATATGAGATTGTTAGATGTAGGGCCAATTACAAACAAACTCATGAAAAGAGGAAATCTGTAATGAAGGAAGAAACCTGGGAGAATTCGATAGCCTCTTGCACCACTAAAGACACGACCACCTTTTGGAAAATAGTCAACTCAGTCAAGTCTGGAAGAGGGCAGCAAGGAGGTTTAGGAACAAACATCAAGGCAGAGCAATGGATGGAACATTTTAAGTTCATTTACCATCTGGAGTCTGTCACTGTGGGGATGGACCAGGTCCTGGTTGATTTTCTCTGTCCCCTACATTCAGGTGTTCCGGCATCTTTGAGATATGGTGTTGGGGGAAATGCTCAAACTCTTTTGCATTAACATGGGGGTCAGATAAGCTGCGTGCTCGTCTCTATTTTGTTCCTAGTTTATATAAACAACCTCACCTCAGTGCCTTTCTGACACAGCAGGGACATGCCCAAAGTACACACTGACCCTGTACCTGCCCAACTGTATGCCGGCAATGCTGTCTTAATCTTTCAGACTCCTGATGGTCTTAAAGGTCTAATCACTTTGTCATATTTATAGAGACAACTTAGACCTAGAAACCAATTATTCCAAGACCCATTATATGTCATGCAGCCCCACAAACTGTAAGTTCAGACCCCTCTTTATTAGAGGGAAGAACACTGGGAAGATAATTACTTCTCTTACTTGGGAATTACATTTGATTCCTTTAGTTCATGATCTCATTTCCTCTGTACTAGATTTTTAAGGTTTAATCAATGTCTTGGTGTCTTTCTTGATCTGGCACATAGTGTTGGAAACTAACCGGTCAAGCCACTACTTGAAATCTATAAGCGCAATGCTTACCTATTTTAACATACTATAAGGGGCAGCCATCTGGGGCTACCTCAAAACACACAGCCTTCAGACTGGAGAAAACCGAGTCTTTTAGGGCAACCACCAAGCAGTTCTCATTATTTTCTGCATGAATAACTAGGTCTAAGCTATGTGGAAGACCCCTACAGACTAGTTCCTTTGCTATTTTGGCTTTCTGTCTGGTTAAACACCCATGCCTCCCTAAACCAACACATAATTGAGGACTCCTTGCCTGTGCCCTAGGATATAAAATTCCCTGTCTTTGGTACATTAAACAAATGGCCAACATGCTCAGCAGACCTGATCGACTTGCATGTCTCCAACAGATTCCCCGGGGTGAGAAAACCTGGGTAAAAGATAAATTTAGTGCACATATGGCATCTTTCCGGGAGGTGGAGGAGTTAAGACAACTGACAATGCAGTATTATGTTATACCACCCTAGATATAGAGCCTTATTTAGTGTTGTTGATAAGTCCCTGGGACATAGCATTGTTAACCAGATTTTATCTGGGGAACATAAGCATCTATCTCAGCTTTTCCTTGGGCTAATACAAGACTGATACATCTTATTTGTCCATGTAATAATCTTCCATGCAGACTTTGTTACACTTCATTTTCTTTTGTAAATGATCTAAACCTTTCCCACGTCGCTTTTTAATTCCTGTTCTTAAAAATCAAGGTTTTTATAAATGTACATTTTAATTTCTAAGAATGTTGTGATGGAGCAAGGTCTCGTAGAAAAGAGACTTGCTCGGAAGCAATCCACTCGTTTAACTCACTAACAAAGTTATTAATAGGTTTCGTGAAAACTAACACGCACTAAATGAACACACAGATTAGGAAAGCTTGCGTATGTGTGTAATAACGCGGATAACAATGAAAAAGGACTAAAACCGCTTTAAACGGGGAAACTGTTGTGCGCATGCTTCAACTACATCTACGTAGGATGACGAACTAACGCTTGGAGGGAAATTCTGGCGCATGAGCAGAAGATACTAAAATGGAGTCTTGAAGACTTGCGTGCATGGCATCTGCTTATTTGAACTGAATCGAGCTATTTAACTAATGCTTAAGCGAAGAAAAGATATTAATAAATAAACTGGGATAGAGTAGAGGTGGGTGGTATACAGTGCAAACACTTTATTTTAGAAAGTAACATTTGTCTTCTGACTTTTATCATTAGTGCGTATTTGGGCCTCTCGTGCACAGCCGAATTGAATGGAGTGACGCGAAGTCTGCGCATGCCTACTGAAGTGAACTATGAACAATGACTGTGCAGTTGAATGGGAGCCAAAGGACAAATGCTACATCCTGGGAACACGATGGTGAAGAGTTCAACAATGAAGAGACACGTTCATAACAGTTTTAAAATGTTTCTACGTTGATACTTTTAGTATATGGGAATAAAATTTATGAATAAAGAATAAGGGGTGGGTTTGTGAACAATAGTTGAACTGATTTTAGTGACATGTAAGCATGGTGTGATGAAGAACCCCCTTGCCTGACCAATCAGATTTCGTATTTTACAATATTGAAACTTTAGTGGATGGAACATGAAGAAACGAAAGGTATAATTAAGATAGCCTTAGTTAGTTAGTTAGGAGATTTACTGGATGATTTTGCTGGGAGAGATGCTGAAGGTGGAAGCTGTACTGGGGAGATGCTGTGAGATACTGGAGTTGCTGATGAAGAGCTGACTGCAGAACTTGAAGAGGAACTTTCTATCCTAATTTAATTAGGTTAGATCTGAAGATTGCGGAAGAATCTCGAGGAGGAAGGGAGTGTCAGAGAGAGGTGCGGCGCATCCGTTGGTATTCTAGAGAGGTCAAGTATCCTGTCCTGATTCCTGTCCTGAAGTCTTTGTCTCCTGATCTATCCCAGGGGACCCTTACCAGCCCTTTGGCCAGGGGGTCGGTCTTCCACACCATCCTTGGTAACTAAAATTTCTCGTATTTGTTAAATGATCTTATCTCTCTGTCCTCTTTTTCTCTCTCTCTGAGTATTGATTATTGCATGAGTCCGAGATATATGTATGATGATTATGAATTGAATTTTCTCTCCATGAATGAAGGTGACTGCACTGTGCTGAGTTTGTTCACATGCATTTAATTTAGATAAAGATTTAAACATTTCCTGAGTCTGTGGTTATTTAATTCTAAATAAATGAAAATTAAGGTTATGTTAATTATCACCATCAACTAGTTCAACTAATGGTCCATCGGCCAGAGGAAAGAACTTGTTGATCAGTGAAGGGTTAGTTATAGACGAACAAAAGGTATTGAATGAACTAATCCTAAATTTAAACGGAAAAACCCCCTTAACCGACCAGCGGTTTTATCCACCGTGAGTTTATGGGCCCAGGTGAGTATATGGTACTAGAGTACCTTTTGTTGGTGAACCGCTGGATCAGTTTTCTGGTAGCAGAGCTATGGTTATTATTGACTAGTTTGGTGATAAAAATTGTTTATTGATTATTGATTTATGTTTAACAAAAGGGTTAGTGTCTTGTTTTATGTTGTTTGAAGCACAGGTACAGAGGTTTCCTGGGCATCCCGGGAATGGAATTTGAATAGCGGGTGGTGATAGAAGCCACACTGCAGAAGGTTACTCGTCTGTTGTAATAACACTGAGAAGCTACGGAGGGCTGGCAGTGTTATATTAGGAACTAAGGGGCATATTATCAAGAACGGCGTTAAAAATTATCGCCGGTTTAGCGGCAGAAAACTGCCGCTAAAGCGGCGATAATGGGCTTGATAATATGCCCTTGAGAATTCCAATAGAAATCCATGTTCTGGTGTGAACATGGGCTTCTATGGAATTCTCCAGGGCATATTATCAAGCCCATTATCACCGCTTTAGCGGCAGTTTTCTGCCGCTAAACCGGCGATAATTTTAACGCCGTTCTTGATAATATGCCCCCATATCGTGTAAAAATAGAGTGCGAATGATAGCAGAGGGTTCGCTGGTGAAACTTTGGTCTTATTTCCCAAAAGGGGTAACATTGAAGAAGTAACAGGTTCTCCCGAGCTTGAATGAAGGGTAAACAGGGGTTTTACTCGTAGTGAAAAGGAGTCTGGAATAAGTTGTAAATCTATCCTTGTTTAGTGGAACAGACAGAGTAGCGCTGTTTTTATGTTGTTACTAACGGATTTTTATGAGAAGATTTTAAAGAAATAAGTTAAAGTATTACCTTGTGAAGGGAGGGTCAGTCACAGGAGTTATACTGACGTCACAAAGAGCTGCGCTGGGATTGGTTGTAACAGCGGGCGTGAGAAAGAAGTACATTGTAAAGGGAGGGTCAGTAGTAAGGAGCAATACTGATGTCACAGAAAGCCGCGCTGGCATTGGTCAAACAACACGCGCGAGCCTGAGTATAGATAGAAGCTGTGCTAGGATTGGTCGAAAAAGAATTGTATATTGAGTCCTGATTTGACTGCTGGTGTGAGCCGTGCTGACATAGGACGGGACGTAGGTAATAGAGTTCGAAGATATACGGAAGACTCTTTCCTATATCGTCCGTCTGAAATGTTTGGAGAACGAAAGAAAATGACGTTAATAAAGAAAATTTAAAATTTCTTTAAGAAAGACAAGCCTGTGAGGACTAGAGAGGAAATTGCTATTCCGCCACCTAAAACGCCTGCTTCATTTATGATGATGGAAAGAGGATATCATACTTGTGTGTGGTTGGAGAATCGGGTGGAGTATACGAAAGGTGATGGTGTTTTGGCTTTTCCAGATCATGGTACTTTTAATGTAAGGATACTTCAGAATTTGAGGAATCGGATGAATATGTTAGAACCAAATCCAAGATTGACACAGTATGAAGCTTTAGAAGAATGGGAGGTTGAGGCATTCTTCAGAAGTGGTCGAAGATTTAGAGGATTTTTGCCTAGGTATTCGTATGAATCACGTGGAGATCAAATGAAGCGTTGGAGAAGAGCTGTAGTGACAGAGGGTTTATATCCAGTATTAATGGCTGAAGAACAGACAGGAAGTAAGTGTAAGGAGAAAACGAAAAACATTAATACGTCAGGAGATGGTGAATCAGATGATGAATTATTGGAAGATATTTTAATTAAAAACCCTCCACCATACCAAGATGAACCTAGTAGAGTCACTCCAAGTGCACCGATGATAGGAATGCATTTAACCCCACAAATTCTACATGATGTGTCAGTTAATAGGGTGTTGCATGATAATGAAAAAGAAGCTTTGAATAAAACCAGGGAAGAATTAGTTCAGAAAATAAGTCAATTAAATTTAAATGCTGAAGCTTTGACAGTTCCAGTAACTATTGGCCCTGTTATCCCATTATATGGAGATAAAAAGGTTTCTCCGAAACCTCAAACTGTGACAATTCCGTTAAGTAATCCCAGAAAAGAAGTAATGGTGTCTGATGATCAGGCCAGTGAGAGTGATTGTCATTTCATTAATGGATCTCCCAATAATGGAACATGTAGCAGAAACTCCAAAGAGAGTTTCACCTGAAAAATTGAAAGAAAAAGGGTCTATGGTCCCTAGAGGAACCGGAGGATCAGCAACAGTTACTCCCGAAGATTTAGAGAGATGGGCACAGGGAATAGAAAAACAAAATGTGCGACCAAAGGTTCTAGATATTAGCAGATTGAAAGTAGATTCGGAAGAAATGATAGCTGGAAATGTGAACACAGAACGATTGAACATTTACGATGATGAGTTGTTATTTTTATGTAAGAGCATAACCAGAAGAGCAAAGGTATTTCATGAGTGGTTAACAGAGGTTGCATCAGAGATTGGAATAGATATAGGAAGATCAAAATTATTGCAGAAACCTTATCGAGTGGAGTTCACTGAAAAAGATTTGGAAAATGTAAATACGTCTGGTAAAAGACTACAGATAAAAGAGTTGATGAACATTTTGCGGAAGTGGGGAGACATTGACAAGTGGAGGATTAGGTGGATAAGAAAGAAAGAGGAAGTACAAGCGAGGGAAGCGTCGTCTGCATTTCCGGTGAGGGAATTAGAAAAGATTGAGAGAATATGTCCAATGAGAGAAGTTCCTGGTGGTGGATATGTACATGTTCCTTGGAGCAGACAGGATATTTTGTCATTTACGAATGATTTCCCTAGGTTGAGAGAAAAACCTGTTGAATGGTATAAACAGGTAGAAAGATTTGTGAAGGTTTCAAAGGTTTTGTTGAAGGATCTGGATGGTTTATTTGATATTGTGGTACCTGCTGATTTATGGACAGAGTGTAAAATCACAATTGATTGGTCGAATGAGGAATATGCAAGAGAATCTAAAAGAGGAGCGCCATCAGAGGAGGTGATGAAGAAATATCACCAGGTGATTACTTTCTTGAAAGGGAAAATCCCTCCTAAAGAAACAGACTGGGTAAAGATAGATAGAACGACTCAGGAGCCAAAGGAGTCTGTACACGCATATTATGAAAGATTGTTGCAGGTGTTCAAGCAGTATAGTGGATTTGAGAACATTGGTGATAAAGATATGGGACACTTTGTATATCGATTTGTGTATGGTCTGAAACCGGAGATTAGTCAGATGATTCAACAGCACATGTTGTGTTGGCAGAGCAAGACAATAGACGAAATCCTGAAATATGCGAAGTATTGTATCGACGACATTGAGGCAAAACATAGAAAGCTAAAAGAGAAAATTATGTGGGCACAGGTAAAATTGGCAGAGCAACAGGAAACAAATTTAATTTCACAAACTGATAATCAGACAAAAGGACAGACTCAGGGTGAACAAGTGTTGAATGGTGGTAAAGGGAGAGGACAAATGAGTAGAGAGGAAGCAAAGAAGAAATTTCCTTGTCATGCGTGCGGAAAGCATGGACATCGGAACAACGAGTGTAAAATTGTCCAGAATAATAATGGGCCAAATCAAAATTTAAATCCGCAGATGTAGAATGAAGTGGTTGTGAATCAGCATCAGCATGAGCAGGTAGTTACTCCACAGTATCAGGTGCCACAAACTCCTATGCCAAACAATGTGAGCATTCGAAAATATAGTGCGAACACCGGATTTCACGGAGAAAGTGGTAAGAATACCTCTGTGGTTTCACAATATTTTTTACAGAATGATGAAGATGAATCGGACTTTATGCAATGACGGTGCCTGAGGGGGGAGGAAGAGGAGTGCGTGCTTGGCGCATCCTTTTCGGTAGATCAGACAGGTCCATTTATTGACGGGAAAGTGGAAGGTAGTGACATCACTTTTCTATTGGACACTGGTGCTACCCGCTCTACCGTGAGAACAGCAGACTTCCCAAACCTACCCCTCTCGGGAGAAACTATCCAAGTTGTAGGAGTGTCAAACAAACAGATTAGAACCCCAGTTACAAAACCAATGGAAGTGCATATTGGAAACTTTAAAGACATGCATCGGTTTGTGGTCTGTGATTCAAGCCCAGTAAATCTGTTAGGGAGAGACTTATTGTGTAAAATGAATTGCACAATCTGTTGTACACCTGATGGTGTTGCTTTCCAAACACCTGATGAGGATGTTGTTTATAAGATGATGTTAGCTAAGCAAGGTACAGAAGTGGATGAAATGTTTTCATTACTAACTGAAAATGAATTACCAGAAGAATTAAGAACCACAGTAAATCCAGAAGTGTGGGACTTTTCAGGAAAAGATATAGGGCTAATGGCGAATGTAGACCCCGTGAAAATAGTGGTAAAAGAAGGTGCAGCTTATCCAAACACACGGCAGTATAAAATGAGTCCAGAAGTGAAAGCAGGAGTTGCTCCAGTAATTAACCAAATGATTGAGCAAGGAATTCTGAAAGAAATAATGGGTAGTCCTTGTAATTCGCCAATTATGGGACTCAAAAAGCCTAGTGGTAAGTACAGGATAGTGCAGGATTTGCGGAAGATTAATAAAATTGTAGTACCTTGTTTCCCAGTGGTGCCAAATCCAGCAGTGATCCTTTATCAAATACCCTGGAATGCAAGTTGGTATACAGTAATTGATTTGTGCCAAGCATTCTTTTCCATACCTTTACATCCAGACAGCCAGTATCTTTTTGCCTTCCGGTTTGAAGATCGTGTTTTGGCATGGTGCTGAGTTCCTCAAGGATACACAGAGAGTCCCTCAATTTTCAATCAGATTCTGAAAAAGTGTCTAGAGTCACTAATTATGCCTGGAAAATCAGTTCTGGTTCAGTACATTGATGACCTATTGGTGGCATCAAAGACACGAGAAGATTGTGTCACTGACACAATTGCATTACTGAACCATTTGGCCAAAGGAGGACACAAAGGGGCCGATTCCGATTTCGGCCGGAAGGGCACCGAACGATGGTCGGAGCCCTTCCGACCGAATCGGAATGTGCCAGCCGGATTCCTTTCTGACCAAGCCATTCCGATGGGCTCGGTCAGAAAGGAATCCGACTCGGATTTCCGGATGGCTTACGACGGGCTCGGAGAGCCCGACCGCCGTCCGGAAATCCTTCAGTACTCCCCCGGCCGCCTCTTCACGACCGAGGGAGTACGATGGCAGTATTTCACTGCCTTTTCGTGCCGGTCTTTCTGGCACAAAAAGGCAGTCGGTAACTGTCTTTGGGGGCCCCCAGTAGGGCCCCCATGGGTGCGAGGCCGCCGAATGGCGGCCTGGGGCACCTATGGTGCCCCTCTGTTGATCCCTGCACCCGGTGGCAGGCACCTTGGGGTGCCGGCCACAGGGTGCAGGGATGAACTGCACCCCTGCTTTTCACTATGCAAGCATGCATTCCGCTCGGAATGCATGCTCCCATTGTGAAGTATACGAGTGCGACCGAACAGGGTTCGGTCGCATCAGTCACTGCAGGCCGTAACCGATGACAGCAGGTCGGTCGGTTACGGCTCCTGGACAATGTCGGACGGACCTGAGTCCGTCCGACATCGGAATCGGCCCCAAAGTGTCTCCAGAAAAATTGCAGTTTTGTCAACAAGAAGTTAAATATTTAGTGCATAAAATAGAAAGAGGAGTTAGAAAAGTGACCCCAGAAAGAATAAAAATAATCAAACAAATGCAGCTACCACAGACACAGAAAGAGATGAGAATGTTTCTGGGAGTGGTTGGGTATTGTAGGCAGTGGATAAATGGTTTCTCCCTGCTGGCAAAGCCTTTGATACAGTTGACCCGGAAAAGAGCGAAAGATCCAATTGATGGGGAATGATGAATGTTTGGAAGCCTTTGTAAAACTGCGAAATTGTTTGTGTGAGGCCCCTGCCTTGGGCATGCCTGATTATTCAAAGGAAATTTGCATTATTTTGCTGTGAAAGAGAAGGTTGTGCACTCTCAGTTCTCACTCAGAGGCATAGATTAAGCCGACGTCCAGTGGCATATTTTTCTGCTACTTTGGATCCAGTGGCTTCAGCTTTACCTGGCTGTTTAAAAGCAGTAGCTGCTACTTGTATGAGTCTGGAGCAAAGTGAATCAATTGTGATGGGACATTCTGTAAAGGTTTATGTGCCACACTCAGTCGAGATTCTTTTAACAAGGACTCGAACACAGTACCTCACGCCTAGTCGGATGTCTAAGTATGAAAGAGTGATTTTGGGAGCAGAGAATGTGACAGTGATAAGATGTACCATAATGAATCCTGCCACATTATTGCCAGACCCATGTTGTGAAGAAGTGAAAGATGAAGTTGATCATGATTGTTTGGATGTGACTGAATTGTGTACTAAGCCCCGCCCAGACATAAAAGAAGTACCCTTGACGGAATCAGATCATGTATTATTTGTGGATGGGTCATGTCTGAGAACTAAAGAAGGAGGGCTAAGTGCTGCATATGCTGTATGTAAAATATCAGGAGTCATTGAAGCATCCTGTTTACCGGGAGTCAAGTCTGCACAAGTAGCCGAATTGGTGGCCTTAACAAAGGCATGCAAAATTGGGAAGAATTGGAGAGTAACCATATTTACGGATAGTCAATATGGTTTTGGGGTTGTGCACGACTTTGGCCAGCTCTGGATGCAGAGAGGATTTCTGACTTCTTCAGGATCTCCGATCAGAAACAGCAAAAATGTAAAGGATTTGTTGGAAGCATTACAATTGCCAAAAGAAATAGCTGTGGTAAAATGTGCTGCACATAGGTCAGGAAATGACTATGTGACGGAGGGTAATAGGTACGCAGACCAAATTGCTCAATACTGTGCAAGAAATACAATGGCCATAAACAGAAAAATGGAAACAAGTGAAACCAGCTGCCAACTTATGTTTTTCTCAGCTCTAGAAACATGGGATGAGGTCAGACAGTTGCAGGAAGAAGTTGAGGAGAAGGAAAAGGAACTCTGGATAAAATCAGGCTGTACAAAAAGTACAGAAGATGAAGTGTGGATATACTCAGATGGCAGACCAGTCATGCCAGATTGTTTGCTTTCTCAAATGGCAAGAGTATATCATGGGACAACCCATATTGGTAGGGATGCAATGATTGGACTATTCAGACAAAATTGGTACAATCCAAAGTTTAGGGTAGTTGCAGAAAGCCTTTGCCAACGATGCTCAATCTGTCAGCAGCAAAATCCAGGCAGGAAAACAGTGGTCAGTTGGGGAAAAATTGGAAAGTCAGAAGGACCATTCACCAGGCTGCAATTAGACTTCATTGAGTTGCCTCCGTGCAATGGATTGAAGTATGTTCTTGTTATAGTGTGCTTATTCTCGAGATGGGTGGGGGCATACCCCACTAGAAGAAATGACAGTATCACAGTTGCTAACTTACTGTTGAGAGAGCTGATACCTCGATTCGGTTTTCCAGTCACTTTGGAATCAGATAGAGGACCTCATTTTAACAATGAGATAATTCGATTAATCTGTGCTGCATTTAACATTGAACAAAAACTGCACTGTGCTTATCGTCCAGAGGCTTCTGGAGTAGTTGAACAGCTTAATGGCACAATCAAGTCAAGGTTAGGGAAGGTGTGGGCATCCACAATGCTAAAATGGCCAGATGCATTGCCTCTTGTACTGATGGGTCTCAGAAGTATTCCTGACAGAAAAACAGGATTGAGTCTTCATGAGATACTCATGGGATGGGCAATGAGACAAGCATATATTCCTGGGAATAAATTGATGAATATAACTGATGATCTGGGATTGGACTATTGCAAAGGATTGGCTGATCTGGTGCGTTCTGTCTCTCATCAGGTCGGAGAAGACGCAGTTGCAAGGCTGCCAAACCAAGCGCATGATTTGAATCCTGGAGACTGGGTGTTAGTGAAGAAACACGCGAGGAAATCGTGTTTAGCACCAAGGTGGGATAAACCACGTCAAGTCATACTGGTCACTACCACAGCAGTGAAGTGTGCAGGTTTACCCAATTGGATTCACGCTAGTCATACCAGAAGAGTTCCAAACCCATCTGAACAGCCAGAGCAGCCACTGATTGAACAAGCTGAGACGTCAGAAATAGTGATAGATTCTGAAAAACAACTATATGACGAACAGCCAAGTACTAGTCAAGAAGAGTGGATACCAGTGATTGACATACCTGAAGTTATTAGCAAAACAAGAAGAAGAATCAAACTAGTGGAACAGGAAGGTAGAAAGGAAAAGACAGGGAAAGAAGAACACACTCGGGTAGAAGTGAACCAAGCTACTCAGAAACCTGAGCAGGGCCAGATAGGAGAAGAAGAACAAGTTCAGGCAGAAGAAGAACAAATCATAATAAGACCTGAACAGGATCAGATAGAAGTAGAAGAACAGGTTCAGGCAGAAGAAGAACAAATTGTAATAAGACCTGAACAGGATCAGAAAGAAAAAGAACAGGTTCAGGCGGAAGAAGATATAACAATAATAAGACCTGAACAGGTAAAGGAAGGAGAAGAAAACAATACAGAAAATACAGAGCAAAGACAATTAGAGAGTGAAAAGGAACAAGAGCAGATAGTGCCCAGATTAAGTGAAAATAAAAGAACCTTAGATGAAGACGGAGAAGGTGAAAGTGCAGTTCAGGTCAAAAGAGTTAGAAAAGGAGATAATTGGCCAGAAGGAGTGAAGAGACTAAGATATTACCTAAGAAAATCAGAAAAGAAACCAGAGCAAGTAAATGAAGTTACGAGTCAGACGCAATCTAAACAAACCTTAGTAAAACTAACGCGAAGAAGCCCAAGATTGAGAATTCTGAACAGAAAATACAAGGCCCCTGAGTGGACCTATGTTATACTAGAGGAATTTGAAAACTTAGATTTACGTGAAGAATCAGAGAGAGTTCATGTTGCACAGATTGATGAAAACAAATTAAGACCTCCTTAAAATAAAGTACTGGATTTTAAGAAAATTAAGATAAAGAAAGAAAAAAAGAGAAAATAAATTTTCTCAGATTAAAATGGCAGAAGTTGAAGTGACCGAACAAAAGAAACGAAATCTGAAACAAAGATGTCTTAGAGTTTGTTTATGTAGTATTTTATTATTAACATTAGTATGGTTATTTCTAACAGTGGTGGTGCCTTTATTAATGGTAACCAGTAACAAGAATAATACAATTATTAATGAAAAAGTAGATGCAGTGAAAGGAACTAAGATAGAATTAGGGAAAATAGATGAGACAATCTATAATCATAATGAATCAGATAATGATTCGTCTTTAAATGTGTTTACTAAATTGTTATTTCAGTACGTTAATACACTGGAGATTAGTAATTGTTATGTTTGTATGAAATTACCCTCATCAGTGTCAGAAGGGGTGACTTATCACCATATACCTTTAACATATGGTGTATCATGTAGTGTTTTATCAAGTTTATTTTACGTAACCGGGAAACTTCAGTATTTTTATTCAAACTTAGATGTAGTGTTTTCAGAACTACCTATTCGAAAGAATATGAATCCAGTATTTAGTAGTAAAGATGCAAAGTTCATGGGCGAATCTTTCTTACCAATGAGCCCAATAGATATAGCACAGGCACATAGAGATAATTTAACATGTATATTGCGTGAAGGAGAAAAAGAATTTTTGAATTTAGTAGAAGAAAGGAGACAGGATTTAACAAAGAAAGCTGCTGAACAGAAATCCCATGTACCTCCATGGGCTGAGAAAGAGGGAAGTTATGCAAAGGGCAAGGCTTATGCTGCAATGTCTCTACAATGATGGTATGCAGTTCCTAATGTCTAAAGCAGGTGGTTGTGATCGATCAAGGGCTCCACATGGTGGTGTAGAGCGAGAAGTCAGGAGGAGAATCTCCTCCTTTCAGAAAAAGACCCTCACACACCCAGACATCTAGGTGTCTTGTTTCATCATCGGGTCTGCTCCTTATCGGGTCGGCGCTGCAATACCCGATTGGCACCCGAGATGGGGCCTTCTTGGCGGAGATCTTTATTCCTTATGCCGTAGGGTGTAGTGCATGTGAGGGCCCTAGAACAGTGTAGGTGATAATGATGTGTAAGTAGGTGTAGTTTAAAATAGGAAGTGATGGTCCACTCAAAACAATTTTAATGAAGTGTGGCCATCACCCTAATTAAAACCAAAAAGAAAACGTGTATCTTCACTCTGAAGTTGTGAGGTTATACGCTTATGACATGGGTCAACATGTTTCTTGCCCTTATTCCAAGTAGATGGCAATTCTTCAGGACCAAAATAGGATCTACCAACACTTTTCGGTGGTGGTCAGTAACTACGTTAAGTGAGGTAATAACCACTCATACAGCACCCTAAAAAGTGGTACCTGTAGATCTAAAAACAACCCAGTTAGGGTCAAGGAGGCACGGCATCAGTACCGGCTGGTGTAGACACTAAAGTGTAGTGTCTGTTCCGTGGGAAGCAGGTCGGCAGTTGTCCTACCCCTCACTCAGCCGGTCCGGGTCTACCGGTTATTACCTCACTTAACGTAGTTACTGACCACCACCGAAAAGTGTAGGTAGATCCTATTTTGGTCCTGAAGAATTGCCATCTACTTGGAATAAGGGCAAGAAACATGTTGACCCATGTCATAAGCGTATAACCTCACAACTTCAGAGTGAAGATACGCGTTTTCTTTTTGGTTTTAATTAGGGTGATGGCCACACTTCATTAAAATTGTTTTGAGCGGACCATCACTTCCTATTTTAAACTACACCTACTTACACATCATTATCACCTACACTGTTCTAGGGCCCTCACATGCACTACACCCTACGGCATAAGGAATAAAGATCTCCGCCAAGAAGGCCCCATCTCGGGTGCCAGTCGGGTATTGCAGCGCCGACCCGATAAGGAGCAGACCCGATGATGAAGCAAGACACCTAGCTGGCTGGGTCTTTTTCCGAAAGGAGGAGATTCTCCTCCTGACTTCTCGCTCTACACCACCATGTGGAGCCCTTGATCGATCACAACCACCTGCTTTAGACATTAGGAACTGCATACCATCATTGTAGAGATATAATTTTGGGCATGTATGCTAGACCTGAGTAAATAACTGCCCTTGTTTCCCTTCCTTTGGATTAACTTATGCTGCAATGTCCCTAGATTTTGTGAAGAAGGGAAAATTCTGCCTCCATAGGTTAAAGACTGATTATAATAAAATGTTCATTGGTTCCAGTGAATGTGAACACAACTTCCTAATTCTAGGGGTATGGGGACTAAAAGGGGGAAACGATCCGGTATTTCCAGGAGTATATTATGTATGCAGGAATAATGCCTATTATAGGTTACCTGCACGGTGGTATGGGAGCAGCTATTTTGGAATAGTATTTCCGAAAATTTACCATGTGAACAGAATCAATGGAATCAATGAAATATCTAATGGACTAACACGAAGAAAAAGAGCTAGCTTTTCAGAAATAGTGGGAGATATATTTGGTGCATTGATACCCTCAGTTGGAGTCATTCTAAATTCACAGAAAATCTGCAAATTGTCAACAGTAGTTGATCGTCTCTCAACTGATACTGCTGGAGGATTCTTAATGATTAATACAGAAATGGTTGCAATGAGGTCTATGGTTTTACAAAATCGTCTTGCGCTTGACATCTTATTGGCAAAAGAGGGCGGAGTCTGTGGTATGTTGAAAATTCAACATTGCTGCAGTTATATTCCTGACAAAAGTCAGGAAATTAAAGGGTATATTGAAAATATTACAAGAATTCATAAAGATTTGGCCCAACTGGAGTTTGACAGTGTATGGGAAAGACTAACAGAAAGTATCACATCAATAGGGAAATGGTTTACTAATTTTGGAAAGAGTTTCTTAGGACAAATAATATTGCCAGTAGTTGTGATAATAATAATAATAGTATTGATAATAATGATCACATGCAAGTGTTACAGAAGCAAGGGAAAAAGAAGGATGCATGTAGAGAGGGAAGGGAAAGGAAAGAAACGAAAAGAGAATATGAAGAAATTCAGTTAGAAGAAATGAAAGGAAAACTATACAAAAAGATGAAATATTTAGAAGGAGAAGAAGTAACTGACTTAATGATGAGAGAAGAAGGAGAAAACTGAGAATTATTAAAGTTGGCATCTGGGAAGGGATGGGTAATTTTGTGATGGCTCAAAAATGCCATCAGAGAGGGGATTGATGGAGCAAGGTCTCGTAGAAAAGAGACTTGCTCGGAAGCAATGCACTCGTTTAACTCACTAACAAAGTTATTAATAAGTTTCGTGAAAACTAACACGCACTACATGAACACATGGGTTAGTGAAGCTTGCGTATGTGTGTAATAACGCGGATAACAATGAAAAAGGACTAAAACCGCTTTAAACGGGGAAACTGTTGTGCGCATGCGTCAACTAAACCTACGTAGGATGACGAACTAACGCTTGGAGGGAAATTCTGGCGCATGAGCAGAAGATACTAAAATGGAGTCTTGAAAACTCGCGTGCATGGCATCTGCTTATTTGAACTGAATTGAGCTATTTAACTAATGCTAAAGCGAAGAAAAGATATTAATAAATAAACTGGGATAGAGTAGAGGTTGGTGGTATACAGTTTATCATTAGTGCGTATTTGGGCCTCTCGTGCATAGCCGAATTGAATGGAGTGACGCGAAGTCTGCGCATGCCTACTGAAGTGAACCATGAACAATGACTGTGCAGTTGAATGGGAGCCAAAGGACAAATGCTACATCCTGGGAACAGGATGGTGAAGAGTTCAACAATGAAGAGACATGTTCATAACAGTTTTAAAATGTTTCTATGTTGATACTTTTAGTATATGGGAATAAGATTTATGAATAAAGAATAAGGGGGTGGGTTTGTGAACAATAGTTGAACTGATTTTAGTGACATGTAAGCATGGTGTGATGAAGAACCCCCCTTGCCTGACCAATCAGATTTCGTATTTTACAATATTGAAACATTAGTGGGTGGAACATGAAGAAACGAAAGGTATAATTAAGATAGCCTTAGTTAGTTAGTTAGGAGATTTACTGGATGATTTTGCTGGGAGAGATGCTGAAGGTGGAAGCTGTACTGGGGAGATGCTGTGAGATACTGGAGTTGCTGATGAAGAGCTGACTGCAGAACTTGAAGAGGAACTTTCTATCCTAATTTAATTAGGTTAGATCTGAAGATTGCGGAAGAATCTCGAGGAGGAAGAGAGTGTCAGAGAGGGGTGCGGCGCATCCGTCGGTATTCTAGAGAGGTCAAGTATCCTGTCCTGATTCCTGTCCTGAAGTCTTTGTCTCCTGATCTATCCCAGGGGACCCTTAGCAGCCCTTTGGCCAGAGGGTCGGTCTTCCACACCATCCTTGGTAACTAAAATTTCTCGTATTTGTTAAATGATCTTATCTCTCTGTCCTCTTTTTCTCTCTCTCTGAGTATTGATTATTGCATGAGTCCGAGATATATGTATGATGATTATGAATTGAATTTTCTCTCCAATGAATGAAGGTGACTGCACTGTACTGAGTTTGTTCACATGCATTTAATTTAGATAAAGATTTAAACATTTCCTGAGTCTGTGGTTATTTAATTCTAAATAAATGAAAATTAAGGTTATGTTAATTATCACCATCAACTAGTTCAAGTAATGGTCCATCGACCAGAGGAAAGAACTTGTTGATCAGTGAAGGGTTAGTTATAGACGAACAAAAGGTATTGAATGAACTAATCCTAAATTTAAATGGAAAAACCCCCTTAATCGACCAGCGGTTTTATCCACCATGAGTTTATGGGCCCAGGTGAGTATATGGTAGTAGAGTACCTGTTGTTGGTGAACCGCTGGATCAGTTGCGTATGACTACGATATGTTATTTTGTTGGTCGTTTTTATTAAAATCTGCAGTTGGTCACAGTAAATCGTTGCTTATTAACCACGTTAGGTCTTATTTATCGACCTGCAGTTTTTATAAAAATCTTCTTTATATCTGTTGACTAACGTTGATGACACTAACGACCAAGGCATAGTTGCTACCCCTCTGGTTTTTGATTTAGCAGAAGTACAGAGGGTCCATGGGTGAATGTAGCAGTGGTATGGCTCCAAGGCCCAGACAGGGTACCAGTCAATGTTTTCATGGACTGTCAGGCTTTATGGGCTCCCTTGCTTATGAATGTGTTCAACGCCATTGCTAGGGTAGGTCCACTGGCGACATGGGAAAAAAATCCATCATCATTCAAATCTATACAAAGGGAGATAAGTCACATCCAAAGAACTACAGACCCATATCATGACTTGATTCTGCCATTAAGGTAATGGGTCATGTTCTGTTGCATAAACTGGAGGACTGGACTATGGTTAACAACCTCATAGTAGACACCCAGTACCAGTCGCGGCCGGCATGACTTGAGCAGTGGGGTTTGCTCAAGTTCGCGGGGGGAGGCGGGGGGCTGCTTAATGAAAAAAATATTAAAACGTACCTTCCCTGGTCCCGTGACATCGCGGCTCCTGGCCGGGTCCCATTTTCCTGCTCTCCTATGGAACAGGAAGCAGGCAGCCTCCCTCCCCTCCGCCAATCACAATGCTGCAAAGGCAGCGTTGTGATTGGTGGGGACTGCTCCCAGCCAGCCGTCTATGGGGAGGCCATTTTCTCAATGTAGGCTGCATGCAGCCTACATTGAGAGAAAAGTCAGATTGCGCATGACTGGTTTGGTCGGCCCCAGAGGGCTGACCAAACAGTCAGGGCCCACAGCATTGGGCAAGCTACTACTCTCCGACCCGCCCGCCCCCAACCAGGCATACCCTTCTGCTTTCTCACAGTGCGAGAAGCAGAAACATAAAATGGTATTTAAAATCCCATTTTATGTTTCTGCTTCTCGCACTGCGAGAAAGCAGTGGGGCGACGCTCCTCCGCCCTAATGGAGGAGCCGCCCCTGCCCAGTACGGCTTTAAGCAGGGGCTAGGCACTATCAATCAATGCCTACATTTGAGTTTACTAATAGACAAATATGCTGTGGCCAAGAAAGGTTCTATTTTCTTGGCGTTTATGGATCTAATGGCTGCGTTTGATTGTGTTTCGCACTGCAAGCTTTGGGCTCCCATGTCTGAGATGGGTATAGAGGATGCTATTACTACCTTCATTAGACAGCTGTACTCTGAGATGAGCGCCTCTGTGCGCTACGGCCGGGAGGGCAAAGAACAATGCTGTTCAAGATCAAATGGGGGGTGAGGCAAGGGTGCGTCCTTGCCCCCTTTCTCTTCTCCCTGTATACCAACAGAGTAAAAGCAGCCCTCGTGGGGAAAGCCAGAGATGTTACGTACATCAGCACAGATCCCCTCCCAGTACTCCTCTATGTGCACGATGCTGTGCTCGTGGCAAGGACTGGACGAGCACTGCAGGGTCTAATAGAGGACTATACTGATTTTATGAAGGAGTTAGCCCTACAGGTCAATGAGAGCAAAACTTTCACTCTGACCTGTGGGAGAAGACCAAAGAAGCGGCCTGTCTTCTCCATCAACAATCATAGGGTGTGTGACGCCACAAGCTTCTCATATTTGGGTATCCTCTTTGACGCTAAGTACTGTTGGAAGCAGATGGTGTCTAATAGAGGTGCCATGTTAGAGAAGACATTTCTGGCTGCTGAGTTTCAGCAAGAAATTAGAGATGAAACTTGTGCACGAGTTGGTGACCATCTATGTAGCTAAATCTGTGGCAACAACTGTATACGGAGCAGCCTTCTGGGGCATGGTGGATGTTTATGAGATAAAATGTCTTGAGGATGCTTTTATAAAAAAACCTCTTAGCACTCCCACACAGCTGCTCTAACACAGTGTGGCATAATGAGACAGGACTTCCTTATATTACGGATAACATTAAGCTAGCCCCATTGTTGCTTTGGCATTCAATCTGGACAAGGGAAACTGCATTACTAAATCAATGAGTGCTGGAGGATTGTCTAAAATTACAATCGGCACTTGATATACCTTGGATTTCATATGTCAAAGTAACTCTGGTGGAAATAGGTCTCTTATCTTTTCACCTCACCATTTTCATGTCTATCATGCATCAAGTTTAAGCTGAGGCAGACATTTCTGGTCAAAGCTGGGTCAAGAAGATTGGAGTCTAATAAGAATAAAACTGCAGGTGTTTCTTATGACTAATCCCCTCATATGTAGGCTTGCAACCCTATCTGTCTGCTATCCAGAATCCGCAGCATCGCTTTGTGCTTACAAGATTGTCTTAATTATCTACCATTAATGCTGGGCGACCCTGAAAAATGCTATTCTCTGAAGGAGCTAGGTCCCTGCCCGTGTGATAGAACTTCCACTCAAACCAATCTGCACATCTTGTTTCTCTGTTTGTTGTATGGGAACCACAGAAAAAAAAATATTGTGCCCCTTCTCAAAAGATATAACTTCAGATAGTGTAGACCTGCCTTGTCCTATTTGCAACAACTTGACGGCCCTTTGGTCTGTCAGACTGTTGTACACTTCATCTGCCAATGCCTAAGGTTCAGAAAACATATCCTGTCATGAATGGGTATTAGAGGGGACGCCACTGTGATTGCACTTTATATGTTTGGCACTTTAAGGATTTATATGCACTTTATATTAATGCACCTATAGTAACTGCGAAACCTAGAAAGGTGCTATATTTTATTGTAATAGCACAGCATTCTTAAAGAAGGGTTTGCCCAGTGCAGAAATGTAATTTAAAAAAATCATATGTCAGACCGTGGCACCCTCCAACTGGCAATGTCTAAGGTTAAGAAGACGTGCTCAGTCACAAAGGGTTGCCAGAGGGGGCGGCTTTGTGATTTCACTTTGTTTGTCTGGCACCTTAAGAACACTATGCACTTTATACTAACACACCTACTGTAATTGTGGATCCCAGAAAGGGGGCACGTCTTAGTGTAATAGCGCAACAATTTTAAAGAATTTTACTGTTTTTTTGCAGAATGTTTCTTTTTTCGGATGTAACTTTTTAAATCTCACTGTTTTAATTGTATATATACCTCATGAGGTTTTTTATGTATGATTTGTTATCTCAGAGTGTGGTGTGGGCCTTCCAAGAAGCTTTCATCGCGCAGGGGGTCTTTATGTAATTTTCCGGGGGTAAAATAAATTAACTTAAAATGTATTTTGACACTTGTTTTAACTGAACATGCACTATGCTACGGAATCGTAGCGAAATAAAGTTTTTACTGACTGACTGTATTGATTAATCTTGTACTTTAATGGTTATTTATCATTAATCGATTAAAGAAAGAATCAAATTGGATCATTGTCTTTGAATGTCTTCTTATGAATGTACCCTGCCAATGAAATGGTAAAACAGCATCACACAAGTAGTTTTACAGCTAAACTGATAATGTACTGAAATGAAAATATGAGTGCACATATGTAAGAATATGTAAACAAATTGAACTTATGCTAATAATGTTTTGGACTTGCCTTGTATATCAGAAAATACAGTAAGTTGGGTGGTTTGGTTGAAATTCTGTCAGTTTTACATGGAAATAGGACATATTTCAAACATAAACATAGGAAATCAGAGCGGTTTTAAATGTGTACCTATCGTCCAAGTTAATATTTCTCTTGCTGCTGATGTATTTTTGAAAAATCTTTAATAGTTAATTTGTAAAAGAACCAGATGTTGTTTTCACGTATGCCTCAAAAATATTTTGACTTACTGTGGACACCTGTTTAACATTTTGCACTTACATAAAGGAAATGTCAACACAAATCTTCATGTTAAAAAATGCAAACTTTGCCAGAATGTTTAAAACATGTAACATTCTGTGTGTGGACACGGATCAAATGCCACAGGAAATAACAATAAAGGCCTCTTTTTGTTGCTTATCTCGCACGTGAACAGCTTCTAAGTTATTTGGGGGTGCAGAGGCACCTCGTGGTACCCTCATTCTGGCACCACTCTGTGTGTGATAAAGTTACAATAGAAGTATCAGTCTAATTCAACCTAAAGAATAAAAGTATCTATGTAATTTCAGAACATTTTAGATACGTACAGTTTACAGGCTTTGTTTCCGTCTAAAACTATTTTAGTGAAAACTCAGATTTTGTTATACCTTTGATTGGAAGGGGCATTTCAATAAAAATGGCTGGGTATAAACATTTGTGTTGAGAAACTGCATTTAAATTCTATTTTCTAAAATACTCTTATTTTCGAATTACTTTTAAGTTTAACTCTAAGTTCAGCCCTTACCCTTAATCCTAGCACCAATCACCAACTTCTCAGTAGTGCAGGAACTATTTCCAGAGGGGCGGTGGGGGTGCTGCTGTTAATGTAACATCACTAAAGTCATAGCAATTGTGAAAACTCTAAATGTCACACTAAAAACAAGTGTAGCAAATGTACCACGCCGATTCAGCAGGAGAGTGGTAAGGGTGAGTTATGTAGCCAGTGTTACATTTTGGGGCACTGTTGTGGTTGTGCATTTTCAGTAGAAATGGCCACTTAATTTGCAAAGCCATGCAGTTTTACTAGTAAAACTATATAACACACAAACGCCAAT
This sequence comes from Calotriton arnoldi, assembly GCA_963921515.1. Lineage (NCBI taxonomy): Eukaryota > Metazoa > Chordata > Amphibia > Caudata > Salamandridae > Calotriton > Calotriton arnoldi. The sequence continues at coordinate 312,484 of CAWUFW010009232.1, read as the reverse complement.
GTGTGAAAATCGGGTTTAAGCGTATATTTATAATTTGTGCATCACCAAGTAAAGTGTCTTGATTTGTTTTGATCCTTTTAAAATCTCTGTTTTCATTACACTTCACATCTAGAAAAACCATGTGCTTCATTTTTTCTCTCCTAATTGCTGATATATTTTGAAATATGTGTATAGTTCATTTACAAGTATTTAAATGTTGTTGTGTGTTGGAAAAAAAAAGCTGGCATCTGACAGCTTTTCCTTTCACTTCCTATACCCCAGCAAGATTGTCACCTGGGTCACTTTTACAAAATCCTCTCACTTTGATGTCAGGGAAATAAAAGCAAACACCAATTTCTGAATAAGCAGCAATCTCAAGGCATAGCATGACATTTGACCATTGTCTCTGAGCACATAGCAAATTAATATGACTGTAATCACAATTTTGTTCCATCAAATTGACAGCCATTAGTTTTCCTTTCTTTTTATTGCTGTTTTTATGTTTCACCATTCACATGTGTGACCTATGAGCATTGCCCCAACACTGCACTTGATGTTGTAGCATGTTAATATTTGTTTTTGCCATACACTAGTGTTGATTGTACCACACAAGTCATTTACTTACCTTTTCCATGTTAACAGCTCCGTCTTGTTGCTGCTGATGTTTCGCATGCCCTTGTTGTGTTGGGGGGTGTTCTGTCTTGTTGCTAGGGATACGCTGTCCATTTTGCTGCAATTGCAGCCCTCTCTTGTAGCAGGAAACATAGATCTCTTGTTTCTGTAGTTTTAGTTCTCCGGTTTTATTAAGGATGCAATTGTCCTTTTTGTTATGATACTTCTTCCGTGCTACATTAGACAGTGCTGCCTTGTTACTGAGGTAATCATTCTCAAACGTGCTATGGGCAGTTTCTTTCCTTTTTATTGGTAATTTCTTGTTTATTGCTATTGACACCTCTTTCTCCCTCATTTTGCTATTAGACACAGTTGTTCCTTATTATTCAGGACAGTTATTCCTTGAAGCCATCGGCACAGCTCTGTGTAGAATCTAAAATCAGTGTGGCAGTGGCCAGCAACAGCATTCCACCATCCTGTGTGTATTTCTATACAATGACAATCTAGAATTATCAGTTGTTGCTGTGGATACCAGATGGTGTGTCCTGTGCTTCACTAGGTGTCTCATCCCTGACTGACCTTTTGAGTTATGGCCATGAGGGGCCTCCCTTCCTTGTTGCTTGTGCAGGGTAAGTGCTCGCTTGTTCTCACTGCCCTCTTGTTGCTAAGGCACAATACAATACACCCAACCTTCCTGTACGTACAGTCCTCCCTTATGGCTTGTTCAGAGGCCGCACACTTTTCAAGCTATAAGTTCAGACGTCTCTTGTTGCAATGGGAATGGTGCATAGTTGTGACAAAGTGTGCATCTCTTGTTGCTGGTGTATAGTGCCCGCTTGATGGTGAGAACACAGCGCACCCATGTTGCCATGGGTGAACCTTCTTTGCTCGCGGTTGCAGAGCTCAATGCCCTCTTGTTGCTATGGCCAGTTTTGTTGCCATGGGCATAGAATTCCCTTTTTAGGTCGAAGCCTACCAGACAGAACAGCTGTCTGGTTTGCTGACGACATCTTGGGGACATTTGGGAGCTTACCTGGGAATGCATTTCGTCCATTGCTTTCCATTGGTTTTGTGATAGATAGATAGATAGATAGATAGATAGATAGATAGATAGATAGATAGACTTTATTCGAATTTTCAATAAAAACCATAAAAGTATACAAATCCAGCCAAATTCATATACAATAAAAATACAACTTAAATATATTACAACATGATAAATTAGCACTATCGAAAAAATTATTAAAAATAGATCAGATCAAATAAAAACGTAGCTGAAATACAGGATGCACCCTACAATAGACATTTCCAAATACATGTGCAAAAAACGTTGCCTCAAGCTATCAAAGGTCTTATTGCCATGAGCTCAAGACTTCCGCTAAAATTCGTGTCACATGAAAACAGATCTTAGTCGATAACAGAAGCTGCAAATATAAAAATGCAGGTCTAACCGGTTTAAAATTCATGGCAAACAAAAGGGGCCTTATAAATTTGTGACGGAGAGAATTAAATTTCAGACAGATGAAAACAATGTGCATGGTGTCACAAACTGAGGATCTGTCACACACACATGCTGGTAAGTCTGAGCTTTTATACCATACCCCATTAGCAAACATCAGCTAGACCAAGGTCCTTCTGATGGAGCAAGGTCTCGTAAGAAAGAGACTTGCTCGGAGGCAATCCACTCGTTTAACTCATTAACAAGTTATTAACCATGTTTTGTGAATAACTAATACGCACCACATGAACACGCGGGTTAGTGTAGCTTGCTTATGTGTGTACTAATGCGGATAACAATGAGGTCGGACTAATACCGCTCTAAACGGGGAAACTGTTGTGCGCATGCGTCAACTGCATCTACGCAGTATGACGAGGTAACGCTTGGAGGGAAATTCTAGCGCATGAGCAGAAGACACTAAAATGGAGTCTTGAAGACTCGCGTGCATGGCATCTGCTTAGCTGAAACGAAAACAAGCTATTTTACTAATGCTAATGCGGGAAAAGTATTAATAAGAAAAGGGAAATAGAGTAGAGGTGGGAGGTATACAGTGTGACCATTTATTTTGTGAAATTAATATTTGTCTTTCTGACTTTATTATTAGTGCGCATTTGGGCCTCTCACGTATAACTGAATTAAGCTGAGTAATGACACGACTGCGCATGTCCACTGAAAGTTAACCCGGAATGATGACTTGGAGTGTTGAACAAGAGCCAAGGTCGCAGATGATGTGCCCTGGGAACGGATGGTGCAAAGTTCAGCGAAGAGAACTCTGATTCATAAAGTTATAATAATGTTGCAAAATAAAATATGGATATGTATGGGAACTCAATGCATGAATACAAATAAAGGGGATGGGTTTGCGAACAATAGTTGAACTGATTTTGATGACATGTAAGCATGGTGTGATGGAGCTTCCCCCTTGCCTGACCAATCATATTTCGTATTTTTACGATATTGAAACTTTAGTGGGTGGAACATGAAGAAACGAAGGTATAACTAAGGTAGCTTTAGTTAGTTAGTTAGCGCGAGAGATGCTGAAGTCAGGGATCGAGATGCTGTGAGTCGGAGATGCTGTTGCTGGGAGAGATGCTGTGAGATGCTGATGAAGAACCGAATGCAGAACCTGAAGCAAAACTTTCTATCCTAATTTAATTGGGTTAGATCAGAAGGTCGCGGAAGAATCTCGAGGAGGAAGAGAGTGGCAGAGAGGGGTGCGGCGCAATCGTCGGTATTCTAGAGAGGTCAACTATCCTGTCCTGAATACTGTCCTGAAGTCTTTGTCTCCTGACCTATCCCGGGGGACCCCTACCAGCCCTTTGGCCAGGGGGTTTGGTCTTTCACACCATTCTTGGTAAATATAATTTCATGTTATTTGCAGATGTTCTTTTCTCTCTGTCTTCTCCCTTTCTGAGCATTGATCATTGTATGAGTCCGAAGTATATGTTTGATGTTTAATCAATTGAATTTTCTCTCCTAAGAAAGATGGTGACTGCACTGTATTTTTGAAATGGTTCACATGCATTTAATTTAGATAAAGATTTTAAAACTTCCTGAGTCTGTGATCATTTATTCTAAATTAAAGAATTGTTAAGAATTATGTTAATTATCACCATCAACTAGTTCAACTAATGGTCCATCGACCAGAGGAAAGAACTTTTTGATCAGTGAAAAGGTTAGTTAGGAATAAGAAATAACTAATCCTGAAATATGAAACTTTAACTAAACCAGCGGTCTACTCAGTTGTGTGTGTTTATGGGCCCAGGTGAATATTTGGTAGTAGAGTATCTGTTGTTGGTATACCGCTGGATCAGTTTTCTGGTAGCAGAGGATGGTTATTATTGACTAGTTTGGTGATAAATATTGATTATTGATTATTGATTTATGTTTTAACAAAAGAGTTAGTGTCTTGTTTTATGTTGTCCAGAATCCAGGGAAAATGAATAGCTGGTGGTGACAGAAGCCACACTGTAGTGAGGTTACTCGTCTGTTGGAATAATACTGAGAAGCTATGTAGGGCTGGCAGTGTTAAACTAGGGACTATTTCGTATAAAAGTAGAGTGCGAATGATAGCAAAAGGGGTTCGCTGGTGAAACTTTGGTCTCATTTCCCAATACGGGTGACACTGAAGAAGTAACAGGTTCTTCTGAGCTTGAATGAAGAGTAAACAGGGGTTTTACTCGCAGTAGAAGAAGAGTAATCTTGAAACTCAAGAATAAGTTGAAATCTATCCTTTTGTTTAGTGGAACAGACAGAGTAGCGAATGTTTTTATGTTGTTATTAACAAAGAATTTAATGAAAAGTATTAAGAAATAAGTTTTTATATTACCTTGTGAAGGGAGGGTCAGTCGCCGGAGTTATACTGACGTCACAGAGAGCCGCGCTGGGATTGGTTGAAACAGCGGGTGTGAGACAGAAGCAGATTGTAAAGGAGGGGTCAGTAGTAAGGAGCAATACTGACGTCACAAAAGACCGCGCTGGCATTGGTCAGACCACGAGCGTGAACTTGAGTCTGATTGGCTGATAGATAGAAGCTGCGCTAGGATTGGTCGAAAAAGAATTGTATGTTGAGTCCTGATTTGACTCCGGGTGTGAGTCGTGCTGACATAGGCCGAGACGTAGGTAATAGAGCTAGAAGGTATACGGAAGACTCTTTCCTATATCGACCGTCTGAAATGTTCGGAAGACCAAAGAAAATGACGTTAATGAAGAAAATTAAAAATTTCTTTAAAAAAGACAAGCCTGTAATGACTAGAGAGGGAATTCCCATTCCGCCACCCAAAACACCTGCTTCATTTATGATGATGGAGAAAGGATATCACACGTGTGTATGGTTGGAAAATTGGATAGAGTATACTAAAGGTGATGGTGTTTTGGCTTTTCCGGAGCATGGTACTTTTAATTTAAAGATACTTCAGAATTTGAGAGATCGAATGAATGTGTTAGAACCAAATCCTAGAATGACACAGTATGAAGCTTTGGAAGAATGGGAAATTGAGGCATTTGATCGTGAGAAATTCAGAAGTGGTCGGAGATTTAGAGGATTTTTACCTAGATATCCGTATGAGTCAAGGAGAGATCAGATGAAGCGTTTGAGAAGAGCTGTGGTAACCGAGGGTTTATATCCAGTATTAATGGCTGAAGAACAGTTAGGAGGAAAATGTAAAGAGAAAGCGAAACACATGAATACGACAGGATATGGTGACTCAGATGATGAACTATTAGAGGATATTTTAATTAAAAACCCTCCACTGTATCAAGAAGAACCTAGTAAGGTTACCCAAAGTGCACCAGTGATAGGAATGCCTTTAACCCCACAAATTTTACATGATGTGTCACTTAATAGGATGTTGCAGGATAATGAGAGAGAAGCTTTGAATAAAACTAGAGAAGAATTAGTTCAGAAAGTAAGCCAATTGAATTTAAATGCCGAAGCTTTGACAGTACCAGTGACTATTGGTCCTGTAATCCCATTATATGGAGATAAAAAGCCTTGCCAGAAACCTCAATTCCGTTAAACAGTCCCAGAAAAGAAGTAATAATTACAGATGATCAGGCCAGTGAAAGTGAATCAGTTATTTCACTAATGGATCTCCCGAATGTAGAACATTTAACTGAAACTCCGAAGAGAATTATACCTGCAAATTTGAGAGAAAAGAGATCTTTGGTTCCTATAGGAACTGGAGGTTCAACAGCAGTTACTCCTGAAGATTTAGAGAGATGGGCACAGGAAATAGATAATCGAAACCCACAATCAAAGATTCTAGATATCAGTAGATTGAAAGTAGAATTGGAAGAAATGATAACTGGCAATGTGAGCATAGAAAGATTGAACGTTTATAATGATGACGAGTTGTTATTCTTATGTAAGAGTATAACCAGGAGAGCAAGAGTATTTCATGAGAAATTAACAGAAGTTGCTTCAGAGATTGGAATAGATATAGGGAAATCGAAAATATTGCAGAAACCATATCGAGTAGATTTTACTGACAAGGATTTAGAGAGTGTAAATGCTTCTGCTAAGAGACTACAAATAAAAGAGTTGATGAATATTTTGCGAAAATGGGGAGACATTGACAAATGGAGAATTACGTGGATAAGAAAGAAAGAGGAAGTTCAAGCGAGAGAAGCATCATCTGCATTTCCAGTGAGAGAATCAGATAACATTGAGAAAATGTGCCCAATGAGAGAAGTTCCTGGTGGTGGATATGTTCATGTCCCTTGGAGTAGACAGGATATTTTGTCATTTACGAATGATTTCCCCAGATTGAGAGAAAAACCAGTCGAATGGTATAAACAGGTGGAAAGATTTGTGAAGGTTTCAAAGGTTTTGTTGAAGGATCTGGATGGTTTGTTTGATATTGTGGTACCTACTGACTTATGGACAGAGTGTAAGATCACAGTTGATTGGCCAAGTGAGGAGTATGCTAGAGACTCAAAGACAGGAGCACCCTCAGAGGAGGTGATGAAGAAATATCACCAAGTAATTACTTTCCTGAAAGGGAAAATCCCTCCTAAAGAAACAGATTGGGTAAAGATAGATAGAACAACTCAAGAGCCAAATGAGTCCGTACATGCATATTATGAGCGATTACTGCAAGTATTTAAGCAGTGTTGGACTTGGCCCTTTTTGCAGGGTCATCCCTGAACTTTTTGCCTTCCTCCTGTACTTTTTCTGACCTGTTTTTGTTGGTTTTATGACTCTGGGCACTTTACCACTGCTGATCAGTGCTAAAGTGCATATGCTCTCTGTTATACATTGATGTATGGATTAGTGACTCCATGATTGGCTTATTTGGTTTACTTGTCAGACCCTAGTACAGTGCACTGCGTGTGCCCAGGGCTTGTAAATCAAATGCTGCTGGTGGGCTTGCAGCACTGGTTGTGCCACCCACAGAAGCAGCTTGTAAAGTGTGTCTCAGGCCTGCCATTGCAGAGCCTGTGTGCAGTCTGTGACTGCCATGTTGACTGGACAAGTGCACCCACTTGCCAGTCCCTAAACCTTCCTTTTCTTCATATCAGACACCCCTATGGTAGGCCCAAGGGCAGGGTGCATTGTAAGTATAAGGTAGGACATGCCCTGGTGTGTGTGGCATGTCCTAATAGTGAATTACAGCCATTTTTGTTTTTCACTATTGCAAGGCTACCTGTTCCCCATAGGCCAGAATGGGCAGTTTGATTATAACATCTTATAATCCTAACTGACCCAGGGAACGTGGTAGAAAAACGAATTTAGTATGCTTGAACTCAGAATGATAAAATACATCTTTTAGTGAAGTTGGTTTTAACATTCTGTGTTTGAAAATACCACTTTTAGAAAGTAGGTATTTTCTTGCCTAACTGTCCAAGCCTGCCTCTGCTAGGTTGTGTATTCCATGTCTGGTTTGTGAGTGACAGGGGCTGGGGCTGGGGGATTCCAGGAGACAGGGTGAGTCAGCACAGGGCTGAATAGAGAGATCTACATGTAGAGTGGTGGGAGGAGTTGCACCTGGGACCTGAATAGGGCTGTGCCTTCCCTCCACAATGCTGGCTCCACCTCCTGTGGTGCGTCTGATGTCCCTGGCCCACACTGTCAAAGGAAAGAAGGAGTCCTGTAAACAAAGTGCTCCAGAACTGACCAGAACTGGTTTTGGACTAGGTACAGACACTCTCTGCCTTCAGAGACAAAGGATTTTGGTGTATAAATACTGGGGCCCTGACCCCAAGACTTTAGATCACTTTTGGGAAACAAGAAGAACCTTTGCTGAGGAGAGGAACCAGAGAAACTGAGGAGGAGACTATCCCTAGCTGAGTGCTGTTTGGGGGATTGGCCTGCAGTGGTTGACTGACTGCCAAAGAAAGGAGAAAGGAACTTTGTGCTTTTCAAATCAACTTGTAAAGGATCTCCAAGTGCTTGAGATAGAGCTTGCCTCCTGCTGAAGTCTCAGGGACAACAGACTTCACCAACCAGCTCCCCTGCCTTCCCTTGCTGGGAATTGAAGTGCCTGCTGTTGAGCTGGGCCTTCTGAGAGACTGCGTGTCGCTGGGAGCTGGAATCGCGACTCAAGACAAAGAAACGTGTCGCCGCCGCAGCCGTTGTCGTCGCATCACCGGAGAAGAGTGTCGCCGTCGCAGCAGACGCCGTCGCATCACCGGAGAAGCGTGCCGCCGCTGTCGCTGTCACCATCGCATCACCCGAAGCGCCTCGCATCACCGGAGAAGAGTGTCGCCGTCGCAGCAGATGCCGTCGCATCACCGGAGAAGGGTGTCGCTGCCGCAGCCGCTGTCGTCGCATCGCTGAGAAAGCGTGCCGCCGCTGCCGATGTTGCATTGCATCACCGAGGCGCCCCGCATCCCTGGAGAAGAGTGTCGCCGTCGCAGCAGACGCCGTCGCATCACCAGAGAAGTGTGTCGCAGGGCCTGTCGCGGCTCAGAAGAATCGTTGAGTACCCGCACAGCCGCGGGCGTGCCCGCATCGTGTCGCATCAAGAAGAAGACGCTATTTTGTTTCATTGCACCGGATCTTCATCGCATCACGGCACTGCTGGTCGCATCGCCACGGAAGCGCAGTAAGAAACCGATGCATCACCTCCCCACGCTGAGAAGAACCGACGCATCACCGTCCCCTGCGCAGCAGTAGGGAACCGACGCATCACCGTTCTTGCGTGTAAGGAACCGACGCATCACCTTCCCTGCAACACGTTCGTTGTATAGCTTTACGCATCCAAAGGTACATTGAACTCAAAGTGTTGCATTTTACATCTAAAGAGAACTAAGCTATTTCTACCATTTTTGAAGTACAGTATTGTGGATTTTTGTCGTTTGTGGTCTTGTGTTAAGTCTATATAAAAAATACTTATTTTTGATATACAACCTGTGTGGTGTCCATCTGTAGTGTTGTCACTATATTACTGTATGTGTTCACAAATGCTTTACACACTGCCTCTGAGATAAGCCTGCCTGCTCGTGCCAAGCTACCAAGGGGGTGAGCAGGGGTTATTTTAGGATTGTATCCCCCTTACCCTGAGTAGAAGCAAGGGTCCCTATTTGGACAAAGGTACCTACCTCTGCCAACTAGAGACCCCCAGTTCTAACATTGGTGGTCAGCGGTGAGGATTTTGGACTTGCATTTGTGACTCATATACAGTGATTGGTGGGCACTACTAGTGAGTGCAGACCAAACGCAACCACATACATTTTGGTAGATTGTTTTTCCTGGGATTTCCTATTTTTGCCAAGAACTGCCAAGTTTAGTCACCATGAGTAAAGCAGCATCCATCGCATCTGTGGATTATGATTTTGAAGAGGAGAAACTAGAAAGCTACAATGTAAAACAGCTAAAGCACTTCTGCAGGAAATTTAAAGTTGCTATGACCGGTCTCTCCAAGAAGGATGAGTTCCAAAAGGCGCTGAGGGCCTGGAGGGAAGCAAGGAGCACCCCTGAGCAAGAGGAGGGGGCCGAAAATGCAGATGAGCAGCTGGAAGGGCTAGTGGGTCCAGGGGAGAGGAGAGTAGCTTCCCCAGCAGGTAGCAGTGTTTCTGCCTAGGGCATATCCCCAGAAGAGCTGGAGGACAGGGAGAAGAGTAGGATGCATGAGATGGAGCTGACCAAGCTCAAGTTAAGTGGGCAGTTAGAGAATAAGAAATTGGCCCTAGAGGAAAAGAGGATGCAACTGGAGCATGAGTTGAGAATGAGGGAGCTTGATTTAGAGCTCGAGAGGCTTGAGGCCATGAGTGTCTCAGCCCAGCAACAAGAAATGTGTGTAGCTCAGAGAGGGAGCCTTGCTGAGTTGGAGGTGGAATCCAGCTCAGATGGTGGCAGCAATATTGAGTTATCCAGTGCTGAGGGAGTAGTACACACGCCCAGAGATGTGGCGCCTGACTTGGAGGGAGTTGATTTATGCCAGGAGGTTCAAGGACGTAAGGTAGCTCCGGTGGTGCACAGTGTCCCTGAGATAGATTGGGGAACTGGCCCAGGGGTTCATGGTCCTAGTGGTGGGAGGGACACTCTACTGACTCTAGATGAGAGGTGCAGGGAGAGGGGTTCCCCCAGGATTGAAGTCCTGGTGTGTGTGTGAAGACCACCCAGAAGAGTGTGGTTTGTGTGACAGAGATAGTCAGATACTGTCTTTCCAATCTCAAGAGAGTGCTGTGGAGTACGGGTGCGAGGCACTGGATGGTGAGGTAAAGGATAGTTTGGTTAACCCTTATAAGGGGCTGTGTGATCCAATTGTGGGAGAGCATATTGTAAGTCCCTGGTTTCCAGAGCTATGCCAACACCTGTTGAAGAGTGAATTCTCTGACCCCAGGGAGCTCACCAAGGAGGCAGACCTCTGGCTGCGTGTTAGAGGATCTGAAGAGGTATCTGGGGGTGATCCGAAAGAAAGTGGCTCAGGCTTCTCCCAACCAAGTGAGGTGGGGGAAGAGGTTCAGAGTAGCCCAGCTAGGTCCCAGTGTAGTGGGAGGGGTTTAGGGACTCACGTCCTGTCTCAGTGGAGAAGGAGTGAGTGTGGGGCTGCGTGTCCCAAGGTGCCCGAAACACAGTCTCAGGGCCTGGATGGTTCTTTAAGGGAACACCAGGTAGGGAGCCTAGGCTGTCCTGATGGGCCGCCCGTTGAGAGGATACCCTAGTGTCTGGGGAACTGGGAGTGTCTGTAAGCAGGCCTCCATCAGTTCTGGTGTCTGGCAGTGCAACTCCTAAGTGGAGGGTGCAGAAGTCCAGAGTGAGGGGTGAGAGGGGGAGAGAGTCCCCAGTGGAAGAACCAGTGGGTCAGGGGCCAGCCAGAAGGGCTGAGTCACCGGTGAATGACCATGGTGACACCACTTCTGTCCTGGGGGATCTTCACGTGCTGTCAGATGGACAGGGGTCGGGAGATCTGCGCCAGGCAGACTGTCACATGACACATGAGTTGTGTGTCACCCTCGGGGGGGGCATAGGTGCTCCCAATGAAGTCCTGGTGCTCCGGGCAAGTGTTCAACGACAGGGGTTGGTCCCTGGGTTGAGAAGCCAGGTTCAGGTGTTGTCTGACCTGGAGGGTGGGACAACTGTAAACAGTGTCCTGACCAGTTCGTCTTCTGGGGGTACCGCTCCTGATAGGAGGGAGCAGTACTCTGGAAGGGGGTGCAGAGGGAGGGAGTCCTCGCCTCTGACCCCGGTTCAACTGGAGGGTTTAGACCCTAGGTTGGAGGGCCAGGTTCGGGGTGTCCCCCCTGACCTGGACGCCCAGTTGCAGGATAGAACCCCTGAACTGGTGGGCGAATTGAGCAGGACACCTGCCACAGGTGCCCTGGCAATTCTGGAAGGGGGTACCACTCCAAGTGGGAGGGTACAGAGCCCCGAGGAGGAGGAGGACCGGGTGCCAGGCCAGCCGCCGGGTACAGGCCCGGGGCTGGTAGGTCAGTGTCAGGATGTCATACCTGACCTGACAGGAGGGAGAGGGGACAAAGGGTGCCAAGCACCTGGGGCTACTGCCCCCCGCTCTCTGACGCCACAGAGGTTTGAGAGCCCTAAGAGGCATAAGGCCTGGGTCTCATCACTGACTACGGTCAGTGGCCACTGTGGCTTGCTGTCTGTCTGTTGGGACACACCTGTGAGCAAGTTAAGGTTAGGTGCTGCACAGGTGGGGTCCACAGGTGAGGAGAAGGGTTCCCCATGGATTAGCTTGGTGGGCCCTGAGAGTATGGACAGAGGGATCCAAATAGGTTCAGATTGGCGTAGAACTGGAATATGCCCCTGCTGTTGCGGGCCAGGGTCCAGGTTCTATCGCCCAAAGCAGGGAAGCCCATCAAGGTAGTGATTGGTCTATCCTGCGTTTTTGGCTGGAAGGGGGTTGTGTTGGACTTGGCCCTTTTTGCAGGGTCATCCCTGAACTTTTTGCCTTCCTCCTGTACTTTTTCTGACCTGTTTTTGTTGGTTTTATGAATCTGGGCACTTTACCACTGCTGATCAGTGCTAAAGTGCATATGCTCTCTGTTATACATTGATGTATGGATTAGTGACTCCACGATTGGCTTATTTGGTTTACTTGTCAGACCCTAGTACAGTGCACTGCGTGTGCCCAGGGCTTGTAAATCAAATGCTGCTGGTGGGCTTGCAGCACTGGTTGTGCCACCCACAGAAGCAGCTTGTAAAGTGTGTCTCAGGCCTGCCATTGCAGAGCCTGTGTGCAGTCTGTGACTGCCATGTTGACTGGACAAGTGCACCCACTTGCCAGTCCCTAAACCTTCCCTTTTCTTCATATCAGACACCCCTATGATAGGCCCAAGGGCAGGGTGCATTGTAAGTATAAGGTAGGACATGCCCTGGTGTGTGTGGCATGTCCTAATAGTGAATTACAGCCATTTTTGTTTTTCACTATTGCAAGGCTACCTGTTCCCCATAGGCCAGAATGGGCAGTTTGATTATAACATCTTATAATCCTAACTGACCCAGGGAACGTGGTAGAAAAACGAATTTAGTATGCCTGAACTCAGAATGATAAAATACATCTTTTAGTGAAGTTGGTTTTAACATTCTGTGTTTGAAAATACCACTTTTAGAAAGTAGGTATTTTCTTGCCTAACTGTCCAAGCCTGCCTCTGCTAGGTTGTGTATTCCATGTCTGGTTTGTGAGTGACAGGGGCTGGGGGATTCCAGGAGACAGGGTGAGTCAGCACAGGGCTGAATAGAGAGATCTACATGTAGAGTGGTGGGAGGAGTTGCACCTGGGACTTGAATAGGGCTGTGTCTTCCCTCCACAATGCTGACTCCACCTCCTGTGGTGCTTCTGATGTCCCTGGCCCACACTGTCAAAGGAAAGAAGGAGTCCTGTAAACAAAGTGCTCCAGGACTGACCAGAACTGGTTTTGGACTAGGTACAGACACTCTCTGCCTTCAGAGACAAAGGATTTTGGTATATAAATACTGGGGCCCTGACCCCAAGACTTTAGATCACTTTTGGGAAACAAGAAGAAACTTTGCTGAGGAGAGGAACCAGAGAAACTGAGGAGGAGACTATCCCTAGCTGAGTGCTGTTTGGGGGATTGGCCTGCAGTGGTTGCCTGACTGCCAAAGAAAGGAGAAAGGAACTTTGTGCGTTTCAAATCAACTTGTGAAGGATCTCCAAGGGCTTGAGATAGAGCTTGCCTCCTGCTGAAGTCTCAGGGACAACAGACTTCACCAACCAGCTCCCCTGCCTTCCCTCGCTGGGAATTGAAGTGCCTGCTGTTGAGCTGGGCCTTCTGAGAGACTGCGTGTCGCTGGGAGCTGGAAGCGCGACTCAAGATGAAGAAACGTGTCGCCGCCGCAGCCATTGTCGTCGCATCACCGGAGAAGAGTGTCGCCATCGCAGCAGACGCCGTCGCATCACCGGAGAAGCGTGCCGCCACTGCCACTGTCACCATTGCATCACCCGAAGCGCCTCGCATCACCGGAGAAGAGTGTCGCCGTCGCAGCAGACGCCGTCGCATCACCGGAGAAGAGTGTCGCTGCCGCAGCCGCTGTCATCGCATCGCTGAGAAAGCGTGCCGCCGCTGCCGCTGTCGCATCGCATCACCGAGGCGCCCCGCATCCCTGGAGAAGAGTGTCGCCGTCGCAGCAGACGCCGTCGCATCACCAGAGAAGCGTGTTGCAGGGCCTGTCGCGGCTCAGAAGATTTGTTGAGTCGCCGTCGGGCGTGCCTGCATCGTGTTGCATCAAGAAGAAGACGCCATTTTGTTTCATTGCACCGGATCTTCATCGCATCACGGCGCTGCTGGTCGCATCGCCACGGAAGCGCAGTAAGAAACCGACGCATCACCTCCCCATGCCGAGAAGAACCGACGCATCACCGTCCCCTGCGCAGCAGTAGGGAACCGACGCATCACCGTTCTTGCGTGTGAGGAACCGACGCATCACCTTCCCTGCAACACGTTCGTTGTATAGCGTTACGCACCCAAAGGTACATTGAACTCAAAGTGTCGCATTTTACATCTAAAGAGAACTAAGCTATTTCTACCATTTTTGAAGTACAGTATTGTGGATTTTTGTCGTTTGTGGTCTTGTGTTAAGTCTATATAAAAAATACTTATTTTTGATATACAACCTGTGTGTTGTCCATCTGTAGTGTTGTCACTATATTACTGTATGTGTTCACAAATGCTTTACACACTGCCTCTGAGATAAGCCTGCCTGCTCGTGGCAAGCTACCAAGGGGGTGAGCAGGGATTATTTTAGGAGTGTATCCCCCTTACCCTGACTAGAAGCAAGGGTCCCTATTTGGACAAAGGTACCTACCTCTGTCCAACTAGAGACCCCCAGTTCTAACAAGCAGTATAGTGGTTTTGAGAACATTGGTGATAAGGATATGGGACATTTTGTGTATCGGTTTGTGTATGGTTTAAAACCAGAGATTAGTCAGATGATTCAGCAGCACATGTTGTGCTGGCAAAGCAAAACAATTGATGACATTTTTAAATATGCCAAGTATTGTGGAGATGACATTGAGGCAAGACGTAGAAAATTAAAAGAGAAAATGATGTGGGCACAAGTAAAATTGGCAGAACAGCAGGTGAATAAATTAAATACCCAGACTGATAATCAGATGAAAGAGCAGAGTCAGAATGATCAAGCGGCGAATGGTGGTAAAATAAGAGGACGAATGAATAGAGAGGAAGCGAAGAAGAAGTTTCCTTGTCATGCGTGCGGAAAGCTTGGACATTGGAAGAACGAGTGTAAGAGTATTCAGAATAATAATGGGCCAAACCAAAATTTAAATCCACAGATGCAGAATGAAGTATTTACGAATCAACCGCAGCAGGTAGTTACTCCACAGTATCAGGTGCCACCAGCTCCTATGCCAAACTTTGTGGGTACTCAAAAATACAGTGCGAACACCGGATTTCACGGAGAAAGTGGTAAGAAAAATTCTGTGGTTATACAATATTTTTTACAGAACGATGATGGCGAAATGGACTTTGTGCAATGACGGTGCCTGAGCGGGGAGGAAGAGGAGTGCGTGCTTGGCGCATCCTTGCCGGTAGATCAGTCAGGTCCATTTGTTGATGGGAAAGTTGAAGGTAAAGACATCACTTTTCTATTGGATACTGGTGCTACCCGGTCTACTGTAAGAACAGCAGACATCCCAAACCTACCCCTCTCGGGAGAATCTATCCAAGTTGTTTGAGTATCAAATCAACAGATTAGAACCCCAATCACAAAACCAATGGAGGTACATATCGGAAATTTTAAAGATATGCATTGGTTTGTAGTTTGCGATTCCAGTCCAGTAAATCTACTGGGAAGAGATCTACTGTGCAAAATGAATTGCACGATCTACTGTACACCAGATGGTGTTGCTTTCCAAACCCCTGATGAAGATGTTATATATAAAATGATGCTAGCTAAGCAAGGTACAGAAGTAGATGAGATGTTTTCATTGATGACTGAAAGTGAATTGCCGGAAGAATTGAAAACCACTGTAAATCCAGAAGTGTGGGATTTTACAGGAAAAGATATTGGGCTAATGTCAAATGTAGATCCAGTTAAAGTGACTGTGAAAGAAGGTGCAGTTTATCCAAACACACGACAGTACAAAATGAGTCCAGAAGTGAAAGCAGGCGTTGCTCCAGAAATTGACCGAATGATTAAACAAGGCATTTTAAAAGAGATAATGGGTAGTCCTTGTAATTCGCCAATAATGGGACTTAAAAAGCCTAGCGGGAAATACAGGATAGTGCAGGATTTGAGAAAGATCAACAAAATTGTAGTGCCTTGTTGCCCAGTAGTGCCAAATCCAGCAGTGATCCTTTATCAGATACCCTGGAATGCAGGCTGGTTTACAGTAATTGATTTGTGTCAAGCATTCTTTTCTATTCCTTTGCACCCAGACAGCCAGTATCTCTTCGCCTTCAGGTTTGAGGATCGTATTTTGGCATGGTGCCGAGTTCCTCAAGGGTACACAGAGAGTCCCTCAATTTTCAATCAGATATTGAAAAAGTGTCTGGAGTCATTAGTTAAGCCCGGGAAATCAGTTCTGGTTCAGTACTTTGACCTATTAGTGGCATTAAAAACACGAGAAGATTGTGTCACTGACACAATTGCATTACTGAACCATTTGGCCGAAGGAGGACACAAGGTGTCTCCAGAAAAATTACAGTTCTGTCAACAAGAAGTTGGATATTTAGGGCATAAAATAGAAAGAGGAGTTAGAAAAGTGACACCGGAAAGAATAAAAATAATCAAAGAAATGCAGCTACCTCAGACACAGAAGGAGATGAGAATGTTTCTGGGAGTGGTTGGGTACTGTAGGCAGTGGATAAATAGCTTCTCCCTGCTAGCAAAACCATTGATACAATTAACTCGGAAAAGAGCAAAAGATCCAATTGATTGGAATGATGAATGTTTGGAAGCCTTTGTGAAACTACGAAACTGTCTATGTGAGGCCCCTGCTTTGGGCATGCCTGATTATTCAAAAGAATTTGCGCTATTTTGTTGTGAGAGAGAAAATTGTGCACTTTCAGTTTTAACACAGAGACATGGATTGAGCCGAAGTCCAGTGGCATATTTTTCTGCCACCTTGGATCCAGTGGCTTCAGCATTACCTGGCTGCTTAAAAGCAGTAGCTGCTACTTGTATGAGTCTGGAGCAAAGTGAGTCAATTGTGATGGGACATTCTGTAAAAGTCTACGTTCCACACTCAGTTGAGATTCTTTTGACAAGAACGCGAACACAACATCTCACTCCTAGTCGGCTGACTAAGTATGAAAGAGTGATTTTGGGAGCAGAAAATGTGACAGTGATAAGATGTACAATAATGAATCCTGCCACATTATTGCCAGATCCATGTTGTGAAGAAGTGAAAGACGAGACTGATCATGATTGTTTGGATGTGACTGAATTGTGTACTAAGCCCCGCCCAGACATAAAAGAAACACCATTGAAGGAATCTGATCATGAATTGTTCGTGGATGGGTCATGTCTGAGAAAAGAAGGAGGAGAGTTAAGTGCTGCATATGCTGTATGTAAAATAACGGGGGTCATTGAAGCATCCTGTTTACCGGGAGTCAAGTCTGCACAAGTAGCGGAATTGGTGGCCTTAACAAAGGCATGCAAAAAGGGGAAAAATTGGAGAATAACCATATTTACGGACAGTCAATATGGTTTCGGGGTTGTGCACGACTTTGGCCAACTCTGGATGCAAAGGGGATTTCTGACTTCTTCAGGATCTCCTATCAGAAACAGTAAAAATGTAAAGGATTTGTTGGAAGCATTACAATTGCCAAAAGAAGTAGCAGTTGTTAAATGCACTGCACATCAGTCAGGAAATGACTATGTGTCGGCCGGTAATAGGTATGCAGACCAAATTGCTCGATACTGTGCAAGAAATACAATGTCAATTAACAGAAAAATTGAAACGGGTGAAACCAGCTGCCAACCTATGTTTTTCTCAGTTCCAGGAACATGGGATGAGATCAGACAGTTACAGGAAGAAGTTGAGGAAACGGAAAAAGAAATCTGGATAAAATCAGGTTGCACAAAAAGGACAGAAGATGAAGTGTGGGTGTACTTAGATGGCAGACCAGTCATGCCAGATTGTCTACTCTCTCAAATGGCAAGAGTATACCATGGGACAACACACATCGGCAGGGATTCGATGATCAGATTATTTAGACAGAGTTGGTACAATCCGAAGTTTAGGGTAGTCGCAGAGAGCCTTTGCCAAAGATGCTTAATCTGTCAGCAGCAGACTCCAGGCAGGAAGACAGTGGTTAGTTGGGGAAAGATTGGAAAGACAGAAGGACCCTTCACCAGACTGCAGTTAGACTTCATTGAGTTGCCTCCTTGCAATGGATTGAAATATGTACTTGTCATAGTGTGCCTATTCTCGAGATGGGTAGAGGCATACCCCACTAGAAGAAATGACAGTCTCACAGTTGCTAAACTACTATTGAGGGAGTTGATACCTCGTTTCGGTTTTCCAGTCACTTTGGAATCAGATAGAGGACCTCATTTTAACAATGAGATAATTCGATTAATCTGTGCTGCATTTAACATTGAACGAAAACTGCACTGTGCTTATCGTCCAGAGGCTTCTGGAATAGTTGAACAGCTTAATGGCACAATCAAATCAAGATTAGGGAAGGTGTGTGCATCCATAATGCTGAAATGGCCAGATGCATTGCCTCTTGTACTGATGGGTCTCAGAAGTGTTCCTGACAGAAAAACTGGATTGAGTCCACATGAGGTACTCATGGGAAGGGCAATGAGACAAGCATTTATTCCTGGAAATAAATTAATGAATATAACTGATGATTTGGTATTGGACTATTGCACAGGATTGGCTCAAATGGTGCATTCTGTCTCTCATCAGGTCGGAGAACACGCAGTTGAAAGGCAGCCAGACCAAGCGCATGATTTGAATCCTGGAGACTGGGTGTTAGTGAAGAAACACGCAAGGAAGTCGTGTCTAGCACCCAGGTGGGATAAACCACGCCAAGTCATACTAGTCACTACCACAGCAGTGAAGTGTGCAGGTTTACCCAATTGGATTCATGCTAGTCATACCAGAAGAGTTCAGAGCCCATCTGAACAACAAGAGCAGCCACTGACTGAACAAGCTGAGATGTCAGAAGTTGAAAGTTGTGAAGCTGAAGAATCAAGAGTAATAGATTCTGAAAGACAACTATATGACGAACAGTCAAGTACAAGTCAGGAAGAGTGGATACCAGTAATTGAAATACCTGATGCTGTTGTCGAAACAAGAAGAACAACTGAATTAAAGAGACAGGAAAGTAGAAAGGAAAAGACAGGGAAAGAAGAACACACTCAGGTAGAAATAAACAAAGCTATTCAGAAACCTGAGCAGGGAAAGACAGATTTAGAAGAACAAGTTCAGGCAGAAGAAGAACAAATTGAAATAAGACCTGAACAGGAACAGATAGATCTAGAAGAACAAGTTCAGGCAGAAGAAGAACAAACTATAATAAGACCTGAAAAGGTGCAGGTAGAGGAAGATCCAAATACAGAAAATACAGAACAAAGACAATTAGAAAGGGAAGAAGAACAAGAACAGATTGTGCCCAGATTAAGTGAAAATAAAAGAACCTTAGAAGAAGACAGAGAAGGTGAAAGTGCAGTTCAGATCAAAAGAGTTAGAAAAGGAGATAATTGGCCAAAAGGAGTGAAGAGACTAAAATATTACCTAAGAAAATCAGAAAAGAAACCAGAGCAAGTAAATGAAGTTTCGAGTCAGACGCAATCTAAACAATCGTTAGTAAAACTTACACGAAGAAGCCCAAGATTGAGAATTCTGAACAGAAAATACAAGGCCCCTGAGTGGACCTATGTTATACTAGAAGAATTTGAAAACTTAGATTTACGTGAAGAATTAGAAAGAGTTCATGTTGCACAGACTGATGAAAACAAATTAAGACCTCCTTAAGATAAAAGACTGGATTTTAAGAAAATTTAGACAAAGAAAGAAAAAGAGAAAATAAATTTTCTCAGATTAAAATGGCAGAAGTTGAAGACACTGAAAGACCGAAACAAAGTTTAAAAAGAAAATGTTTAAGATTTTGTTTATGTAGTATTTTATTAGTAGTATTAGTGTGGTTATTTTTAACAATAGGAGTACCTTTGTTAATGGAAACAAGTAACAAGAATAGTACAACTATTAATGAGAAGGTAGATAGAATAAAGGGAACTAAAATAGAAATAGGGGTAGAAGATGAGATAAACTATCATAATGAATCAGATAATGATTAATCTTTAAATGTGTTTACTAAATTGTTATTTCAGTACGTTAATACAATGGAGATTAGTAATTGTTATGTTTGTATGAAATTACACTCATCAGTATCAGAAGGAGTGACTTATCACCATATACCTTTAACATATGGTGAATCATGTAGTGTTTTATCAAGTTTATTTTACGTAACAGGGAAACTTCAGTATTTTTATTCAAACTTAGATGTAGTGTTTTCAGAATTGCCTATTAGAAAGAATATGAATCCAGTATTTAGTAGTAAAAATGCACAGTTCATGGGTGAATTTTTGTTTAACAATGAGTTTGATAGACAAAGCTCAAGCACACAAGGATAACCTAACATGTATATTACGTGAAGAAGAAAAAGAGTTTTTGAATTTAGTAGAAGAAAGGAGACAGGATTTAACAAAGAAAGCTGCTAAACAGAAATCCCATGTACCTCCTTGGGCTGAGAAAGAGTGAATTTATGCAAAGGGCGAAGCTCAAGCTGCGATGTCCCTAGACTTTGTGAAAAAGGGAAAATTCTGCCTCCATAGGTTAAAGACAGACTATAATAACAATTTTATTGGTTCCAGTGAATGTGAACACAACTTCTTAATTTTAGGAGGATGGGGACTAAAAGGGGGAACCGATCCTGTATTTCCAGGAGTTTATTATGTATGCGGGAATAATGCCTATTATAGGTTACCTGCAAGATGGTATGGGAGCTGTTATTTTGGAATAGTTTTTCCAAAAATATACCATGTGGACAGAATCAATGGAATCTATAAAATATCTAATGGACTAACACGGAGAAAAAGAGCTAGTTTTTCTGAAATAGTAGGTGATATATTTAGTGCATTGATACCCTCAGTTGGAGTCATTCTAAATTCACGTAAAATTTGCAAATTGTCAACAATAGTTGATCGTCTTTCTACAGATACTGCCGGAGGATTCTTAATGATTAATACAGAGATGGTTGCAATAAGGTCTATGGTCTTACAAAATCGTCTTGCTCTTGATATTCTATTGGCAAAAGAGGGTGGAGTCTGTGGTATGTTGAAAATTCAACATTGCTGCAATTACATACTGAACAAAAGTAAGGAAATTAAAGGGTATATTGGAAATATTACAAGAATGCATAATGACTTGACCCAACTGGAGGTTGACAGTGTATGGGGAAAATTAACAAAGAGTATAACATCAATAGGGAAATGGTTTACTAATTTTGGAAAGAGTTTTCTAGGTCAAATAATATTACCAGTAGTTGTGATAATGACAATAGTAATGATAATAATGATCACATGCAGGTGTTGCAGAAGCAAGGGAAAAAGAAGGATACATACAGAAAGGGAAGGAAAAGAAACGGAAAAGGGAATATGAAGAAATTCAGCTAGAAGAAATGAAAGGAAAACTATACAAAAAGATGAAAGATTTAGAAGGGAAAGAAGTAACTGATGACATAAAGAGAGGAGAAGGAGAAAACTGAGATGTGCTAAAGTTGGCATCTGGGAGGGGATGGGTAATTTTGTGATGGCTCAAAAATGCCATCAGAGAGGGGATTGATGGAGCAAGGTCTCGTAAGAAAGAGACTTGCTCGGAGGCAATCCACTCGTTTAACTCATTAACAAGTTATTAACCATGTTTTGTGAATAACTAATACGCACCACATGAACACGCGGGTTAGTGAAGCTTGCTTATGTGTGTACTAATGCGGATAACAATGAGGACGGACTAATACCGCTCTAAACGGGGAAATTGTTGTGCGCATGCGTCAACTGCATCTACGCTGTATGACGAGGTAACGCTTGGAGGGAAATTCTAGCGCATGAGCAGAAGACACTAAAATGGAGTCTTGAAGACTCGCGTGCATGGCATCTGCTTAGCTGAAACGAAAACAAGCTATTTTACGAATGCTAATGCGGGAAAAGTATTAATAAGAAAAGGGAAATAGAGTAGAGGTGGGAGGTATACAGTGTGACCATTTATTTTGTGAAATTAATATTTGTCTTTCTGACTTTATTATTAGTGCGCATTTGGGCCTCTCACGCATTACTGAATTAAGCTGAGTAATGACACGCCTCGCATGTCCACTGAAAGTTATCCCGGAATGATGACTTGGAGTGTTGAACAAGAGCCAAGGTCGCAGATGATGTGCCCTGGGAACGGATGGTGCAAAGTTCAGCGAAGAGAACTCTGATTCATAAAGTTATAATAATGTTGCAAAATAAAATAAGGATATGTATGGGAACTCAATGCATGAATAAAAATTAAGGGCATGGGTTTGCGAACAATAGTTGAACTGATTTTGATGACATGTAAGCATGGTTTGATGGAGCTTCCCCCTTGCCTGACCAATCATATTTCGTATTTTTACGATATTGAAACTTTAGTGGGTGGAACATGAAGAAACGAAGGTATAACTAAGGTAGCTTTAGTTAGTTAGTTAGCGCGAGAGATGCTGAAGTCGGGGATCGAGATGCTGTGAGTCGGAGATGCTGTTGCTGGGAGAGATGCTGTGAGATGCTGATGAAGAACCGAATGCAGAACCTGAAGCAGAACTTTCTATCCTAATTTAATTGGGTTAGATCAGAATATCGTGGAAGAATCTCGAGGAGGAAGAGAGTGTCAGAGTGGGGTGCGGCGCAATCATCGGTATTCCAGAGAGGTCAACTATCCTGTCGTGAATCCTGTCCTGAAGTCTTTGTCTCCTGACCTATCCCGGGGGACCCTTACTAGCCCTTTGGCCAGGGGGTTTGGTCTTTCACACCATTCTTGGTAAATATAATTTAATGTTATTTGCAGATGTTCTTTTCTCTCTGTCCTCTCCCTTTCTGAGCATTGATCATTGTATGAGTCCGAAGTATATGTTTGATGTTTAATCAATTGAATTTTCTCTCCTAAGAAAGATGGTGACTGCACTGTATTTTTGAAATGGTTCACATGCATTTAATTTAGATAAAGATTTTAAAACTTCCCGAGTCTGTGATCATTTATTCTAAATAAAAGAATAGAAAAGAATTATGTTAATTATCACCATCAACTAGTTCAACTAATGGTCCATCGACCAGAGGAAAGAACTTTTTGATCAGTGAAAAGGTTAGTTAGGAATAAGAAATAACTAATCCTGAAATATGAAACTTTAACTAAACCAGCGGTCTACTCAGTTGTGTGTGTTTATGGGCCCAGGTGAATATTTGGTAGTAGAGTATCTGTTGTTGGTATACCGCTGGATCACATCCACCTCAAACCCTATCAGCAAGCTTCACACCCTTCTGTCTCTCCCCCCCCGAAAACCCCCTCTAAAACAGGAACTTTACCCCCTGGTTGCTTGGGACCTCTAAGCCTCACCCTCCCCACATCGGGGCTCCGACACAGCCACTTGGGATATTGGAATGATCAGGACCCGACACCACAAGCCGGAGCACAACGCCAAATAGTAAAACTCCTTTTCGGCTGTGCATAGATCAATTGACTATAGCATTGTGTCTTACTTTTACAGAGCTTCAAACCTGGATTTGTTACTTATTGAAACAGGCCCTCACGCACACTATCCCCTTCTTTATTCATTTTGTGGTAAACACATAATTTTAAAACTTTATAACTTATTGTTATGGCTTCTCAACAAACCAAAAGACTTTAAGTCATCCATCTTCATTTATAAAGCACCAGGCACTTTACGTGATCGCAATATGCAAACTTAAAAAATAAAAGGCGAAAGGTCAATTATGGATTTCGTACTTACCATGTTAATTTCTGCACATTGAACCAGCCCTTAGAGGTTGCATTTGTCAAGCTGCTAAGTAAACTGAATTGATAACTTAAGCTAGTAATGCACCCAGGACTCCAGTCTAATATTCCAGGACCCAAGTGATTCGTTTTGTACACTGATCGAATCGTTAACTAGTTGCAAATTTGTATACCTAAATAGTTTGAGATTAATATTTTATGCCCGATCGCAAAATCGAAGCTTTGGTCTTTTTATTGTTTGATATTAACCAGGAATTAATGTTTTATGATATGCTCGTCGATCTTTTAATTACGGAATACGCTGATCTATGCCTTTTATGTGAAAATTGTTAAGGTTTTTATTAACTAAACAATAAAACTTACTTACTTACTTAGTCTCCACCACAAGGCTGTCAAAACATGTAATTCCATGACGAATTGACATTAAAACAAATTTAATGGAGGATTCCATGTTTCAGGGCCTTGGGAAGGACAGTGCTCCTAAGCCCTTGCAAATGTCTTGAACCCGTACCAGTTTATGGCAGTAAGTCGCAATAACTTCCTTTGAATCGTTCACTACAAACTAACACTTGCTGGTAGTAATTGTTCTCATTTTCCTTAGGTCATTGCTGTTACAGCACGGTTGGTAACCGAGGTAGTAATACCAGCATTCAACAACATTTTCTCCACCTATGTTGTCCCTTCTGAAGTGAAATCTGACAATGACCCTTCTTACTGTGGAGGAGAGTTTGTGAACGTTGCTGCACGGCTAGTGTGAAAACGTAAATCGTGTTTACTCTGGCTACCATTGCTCTCAGACAGTAAGCATGAGAGCAAAATAAGAGGTCAACACAACTATAACAATTTTACCACCCTTTTTTCGAGCTTACTGTCAACCCCACCATTCTGACACACTGGTTCAGTGTGGTCGAGAAATCAGTGCAGTTATTATCCGGGATAGTTTGGGACCGACTGCAGGATGAAGAGTGAGAGATCCTGAACATTTACACTAACCTGAAAGACAAGCCATTCAACTTGTGATTACAACCCTGACAATTTGCTTGGCTTCTCACAAGTTCAAACGGAAGCTCTTTAACCCTTGTAAGAGTACTCCCGCCCTGGACGAGGTGGTAGCATGTCTTGTAGTCCCCATCTGACCAAATCCCACTCCTCAGAAATGACCTAAAGTCCAGAATAATCCTCAGACATTTCAAGAAGAATTGAAAACTAATTCTGAAAGTTTTAATCCTAACTTGGCTGATGTTAATCAATTGTTAAGTGTCACCTTGTCAGAAGAGGTAAAAGACTGAATGCTAACCAAAGCAAATTGACCATGACAACCACCTACAAAGAAAGCTACGTTGCCATCTGCTAGAGATGCTTTATTAAATACAGTTGTTGAAGCGCATCCCATGAAGACAGATTGGACAAAGATTAAAGAATGCAAACAAATGAAAGGAAAAGCCTTGCTGATGTCCTTGATCGTATGAAAGATGTCTTTGATTGTTATTCTGATATTGTAAATGCAGCTGAAACAGCTCAATAAGCTATGGGAGCTTCCTTTTTTCAAGGGTTGTGCTCCAAGGTGCAGAACAAAGTAAGAACAATATGTATTGGTATTTCAGATTTGGTTTCTGCTGCAAATCAGAGTGCAGTGGTTCAAGAACGGAAGCATCCATTGAATCTAAATGGATGTCTTTGCAAATTGTAAACTTTCCAACGAACAGCCTGAGCGAGGGACTTTGGAGGAATGGGGAGGCAGGGTGAGCAGGTAGGATGGGGAAGATGCCAAGGGTAGTGTTGTACCTGGCCCTCTCTGCAGGGTCAGTCCAAACGTTTTTACCTTCACCCTCCACTTTTTGCTGAATTATTTTTTGTTTGCCTTAGGACTCTGAGCACTTTACCACGGCTAACCAGTGCTTGTGCTCTCTCCCCTAAAACATAATGTAATTGGGCTCCACCCAATTGGCGTATTTAATTTGCTTATAAGTCCCTTGTGAAGTGGTACTACATGTACCCAGGGCCTGTAAATTAAATGCTACTAGTGGGCCAGCAGCACTGATTGTGCCATCCACTTAAGTAGCCCTTTAAATATGTCTCAGGCCTGCACTGCAGCCTGAATGCAGTTTTAAACTGCCATGTCTGACTTGTGCATACGGCTACACCAAAAACAAGAATATATTTTCCTGCCAATGCTACCCGTTTCATTGATTGACCCATGCCTAGTAGGTCTTTAATTTTGACAGGCCAGATTTGGACTCAAGTAACTTTGCCCGTGCTCTCAATACTGATGTGCTTCCCATTTATTTTCAGCACGGTTCTTTCGCATAGCCGCAACATTCGTGTGACCACTCGTTTTTTCTGACACAGGAGCCTATAGGCCCATCAATGTGATTGAGTCCACCTACACGTTTGTGGTGGATACAAGGTGAACATACATTGTCAATTTACTTACCTTATATTTTAATTATTTCCATCACCTTTAGTAATGTGGTCATTTTTATTTTAAATATCCCATAGGTGGCTCCTTCCTATCCTGAAGAAGACCTCGTTTTAAGGACTCATTGTACCTACACCTACCATTGGGGTCGAAAGGTCAACTGTCTCTCATTTTGTACCTGTACCGTGCTAGTATTCACGTATAGACGACAGCAATTGATTTACTGTGTCTTTCTAATACTGTGTATTTTGATTAATCTGTAGCCAATAAAGTGGCTGGACAGGTCTTCTTGCTAATCAACTATGTAAATACTGTACATTTCCCCTTCTCTTTTCTTTGAAACTCTCACTTGAGCACATTCTCGAGCACACTTTTTTCACTTCCCCTTAGAGCACCCTTGTGCAATTGTATAGATGTTTTGCATTACACCAATGCTGATATAAATATACTTGAATTTGAGATTGAATTGAATAATGTGTTTATTTTGGGTGATGTGATTATAATGACTATTAGTTTTCCACTGTGACCACCTTATTTTGTACTGCATCACCCACAAAGCACTTCACTCTCATCCCCTGACTATTTAGACAACAAACTCACAAAACCAAGAAGTACCAGGACTAAGAGAAGCTCCACCGCTCTTCTTCTTGTGCCTCCCAAATTACAAAGGAAAACTACCCAGGCTCGCTCTTTTTCAGGGAATGCTCCCAACATTTGAAACTCCCTCCCAAGGGACCTACGATGCAACCCCTCCTTTCTGGGCTTCAAAAGAGACTTGAAACGCCATCTCCTCAATAAATACTGGAACCCATGAACAAACTGAACCTTGGTTCAATTAGGCTCTCTGGATATGTTCAGTGTCCATTGATCAGTTGGCTGTTTCTTTCTTTGTGTTTGCCTCTATAGCTCCAGATGTCCTTCTCTCCTTGGACTCTAATTTGTTTTCAATGGACCTCGCTTCAGTAATTTCCACCCCATGGCCATACAATTTTTTTTCTTTTTTATGTGTATATATTCCTGTGTGCTCCTCACGCTGTGTAGAACTATACTTCCCTTGTTTTTATATTTTATGTAAAGTGAACCTATGATTATTGCCCAGTGACTGATTATTGCCTTGCTCTTGTCTCTGTAAAGCGCTCTGATACCTCAGGATCCAGCTAGCGCTATATAAAAACTTTTTAAATAAATAAACTGACAAACACACACCGCAGGTTAAATGTGAAGTGGAACTGTGTTCACTTGTATCGAAATATGGGTGGGTGCACTCTTGGGAGTAAGTACTGATGAATGCACAATGAGTTCCACTGGTAGGAAGTAACGTCCACTCAGTGCACTCTCTGAAGAAATGAATCACTTTAATCTTGGTAACTCAATAATCCAAAAGTGTAATCCAATGAAAAATAAAAGATCTTTCAAAAATTCAGCTTCATGATTTTTCTTTATTCATCAATGAAGGATATTTTTTTGAAGGCATATCATGTAGTGTCATCACATGATTTCATACAAATAACATGGGTATTTCATTATCCCGATACATTCCTCAAGGGAATGGTATTCCTAAATGTGTACAAACAGTGGAGTCTCTTAAGTGTCTCTTGCTTGTGCCTTACCCTAACAAGGATTATTGTTGCTGCTTGATCAGGCTCACACCCCAGTCAACCAACAACCCAATTTCTCACAGGCAGGGTAAAGTAGAGCCTGTTACACCTGATATTTCCTTGTGTTTCATTTGTGGTCAGTGGAAAAAGATTGCCTGCGCCTGCTTCAGGGTTCACATAAATAACCAGAACATTCTAATTTCTCTCCTCCTTGTCATGTGAATTGATATCCAAAATTTTAGGACAGCCAGATGGTAGTTGACTGCTCTGTATATGCTCTAATTTTTATTGATCAGAAATAGCCCTATATAAAATGTGTCATAATCAGAAAGTGAGCCTCGTATCAGAATGACACTGGTACTACCCAAATAGACATTACAATCTCCACTTCTTAAGCTTCCTCACTTATGCAGAACAATGTATGCATTTGGCATTTCTAATATGTGTTCCTCATGATTCTGTGTCTATCTCACTGGACCCGATTACTGATGAAGGTGCTTTCCTTTTGCTGTGCACAAATAATTCTGTAAATGCCCCATCAAATTTCCACCCTCTTTTAGGTCTCAACATGTAGTGATGTGGGTTATATTTTGTCTGCTGACCTGGTTACGATTAGGATGAATGCAAAGAAAAAGCTTCCCAACATACCCCAATTACCATTATGTCCTGAAGCGGAAGCATGAATCTACCCGGCTATTGATGTTCTCATAAAAACAAAAGGTTCTGGTACCGTGTGTAAGCATCTGCAACACTCCCATTTAAAAAAGCCCAGTAAGGGCACCTAAACATTTTCAAAATATCTATATACCATTAATGATGTTGTAGTTCCAAGCTTCCGCGTTGTGCCAAACCTAGCCACCAATTTGTCATGCATACTAATGAAAGCCACATGGTTTACAGCTGATTTGTGGACTGCCTTTTTCTCTATTCCCAACGTCCCAACAGTCAGATCCTTTTCTCCTTCACATTTTCCAGGTCCAAACTAATGTGGACAAGGTTACCTAAAGGGTATATGTTCTATATTCTCACAACATCAGAAAGAGTTAGACTCCCTGGGCTTTATGGGAAGATATATTCTAGTTTATTATGTTGGCAATCTATTTATTGCTTCTGACTGATTGAAGCAATGCATGGGTGATTCTCTGTATTTGCTCCCTGAATTAGCAAACTGAGGACATTATACTTCTGAAGTTATTTGAAATTTGGGTCACCCTTTGTTTGATATTTTGGTCATTGAATCTCAGCTGATGAAAGATACTCATTTGCTGACCACATCAAAGCTGACCCTAAGCTACCCCGAACTATCATCATTTCTCAGGTATGCACTGTTTTGAAGATGGCTACACACTCACTTATGGTTCCTGCCTATCTTGTTAAAGTATCTAAATAAATTGTAGTTTGGTTGCCCTCATTCTTGGGGTACACCAAGCCGTGGTTTTATTCCTACTTAACACTAAAACTCAGCGCATTTCTATGTACAGTCTGTCAAAGTATGAAATATTGTTAATTTCTACTTCTACTGTTACATTGGTTTCATGTCTGTTGAATTTAGCTTCATGGTTCCCTACTTCCCTTGTCAGGGAACTCCGCAATTGTGTACTCACCAAACTCTGTGTTGATTTCACTGCTACACCCAGTAGCAGCCGGCAACATTAAAATATGGTAGGGCACGATTTCCAAAAAACTCACCATATTTGTTGCGCTGGCACGCAGGGTCTCGTTGCGGTCTCTGTGCTCTCCTAGGCAGTGACTAGGGGCGGTCCGGCGTAAAGGGAAGGACTTCCTCCCTTGTGGGAAACTAAACCAACCAATCGTGGAGCCACAGTAGGCTAACCCAGCTCTCATTTTGAGGCAGGGGGCTAGCTCTGAAGTGCGCATGTCAGATTGGCCATCTCTAGACAGCCGGCCAATCTGACATGTGCACTGGTAGGGGGCTGTATTAACAGTGCAGTTGCACTAATGAGCCCATGCCATTTTATTAATGTGTGTGCCTGCTGCACTCGCAGCAGGTGGGGCGACGCTCCTCCGCCATAACGGAGGAGCCGCCACTGGATACACCTCTACTAAATTGTGATCTTGTATATTACGTTGTCATCAAAGAATCAGAATCACAGCTTGTCAGACACCCACACCATCACCCATAATTCATCATTATTGCATATATTACAAGGTGATTTTTGTGAGTTGGCATCCACAGAGGTGCCATCTGATCTGGATAAAGGCTCAGAAGAAGACTATGCAGCAGTCACTGATATATTCAATGATGCAGAAATTAACTCAGGCAAACAGGAGGCCAAACAGTGTAACATTATCTTCTGGTGCTTCTGAACCTGAGTCTGTTACTGTTCCCTCATCTGATTCTCCCTCTAATCCCAGTTCTTATTTTCCTTCTGCTTCCTCTCTACCACCTGCTGAATTTGACTGGCCTGCAATGCCCTTATAGATTCATAAAGCCTTCTGAGCAACTCATCAGTTCTGTAGAGTCAGTGAGGTTTGTATATAAGTTGTGAGGGAGTGTAATGTTCTCGCTTCCTCCTGCCTGCCAATTCTTTTCCTACGTGCAGTGATGTAATTTCCCTGTGCGTGGGAGAGGCTGTGCGGGCATGAGAAGGCAGGCACAGACACGTGAGAAGCATAGAGGCGGGCAAGGCACTGAACGATCAAGCCAGACTCATGGCTCTGGCTCAGCTCAAGACCATATTGGAACCTTGAACAAAAAACGAGCTGAGAGGGTCGTGGCTTGGGAAGCCAACATGGCGGACCCACCTTAACGGAGCTCCGCACATACACGCCGATAACTTCGTAAATCCGACATGATCCTATCTTGCTGAAATCCCTGGCTACACGGCCGTGTCCTCCCAAGACCTGGCGGATCACCGTGTTGCGATTTCCAGAATAAAAGAAGTGCGTGCAGGGCCGAGATTGCTGCTGGCGCCTGCTGCCGGCCGGCAGGAGACAGGAGACCGCCCCACGCCTATGCCCTGAGCGTCATCTGCTGACCGGTAGTCCCGATCGAAGCACCGTTGCCCACGAGGTAGGCGGAAGCAGCCTGAGACCCCGGGAACTGCCTGGTCGGCTCCGGGCGGGGATTGTGGCCCCTGGGAGTGGGGAGTCCGGTAGCGGTGCGGCGCCCGCCGGCCGGCCGCGATTGCATCTGGCTGGACTTGGGCGGGGCCCCTTACTCCTCGGACCTCCCCGCAGGGCGAATAAAATCCTCCAGGTCCCGCGAGGCGACGGGACAGCCTGAGCGGCCCTAACACGGATCCCCGGGACTGCGGCGACTGGCGTGGGTGTCTGCAGGCGGGCGCGGCCTGCATGGTGTATTTCCTGTCGGCCTGGCGCTGCCTGCGTGCCCCGAGTGTCCTCCGGAATGGCCTCCTCGGGGGGGCCCCCGTTCCCGCCTGCTTCCTCGTGATCGTGCGGACGGCCGCCACATTGCTTGCCCACAGGCCTGGAGGCCTTACACCAGCCCTCGGAATCAGCGGGGCCCCAGCCACTCCACACAGCTTTTAACCCTACCTGCGTCCACAGTTGTGCCGTGATCGTCGGTCGCGGCCCAGAAGAGCCGCTGACACATCTACAGGGGCCCTAAGGATTCAACTGGTGCTGGGGACCCAGCTGCCCAATGGCAACGACCAGAGGTGAGCAATAGTGCCTGCTGAGTGGTGGGGGTGAAGTACTGTGGCAATTGGGGTCGTGTGGTGGATCGGTGGTCCGGCGAGTCTGGTCTATTTAGCTGGGCCTACTTGGCCGGCGGTCAAGGGCTGCGGAAGTGGCCGAGCCAGGCTCGGTGCGGCTTGCGGTCCCCAACAGCCTGGTTCCGTGAGGTCCGGTCCTCCACGCTCCCCTCTGGCGACGCAGCGGCTGACCGGCGGCTGGGGGTCGCAAGAAGAAGACAAGAAACGTACTCCCCCCCCCCCATCCTACCATAAGATCCGGGACCCCTATCCTGCCGCCGGGTCGCCTATCGTCATGGGCAAGGACAAGCCAGGTGCGGCCGGTCCCAAGCAGTGTACCCTGGACCAGTTTGCCTCTGCGCCGGGCGGCGCCACCGGGGGTGCAGCGAACGGCGCAATGCCAGATAATGCGACACTGCTAGCCGCCATCACCGAGGCAAGGAACACGCTGGATGAAAAAATTGGCGCGGTGGGGTCCGAGGTGTCCTTCCTCCGCCAGGATCTCAGAAAGGCGGTGGACCGCATTACCGAGGCAGAGACACGTACGTGTGTCCACAGTTGAAGATACCGTCGTAACCACCCTACAAAAGAAAGTTCATAATCTCACGGTAGTAGCACAGGAGCTGGCCTCCCGGGTCGAAGATGGGGAAGGATGCGCACGACGCAACAATTTACGCCTTATCGGTTTTCCGGAGAACTGTGAGGGCACGTCCATGACCAGCTTCCTTACAAAATGGCTGACAGACCTTCTGCCTCCTGACAAACTGTCTACCTGCTTCGTGGTTGAACGGGTACACCGCGCGTTGACGAAGAAACCACCCCCAAGAGCAAACCCTAGGCCCGTAATTGCAAAATTCCTAAATTATGCCGACAGAGATTCAAATATTGCACTTCGCCAGGACCCAAAAAGATAAACTCCAATATGACTCTAAACACATTATGATATTCCCGGACTATACCCGGCTGGTACAACAGCAGCGCCAGTCATTTATGGAGGCGAAACGCAGGCTACGGGACTTGAATGTAATGTAATGTAATGTAAGGTACACTTATATAGCGCAGCTGCCACCCCAAGGTATCCTGGCGCTTAAGTTACCAAATCATCCACAGCGCATAACTAAGCTAAGATAGGCAGGAATCAGTTTCTAGGGAACAGTCTGGTTTTC
Source organism: Calotriton arnoldi (assembly GCA_963921515.1). Classification (NCBI taxonomy): domain Eukaryota; kingdom Metazoa; phylum Chordata; class Amphibia; order Caudata; family Salamandridae; genus Calotriton; species Calotriton arnoldi. The sequence continues at coordinate 280,104 of CAWUFW010009232.1, read as the reverse complement.
AGTTCCTTCCTGAAGCGTGACAAGGTGTTCAATTGTCTGAGTTCTGGGGGCAAAGCGTTCCAAAGTCTAGATGCTGTAAAGCTAAAAGATCTGCCACCCATTCGCACTTTACTAACATGGGGAACGCAAACCAGATTAGCAGAAGAAGATCGCAAGTATCTAGCAGGGGAATACCATGCAAATTTCCTTTGCAACAATTTAGGTCCAGTTTTATGTATTGCCCTATAAACAATACAGAGTGCCTTAAATTGGACTCTCTGCGCAATGGGCAGCCAATGTAGGTCCTTTAGCGCCAGTGAGGCCGAGGCTCTACGTGGTCGATTTAATGCCAACTTAGCCGCCATAATCTGAACTCTTTGCAATTTTATTATCAGAGATGTTGGAGCACCTAAAAGGAGTGCATTACAATAATCCAATCTGCTTAGAACTATACTCCGCACCACTTGAGGTCTAGCCAGAATAGGTAAAAACGGGAGAATCTTCCGAAGAGCTCGGAGCAGAGATAAACAGGTGTTCACCGTTTTATTCACCTGAGAATCTAGTTGTAAATTGCTGTCCAGCATCACTCCTAAATTGCGCACTGTACTAGCGGGCAATAAGGAGTTATTGGCCGGGCCTGGCCAAAAATCTACTGGGAATGGTCGCTCAATTTTACCTGCAGTACAACACAGGATTTCAGTTTTTTCACCGTTAAATTGCAGTGAGTTCTCTTTCAGCCATTCTGCTGTTCTATGCATACATTTATGAAATTTTTCTAGAGGCACTGCTTTGTTGCCCTCAATGGAGAAGACAAGCTGAGTGTCGTCCGCATAGTTTATGACATCAATGCCAAATGATTTAATTAGAATAATAAGTGGTCTAAGATAGAGATTAAACAAAATCGGGCTAATAGCCGAGCCCTGTGGAACCCCATGTTTAACATCTCTATTCTGAGAGGTAAATGACGACAGAGTCACTGCCTGCTGCCTATTAGAGAGAAAAGAATGCAGCCAGTCCCGGGCCCTACCCGTAACACCCATCTCCACTACTCTCTTAATCAGGATTCGATGGTTAACCGTATCGAATGCGGCCGACATGTCAAGCAGCACTAAAAAGGCTGTCTGACCACTGTCGGCCCGCATTCGCAGGTCATCCAAGACTGCCACCAAGGCAGTCTCGGTTCCATGTGCGGGGAGAAATCCAAATTGGACTTCGTCCAGCAACTCATTATCCTCAACAAATTTTGAGAGAGATTTACTCACTACCTTCTCCAAGATCTTAATTGGATACGGTAGCAGGGAGATGGGTCTGTAATTGGAAGGGCATTGGGGATCCAATGTAGCCTTTTTTAACAGTGGAGAAACCACCGCCTTTTTCCAACAATCCGGTACTACTCCATTAGTTAAGGATTGACAGCAGATTTGATACAGATGTGGAAAAAGTTCACTACCAAACAGTTTCCAGAACTTATGTGGAAGTGGGTCCATACAATACATATACAATACATGCTCCTCTATCCAGCCCGAATGCGCGTCATATACAATGCCAAATCCTACTTCTTCGACACCCCGGAGGCAGTCTTTGACTAGACAGATGAATGATCGCATCGAAAACCACGTATTCCACCGCCACTGGAGTCAGACTCCTCTCAAGATCCGCATAGGAACAGGCCCAAAAGAAACAAATCCAAACGTCGATACAGATCGGGCTCTGCCAGACGCTCCTCGGACCCAGAAAGACGCACCCTTACACGGGGAGTTGGCATTGATCCTCTACAGCACTGGGCCAGTGTGGCAACCAATTCTTGAGCCTACTTGTTCAGCATAGACCGCAAAGATGGCGTGGATGTTCGGCCGCACACTTCCTCCCGCCCAGACCCTTTTTAATTGTTTGTTCGTAATATATGGAGGTTTTGGGTACCCTTGGTGGCGGTGCCCCGGGTTCCCCTGTTCCATGTTTCAGGCAGTATCGGGTGGGGGGGTTGGGGTTTCTTTGGGTATTTTGTTAGTATTGTTTTATTGTTTCTTTGTACGCGCAGAAGTCCAGTTCCGATCCCACCAGCTTAGTCCTAGTACACTCAAGCCTTGGGGTTACATGCCAAAGCAACAAGACGTTCCCTTACATGGGGATTTGACCATAGTCTCGTGGAATGTCAGGGGCCTAATTAATAAAGTGAAACGGGGCGCCATTTTTCGCCAGGCCAAACGCTATGGGGCCGATATCCTCCTCCTGCAAGAGACGCACCTGCTGGGCACTAAGGCCCCCTGCCTCTCTAGATTCGGATATCATACCGTCTACCATGCAGGGTTCACTAGGGAGTCCCGGAAGGCTGCCATTCTCATACATCGCTTTGTCCCGTTTATACCCACAAAGCACTGGCTAGACCCCGGTGGACGATACGTTTTGCTCTCTGGGACACTGTTTGGAGAACGTATAAATTTAGGCAGTGTGTATGCCCCCCCGCCGTTAGGCGCCACCTTTGCTGAAAAGATAACCCGCTTATGGGGAGAATTACCAGATGAACTGACACTCCTAGGCGGAGACTGAAACAACACTATGACGGTCATAGACAGGACACGCACATCAGGGCAGGCTCCCCCGGCCGACAGAACTAAACTCCATCTGTTGGCCACTACTTTGGGTTGGTCAGATGTATGGCGCGAGTTCCATCCCTGCGAGCAAGGCTACACATACTTGTCCGCAGTCCATGGATCTTTATCTCGCCTGAACTATATGTTCGTCCAGCACAGATACATACATAGGGTCTCCCGCATGTCGCATCTCCCCCGAGGTCTCTCGGATCACTCCCCAGTTCAGTGCCTACTTCGGGTGCAATCACACAAACCCCCATTTCGGTGGAGGATGTCTCCCTGGCATCTGCAGGACCCGGAATATCGGGAGACTCTGTCCCAGGTGGTCGAGGAATATTATACCTTCAATGCAGCATCAACCCCCTCTAACTGCACTCTATGGGAGGCCATGAAGCCTACCATACGCAGGGTGGATATCAGTTTCCGCGCTACGGCCAAACGTAAACGACTGGCGCACCTATTGGAGCTAGAGGACCACATGAAAGTCCTTGAGGCACGGTCTCTTACCGACCCAAGCCCCATACTAAAACGCACCCTATTGCAGGCACAACAGTCCTTACACCGCCATCTTATGGGCGAAGCCAAAGAAATTTGGTTAGCATCTCAACATAGAATCTACCAATGGGGAGATAAATCTAGCAAAATGCTCCATAGAATATGCCAAGCAGAGAAATCCCCAGCCAATGTACCGGTGCTTCGGGACGAAAGTCGGGCCCTGTGCTTCTCTCCTGAGACGGTGGCTGCAGAGTTTGCACGTTATTTCTCACTCCTATACACGCGCCAGGAGCTGTTGTCGGAGGCCGACATAGACGAATTTCTGCGTGATATTCCCCCCCCCGTAGATTATCCGTCTTGGCACGTGACCTACTTGATGCCCCAATCACTATTGACGAATTGAATGCTGCATTGGCGGCCATACACCCCGGCCGGGCTACCGGCCCTAACGGTTTCCCTATGGAATTCCTTAGATCGCACATGACCATACTGGGCCCCCACCTACTCTGGGCCATACAGGAGGCCGTCGACCAGTCCCAACTTCCCCTGGAGTGGCGACACGCTGAGATAGTCTTATTCTTAAAGCCAGGATGCCCGCCAGAGAACCCCGCATCATATAGACCTATCTCTCTTATTAATTTCAAACCGAAGCTTCTGGGCAAGGTCCTTGCTGACTACCTTCGATCCTGCATACACGACCTGATCCATCCTGACCAGTCAGGATTTATGCCCCACCTTTCTACACGTCATAACATCAGACGCGTACACAATGCTATGGCTAGAGCCCCGGGGCTCGGACGCCCTGCGGCCATGCTGCTTGCAGACATCGACAAGGCGTTCGATTCTCTTAGTTGGACGTACCTCTTTCGCCTTCTGGATGTCCTCAACTTTGGCCCACGCTTTCTAGCATATGTGCGCCTTCTTTACACAGGGCTTACCGCCTCGGTCCGGGTTGTCGGCCAGCGGTCCGCCCCATTTTCAATATGCCGTGGTACACAACAGGGCTGCCCCCTGTCACCGTTATTGTTTGCCCTTGCCATAGAACCCCTGGCGGTGTGGGTGCGTGGTGAACCAGTGCTTAGGGGCTTCGACTGGGACTCGTCCAGATCGGACCGCAGTGCATTGTACGCGGACAATGTCCTTTTCTTCATGACCGACCCGTGGTTCTCGGGCCCCCGTATCTTGCAGATCCTGCGCGTTTTTGGTCAAACCACAGGGCTCCACACTAACCCCGCCAAGTCTGTACTATTTCCGGTGTGCGGGCACCAGGGGCGAGAGAAATGGGTCGAGCAGTTGCTGCGCGCAACTACAGGATTTCAGTACCTTGGTATCTTTATGTCACCGTGTCCTCAGACCTCGTGGGCTCGTATTATCAACCCTCTTCTCAAAAGCCTTAAGGACGAGACAACAGTCTGATCCGCTCTTCTGCTCTCATTATACGGGCGTTTGGCGATTTTTAAGATGGTGTCCTTGCCCAGAATACTCTACAGGCTCCAGAACTTCCCACATGCCATCCCGCGGACCTGGTTCGCACAGGTGAATGCCATACATAATAAATTTCTCTGGCAAGACGGGGCTGTGCGCGTGGCACTAAACACGTGCACGCAGTCAACGTATTGTGGCAGTATTGCAGCAGCAGACATTTATGCCTACTACGCGGCCTCTCATCTGCAAGTGGTCAATGAATGGTGGTATAATTCACCATCGGACCCAGCGTTTGTTTTAGACCATATGGCAATGGGCAATGTTCCACTCCTTCAGCTTTTGTATAGTGCTCAGAACCTGGATTTCCTACCCCCTGCTAGCAGCACTGTTATCCGACTATGGCGGGCTACGGTCCGACAGATGGGGTGGCGCGGCCGCCTGCCCCAGGCGACCCCGCTGTGGCACGGCACCATGTTGCGCTCGGTCGCTGCTCTGGGGGGGTTTCGAGGGTGGGACATCGTGGGAATATCCATCTTGGGGGACTTGCTGCGAGGCACAGCTCTGAAATCATTCCGACAGCTCCAGACAGAGTTTAGATTGCACAAGATATCGTCAGTTTAGGCATGCACTCACACCCATACTACAACTGACTGACACCTTGCCCGAATTTCATCCCTTAGAAGGGCGCTTATTGATGGGCGACATAGGCGCACATAAGATCCGTCAGATCTATCAAACTCTGACAACACATAATCATACCACACTACATAGGACCAGAAAGGCCTGGGAGGAGGACATACCGGACATAACGGATGATGACTGGGCAGAGGCCCTAGCTAGCCCCAGAGGTGCGGCGGTTTCCACAAGATACCGCCTTATACAGTTCAAATATTTACACCGAGTATACTATACCCGATTCCGACTTTGGATGATGGGTGTCATCCACTCCCCGGTATGCTTGAGATGTGGGACGGATGATGGGACATTCCTACATACAGTCTGGGGATGTACTGCATTACAACCATTCTGGCGGAGGGTGTTGGCTTGCCTGAGTGAGGTATTGGCTTGGGATCTGCCACTCGATCCGAAGCTGCTGTTATTACACAGCACAGATAGTATCGGGGGGAATAGATACAAGCAGCACTTATTGTTCTTGGCGGTTACTATCGCTAAGAGGGATATTGCTCAGCAGTGGAAGAGTGAATCTCCTCTGAGGATTAGTCGATGGAAAAAGGCCATAGATGAATGTATGAATGCGGAGATATCAGTGTTTCAGGCCAGGGGATGTCCTCAGAAACATGTGAAGATATGGTTGCGGTGGGCAGATTACCGAGGCATAGAATTACCTCCCCTCATCACCTTGGATCCATGATAAGCTACGACCCCGTACTGAGAATGGCCTGTCTACGAACGCGAGGGTTATGTGAGCCCTTCGGACTACATATCCAATTGTGTGTCTATAACTGGGTGGGACTTGGGTGGATCTGCGCAAGGTTGTTATTGTTATTTACAGTTGTTTTTCAGATACAACGATCCGGAATATGCAATGTCATAAATATGCATCAATATGTACCCTCCGGGTCTCAGCCCGGAATATATCATGTAAAATCAATAAAATCTGTTGTTAAAAAAAACGAGCTGAACCTCCATGTGGGTTTGGTGGACCGCCCTTTTACCTCAACCACTAAACCAATCTAACCCCCTTGCAGTAGAGGAGGCGCTGCCCCATATTCCTTTAGCAGATGGGCTTAAAATGAACATCCCTGTAGAGTGCTGTGGAAGTGCTTGGAGAGGGATGTTATGCTAATTATTTTTCCCTGAGCCCTTTTTCAACATTGTTCAGGATCTATATGGCAAGCACATCTGAAATGCCACCCACTACTCAGGAGGTAATGCAAATAAATCCAAAGTATGTAGGCTCCGTGTTAAAGTATGTTGGCAGCTGAGCTCGCCACTTCAATTTGTCATTCGAATTCTATGGACTTTTCCAGACTTTTATTTTGTTACTGTGTGTAATTGCCTTCACTGAAGGCCTTGAGCCTCTTGCTCAATCTCCACTATCCTTCTTGACCAAACTGCATAATCCTAGGCAATTGCCTTATTTCGCTATGCCTCCTTTTCCTTTGTTATCACATTTGAGAGCACCGGAAATTTTTGGGTTCATAATATGTGCTATGCAAAAACTTCTCATGTACCTATTTTAATAGACACAATATTGCCCCATTCCATTTATAAGAAGGTCATGTAGAGGGTATGCATGACATCTGACTTGCTTTGCGCAGCATCCCATAACATGATAACCGCACCTCGGTGGTCATCCCGCACGTCATAGAAATACAGAACCAAAACAAAGACATCCTTCCAACCACACACCCTATATGTTGAAGTGTGCTACTCATTTAGGCTAGCACTTCAGAGCCTCACATAGAGGTAGTAAGCATTATATAAAGGCTGCAATATAACACTAGTTGATAACTGGCATCATCGTCAGGGCAATAGGGAGCGGGGGCAAGAATGTTTCAATGTTCATGTTTAGACACTATGGGGCATATGTACAAGCCCCTATCGCCATGGGAACGTCACTTTTTGTGACATTCCCGTGGCGATAGGGGCCTTGCCTTATGTACAAGGCAGCGTTAAGCCACTTAACGTGGCTTAACGCTGCCTTGTACATCAGGCACCCTTTCACGATATGTTTAACGTGAAAGGGGCATGCAGTGGGTGTTGCGGTGGGCGTTTCACCGCAACACCCATTGTATTTGACGCTGCCCCCTATGTAAAAGGATGGCGTACATAGGAGGCAGCGCCAAAATTAAGACCAGGAAAATCCTGATCTTAAGTTGGCGAAACGAGGAGAAATGCATTATTTCTCCTCGTTTTTGCTTTTTCCATGTGTGCTGCAGCACACATGGAAAAAGCAAAATGCCATGGTTTGTTTATGTACAGGAAGTTGTTCCGTCCTGTACATAAACCTTTTTAAAATGCCATTTTGTAACTTTCATGTGTGCTGCATGAAGCAGCACACATGAAAGTTACAAAATGGCATTTTTAGGATTGTTTATGTGCAGGAAGGGACACCTTCCTACACATAACCAATCCTCCCCTGCACGCAGACACCCTTGCACTCTGGTGCAAGGGTGCCTGCGCTGGCACCAAGTTGTTAAACTTAGCGCCAATCTTTGGGAAAAACTCAAGGCTGCACCACATTCTTGTAAATATGGTGCAGCCTTGTGTTTCAGAAGTGGCGGAGCGTGTCGTTAAGCCCAGGAGGCTAACGACACGCTCCGCCACTTCATTGTACATATCCACCTATCTCTTCTAATAAAGGCCACCCAATGCAGTGATACGATCTAATGTACTAAAGTGTAACACTGCTGTATGTTACAAAAAAAGAACACTTTGTTGAATTCTGATGAATTTATTTATGCGTTTTTATATAGCGCGGACTTTACCCGAAGGTGTCAGAGCGCTTCACAATAGGAACAGTAACATTGCATGAGGAGAAGGTTACAAGTGAGCATAATACAAAAGCAAGCGTTACATTACATGAGGAAAAAGTGACAATTATGCAAATAACAAAAACAAACAAGATACAAAAAGAGGTATACGTTGCAAGAGGAAAAAGTGACAGGTGTGCATGATACATAAGATACAAAATACAAATAGAGGTATAATACTGCAATAGGTGACAGTCACTCAGAACACACTGGGAAGGCACTTCTATAGGCATGGAGTACAGAATTTCCTATAGTGGAAGAACTTCCTTGAGGGAGTAGAGAGGGCGTGAATTAAACAGGAGATTTAAAATGAAGGGTACACAAATATAAAATCCAACACAGCACGCAAGGGTGAGGAATGTACAGGAAAAAGTACAAATTTACAATGAAGAGCGAACTTCCTAGAGGGGCCTGAGAATGAAAGTATTAGTTCTGAAAGTGTCTTTGGAAGAGAAGAGATTTGAGGTCAGCTTTGAAGATCCGGGTAGAGGAGGTGGCACGGAGCAATGGGGGAAGCGAGTTCCAGATTCTCACTGCATTGCCTGAGAAGGATTGCGCCACCAATCTTTCCCTTTTGAAGACGGGGGGCTCAAGCAGAAGCTTTTCCGCATTGCGAGAAGGGCGAGAGCCACCGGACAATTTCAATTTATTCGCCAGGTAACGAGGGGAGGACGTGTGTAAGGCTTTGTGTGTGATGCAGGCAGTTTTGTAAATAGATCTTGCCTCGATCGGCAGCCATCGAAGAGAGGACAGGATAGGAGTGATGTGATCGCTTCGTTTAGACCATGAAATGAAGCGAGCTGCTGAATGGAGGATGGATTTGAGAGGGGAGAGGTGGGATTTGGGAAGGCCCGTCAGAAGAGAATTGCAATAATCCAGTCTTGAGAGAACCAGAGATTGTACCAAGGTTTTTAAGTCTTTCTCCGGGAAGAACCGACGGATCCCCTATAGAAGGCGCAACTGGTATTGTGCGTTCTTAGCAATAGAGTTGATGTGGGAGATTAGGTTGAGTCTTTTGTCAAGAATGACACCTAGGGATTTAGCGCTGTCGACAATGATGGGTTTGTTGTTGAGTAGGTTCAGCTGATCCATCCAAGATTGAACAGGAGGTGGTGAGAGGGAGGTAGAGAGGAGGAGGAATTCAGTTTTGGCGGGATTAAGAATGAGTTGGTGAGCTAACATCCAGTTGTGAATAGAGTTGAGAGTAGAGTTGAGTAGTGAGAGATTGTGTGCGGAAGACACCTTAAGGTAGATTTGAGTGTCGTCCGCATAAAGATGGTAATGGATCCCAGATTTGCTTAGAAGGTTCCCTAATGGTTCCAGGTAGAGATTAAACAAAGTGGGTGCCAGGATGGAGCCTTGAGGGACGCCTTGACCTACAGCCAATGGAGAAGAAAGATTGTTCGCTATCTTGATCATTTGGGATCTGTCCGAGAGGAAAGAGGCAAACCATTTGAGCACTGTGCCATCCAATCCCATTCTCTGTTGAAGAGTGTTGAGGAGGGTGCTATGATTAACAGTGTCAAAGGCTGCAGAGAGGTCTAGAAGAATCAGAAGACACGATTCCCCAGAGTCGAGTATATGCAGCGCATCATCAATCACTTGCAGCAGGGCTGTTTCAGTGCTGCAATTTTGGATGAAGCCAGACTGGAAGACGTCGAGGAGGTTATTGTCCATAATATGCAAGGAAAGTTGTTTCGCAACACATTTTTCTGTGATTTTTGAAAGAAAAGGGAGGTTGGTGATAGGGCGGAAGTTGTTGAGGTCGTTCGCATCGGCAGAGGGTTTTTTTAGAAGAGGGGTGACCTGACCTGATTTGAGGGTAACCGGGAGGGAGCCTTGACTGAGGAAGAGATTGACTAGCCTGGTCCAGTAAGAGAGAGTATAGGTGTAGAAATCGATGGCGATGTCGCTAGGGATGGGGTCAGAAGAATGGTTGGAGGGTTTAGTTTCGAGGATGCATTTGAGGAGGTTATCTTCCGAGATGACGTCAAAGTTCTGCCAGGTAACTAAGGATTTCCGCTCCTCAATGGGGGAGGGGTGGGCGACCTGATCCACCAGTGCTTTGACCTTTTCATCGAAGAATATAGCGAAATCTGCTGCTTTCTTTGAGGAATCCTCAGGCTTAATGGTTAGGGGAGAACAGTTTGGGTTTTTGATGAGGTCAAAAAGTTTTTTGGGTCTGTTTTTGGCTGAGTCAAGGAGGGATCTGAAATGTGATGCTTTTTCAAAGAAGATGTGGTTGTGATATTTGGGTCTTGCTGAGCGTAAAAGAGAGAGATTGGCTTGTGTCTGGCTCGGCTTATAGAGCCGATTTACACCCTTGGCTTAGGCCTACTTTCGCTCTTAATTTGCTGGTTTGCCAACCTCTTGACAAGCAGTGAGCACACTGAAGTGAAGACACGCCACGTGAGAGCTCCGACCTTTGACTATTGTATTATCGTGTCGCGCCACACACTGTTTTCTGTAAAAAAAATAATATATATATATGCAAAGTTTATATCTGCCACGTGGCAGGGAGTAATTAAATACCATTAAAAAAAAACATGTGGTTTCATTCATGATGTCGAATAAGTGTAATCCACACTCAATAACATAGCTCCCCCTTCTTGCTACGGAAGCTACGTCCCAAAACAGACTATTTAGGAAATATACTTAAAAGGCGGAAAAAGCTTTATTTTAGCATTCCTCTGCTTCAAAAATGGGCCACTTTTACGCAAGTTAATCTGAAAATTAAATTCCAGGCTTTAAATCTCCCTCAGTAGTCGCCAAATGTTTTCCCTTGCTGTTTCGGCGCAGCTGTTATTCGTAGCCATGGGTACAGCACTTCGTTGTTGCTATGGGTTACACCCCACCATGCCTAAAGCGTTTGCTTCTGTGATTAATGTCAACTCTATCTCTTCCTGGTTCAGATGCTTTTGCATGACGTATTTTCCTCCGCGGTCAATGACACTGGCGGCGCGCGCATTCCGTACATCCGGATCTCTGCAACATGGCGGGTGCAGTTGGGAAAGCTGCAGCCGCCGCACTGTCTAAGGCAGAGTACCTGAAGCGGTATCTTGAAGGTGGTGCGGAAGGGGCAGAGGACGGGAAGAAGCGGCGAAAGAAACCAAGAGGTGTACCTGGGCTGAGCAAGCCTGGCGGCGGGCGAGGGTGAGTGCACATGCGCCGGGGTTACTGAGCATGCTCTAAACAGCACCGGGCGTTTTGCGCATGCCTCGATGCCATTACTTTGTAATAGTAGTAATCAGCTGTTTACCATTACTTCGCTTTCCGAAAAAGCAGCGTCACAAAAATGTACAGTGTGATTCACGCTTCTCTCCAGAACTCTGACGTTTCCCAGTCCCATAAGTCTGAGAACAATATAGTTCACTTTTTCTCTTTGCGTTTTGTATTCGTAGTGCTGATATTTTGGCATTGTAAACAACACTACAATTGGCAGAATACAAACAAAAGCAAGCCTTTGAAATGGAAGAGGTCTCGCGTTTGCGACAGTTAGCGCTATTGACGTTGTAAATGGTAATGTCTTTTAGTCCTGTGTTTTTGTTTGGAGTGTTGTGGATGTATGTAGTGTGGAATTATGTGGGTTGGATTGGAATTGTTATTTGTGGAATTGTGTGGGGTGGTATTGTGTGGTGTGTAGTGTATTTGTGTAGTGGAATTATTCGGCATGGTGAATATATAGGGGTCAGAGCTGCAGAAAATAGGTAGAAAGGAAGCTGGATAGGTAGTTTGTACACAAAGTGGTGAATTAACTTCAGACAGAGTAGCAGGAAGAGTGTGAGAAAGAGGGAAAGAAGTGGACAGCAGGCCACAGACATAAAGAGGGAGCGTTTGTGTATGCAGAAGACACCCGAAGAAGAGGAGGAGAGCATGAGTTTGAGGGACTGAAACCTTGAAAAGGCTCTGGAAAGATATTGTGCTGAAAGACCTTAAGTAAATCATGTGAGAGAGCCGGGAAGAGGGCTAGAGAGGGGTGAGAGATGGTACAAGAGAAATAGAGAGAGGCAGTGATGAGTGGGAGGGGCCCTCAGGGAGGGGGAGGCGCAGGGCTTTAAGTGGGCCGGGTCTCACCGGGTCTGAGCACCGGTAGTTTTTTCAGGGGGGCCTCGAAACGGGTCTCTATCGGGCTCTGTTTTGTGCCCTGGCACAGGTCCGTTTTTTTTTCCGGACTGCAGTGACAGCAGGCACATAGATGTGCGCGTGGTGAGCGTTATAGAGGAAGGGAAATCCTTTAAAGAGAGTCATTTTCTCTCTGGATTTCCCTTCTCTTTTTGAAACTCAGGAGCAGCAACATTGTCGTGGTGTCACCAGGGCTTTAAGTGGAAGTTTTTTCAATATTATATACAAGCTGCTTATTTATCTTATGCAACTAGCAACCATTGACAAAGCCAATAGTCCTGACTTCTAGGTATGATGTGACTTGTTGTATCATATATCTGGACGCAATGACAGGAACAGCAAAATGCAAGGCGGGCGGCACACTGTGCTAAACACAGATTTTTAGCTTACGTGTTTTTAAGCCACGCCCTTAATTACATTGACCACGCCCCTTTGAGAGACCCCCCAGTTTTTCCATCCCACTTAAAGCCCTGGGGAGGCGAGACTAGTGCACGGCGGGAGGAGATACCGGAAGGTAGCATGTGGGAGCAGGTATATTAGAGAGGTGATAGGGAGCGTGAGGGAGGGATGAGAAGGGGGAAGAGGGATTGCAAGATGACAGAGTTGGTGGAAGTGCGAGGGAGAGATGGGTTGTATTGGAATTGTTTGTTGTGGAATTGTGTGGTGGAAATATGTGCCATGGTGTGCTGTAGAATTATGTAGATAGAAATTAAATGGTATTAAGTGTAATGGAATTTTGTTGGGCAAAGGGTGCTGAGGTGGTGCTGCACTGGTGCTGAGTGTTACTGAGGTGGTGGTGTGTTTGCAAATTTGGTGCTGAGTGATACTGAGGTGGTGCTTAGTGATGCTTTGGTAGTGCTCAGGTGGTGCTGTGCTCAAGTGGTGCTGCTGTGCTCAAGTGGTGCTGCACCGGTGATGAGGTGATGCTGCACTGGGTGGTGCTGCACTAATGCTGAAGTGGTGCGGAGTTGCTGCTGAGGTGGTGCTGCGTTGATGGTGAGGTGGTGCTGCGCTGGGGCTGAGGTGGGGCTGTACTGATGCTACATTGGTGCTGTGCTGGTGGTGCACTGATGTTGAAGTGGTGCTGTGCTGAGATGGTGCTGTGCTGATGTGGTGCTGTGGTGGTGTGCAGTGATGCTAAGGAGATGCTTCACTGGTGCTGAGGTGGTGCTGAGTGATGCTGTTGTGCCGCTGAGTGATGCTGTGGTGCCGCGGAGTAAAGGTAAGGTGATGATTTTAGTTTGAGGAGTTGGAAGGTCCAGCTGGATTTATTCTTGCCTTAAAGTTTGCATAGAAAACATGAATACCAGGCATAGGCCATTTGCATAGGTTATGTATTTCAGGGCGGTGGTGTTTTAGTGAATTGCTCTTTCAGTTAAAACGAGGTTGACTCCTGCCTGGTTGGTTCACCATATGTGCTATGAGTGAGGCCCCTTTTACTCCAGTGCCCTTGCTGGAAGTGATACGTTCCTACCCAGGGGATGAGTTGAGTTCTAGTCTCTTCTCTGCTTTGGGCTCCAACTAGATTATCGAGAAGGGGAATGCCTCCTTGGTATTGGAGTAACTTTAAATTGTAGCCCTCCTATCGCCACCCTGAATGCTACCAGCGGCAGCAGCAAATTGTACATTGTTATGGGAGGGGGAGAGGGGGAGAGGGGGGGACTTTTTCAAACACAGAATTCCAATTTTCCTTACAAAAACAAATTTGTTGCGATTTTGTTTGCCACTTTTCAAGCGTGTACTTTTTTTGACAGGTTTGACAAAACATGTACATTATTGATGTTTAGAAAATTAGAGTTGTTTGCTCGCTTATGCACCTTAGTCAAAGGCTATGAATTTTTATTATAATGGATAGGTGTCTTAAAGGAATTATTCACAAGACGTGTGCTTGTCGACAAACTAGTGAATGTGTGTGTCCACATTTAGTTTATACCTTTGGAGCAGGAATCCTCGACTCCAAGAAATATAACGTGCTTGACATCAAAATGTCACCCTCTCTTGAGCTGTACAGGCCACAGCCCTAGGGATTATGTGTCTTGTAACAAAAAGCTGATTATATCCCAGAGGTGAGCTTGTGACCAATAGAGCTTGAGTCATAGTGACAGATGTGCTTTGCCTGAAGCTATGAAGAAACATTGCACTGTCTGCTACCATTCCTAGGCGTTTTGATCACTTTCGTTCGTTGGATAAAACCCATCAGGTTTTCTTAGTGTTTGGCAAACTAATTTGGCTACATCTTGACCTTGTGCCTTATGAAATGTCACACTTAATTTGGTTACCTGTTTGGTATCATTCTACATGTATTAAATAAATGAGTACTCAACTTCACTATAAAATTTGCACTGAAAACAGAAACCCAGTGCAAATACTTACTGTATAGGGTGCTGTGGGTCACAGGAGTCCCCCCATGTTCATCGGCCGCAGGGAGGACGAGGAGCTGCTGTTTTCAGGGGCCTGGACAAATCCAGCATGGGAAAGGGGAAGAGGGAGGGGTGAAAGTGCAGCAACTACACGCAAGCTAGGATTTAAAGGAGTAGGCCCTTTAAAAAAGTGCTTAATGTAAATATTAAAATATATTGCGCGGATCGCGCGATTGTGTAGTGTGTCACACTAATTACATTGAAGCGTGGCCGCACACGCAAACAAATATAATTAAATAAAACCAAAAATACAACGGAGTGAGCATAAAAGGAAAAACAACTACTGAAACCGACGGGAAAAAACAAGCAATGTGGTGGAAGGGACAGACGGGTAAAATGCAATTGGCGGTAAAATAAATAGTACCTGCATCAGTGGAGGGGCATTGATCAAGCCAAATTAATCTGTACTTCAGCCAGAAATGGAAATGACATATCAAGTGCCTGAACCAATTAGGAGGCAGCAAAGAAGAGCGATTCTGGAGTCAACCCATGGTAAGTAGCAGGTGGGATCACAGTCCTTTTAGTAAGTGCAACAGGTCTTGCAGACAGCGCATGCGTGCTGATGCTCGACCTAAAAACTGGGTCGGCATTGGAGCTCCTTCATGGAACTGGAGAACCTGATAGCGCTGCCTCTCTGCCTTTCCCCGCATGGATACCAAACCCTTGTGCCACATTAATGCCATCGGCACCTCAGTTTCCAGGTAGTGGCAGATCTTGTGTTTTAGCAATGTCTAGGAACAGCAGCCTTGCAGCAATGCCATGACCAGTAATGCAGTATCCAAAGGGTGCATACCCAAGTCCGTCTCTCATCATCAATTATTTGTGTATTATTCAACTTTTTAATGTACAGCAAATGCCAGGCGTCCAGCCGGTAGGCGCAACGTATCCATTTTACAAAAACTAATCAGTTTGTTAAACATTTACAATAGTAAACAATGCAACTGTCCTTGTAGCAATAGGTATAAGATGGGAAAAGCATGGATAGAGAGGAGGGAATTGGTGCAAGTAAAACTTTGATAATAGTAAGCAATTCAAGTATTTTGGCGATTTGTTTAAAAGAGGGCAAGGATATGTAGGAGGCAAACTGAGGGCTTACGTCGAGAATGAAATGGGCATACTGACAAGAGTGGAAAGGTGATTGTAAGATATTTGTCAGTACGTGGGCATGGACATTATTCTATCCCACTCTCTCTTTGCAGTGAGTGGCCTACTCAATGTTTGTCTCTCAGTATTGACACCTAAAGGCCCATTGTTATTCAGCAGCAGCATCTAAACCCCACCGTTCCCAGGTAGAGATTACCAGTTAGTTGCACATTGTAAGCTGTAGCTTCTGTCCTTGCCTTTTGTCAGTGACATAACGATCTTTCTTCACCTCAGTAAATGCATTAACACACTCACCCCAGCAAGGTAAACACCAATAAGGGTGACGCAGTGCCTTGGCCTTGCTGATTGTCAGGACTAAATAGAAACTCCTGCGAGAATCAAGACTAAAGTGTACACTAAAGATACAGATGGGGTGTGCTGATCTGGAATGTTCTGACTAAGAAGGAACTGTTGAAAATGTAGAATAATATAAGAAAAGCATGGGAGTAGTTGATCAGCACCTGATGCATCAATGTCTAACAAAGTCGATGATTCATGGGTGAGTCATGCAACAAGGAAAGGGCATTTATTAGTAAATATTGGATAACGGACCATATAGAGACACAAAGGTACCAGTGTTGTGAAACTTTGTCTTGGTAATCGTGGCTGGTAAACATAATTAACTATTTTCTTTGTGGATAAACTCTGCAGAATGCTGATTTTTGTCTGTGTCTATCTATATTCCTGATGATTCTGCTTGCTGGAGGGAGTTCTTTGCTATTGTTCCGCATGGATGGATAGAACTTCACTTTACTTATGCTGAATGAACATTGCTAGCTCTCTCTTGCTTGGTGAGCTGAGGGCCTCTGCTTTTCTCCTTAAGGTATATGAATATCCATCACAGACTGCCAGTAAGTGTAGAGGTTGGCGGGTAATACAGAGCCTGTCCCGTCCCTGTCCAAACAGAGAAGAGTGGGCCGAGGGCAGGAGCTTCTGGACAAACCCATGGCCCTTGCGAGAAGGGATACTGAGTTTTCTGGTCTGACAAGTGCTTAGGTAGGGTCACTAGTGACATACGTATTTGAATGTCATCAACTTAAATCTGGAGTCTGCAGTTGGTGTTACAAGATCAGTTCCCATACTGATGTTTAACGGCAGGGACAGCAAGATCGAAAGTCTGAGACTGAACAGTTGGTTGCATTTGGACTATAAGTAGCAGATCTGTTTTCATTTTGTTTGCTTCACTGTTGCCCTGTTTTCAACTCGACTTATCAGGAACTTGTGGTCCACAATAGTGTAAGCCACAAAAAGATAAGGGCAGCAAAGTGGAATGGCGACTGTCATAGGGCAGTCAAGTTAGTATTTTCTGATATTTGCCAAAGTAGTTTCAATACCATATTATGTAATGGGTTCTTAGAAGGTTACGTGCATAATCTTGACATTGCCTGATGATCTCTTTATCTGTTATCTTGCTGGGAAACAGTGGGTTAGATACGAGATATGTATAGTGCTTCCAAAATTCAGGATTTTTACGCATCCCATGAGGCTGTGCAGGAGTGGTTTGTAGCGCACATTTGGTTGAGTTTAGTGGGGAAGAGAGGTGTCTGTGGAAGCCTAAATCTAACCTGATCAGCTTGTAGCGTTAGCTTCCGGGAGAGTGTATTCTACAAAAGCTCAAACTAAACTGAAAAGTCTTTACTTTCTTGATGAGGTTTTTGAAGATAGCAGTAAAATTATCATCAGACCATGGCGTTTTAGAAGGGGTGCAGAAAGAGAGTTGGCCTTTTGCTATACACCACATTGCACCATGCTCAAGGGCTTGAATTCAACTTTCTTTGCGACCCAAAACTAGTTTAAACTTTTCAATAAAGCAGTTACGATATATCTCTGTTTTTATTTGGTTAGCAGTTTGGCTGTTGTGTTTGTATTTGCTGCGTTCTGTCAATTGCTTATTTAGGGAGCCCCAACAGGAACACTTTCTGCAAGCTCTTCTATGAGGAGAACATAAAAGCAACAACGCTCACTTGGGACAGATGTGAATGATACTTAGATATATATTTCCCTTTTTACTTGTTCAACAATAAACTAACCATAAGAGGTATTGTTTTACGAAACGGTAGTAAAAAGAACAAATCTATCGCCTTGAAACCACGGTTCTGTGAGTTCCCAAGAATAGGACCAATTTTATGATAAAAATAATAAAAACCAATAATAAAAAATAAACACAAGTGAACATAAAGTTACAGTAATTCTAAATCATAACAATGAAAAGCCACTTATCACATGAAAAAGTTGATTATATATAGAGAGATATTTTATTCTTTAGCAACATTTAACATTCCTTATTACATTAAAAACAATTTTTAATGTTATGTTTTTTATATAATTAGCGACAATTCTCTTTTATTGCTTGTATTGTAACATGAAAAATATGAGAATTTACATACAAAGTTTTGTACAAGAGTTATTTCATGTTTAAGATTTTAATATATGCACAAGCACTTTTTGTAATCCACTTTTGACAGAATGCAAGTGTGATGTATCCAGTTTTTAATGTAATAAGGAATGTTAATTGTTGCTAAAGAATAATATATATATATATAATCAACTTTTTCAATACCTCTTATGGTTAGTTTATTGTACAAGTGAAAAGGGAAATCTGTTAGCCTTGTTTGTGCATATACCCTGTCCCTTTTCGCTGAACCAGGGTAACTCCCTTGTGTTTTGCAACTAAGATCAATCAATCAATCAGGGAATTGTAAGCACGCTACTCACCCGTGAGGGTCTCAAGGCGCTGAGGGGGGAGGGGGGGGGTCCGCAGATCTGTTTAGCCGAAGAGCCAGGTCTTGAGGGTCTTCCTGAAGGTGTCAGGGAAGGGGCGCGTCTGATGTCTGCCGGTAGCTCGTTCCAGGTCTTGGCTGCAATGTGAGAGAAGGATCTTCCGCCTGCTCTGGCTCTGTGGATGCGAGGGGTTTCGGCCAGTGCAAGGTTGTTAGATCGGAGGTTTCTTTTGGGTACGTGGAAGTTGATTCTGTCGTTGAGGTATTTGGGTCCGTTGTTGTGTATGCATTTGTAGGCGTGAGTAGATATATATACCTATAAAGCATCACAGGTGAAACCACTAAAGACTGGGATACCTTGCTCATGCTTGTTACAAAAGGTAGCTCTGAGTCTATTGGAACTCCAAGTGTCCTTATGGCCGGATATCTGGATTAGTCGAACAGGTCATTGACACTTTCGTAATTGAATTTTGTTTGGTGAAATTAAAGTCCATCCTTTTTCCCACCACCTGCAAACCTTGGGCTACAACGTGCTTTGTATGTTTTTTAGCTACTCTTAAAGAATCATTGGGTATCATCTATTCATGTTATGTTATCTAAATAATTTGTAGCACACAGCTGCTGTTGGTGTAGCTCCGTAGCCCTCAAACTGTCTAAAGCTTTTACAGGCAGGCCTGTATGTTTAGTCGGAGAGTGTGTAGTTGTAATATGCTCCATGTGGAAAGAGTTTGATGTGATGCATGAGATCCTGACACAGCGTTTGGCTTTTTCACATCAAACTTGTTGCGGCTGATATGCATGCTAATGTTTATAGAGGTATGCGAGAAGCTATAGTATGCGCTCCAAAGAGTATTTATTGAATATACCCGGTCGAAGAATCGTATTCTCCATGTGCAGCTCAGTTTTTTCATCCAGAGACCTTGGTATGGAACATCAGGATAACGTGATTGTCTTTTGGGATATACATTAGGAGCTTTTGTTTGCATCAAGCAATGGCTGTTTGAAGTGGCTTATTGTGTAGTAAATTGCTGTTTTTGAGTAATTAATTGAGGATGTCACTGCTAACCGATAGCAATCAATGTGATCTCTATCCTAATCCCCTCCATCTGTCCCACCCCCCCTCAATAATCACAGTATAAACATAGCTGTTTCACATCATCAACTTAGCTGTTCCTCAGTCACACTATTTTCAACGATTTTGTCACTCAACTATTATATCTGATCTGCGCCCTGCTGCCGCGCTACACCCACAATCGCTGGACCATGCCGGCCGGGACCTGAACGACGTTACGCCGCCGGACAACCCCCGTCACCGATGGTACTCGGACTACCCCATCTGTCTTGATCCTCTATACCACCGAAGGCTGCCCTTTAAGATGGTGACGATCCGCCAATCTCAAGATGGCGACTTGCCGACAGCTTTCACTCCGCAAGATGGTGAACGCTGTGGACCTTCAGGCAGACCAGGGTGAGTGACCTCTCTCTCCCCCGCCCATCTGTCCTCCCCTACAACTAACCCGATTCTACCTCGAAGCACCACAATGAGCTGGTGATTAATCAGACCCCCCCCAGAGGGCCTCCCTCCATGTTTGTTTTGACCCCCGAACAGCCCCCAACACCGATGATACACGGGCTCCCTCTCCTGATCGCCAACCCCACCAAAGGGCTGTTCCTGAAGTTGCGACGATCCGCCAGTTATTTCACTCCTCAAGATGGCGATCGCCAGTGTCTCTCCAGTGAGGCCAGGGTTTGCAAGTTTCCGGATTGGCTTCAGACACAGAGAATGGGCTCTGGTTTCAGGGATCCCAGCGCTGCTTCCCTGGTCTTCTTATCCGGACTGGTTACAGCTATGGAGTATGGGCGTTGGTTTCAGGGATCCCTGTGCTGTTTCCCCAGGTCAGCTCTTTGTGTGAATTCTTCAGACCTTGGAACTGTCCCTTCCTCCTCTCCACCCACCACGCGTGTCCTGGGGGTAAGCTGAAAGACGAGGCGGACGGCACTCCCCAGGAATACCGGGACCGGTGCTTTTTGATGGTGGTATGACGATGCCCCCTGGGCTGATTCCAAAACTGTTTTGTACCTACTGCGGAGCCCGAGCAACCTTGGCTCATGTCCGGTGGAGCTGTTCTTTGCAGCTATAGAGGAGTCTGGCTCTGGTTCACCCCCTTGGCCGTCACCTACCCAGCCGGACATCTGACATTGTTTTCCTCGTCTGACACTGTTTTTCCTCCCCCCTCCGTTATTCGTTGATCTAATTGCTGTAACTATGTAACCTGTAACTCGCTGATCCTGTAACTATGTAACCTGTAACGCACTGATCCTTATGTAAAGCGCTCTGATACCTCCGGGTCTAGCCAGCGCTATATAAAACTTAATAAATAAATATATCTGTCCTACAGTTAAGTCAACATGTCCTTCTGACTCATGGTGAGGCCATCTCTCTGCAGTGAACACGTTGCCCTTCTACAAAGATATCACCACTTTGCTGTTTCTCAGCAGTGATGCAGTTTTCTCTGGGTTTTGCTAGGGCAGTAGTAAGAAGACGAGAAAAAACACAATGAGCTTTGCCCCACCCCCTTACAAACATTGGGTTTGTTCAACCAGGCTGTTTCATGCACTGGCTTGAGACTCTGCCTTGCACATCTTGATCGCCCACTTGAGTATTTGTAGTAAGTAACTACGGATGTTTAAGTAGTTGTAGACAGGAGTTTATTCAGGAGCACAGCTAGAGGCAACACAACGCCTGCTGACCAAATCACCAACTGCTGTTCCTAGAACACACACACATAGAATAGAGAATACACGCAGGTATTCTGGAAGGGTGAGTAAGGGGAGACATAGAGAAAGGCAAAGGAATACATAGCGACCATATCATGAGAGGTTACAATATACAACACACCTTCCTCCTTTATGGGGAAAGAAAAACAGATACTATAAGAATGTAAAACAACCATCCTGTATGTACAATTAACAGCAATAATCATTGAGATAAGCTGGAGGTCTGCGACACCTTGTGATTCTGTTGTTCACAGACGAAGGAGTGATGTGAAGATTAGGGGAGTTGCCAGGAGAGTAGTTGGCAGTACTTCCCGAATCACCAGCATCACCTCCACCCACACTCCTTCTACTAATAGAAACAGGAGACAAGGGAACATCCTCCATTGTTGACAACATGTAACCACTGTTACCTGTAGAGGCATGAGTGTCTTGGACAGTGGTATCGTTAGGTGCAGGACCTTTTTTTGATATAACGCAACTCTGCGGAGGTTCCATTTTTCCCCATTGGTCAAGACCACGTAATGGGGAAACACCTCTTTAACACTGAATGGACCTTTAAACTTGGTTAACCCTTTTGAAATTCTACCAGGTTTTACTTTGACAAGATCCCCTTTTGAAATATGAGGAGAGAAAGTCCTTTCGGAACAAAAGATGGGAGTGGATACAGGGTGACCACCTTTAGAAACTCCTTCTTTAATCCAGGACGGAGTAAGTTTCGTACTGGGAACTCTGCCTCGCATTAGTTCAAAAGGTGACTTTTCATTTAAGCCATGAATAGTAGTGCGATAGGCCCATACCATATCTTGGACCATGTCATGAGCAAAAACGCCACTGGAGCAAGCCATCTGAATAATGCCTTTGACAAGTCTGTTGGCCCTTTCGCACAAACCATTACCCTGTGGGTTATACAAGGATGTGCGATGATGTGTGATGCCACACTTAGATAAAAAAGAACACATATTGTGGGAGACAAGTTGTGTACCATTATCTGTGATGAGAATATTAGGATAGCCCTCTTCTTGAAAGAGTGTTTTCAGAAAAGTAATAGTGCTGTCTGTGGTAATGTCTTTTACAAATCTAACTGTAAGCCATTTGGAGAAGACATCAATGGACACAATGGCGAAACGTTGACACAAAGGTAGCTCCTCCATTGGTCCAATAAAATCTAGGCAAATGCTGTGCCACGGACGACTAGAACTTACTAGCTGATCCATAGATGAACCAACAGCAACTTTAAGTCTCTTCTCACCCTCTTTGCATGTTGAACATTTTTCAATCCATGAAGACACTTGAGAATCCATGCCCGGCCACCAAAATTGGCTTTCAGCCTGCGCTGGGTCAAAGTTTGTCCCAAGTGTCCTTCATGGGCAATATCAAGTAGTTTTGATCTTAAGCTTGAAGGTGGAACGAATCTGTCACCTCGCATGAGAATGTTATCTCCGCAAGTTGATAACTCATCTAATACCTTGAGGAAAGGACGAGCCGAGATGTGTACACAACTCTCCCGTCTGGAACCCAACCTTATAAGAAGAATGACCTGTTTAAGAACATGGTCATTAGCCATTGCTTTACACCATTCCTCGTGTGTGAAGGTGCCTTCACTGACAGCAAGGACATCTTGAACTGACGCAACAGCCCACTCTTCATTCTCAACATTGAGAGATGCATCATCAAGATCTTCCCACTTGATAGACATTCTAGATAAACAATCAGCTTGAAAGTTGCGCCAACCCGGGACATGTGAAATGTCGTATTGATATTCTTGGAGTTTGGCAGCCAACCTAGCTAGCCTTGGAGAACCCTTGCCCGCCCCACCGGGAGACAGTATGCAAACTAAAGGTTTGTGATCAGTTTTGAGGAGGAATTTGGTACCCCACAGATAAGTACGGAAATACTGCACACCCCAAGCAGCAGCGAGTGCCTCCTTTTCAATAACAGAGTAGTTTTGTTCTGAAGGAGTGAGAGTGCGAGAGGCAAAAGCAATTGCTCTCTCCCCTTCAGAATACTTCTGTAATAAAATAGCACCTAAACCAGTGGCACTTGCATCAACCATGACTACGGAGGTACGGTTCGTGTCAAAAGGGGCTAAAACATTGGCTTCACAAATTTCTTTTTTGATGAGGCTGAAACATGTATTCTGGTCGTTCCCCCATCCAAATTTTACACCTTTTTTGAGTAAAAGTCTCAACGGCAATGTCTTGTCTGAGAAGTTTTTCACAAATTTAGAATAGTATTCAATCAACCCCATGAAGGATCTGAGCTGATCTTTGTCAGATGGACATGGGGCAGACTGAATCGCTTCCAACAGATTTTTCTTGGGTTTGACTCCTAGAGCTGATATTTCATAACCAAGATACTCTATCTGTTGCACAAGAAAGGAGCATTTCTCTTTCCGAAGAGTAAGGCCGGCTTCCATAATTCTGTGCAAGACATCCTTGAGTACAAGATTGTGGTCAGCAATAGAGTCTCCAAAGACAAGAATATCATCTTGGAAGAAGACTGCTTTTTGAACACCTTTGAAGATCTCCGTGACCATGCGCTGAAAAACGCTGGCCGCTGAAATTAGACCAAACGGGAGCCGTGTGAACTGGAATGTTCCCTCCGTAGTTATAAATGCGGTCAGATGTTTAGAATCATCGTGAAGTCTTATCTGATGGTATGCGCTCTTAAGGTCTAATTTGGAGAAGAACTTCGCTCCCTGCAAGGTAGATACTAACTCTCCAATATTTGGCAGGGGAAAAGTGTCTGCAACAACACATTTATTCAGTGACCTTAAGTCCACACAGAACCTCAATTTTCCGTCCGATTTCTTTGTAATAACAACCGGAGACACCCATGAGGATGCCTCTACTGGCTCAATTACACCATTTTGCAACATTTCATTCAACAAGGATTTGACTTCATCCCTAACTGATAGAGGAATTTTCCTTAATTTGTGTTGGATGGGAATGCTATCTTTTTTTAATCGGATAAGATGAGAGTAACCCTTCAATTCACCCAGCTCATCTTTGAATATGGCATTGGCACCCTGTAATATGTCATCTAAAGAGTAGTCATCGACCACCATGACTTGAGAAGGTGCCCTAGGGTTGATAATGATATGGAGATCGTATTGATGGACCCAACCCAGTATAGGAGGACCATCAACAGAGACATAGACTTTTCCTCTGATGGATCTATTCTTAAAGGAAATATGAGATTCGAAATACCCTAAAATATCAATCGTGTCCCCTTGGTATCCTGTGGGAGATATATCGCTTTTATATAGTGGTTTGTTTTCCCAATGACATTTAAGTAAGGATTCTGGAATTATGGTATATCTGGAGCCTGTATCAACCATGAGGGAAACTTCACGACTATCGATGTTAAAAAGAGCTTTAGGTCTATTTTGTCTCTTATCATCATCACCAACTACATCAATGTCACTGACAACTAGCAACCTTTCCTTCTCTGTTCTGAATCCTTCTGTGGAATCTTGGATGACTGCTACTTTCGGCCGATTCTTAGTTTTGCACATCTTTGAAAAATGTCCAAGCCTCCCACATTTTAAGCATTCTTTGTTTGATGCAAAGCAGAACCTGGATTCAGACGTGTGTCCATTGCTGCCGCAACGTGAACAAAACTTGGATGGAAATTTATTGGGTGCAAACTTTTTGTTGCTTGGCCTATTTTTGCTTCTTACCAAAGCAACAGATTCATCATCGCCTAAATCACATTCATCACTCGGATTTTTGTCTGAAACTTCCGACACTTCTTGCTGAGAACAGTTTTTCCTTTGTATTTCCTTCATGCAATTTTCCGATTCCTCAATTACTTTGGCCAAGTCGATGGCTACTTTCAAAGTGGGATTTTTCGCAGCCCATAATCTTTCCTGAATCTTTTTATTATTGCATTGAACTATTAACTGATCTCTAATAAGTTCGTCGTTCATGGGCCCAAATTTACACTTTACGGATAATTCTCTTAATCGAGCCACAAAATCATCAATCGATTCATCACTCCGTTGGCGATGAGTATAGAATTTGTAACGGTTCATAACCAAGTTTTCCTCTTTGGAAAATCTAACCTCTAGCCTGCAAATTGCCTCTTTGTACTCGTCTGGTACGGGCTGCCCATTGGCTTGGAGTGCCTGAGGAAGAAATCTGAAGATGCGTTGTCCTTCCTTACCGAGTGTGCTGAGGAGTAATGCTTTTTGCGTTTCCCTGAAAATTCCTGACCATCTAGAGCATCAAGGTAGTTCTCAAAGATGATAATCCAATCCTCCCAGGGAGTGGAGGGAGTACCAGGTTCACTTAAGAATGGTGGTGGAAGGGTGACTGCTATTTGATGAGACATTGTGATGATGTGAGATACACAAACTCCAACGTAGGTCTGGTGGTGAGCTAACCTACACTGTTATTAAGTCTGAAGGAAAGCTACCAGACACTGAATGTGTATTGATTGCAAACCCCTCCACTGTTATTACATGCACAGAAAAAACACAAAAATTGATGGCTTTTTTTTTTTTTTTTTAAGTCAGGATGTGCGTATCATCGTACGATAAGCACTATAAACATACCTGGGTCCCGAAAGTACAGGACAGGTGTGCGTATCACCGCAGGTACACCCTACGACGCGCTGCAAAGTGTTGATTTGACTAATCTAACACTTCCGACGGCTTTTCTCGACAGATGGTTGGTTCCCTAGCAACGCGTCTAGTTGTGCACTTTGCGCTCAAAATGGCCGCTTAGCGTGCCGACGCGATGCGTTGAGAGAAGAAAGGAAGCGAGGCTTGAAACGCAGCGTGCAATTTCCCTTACGCTTGCTGACGCTGGTTTTGATTGATGGCGCGGTGGGCGGTAACCATGGAGACGCGCTGGAGTATGGAGACGCGCTCAAAGGTATGCGCGCATACAGACTCACGGTTGCTGGATGACGTCAGTAAACTTCTCCTTCTTCGTTTTGGGACCATCTGTCCCGTGTCGCTACGGCTGTGTGTCCGCCTTGTCTCGTTGGACGAAGATCCTTTGATTTTCGTGGATTCGTTTTGGTGAAGTGTCGCCTGCTAGCCGTGGTTGGGAAACGATGGAAAACAGCACCCTCCTGCGATCCGGTCAGCTGCAATCCTCCCAGTTCGTCGCCAAATTGTAGTAAGTAACTACGGATGTTTAAGTAGTTGTAGACAGGAGTTTATTCAGGAGCACAGCTAGAGGCAACACAACGCCTGCTGACCAAATCACCAACTGCTGTTCCTAGAACACACACACATAGAATAGAGAATACACGCAGGTATTCTGGAAGGGTGAGTAAGGGGAGACATAGAGAAAGGCAAAGGAATACATAGCGACCATATCATGAGAGGTTACAATATACAACAGTATTCATCTCTCACCTGGCGCTATTGTAGTTGGCTACTTGGCTACCCTTCCACCATCACTCCAGAGCTTGCATGGAACTTCATAGTGAATTTCTCAACAATTGTAGCTCTCTTTATCGGTTCCTACTGGCTCTTTCGCACGCCTTGCGCAAGTGTGCTAAAGCTGAATGTATTAGCGCATTAAACTCGCACCTTTTGGCTTTACCAATGCCTGTTTTTTCATTGGTTACATCTAAAAGCTTCATCTTAAGATGGGGCAGATCTAAGTAAACCCATCAAAACGTTTAAGTGTCTTAGTTGCAACATTCTTTGTACCACGCTCTTCTTTGAGACTAGCAGGAAGAGAAATGGGGTTTCCACAGCCCTTCTGCATTGTGAAGTGAAACCAACGACATTGCAAATTCAAGCACTGAAATTTTCAATGGTGTATTGTTAAGCTATGATATACGCACTATATTTTCTTATTTATTTTTTTGAGATTTATAGTGCGACCTTGCCAAAATGGCAGCAGAGCTCTTTACAAGCAACTGAAATAAGTCCGGTAACAGCTGCCAATGCTAATAGCCAGTAAAGAACAAGGCATACTTGCAAATAAAAATCATATGGCGAATAGAGACTAGAGTATGTCTGTGTTAATAACGCAGTTGTATTGAATTTCTAGGTAGGTTTGGAAAATCTGGATTTTTTAATTTTTTTAATATATCACTATGGGGTTCAGTCTTCAGTACGCAGATAGTTGGTTTCATATTCTTGAGGTTTGCCGACAGAAGGCATCTTTCAGTGTCTTTGACATTCTCAGGATCCTCAAAGAAATAAGATAAGGCAACCAAGATAAAAAAAAAAAAAAACTCCAGTGAGAGCCCTATGTGAGCAATGCAATCGACTCCCTTGGAGCCCAGAATATCCTCCAACAAAATTTGACTCCAAACCGAACTGCAAAATTGTTGTCTAACAGTGCTAAAATAAAATCTGCAGATGAAGACCGGCAAGAGCTTGCACGAAAGGCCCATGCCGACCTATGTGGCACTTTGTACCAAGAACAGGGTAGAGCATTATACTTATCCAGCCCTATGAAATTGCTCTTTAAAAAAAGAACTCTTGAGGGTCAGATGCGGTCTACTTTCCTTAAAAGGTCATAACTTTGGGCGTTTAACTGGATCCTCGGAACACAACTGCCGTTTGTGTAACTACAAGAAGGAATCTCTGATGAATGTGGTCTTAATTTGTTCCGCCTTAAAGAGCTACTGGCTGAAATTGTTGTTCCGCCACCTGGGAATAACACAATGCAACACGGCCATGTCTGAGTGGAGCTGGTGTGCGGCTTTCAGTCAGATGTGTGAAATTCTTCAGAGAAGCACTCAAGCTACTGAGCCCGTGCCCTGTGGGCTGTTAAAAGTGGAAATTCCTGCCTTTCCATCACTTTGAGGCAGTGCCATCTACATCAGTCTGTTGAGGCAGCGTTAGGTGTGGCTCACAGTGGCAGTTGGTGTGGCGCAGCGGCCAGGGCGGCTGACTCCGGAGCATGGGGCTCATGGTTTGATGCCCGGCGCCAGCGGCAGGTTAGCCCAGCACCATGTGACTCTGGGCAATAGCTCACTTAATCTTCCCGACGGCCCCCAGCGCCTTGACACCCTTAGGGGTAATTGTTTGCGCTTTACAAATACCGATATTTCATTTCAGTTGCAGGGTCAGAGCTGACCTAAATTATACCGGTCAATTCATGGCTGACCCCCTTCCATTCCAAAAGAATCGTACTATTAGAACTAGCCGAAACCAATTTGCCTTGTGTCATCGCATTTGCACTTTATCTTACTCAAAGTGAGTGCAGGCTGCACTTAAGATACTAGCTGTGCCTTAGCAGAGCTTGTTTAAATCATCATGCCACATGTCATTTGCACTATGCACTTTATCAAACTCAATCTGATCGCTGCCTCTACCTGACTCACTGGTCCCTTCAGCACAAAAGAACCTTGTTGACCAAATAGGAATCATCTGGGCTTGTGAAACAAAATAAACTCGCCTTGTACATGTTGATTGCTGCATGTATTTTACTCACAGGTCTCCCCAGTATAAAAGATCCTTATTGAGAAAATGAGAATGGTCTAGGTTTGCGAAGCTAAATAAAATCACCTTGCACAGGGCACCAACTAGCCTTTCATGATTTGCCAGATCTGTCTCAAGTTGTCGCATTTGCACTTTATCATAATGAAGCTGATTACAGGCTGCACTGTAGCTACTGGCTGCTCCTTAATATAAGCTTGCCTAAAGCATCAAGTCAAATGGCATGGCACCATGCACCTTATCTAATCCAGTCTGAGTGCTGTCTCCACAGGACTCACTGGTCTCTTCTGTATAAAAGAACCTTGTTGACCAAAGAGGAATGGGCTGGGCTTGCAAACTTAAATAAAATTGCCTTGCAATTGGCACCATCTGGCCTTTCACGGTTTCTTGACCCAGGGCAGCTGGGATAGAAGCAACCCAAAATGAACAGGTCATACATGATGTCAAGAAGCACACTAGTATAATCAACCAGATTTTACTGTGCACTTTATTAACTGGTCAGTGTGTTGGGGAGGTGAAGCCACAGGAAATGCCTCATGCATGGTAGCAATCGGCTCAAGAACAAGCATTGGCATAGCCAATAGGTCTCGCCTTTGGGACCTTATAAGTGTTTAGCCATGCAACACTTGATGTTGTTGCACCAAGGATATTGTACTGGATAACTAAACACTTATAAGGTCCCAAAGGGGAGACCTATTGGCTATGCCAATGCTTGTTTTGTTTTTTAAAGGACAAGCAGTGCTATCAGGCTCCGGCTGCCACTTAGTCCACCGCATCCCACGTAGACGCTGCAGCCATCTTTGAATGGTTTTAAAGCCAATTCAAAAGCGGTTGCCAGTGTATGTGAATCCCTATCTCAACTGTGAGACTGTTCTCCTGCTTCCCAAATCTATTAAATACAAATTATGTAAAAAGAACATCCCTTTCTGAGCTGCACGTCTCGTCCTACCCACGTTTCACGCGCAGATTTGAAATACGGATGGTTTGGGTTTCCCGGAATTCAACTGGTAGAGAGGTGTAGAGAGGTGTAGAGAGGTGTAGAGAGGTGTAGAGAGGTGTAGAGAGGTGTAGAGAGAGAGGTAGAGGTGTAGAGAGGTGTAGAGGTAGAGAGGGTGAGAGAGAGGGTGAGAGAGAGGTAGAGAGAGAGGTAGAGAGAGGGGTAGAGAGGGTGAGAGAGGGGTAGAGAGAGGGGTAGAGAGAGGGGTAGAGAGAGGGGTAGAGAGAGGGGTAGCGAGGTAGAGGGCGAGAGAGAGGTAGAGAGGTAGAGGGCGAGAGAGAGAGGTAGAGAGAAAGGTAGAGAGGTAGAGGGCGAGAGAGAGGTAAAGAGAGAGGTAGAGAGAGAGGTAGAGAGGTAGAGAGAGGTAGAGAGAGGGGTAGAGAGAGAGGTAGAGGGCGAGAGAGAGGTAGAGCGAGAGGTAGAGAGAGAGAGGTAGAGAGAGAGGTAGAGAGGTAGAGGGCGAGAGAGGTAGAGAGAGAGGTAGAGAGAGAGGTAGAGAGAGAGGTAGAGAGAGAGGTAGAGGTAGAGAGGTAGAGCGAGGTAGAGGTAGAGGGGTGTAGAGAGAGGTAGAGGGGTGTAGAGAGAGAGGTAGAGGGGGGTAGAGAGAGGTAGAGAGAGAGGTAGAGAGAGGTAGAGGGCGAGAGAGAGAGGTAGAGAGAAAGGTAGAGAGGTAGAGAGAGAGGGAGAGAGAGGAAGGTAGAGAGGTAGAGGGCGAGAGAGAGGTAGAGAGAGAGGTAGAGAGAGAGGTAGAGAGAGGTAGAGAGAGGGAGGTAGAGGTAGAGAGAGAGGTAGAGAGAGAGGTAGAGAGAGAGGTAGAGAGAGAGGTAGAGGTAGAGAGATAGAGAGAGAGGTAGAGAGAGAGGTAGAGAGAGAGGTAGAGAGAGAGGTAGAGGTGTAGAGAGGTGTAGAGGGCGAGAGAGGTAGAGCGAGAGGTAGAGGGCGAGAGAGAGGTAGAGAGAAAGGTAGAGCGGTAGAGGGCGAGAGAGAGAGGTAGAGAGAGAGAGAGGTAGGTAGAGAGGGAGGTAGAGGTAGAGAGGTGTAGAGGTGTAGAGAGGTGTAGAGGGCGAGAGAGGTAGAGCGAGAGGTAGAGGGCGAGAGAGAGAGAGGTAGAGGTGTAGAGAGGTAGAGAGAGAGAGAGGTAGAGAGGTGTATAGAGGTAGAGAGAGAGGGCGAGAGAGAGGTAGAGAGAGAGGTAGAGAGGTAGAGGGCGAGAGAGAGAGAGAGAGAGAGGTAGAGAGGTAGAGAGGTAGAGGGAGGTAGAGAGAGAGAGGTAGAGAGAGGTAAAGCGAGGTAAAGAGGTAGAGAGAGAGGTAGAGAGGTGTAGAGAGAGAGGGCGAGAGAGAGAGGTAGAGAGGTAGAGGGAGGTAGAGAGGTAGAGGGAGGTAGAGAGAGAGAGGTAGAGAGAGAGAGGTAGAGAGAGAGAGGTAGAGAGAGAGAGGTAGAGAGAGAGAGGTAGAGAGAGAGAGGTAGAGAGAGAGGTAGAGAGGTAAAGAGAGGTAGAGAGGTGTAGAGAGGTAGAGAGAGAGGTAGAGAGGTAGAGGGCGAGAGAGAGAGGTAGAGAGAGAGGTAGAGGGCGAGAGAGAGAGGTAGAGAGAGAGGTAGAGGGCGAGAGAGAGGTAGAGAGGTAGAGGGCGAGCGAGAGGTAGAGAGCGAGAGGTAGAGAGCGAGAGGTAGAGAGCGAGAGGTAGAGAGCGAGAGGTAGAGAGGTAGAGAGGTAGAGAGAGAGGTAGAGGTAGGGAGAGGTAGAGCGAGGTAGAGGTAGAGGGGTGTAGAGAGAGAGGTAGAGGGGTGTAGAGAGAGAGGTAGAGGGGTGTAGAGAGAGAGGTAGAGGGGGGTAGAGAGAGGTAGAGAGAGGGGTAGAGAGGTAGAGAGAGAGGTAGAGAGAGGTAGAGAGGTAGAGAGAGGTAGAGGGAGAGGTAGAGGTAGAGAGAGGTAGAGAAGTAGAGAGAGGTAGAGGGAGGTAGAGAGGTAGCGAGAGAGGTAGAGAGGTAGCGAGAGAGGTAGAGAGAGAGGGAGAGAGGTAGAGGGATAGAGGTAGAGGGATAGAGGTAGAGGGAGAGAGGTAGAGAGAGAGAGGTAGAGAGAGAGAGGTAGGTAGAGAGAGAGGTAGGTAGAGAGAGAGAGGTAGAGAGAGAGAGGTAGAGAGAGAGGTAGAGAGAGAGGGAGAGAGAGAGGAGAGAGAGAGGGAGAGAGAGAGCGGTAGAGAGGGGTAGAGAGGGGTAGAGAGGGGTAGAGAGAGGGAGAGGTAGAGAGGTAGAGGTGGAGAGAGAGGTAGAGAGAGAGAGAGGTAGAGAGAGAGGTAGAGGTAGAGGTAGAGAGAGGTAGAGAGAGGTAGAGGAGGTAGAGGTAGAGAGAGTAGAGAGAGAGGTAGAGAGAGAGGTAGAGAGAGAGAGGTAGAGAGAGGGAGGTAGAGAGAGGGAGGTAGAGAGAGGGAGGTAGAGAGAGGGAGGTAGAGAGAGGGAGGTAGAGAGAGAGGGGTAGAGAGGTAGAGAGAGAGGGGTAGAGAGGTAGAGAGAGAGGGGTAGAGAGGTAGAGGTAGAGAGCGAGAGGTAGAGAGGTAGAGAGAGAGGTAGAGGTAGGGAGAGGTAGAGCGAGGTAGAGGTAGAGGGGTGTAGAGAGAGAGGTAGAGGGGTGTAGAGAGAGAGGTAGAGGGGTGTAGAGAGAGAGGTAGAGGGGGGTAGAGAGAGGTAGAGAGAGGGGTAGAGAGGTAGAGAGAGAGGTAGAGAGGTAGAGAGAGGTAGAGAGGTAGAGAGAGGTAGAGGGAGAGGTAGAGGTAGAGAGAGGTAGAGAAGTAGAGAGAGGTAGAGGGAGGTAGAGAGGTAGCGAGAGAGGTAGAGAGGTAGCGAGAGAGGTAGAGAGAGAGGGAGAGAGGTAGAGGGATAGAGGTAGAGGGATAGAGGTAGAGGGAGAGAGGTAGAGAGAGAGAGGTAGAGAGAGAGAGGTAGGTAGAGAGAGAGAGGTAGAGAGAGAGAGGTAGAGAGAGAGGTAGAGAGAGAGGTAGAGAGAGAGGGAGAGAGAGAGGGAGAGAGAGAGGGAGAGAGAGAGCGGTAGAGGGGTAGAGAGGGGTAGAGAGGGGTAGAGAGAGGGAGAGGTAGAGAGGTAGAGGTGGTGAGAGAGGTAGAGAGAGAGAGAGGTAGAGAGAGAGGTAGAGGTAGAGGTAGAGGTGTAGAGGTAGAGAGAGGTAGAGGTAGAGAGAGAGGTAGAGAGAGAGGTAGAGAGAGAGGTAGAGAGAGAGGTAGAGAGAGAGAGGTAGAGAGAGAGAGGTAGAGAGAGGGAGGTAGAGAGAGGGAGGTAGAGAGAGGGAGGTAGAGAGAGGGAGGTAGAGAGAGAGGGGTAGAGAGGTAGAGAGAGAGGGGTAGAGAGGTAGAGAGAGAGGGGTAGAGAGGTAGAGAGAGAGGGGTAGAGAGGTAGAGAGAGAGGGGTAGAGAGAGAGAGGTAGAGAGGTAGAGAGAGAGGGGTAGAGAGGTAGAGAGAGAGAGGTAGAGAGAGAGGTAGAGAGGGGTAGAGAGAGGTGTAGAGGTAGAGAGAGGTAGAGGGAGAGGTAGAGAGGTAGAGGGAGGTAGAGAGAGGTAGAGCGAGAGAGGTAGAGAGAGAGGTGTTGTGTATCACTATGTTTATGTGAATCAGGTGTGGTAACTTCTGTACTTAATTTTTACTGAAAGGTATATTGATTAAAGGGGTAAAAGAAAGAGAAATAGAGAGAAGAAAGAATAAAAGCGTGAACGGAAGAGCAAAAAAAGTGCAAGATAACGATAAGCCACACAAAGAGATCCCGGACTGACAGTAACTTTCATCATTTGGATCCCAAATTATTCCCTTTTGAAAGTCAAGCTGATAACGGGATGTGTCTTGCAGACCAGAACAAAAGGCAGCAGGCGACCAGGCGATAGCAAGAGCTGCGCGCGAGAGAGAGAGAGGGGGAGCAGGAGGTGAGCCCAGGAGTGGTGCGTGCGCAGTCTGCTCATTTTCAAGCACTGCACTCGTGCTTGTGGCGCGCCCCTGCTCGCTCCCGCAAGGTGGATGCCGCCACAAGCACGAGTGTGTGCTTGAAAATGAGCAGAGCGACGGCTAAAGGCCCTCCATACAGCGCATGCGCGCTGCGTAGGAGAGACCTAAAAAGCAACTCCAGGACAGCAAAGAACTGAGTTAGTCGAATCCACGGGACACAAGACACTGCAACATGCACCTTATTAAACACATTTTGATTTTAGCCTCCGTCATATATCATGGCCTACTTCCTCATATGTTTCGAGGGGGTTACCATCTGCGCCTGTCCTTGAACGATTCTCATGTTACTGGCAGCCTTCTTTAAGAAGTAGACTTTTTTCTTCCTCTGTTTTAGATTTAGATTTTAAGACTCAATGAACAGGTGACTTTATGATGTACTAAAATGGATAGAAGTAAGCATGGTGGGGCTAAACAGTACATCTTCTGTCCTCATGCAGTTTTAACTGTTTTACCATTGGCGTCTCTTATATTGTGACGGTTTTAAATAACTTGAAACAATAAAATGTATCTATCGCATGGTTGCAGGTTCTATGATGTGGGAGTGGCTGAGGACCTAAACATGTCTTTACTGTAGTAACAAAGCCTTTGTTTGTTGAAAGTATTGAGTCATTGATCTGCTCTGTGACAAGCCAAGCTAAATAAAGTGTCCCCAAATTGCAGAAACGAGCAAGATGCTCTGTTACGTTCAACCCATGCTTGTTGCTTCACTTCAGGTTCGTACACTCAATTCACTGTACGTGATAGACCTTCCAAATAATATTTATTTGTTGTAGTGTTTTCAACAGAATGCTGAGAAACACGTTTCTGGGAGCCCAAACATTGAACAATTTGTTAGGAACACAAAAGTCATCTAGAATACTGATACAGATGTCCAGTGGCCAAATAGTTATTAGAACAGTTTGGTCGTGTTTTTTAACGTAGTAGGTCTCTCTTTTTGGGCACATGCTGGTTTGAACGTGTTATGATACAGGGTGTTAATGAGCATGAGAAAGCCATTCAATAGTAGTCTGGTTCTGCTAATGAATCGTGGCATGATCCTCAAGCTCTCCTTTGCCATAGGAATGTATTTGCGATTATTGTTGCACAGATGTGCCCTTCTGTGCATATCTATGCCCGAGTGATGGCCAGATTTGGATTTCCTCAAGGCACAAAAATAAAAAGAAGCACAGCAAGGGGTGTGCCTGTGCTCGGAAATCCAATGGGTTAAGTAACGGATATCTCCATATTGAGCTGGATGTTTTAATATTTAAAATGTTAGTTTTTTAAAATTGAATAGGAACTTATCTATGAGCGGATCTAAGATAAACGCACATTTTGAGTAGTACGGTGTCCAATTTGTGGGATACAGTGGGGCAAGGGGTGTTCTGTGTCCTGCTGGTTAAGGTGCAGTGTTTACCAGCAGAAAGAACCTTTTTGGGAGCTGCATCCTTGTTCATATTGGGTAAGTATTGATGTACTATAACACGGTGCCACTCAGCAAGGCATTTGTGCATAATGAAGTGTTTTCTTTGTGGCACTCCTTATTTAACTATTTTGGTATTGAGATAGGTTTAACAAAACAAGGCACTTGATTTGAAGGCAAGTTTATTTGTAATAATATAAAAAGAAATCTATGTGTTTTTACCTTTTGCTCCGATATTAGTTACTTTGTATTTTTCTGTAACTTTGTGGCTTTCAGGATCACTCTACTTGAAACCTGAAAGTTTGTTTTCCAATAATGTCAAACTCTGTGGGTGGGATCCACAAACTGCACTTTTTGTAGTAAGTTGAATTTTTAGGTCTCTGCTAGACAGCACATGCGATGTCTCTTCGAGACTATTGTTAGGTCTCGGCTAGACCGCGCATTCACTGTCTCTACGAGACTATTGTTAGCTTATAGTGGGCATCGTGCCCACCCATTACTTACCATCGGTTGGCGCCATTCTCACTCTTATTTCTTTACTTCTTAGTGGTTAGCTGCTGTAGGCGTCCTTACTATTCGTGTGTTCATCCATGCCCCCGGAGCATAAATGCATTACTTGTGTCCCTCCACGGCGAATTTTTTTAGGCACTACTTTTTTCTTGGCATGGAAGCACTCTACCAGAGTGCATCTTATTAAGCAGATTCCCTTGTGTAGTTCCCCTCCTACCTCTTGCCTTAATTCCTTTGTCTGGTGTTGCCATCTCCCACTCACCGTCCCTCCTTCTCTTCGGTCGTCTGTGGTGTTGCCCTCGATCACCCAACCGCTCCCTCTCTTCCATTCTCTGTGGTGTTATCCCTGTTCTATGTATTCATCCTCCTTACTTTCAGGGACGTGGGCAGGGGGGCGATTGTGCCCGAGCAGTCAATATTGTTTGGTCTGGCCACCACCCCCATCACAATCTGAACTTTACTTAATTTTTTGGACATTTATATAGCGCAAACTCAACCCGAAGGTTTTGGAGTACTTAACATTACACAAGTATACCTTTATTTTTGGTAGCTACAGGGAGATTAAATGATTTGAGCTGATGCCGAGATTCAAACCTGGTTCAAAGTTGGCAGCTCTGGTCGTTACAACACATCCTTTACCCTTACACAGAAAGTTATGCCTGGGCAGTTTTGCAAAGTGCCACTCACCAAGGTTTCGTGAAATGCATGGATAACGCTCACGCAAACTAAAAGCTGATGGCATGCTGTTAAAAATATTTCCCTTTTGTTTTGCGCTTTAAAGTCTATTGCCAATCAGGAGAAAGCTCAAGGCCATTGAGTGTGATGGCCAGACCCCTGTGTGTGCCTGATATCCAGATTGGTTGTACCCCGACTACGTCCTTCACGGCCTCCCTTGGCACTCTAGTTCTGTTTGCTTGGCGAGGTCTCAGATGAGACTGTCTGACACGCACCCTGCAGCGCCCACAAATCTGGTGAAGTTAAATTGGAACTGTGGACATTTGGGGAAATATTGCCGGGTGCATTTTC
The DNA here is from genome assembly GCA_963921515.1 of Calotriton arnoldi. NCBI lineage: Eukaryota > Metazoa > Chordata > Amphibia > Caudata > Salamandridae > Calotriton > Calotriton arnoldi. The sequence goes on along the minus strand of CAWUFW010009232.1, from coordinate 243,574 downwards.
AGTAGAGTGCTGGAGTCTAGTACTGTGTGCAGTCTAGTGTGAGAAAGCGGCAGATTGACAGGAGAGAAGAAAGGAAGGCAAGCTTAGTGAAAAGTCATGTCGCAGGCAGGGGCAATTAAATAAACAAGGAGTGAGGCACGGGCTGCTGAGCACCATGAGAAGGAGCGACCAGAGCATGAGGAAAGTTATCAATACGGAGTACAGCAGGTGCAGTAGCACCAGGGTAAATTGTTGTGAGGGGCCCATAGCAGAGTAGTTTTGGCTGTGTTTTACCCAGAGGCATGGATGCAAGTTTCTGTGTTTGCATTAGGGACCATTCCATCTTAGCTACACCGATCCACCACCCAAACACTGTGTGCCCACTCCTTCAAAATCACAGCTTCCTAAATGTGAAAACTGCCCAAGGACACCCCCACACCCACAAACACACACTGCGATAATGAAACTGTCCATCAGACAATACAATGGCCATTCATAAAGGTCTGGTTTCCATGACTATATAGGATCCCCAAACAACACAAAACCATAAACACAACATCCCTCACCTCAAACACACAAACAGTCAGCCTCCAGCAGAAGAAATTGACAAACGCATGCATCTCGCTAAACACCTGGCAATAACGTCCCCTTCTGCTGTACAACTCTGAACATATAGACTCCGATCTCCTCCTCTTCGCCCCAACAGTTCAGACACCCTCCTTCTACCTCATCCATATAAACATAGCTATCTCCCCTGCACCCTAACAATCAAAGTAACCTTATCCCTTCTCTTAGTGTAGGAAGACGCATCCCTCATACATTGAAGAGGAAGCGGACTCCATCTGCCCTGGGCTTACAGTCCGAGCTTTCTTCTCCATAGCCAACACTAATAAAACTCAGTCGCTCTCAATTACCGTGTCTAGCAGTGGAGTGTACAATAGTGCTTGGGGTGAACTGCTGCTGCCCACTCCTTCATTCTACTAACAAGTGTTACAGTGCCCAAACTCTTGTGGGACGCAGTGTATGAGGCATAGCAAACAAACCCACAACGACACACCCTCCATCTGTGTACCCAGCCTTCCTAGTTCATGAGGCACATAAGTCATCATGGGATACACTGCATGCTACCAGGTGAGATGCCATAAGTGTGATGGGAATGTTCAGACATGGGTCCCATTGCTTACTGTTCCTAGACAGTCACTCCGTTGTCTCCCTGTTCCTAAGTGTAATGCCTTAAGTGTGACAGACATGCTCAGGCATGGGTGTTATAGCTCGCTCTGCGTGTGCATTACTGTAGAGGCCAACTACAGCTGAAATTGGTCTGGGGTTGCTTCTATTCCCCTTTTGAGACATGACTTGGCAAAGTGGAGTGGAAAATTCCTACTGGAGGCTGATATGAACTTGGCTCATCACTTGCCTGTAGTGGCACAGTGAGTAAAAATGTATTTATTTTCCATTGTGTCTCGGAGGAAGTACAATTGGCTGAGATTAATTCTAGTATTGCACCCATCTCTTTTTTTTTTGTGTGCTTCATCCTAGTTCGTGCAGCAGCTTCTGTAGAGTCATGCATCCTGCCTAATAATGATAAAAGCAGGAACCCAAAGATTTTCCTTAGGAACCCACCACTGACATTGCTGAATGCCTGGGCTGCCGAATAGTGAGGCTGGCTAGTCTTGATACCACCTAATTTCTCTTTTATCTACCTCCCTGCACTTACTGTCTTTTGTCTCTGTTTTCCTTAATTTCTTTAGCTTCATTGTCCCTTTTCTGTCTTTCTCTTGCTTGTCATAGTTTAATGATGGAAAAATAAGTCCAGCTCCCCCAAAATCAGTGCTAGTGACCAACACCAGCAAGCACTTATGCAAATTAAGCACTTTTGAATGAATGTCCCTTGGTCACCATCTGCTTGTTGGGTTGTGTTTCTGCTGTATGAGGAGAATACTGAAATAGAGCTTTCATAAACTTTGGGTGCTCTCCAGGCAATGGACTCAATGAAGAAATATCTTAAATCTTCTGTGTGCATCCATGTTTTGTTCCATGAGGAAATGTGAAAGGGGTTTGTGTGCAGCCTACGAATGTGGTGCAGGATGACACCAGGAGCCAAGGTCGCACAGTTGGTGAGGCAGAAATGGGCCTGCAGCCCCCCCCCCCTCCCAAAGTGCAGACATTTGGCATGTGAACATTGGGGCCAAGAATGGTGTTCAAGGACCTCCAGCGATGATCTCATGTACTACTATATCAAAGCCATTGACTGGCCGGAGGGTCATCTTTGCTACATAATGTAGTTTCTATGCCACAAAACCACTGGACTTCAGAACAATGGATGCTCCTGGTCTTTACAACTTGTAAGGCAGGGGCCTGAGGTATTATCAGAAGTTTTGCAACAATGGTTCCAGTGCTGTGGCATAGACATGGCTGATTGTTGATAGACTGCTACTTGAGAGTGGTATTTATGCCTAGGGTTCTCTACATCGATGGAGCCTTATGGTGAGACTCCCTCCTCCAGGGTCAGTGTCCATCAGTGGTGGTACCGATCGGTCACAGTGTCACATGTGATCTAAATCATTATGACATGAGGTATCCTTATACCTAAGGAGCCAGGAGTGGTTCCTGAAAACCTCTTAGATTATTGGATTTCCCATGTCTTGGCTGTCACTTAGATTTAACCTTAGTTTACAGGCCTATGTCTTTGCACGCCGTGCTCAACTGTATTGGTGGCCGAGGGGAGGCTTCTGTCTTGTAACCTAGTGGAAAAACTTAAGACTGAGATCATCGATCCATCTTGTGCCTTGTCAATCCATAGGCACCTAAATGGATCCCACTGTGCTTTATAATTAATAATGTGAGCCGATCTTGAGGATGAACATAAGTAGACATTCGTTCCAGCATTTGCAGAAACACGTTTCATTGTTTGCATGCAGCAAATACTTTACGCATTCAACCATGAGCTGGTCAGCTCTCCTTGCTGAATTGGTGGCTTATTGGTAGCCTAGAGTGCACAAATAGTTCATCTGATTCTGGTGCTATCAAACGTCTCGAATTTGGCACTATTTTCACATGCAAATAATGTTATTTCTTCTGTCAAATTGCATCTAATATAAAAAAAATGCCCTCTACATTCCTAAAATTCAGCCTTAGAAGCTGATCTTTACTTAAAACTTCTGATTGTCACCTCTCCTTTTCCTTTCAAATGGCTCTCTCCGTCCTCTCTATCCTCTGCATGCCTCTCTCGAAACTCTGAGCACAGCCTTTTCCAAGTCATATGCATGTTTCCTTAATCTCTATTAATGTATTTCTGCATATGCCCACATTTCATTTTAAAGATGACAAACTCCCCTTTTTTGGGGAAAGTTATACCCCTGTACTACATAATCTCCTCTAGGTCATCTACAAAACTTGCATATCCCTCTTTCCCCACTAATCATCAGACCAAACATCTATTTCTTCAATCCACCACAAGGAAACTGAAGTAAATTCATGGAATGGTTTTAACGACTAATCCCAGTAATCAACAACACTGGACAAACCACTAACCGCGGGTTCTGGAGCAGCATGTTGCTTGGCGTAAAGTGCTTCAGTGCCTCCTCAGGGGTAGTAAGTGCTATATAAATGCAATTTCAATTACATTATGTGAGGAGATGCAGTAGAAGCCTGGAAATGAATAGTGTCTGCGACGGTGATTGAAGTATGCATGCTCCTAACTTAGCATAGTAGAAGCCCTTGCTCAACTTCCTGTCTCCATATCATGCAAATGAGCGAGTTGGCACTCCTTAGTTTCTGTCACCTACTACTTTAACCCAACTTAAAAAAATGAAAAGACATATGCATTCACATTGTCAGTACAATGGATCTATATTATTAGGCCGCAGTAAAACCACCTGAGTTGTACTTCTCAATCAAAGTAAAATCCAGAGTGAACATCATAAATTGTGGCACAGACATATCATTCTCACTGCTCCTATTACAAAAAGTCACATAAATATCATTTTAAAGTGTTATGCTCAGATTCAGATCCATTGAATGCTGACTACACTTAACCAAAATCTTTTTCTGGGTGCATAAAATAATTTTTTACCCATTAGGGGACCTGTTCACAAGAAAGTAGGCAAAGTACGGGCGCCGATCTCTGCCTCAACATCCCTTTTCTAATTTCATCAACATTCCCTTCAGTATTCCCAGTAGTATTTCCAGTATTACCAGTAGTATTTGTGCGAATGTAAGAATTTCTGGCAGGTGTAAAAAAGATAAATACTGTCGTAAAGGTATTTTTATGATCAGTTTTACCTTTGTGAATAGGGCATGCCGGGCTGCGACGGCCGGCCAAACCGACATGCGCACTTGCAGTGCCCTGTGCCCACCACACCTCCTGCTGCTGTCCCTCAGAAGATGCCCTGTGCCCTCAAGACTCGGCTGCGGCTCTGGTTTAAAATAAAATGATAATAAAGCAGTTTTAATAAATGCTTTATTATCATTTCATTTTACATGTGCCTGCTGGTTCCAACAGTGGGGTGACGCTCCTCTGCCACAGCGTATACTTCCCCACCTCCCATGCACCCTCCCTCGTTCCCTTCCATTGTCTATGGTGTTGGCCTCGCCTCACCCACCCTCCTTCCCTTCCATTGTTTGTGGTGCCACCCACATATCTCTCTCTCTCCCTCTCTCTCTCTCTCTCTCTCTCTCTCTCAACCCCCCCCGTAGGCACCTCCCTACCCCTCCATGCCAGAATACTCTCCCTAGACCGTAGGCACCACCTTACCCCGCCAGTGCCAGAATACAACTCTTCCATGGATGTCAGCTGTGTCTCTTATTCCACATAATTCACAACTCTTGTCAAAGGTGTGATCCTGAGCAAGCTGCATTCCCTCATGCGCCTCAACTCTCTGATCTTCCCAGAGTGAAATTTCTTCGTACTCAACAAAAGCTGTGTTTGGCGCTATACAAAGCCGGAAACTGGACATTTAGATATAGGCAGATGAATCCCATGCTGATATGTCTGGGGCAGAATCAGTCAGATGTCAGGTGTAACCCCATGAAATGTCTTACTGAGAATAGAACTTTTGACCTACAGTTTGTGTAGATTGGCTGTAGGCAGGTTACACCCATGAGCTATCAGGGAGTATGCAACTTGCAAGCAGGCCGGCCCTAAACCAGATTAACCGGGACAGCGCCCTGGGCGGAAAGAAGATCTGGTGTTTATTGAGGGGGCAGGAGTCGTTGAGGTGTGAGGAAGGTGGAAGGAGGGCAGGGAGGTTGATGGGGTGCTAACAAGTATGCTGAGGTACATTAAGGGCTGATTACAAATTCTTTAATGGGGCCCAATTGAGACCTAGTGGGATTGATGAGCTGCTGTCTGCGTGGCATTAAGTCAGCCAGCTCCTTGCTGCGCCCCTCTGAATATTTGCGCCCCGGGCCTGGGCCCAGCTCACCCATGCCCAAGGCCGGCTCCGCCTGCAATTTCAGCTGCGTGAAAAACATGCTGTAGAACCTGCTGCAGTTGGAGAGCATGACAGCCAGATGTTACTATCTGGCAGGTCCTTGCATTAAGCACCCCGAGTCATCTGTGCTTATCAATTGGCAGCTGGGTGAGGTGTGTTACACCAGCACTGTTGCGTATCCCATTGTTATATAAACAGAACTATGTGATCCAGATGTATACTGCAGTATCTGAAGATGGCTGAAGAGGGTGGGTGCATTTCAGGAATAGTGGGAAACATTACTGCCGCGTGACACTACTAACAGAACAGTACGCAATTCATCTACCTAAGAATGCATTAACAACTAATTACATGGGTAAATGAAAGTGTGCATTGATAACTGAAGGAAGGATTTAACACATGAATAAATAAATGCATTGAAGAATGTTTGAATTCATGACTGAATAAGTGAATTATTAAATGTATAAATGAAAGCATGCATCGATATTTAAATGAATGATTTAACGCACGAATAAACAGAAGCTTAGAAGAATGACTGAATGCATGAATGAATGGGTGAATTAATGACTGAACAAGGGAATTATTGAATGCATGGATAAACAAATGCATGGGTGATTGGATGAATAATAGAGAACATAAACAAAGGCATGCTTGAATGAATGCATGTTATATAGGACCAATGAATTATTGACGTCATGGATGGATGAATTGATGTACATACGACAAAATTATTGAATGCATGAATGAACAAATTCATGGATTACATCTTGAATGGATTATTGAAATTTTGACAGTATGTCTGAAATAATTGCTTGGTGCATTAAAAAAACACATAATTAAATATATCTCTAAAGTAAATGATGGAATTCATTTGTGTAATACACCTCTACAAAGCTAACCTCCTCTTGGCAAGGCTGGCTTGAAGAGCTAAGTGTACAATAGAAACAATACTGCTACTCAGGCCATTGCCACCTTCCATTGTCCATCTTTCCCCCACCCACACGCCCTCCCTCCGTGTTGCCTCCTACCCTCCCTCCCGCCAGCAGTAAAAAACAAGCCTATAGGTCTCTGCAATACGAGAGCTATTGGCTTTGTTAATGTCTTGTAGCCAAGTTGTGTAGCGTCGTCATAACGTTTTTTTTCCTGACTTTCAGCCATGTTGAACAGCAGCCATGCTGCTACACAACATGGCTAAAAGACATTGACAATGAGAAAGCCAATAGCTCTTGCATTGCCGAGACCTATTGGCTTTGCCAATGCTTGTTTTATGATAAGTCCCTACCTCCATTATCTTTTATGGGAGGATATTGCAGTACCAATAATTGACCATGTGTAGTGCAGGAGTTCCTGCAGAAGTGTAAGTTACTATAAAAGTGCAGTTAGTGGCCTACCAAAAAGTGTAAGTTACCTTTCTGAATTAGCGCCTAACTGTTTACCTTCAGCTCCGTTGGCAACTTTGCAATTGTTTTGTGTAGCATTTTGTTGATTTCAGCGTCATTAAAAAAAAAGGTTTGAGGTTATGCTGGAAAGATTAACAATGAAAGCAACATTTGAAATTTAGGCGAATAGTTTCTTGAGTTTTCAACAACTAATCACTCAGTGACAATTTACATCCATGTGTATACAAAAGTATTTTATTAAGGTTTTACCATTCATATTTAAAATATATATGATATGATAGAGCTTTTAACATATTTACGGTTGGGGTGCATTAATCTCTTCTAAGAATTTTCTTTTTTTGCTCTGCTTCCGACAGCATGCGCATTGTGGATGATGATGAAGAGGGTTGGAAAGAGCCTGAAACCAAAAAGGATAACGCGTTAGATGAGGAGGAGGATTTACCAGTGGTAAGGACATGTCAGTCACACAAGCAATTCATCCTGTTCTTAACTGTGTCTAAGCCCATACTGCACAGGTCTGCGAGTGGCTAAACTCCGAGGTTCCTCAGATTTGTGGTTGCATCCCTTCTGCAGTAGACCAGGGCAAAATTTTAATTACACTGGAGTAGTCTGAGCAGCCCTGGTAATTTCATGGTCCTCATTTCACGCGAAATTACAGAAAATAAAGAGGTTACGCCCGTTCATGTAATTTGGAGTAATTCGGCTCAAAAATCCTACCACAGGAGCATAGAAACAACAAAGTCAGCGGGTGTGAACGGCGGCTGGCTGGCTGCTGAAGTTCCGTTGTATTTAGTGCAATTCCTTAGAACAAAGTGCATCCTCTAATCAATTTTGGATACAAGGGTGCATTTTGCACTAAGAAAATAGAGCCAAATGCTGGGTTCTGCTCCTTGCATAATGTTACGTAATTCTGCTGTAATTACATTACATCAAACTGTGCAAGTTGCGCCCACCCATATTCTGCAGTCGATTAGACATGGGATCAGTGGGAAAGATATGATGTAGTTACAAAAATAGTCGCCGATTTGTCGAAGGTTTGCAGACTCTCCAGGCATTCCATCAAATACTGGTATTTCAATTAATTGGAGGGGTAGTAATTGCCAGTGAGTGTACTGCCTGGAAAGGATCTCAAACAGCATATCCATAGGAGATACTCTGGTTTCTTTTCTAATAAGCACACTTGTTTTAGTCTTTTTCGTTATTAAATGTATTTTTACCTAAAATAGTCAAAGTGAATCAGTAATAAATTACATTTTATTGTGTGTAAATTCTCTATACAGATAACTACCACAAATAAAACATATTTGTTAAATCAATGACTAGGTCAGTGATAGCACAGTAATTCATAACCGCAGCCAGAGAATCCATAAAAGAGGAGGGATTGTGCTCAGACTTTGGCAGTCTTATTACCATGTCCAGCCTCAAAGTGATGAAGTTATGTCTTTTTCCCATCATAAACAAATACAACCTGGAATATATTTGCCCATATTTCTTCTAGGCATTTATGGTCCGCTTACAAGGCCCCAAGGCAACAAGTAGTGCTAGAAAGGATGTGTAGTGGTAGTTCTCATTGTACTGATGTGTTGAGACCCAAGAACGGATTCTTATGGTCTTGATGTGGTAGGGACAGATTCTCGTGACTTTACAACTGTAATAATAGAGAACTGTTTTTTGTGCTTCTGACATCGAAGGAGCAGAGACCTGGGTTTCGTGAATTTAATGTGCCCCAGCAAAGTAGAAAGTATTTTGATACTGAAATGTGGAAGGAGCAGACCTAACCTCACGTCTCATAACTGACACCACCCTAACTACTCCTTTGAAGCATCTTTAATTTGATTTTTTCACTAATATCAACATAAGAACGTTTTAATTCATTTTGTTGCTGTAGCGACCTAACACTTTATTTCTTCGTAACATCTTTTCTCTGCACTGGTATCTCTGTGATCACCTTTGTTTGTAATGACTTAACCCTATAGCAAAGAACTGTTGATTTCTGTTCCAAAGTGTCAAACAAGCAAATAACTGAATCTTGCAGCATCCACCCAGTACAAGGTGTACTAATTCTTATGCGCCTGACATTGCAGGACACCTGACCTGTCATGTAATGCCGTTATGATAGGAGAATAGAGCTTGTCTTTGTGGTAGCACCATGGAAGGGGAAGAAACTGATTAATGTAGCACTGGCATGACGGGATCCGAGAATGGTTCCTTATGATGGGAGTAGAAATTGATGTTATGGTATTGGTCTTGTAGCCACAGAGTGTTGTTCTTATAATAGCTGCAGCTTGAAATGCCAGACCCCAAAACTGTCAGAGAATTTGCAACACCTTTCCAGTAAGTCGGACCATTAAAGCTGAATTCGGGAGAACTCTGAATCTTCAAATTCCAATGCCTCCGTGTACCGGCTTGGCGCTTTCGCCGTAGAATCATATAAGCCTTCAGTTGCTTATAATGATAAATTGTGTGGTGTTCACTACACAAGCTAAAACAATACTTGACAATGGAACATATTTCAGAAGCAACCAAATACGGACAAACTTTACCTCATTTCAATTACCAGCTGAAAAACATCCTAGCCTAAAACCTGTGGACCTTCATAGCATGGGACATACAACACACTAACAAGTTCCCAACAGTGCAAACAACATTTTTGATTGATCAGTGTTTTTGAGAGAGGTCTGCTACGGCTGATATAGGCCTGTTTACGCTTATTTCAATTATTTGATTATAGTGCTTCTACTGCAAACTAAATGGTGTGTAGGCCCGCACAATGCAGACTCCTACAGATGTAGAAGGGACCTTTAATTATTTACAAGAAAATCAAAACATGCTTTTCTTTGTGTCACATATTATTAACGACAGAGTCACTATCGTCAGCTCTGTAATATATTTGTAGAAAGAGATGTCCGTCCCACAAAATCAGAGCATGTAAGAAGATACTTTAAATGAGCAGCATAGAACAGCTTGGTGCCCTTCCAGAGAAGCAGTGCAGACTGACCTGATTTGCATCTCCAAGATGGAGATTGCACCTCACATATTAAATCTTTTTGGGGAGTTCGCTAAGGATGTATTTTGGCCCCTTTCCTTTTTAACTCTATATAAATGGCCTTGATGACTACCTAACGACTTGTGGCAAGGATGTCCCCCAAATTGGGAAGCAACCTACCCCAGTCCTCTTACATGCGGACAATGCCGTTCTTATTGCAAGAACAGCAAACCGGCCACAGTTTTTAGGTCTCGCCTGCGCAGCGCGCATGCGCTGCATAGGAGACCTTTAGCCGTCGTTCAGCTCTTTTTCCAAGCACATACTCGTGCTTGTGGCGGCATACACCTTGCGGGAGCGCGCAGGGGCGCGCCACAAGCACGAGTATGTGCTTCCAAAAAGAGCAGACTGCTCTCCCCGCGCCCGCGCGCACCACTCGCGGGCTAATTAACTTTCGCTTGTTCTCTCTCTCTCTAGGTGCTAAATTGCCAAAACATATACAAAGCAACAGAAGAATTAGCCTTTGAATGCCATTCCCTAGCGTGGCCCGGCATGGTCCAAAAACTAACAACGCCATAGCGATAATAAATAATAATATAGAGAAATATTCGTTAAATGAAAAAGGCGCCTCTGCGTGCCTATTTGGTTTCAGCCTGAAATTCCGAAGACCGAAATACTGAACGTGTAGGTTTTAGATTTCTGTCTCTCCGGGAAGCATTTCCAAGCACATTTTCTGGTATTATTTCTTCCAGCCACAATTTCTCCCTACTTCTCTCCCTGCATTTCTCCTTCCCTCCCTTTCACTGTCCTATTTTCTTTCCCGTTCCAATTCCAAACATCCTCTCTTCATTCTTCCCTGGTTTATCTCACCCTTCCATGTTCCATTCCTTCGTTCCTTCTTACATGTTCGCTCCCTCGCTTTCTAACACTCTTCTCCGTCGCCACCGCGTTTCTTAATTTCCAGCCTGTCTTTCCCCTTTCTCATTTTCTCTCCTGCTCTCTGTCACCATCTCTCTTCTCCCTTAGACCTACCATCTCATCTTACCCGTTTGATCACTTTATTTATCGGGGTGTCTCTTCTTTTGCTTTGATGCTCTCCCGAACTCTTTTCTGTCCCTGTCGACCCAATCTACCGCTCTTTCACACACTCGCATGAACAGCCTTTTCTCACCCTCTCCTGCTCCCTTGACATCTCTTTCTCTCCCCTCTTAGACCCCTTGTTCTCGCTGGTCTTTTTCATTCCAGACTCTCTTCCCTTGCTCACGGGCTCTCCCCACTTTTCCTCCCCTCACTCTCCCAGAATCTCCGCTCCATACGTGAAGGCCCAGTCCACTACTCTTCCATGGTCTCACTAGCTCCTCCTTTTCTCATTGCTTTCCCTATCTTCTCAACCTCAGCTCTCTTCATACTTTGCCCCGTCTCCACCTTTTGTCTTTTTCATTCTAGTTTCCCGCCACTCTCTCCCCCTTTACATCTCCTGTTCATCACTCTTCTGAACCTTCTTCTCCCTGGTCCTGTTTCTACTTTGTGCTTTCTTCGCCCCTTTTCTCCCTCACTTCACCATCTTCTCGGAACCTCATCTTCTCCTCTTTCCCTTTCCTATTTTTTTTATCTGCATTGTCTTGCATCACTCTATCCCTTACGTTATCGCCTACCTCTCTCCCACTTTATATGTCTACCCTCTTCTGACCGCTCCTTTCGTCACACCTTTCTTCCCTTTATAGCCCATCTCTTTATCCCGCCCGTCTTTCATATTCTGCCATATTTTTCCTTTTTACATTACCTTCCCGTGCTCCCATCATTCTCCCTTCATAAATTCCTTATTGTCTTGCACACTCTCCAGCCCCTCTGCCCTTACCAATCCCACCTCTCTTTCATCTCTCTTCGCACCTCGCCATGACACTTCTTTCCCACCTACTCCATCTTCAATGACGTCACTTCAAGAACCTTTGATGTTCCTAAACACACCTTGCCCTCAGCCCACTCCCTCACCCAACCCCCTCGCTCTCTCTCTACACACTCTTACTTCACTTCCTGTCACTCTCTCCCTCCTGCTCCTTCTCGCCTTCCTCTGACTCTCCATCTGTCTTGTTCTCTGCCTGCCCCGCCCTCTCTAGCCTCTCTTCAACAGTCAAAGCCTTCTCTTTCTCCCCCCTCTCTCGCTCTTGATCCCCCACCCCTTCTCACTCACACAGATATCTAAGCCTCAGAAATCCATTTCTGGGGAACCTTGGTAAATTGTAATTGCATTTATATAACACTTACTACCCCTGACGAGGTGCTGAAGCGCTTTACCCTGGGCAGCATGCTGCTATCGAACCCAAGGTTAGTGGCTAGTCATGTTATTGGTTATTGGGGTTAGTTTAGTGACTCAAGCAACTATTCCATGCATTCACTAGAATTTCCTTGGGGTAGATGAAATAAATAGCAGTTGGGTGTTAACATTAGTGGGGTGGGGGAGTGGTTGAGGTATGTGAGTTGATGCAGATGTTTATTGGGATTCTTCATGCTGATGTTTGGTGGGATTAATAAAATACAGATGAATGCAGATATTCTGAACCCTTTCCATGTTACAAGCAATAGGCAGTTCTCGGGCACAGCCTCCTTGTCCTAGCCTTATCGCAGCCCTGGGCCCTTTGTGCAGCAAACCACTCACTGGTGTTGTTTGAAGACCTAAACCTTTCCATCAAATAGAAAACAAGCATTGGCATAGCCAATAGGTCTCGCCTTTGGGACCTTATAAGTGTTTAGCCATGCAACAGTTGATGTTGTTGCACCAAGGATATTGTGCTGCATAACTAAATACTTATAAGGTCCCAAAAGCGAGACCTATTGGCTATGCCAATGCTTGTTTTTGGATGGGTTTGCCTCCTTTATGACTCTGCTTGACTTAAGAGCACAAATGTCCAAGTTTTACACTATGGCCTTAGTTCTTACGAAAGCTAAGGTCAAAACACACACAATTGAGACCTCATTGATATATAGGGTTAACATTTTTAACTATTTGGGCATGCCCTTCGATGAGCTAAGGGGTCTCACCTACTCAACGCTAGGTCTTTGCAATTTAAGAGAGCAGTCAAAGCAGTTTTTAGATTTGCACCAAGGTTCCACCATAGGCCTGTGAAGGAACTTATTTAAATGTATAAGTCAAAATGTTCTGCAGTTGCCTGGCCTGGTGGAGCTGGTGTTTGGGGACATGCTAATTCTCCTTTACTTCAGAGAACTACAGACCTATTTCTACATAAACTGCTGGCAGTACCAAGGACCCCTTCAAACATAATTTGTCACGCTGAAGTAGCTGTATATTACCTGGAGGAACTGATTGGATTACCCCTGTTATATTGTGGCATAAAATCTGTCACCAGCCAGATTCAGGACTATCAAAATCGCTTTTGATTGACTGCTTGGCCCATGATAATGTACTTTGAATTCCGTGGTTTTTATATTTGAAACTTACTTTTTATGACCTGGGAGTCCCCTAGTATTATGATAACCTTGGGGTCTTAGATACAGTTTCTAAAGATATTATGAAAGAAACATTTCTAATATATAGGGCTCTGACGCGCTATTTAAAGGCAGAATCGTTGAGGACATTGACTGCGCACTCATTCCTAGGTGTCTCGTACGGCCTGAACTGTATCTGATTACTTTTCAATATAGACTTTTACCTTACCCATTTTAGACTCCGCACTTTGCACTTTTTAATAGCTTTCCAGATGCAAGGCAGATGGTTGATTCATTCCCCATATGTTATTGTAATTTACCCCAAAGCACGAGCCTTTTTGTTATATTTCACAATTTATAGTGTTCCACGCACACGTTTTTTGGTACCCCCATCTCCGTGCGGCTAACATTCAACAACATCATGCTGCTTTGTTATATTTACAGAAACTAACCTCTCCCGACATATGCTATGCTGTTTCAAATTTGATCAAAGATGCACTTATCATAAGGAAGCGCTATGGGACTTCTGTATTTTTGTAATTTTATGTCTTTTTTATTTTACTGTATTGATTGTATGTGTATTGTGCTTTTATGGCCTCAATCTGAATAAAGTATTTTGATGATTTGCGTAGCTGAGTGAAGAGAGTGCCAAAAGCTAACAGGAGATGTCAGTTTACTTTAGTAGTGTTGTCAGATTGCTTAATGTTATGGAGCATGCTATTTTCATCCATGGCATTTTGTTAAACAAATTAGTGCATTCTGGGAGTTGTAGTCCTTTGTTTACTTGACCCATTTGGTAGAAAAGAATCTGATCATTTTCTTAAAGGAAAGTTGCCGTTCTGTTGACTTAGTGCAGGCCCGCAACCCTAACTTTGAGAGGTGTTGGGAGACATTTTGGCCTGAAAATGGAGGTAGATTTGCAAGCTAAGCATTTGCAAGAAATGAAAAACCAGACTTATCTGAGACTGGAAGCTGGTGAAGACCGTGGAGAAAAGGACATATCCTTTACAGTCATACAGCTAGGTGACAAGCAGCATTTTGGTCCCTCCGTAAATAATATGGTTGCCATGATGACAAACCCTCCAGAGAATGAATGTGATGGAGATGAAAGACAAGATACGTCTGAGTTAATAGAGCATTAAGAATGTATAGCCTTACAGCTTGGTAAGGGGCATTACTTATCAATAGCTTGGTTTGCAGTGTTTATGAAGCAATGATTTTCACTGAGTAGGCAACTCTTATATTGCATGTGTTCCCACCAGCATAAACATATTTTGAACAAGAAATTCGATTGGCTGCGATGACTTGTGTCCTTTAATGAACAATTGTCTGCTTTCAGGTCTCGAAGAAATGACAGCAAGTCAAAAAAATCTTATTATTAAAGGCTTCTCCAATTTCTCACAATACCTTGAGAAAACATCCATTTTGGTTTAACTGACATCAGCTAATCTGCTTTGGAAATTTGCTTCTTGTCAGTAGGCCGTGGTGTCTGAGATGTGTTTACCCAACTCTGTCTTCGGATTCTGATTTAACTATGGGTTTTTGCTCTGTATAAGTATACTCTTCTTTCCGTTGGTTGATAAACTGTGGACTGGTGTCTCACTTAGGTGGCAGAGTTTGTGGATGAGCGTCCAAAGGAAATCAAGCTCATGGAGGAATTCCGGAGTGGAAATAAGTGGAAGGTCTTGGGAGGTGGGTATGCACATGAAGTGTACATGTTTTATTATTACACCACCGCTGTGAAAATCCACCCAAGTGAAGCCTGGCTGCCTGCTGATTTTAAGATGTTGTCGGTGCATGCAAGTGAGTAGCTGAGGTTTGGCACCAGTGATCTAAGAAGACACCTATGGTGTGACTCGATGGAAATACTGAGCATGGCAATTGTGCTCATATGGAAATGTGTGCATTGTGTGGAATCCTGAAATGTGGAACATGGCTCCTGCTGGCAGTCATCAGAGAATCCTGTTGAGTGTGGCACATGCAGGCACTATTTAGAGACGGGTAGTATTCAAAACTGTACTACATAGAAAGACATTGAACATGGTACCTCCTTATAATGTGTAGATAAGCACAACATCTCATTTGAGATGTCATGAGTGATGTCACTGATCATGTCATGAGTGATGTAATATGTGAGGTCATGAGCAGTGCATTGCGGGGGCGTGAGTTAGCTGAATTTCTCTGGTTTTGTACGAGTGAAACCTGAGCCTAACTATAACGTCTCTGTAACCTTTGTTTTTTTTTCAGTAAATCAAGGGCATCTCACTGCCCGAAACGCGTCATACGGCTACTATGAAATAAACATCAGTTTCTGCCACGAATTTTGGGTCCGTGACTCTTTCCATAAGGAAGCAGGAGGGAGTCTTTACTCTGATCGAATATATATATATATATATATATATATATATATATATATATATATATATATATATATATATATATCTACTGGCGGTCGCCAGTAGATAGTTATAGTTAGGACCTATTTTCCATAGGAAATCCGCGACATTCTATTTGAAATAACTCTTGCGTCGGTTGACGAATCTTCGCGAAATTTTCAAACTTTATGGCCCGCTCCGGTCCGCTCCTACCCTGAAAGTCTCAGGGTGATTCGTCAAGCCGGGGCCGAGAAAAAGGGGGTCCCAAAACGTGTTTTCCCCATTCATTTTCCCATAGGAAACTTTAGACACGGCTACAGCCTGAACTGCTGAACGGAATTACACCAAATTTGGCAAAGAGGTAGTACTTGGTTCAGAAAGAACCCTTTTGTTAAATGGTGTAAATCCGTTCAGTAGTTGCGGAGAAATTAAAAAATAAGAGTCAAAAAATCAATTTCCTATAGGAAACTTTATGCAAGGCTACAGCCCGAACTGATGAACGGAATTACACCAAATTTGGCAAAGAGGTAGTTCTTGGTTCAAAAAGAACCCTTTTTGTTAAATTTTGTAAATCCGTTCAGTAGTTGCTGAGAAAATCAAAAGTAAAAACACATATATATCTGGGCGGAGCCTAACCACACATGTCATCGTGAGATCTGATTGGCTGTCAGCACTTCATCCTGGAATTGCTGGCAGCCATCTTGGGACCAATATAAAAGCATTGTAGTGAATCGAAGATTTTGAGGGTTACCAAAAGGAGAACTATAAAGGGTGATAACAGACTTTAGTTACATTAGAATTCATTTGTTGATGGTACCATACTAATTTCAGGAATTGTGGTGTGTTCTAAGGTGATTTTACCCTGTGAAAAACCTTCTGCTGGGATATCATGAATCATGTTTGAGAGAACTATTTTCACATGCTTGTCCCATACAGTTTTGGAAGGTGCTCCAGAAGCTAAAATGAGAGCATATTTTCTGTAAATTCACATTATCTTTCTCAGTCATGTGAGAATGAAGTCTGACATTCTCAGTAAAACATGTACATCCAACAAGGGCAGAGACTGTCAGTTGATTCCTTTGTGTTCTACTGCAGCTTCCCAGAGTGTTCTAAAGAACAACTAGAGTGCTAACAGCCTTACTTATGACAAAAGTATGGCACACCTGAAGCCATCTTGATTGGAATAAACTGGTAACACTTAAAACATTTAATTTAAAAAGGAACAAAATGATGGGGTTCATCTTGTCATAGAAATTATGGTTAGTGCTCTGGAAAGAAAAATTAGGACATGTTTCAAGTGTGATCTCAAATATCTTCCTGTTATATTTCAACAGGAGCAGCCTGTCAGTTGATGCCTTTGTGTTCTACTGCAGCTTCCCAGAGTGTTCTAAAGAACAACTAGAGCGCTAACAGTCTTACTTATGACAAAAGTATGGCACACCTGAAGCCATCTTGATTGGAATAAACTGGTAACACTTAACACATTTAATTTAAAAAGGAACAAAATGATGGGGTTCATTTTGTCATAGAAATTATGGTTAGTACTGTAGAAAGAAAAATTAGGACATGTTTCAAGTGTGATCTCAAATATCTTCCTGTTATATTTCAACAGGAGCAGCCTGTCAGTTGATGCCTTTGTGTTCTACTGCAGCTTCCCAGAGTGTTCTAAAGAACAACTAGAGCGCTAACAGTCTTACTTATGACAAAAGTATGGCACACCTGAAGCCATCTTGATTGGAATAAACTGGTAACACTTAACACATTTAATTTAAAAAGGAACAAAATGAGGGGGTTCATTTTGCCATAGAAATTATGGTTAGTGCTGTAGAAAGAAAAATTAGGACATGTTTTAAGTGAGATCTCAAATATCTTCCTGTTATATTTCAACAGGAGCAGCCTGTCAGTTGATGCCTTTGTGTTCTACTGCAGCTTCCCAGAGTGTTCTAAAGAACAACTAGAGTGCTAACAGCCTTACTTATGACAAAAGTATGGCACACCTGAAGCCATCTTGATTGGAATAAACTGGTAACACTTAAAACATTTAATTTAAAAAGGAACAAAATGAGGGGGTTCATTTTGCCATAGAAATTATGGTTAGTGCTGCAAAAAGAAAATTTAGTGCATGTTTTAAGTGAGATCTCAAATCCTCTTCTATTTCATTAGAAAATTCTGACATGCAGACTGAAACAATCACTTTCAATACCAGCAGTAGACTTCCAGTTAACTCCTTGGTGAGCAGAAGCTTTACTACAGTGATCTAATGAACAACTAGAGTAATAACATTCTGAATTTATGGCAAATGTGTGACACATCTGAATGCCTTCTTGATGGAATCAAAGTAAAAACTGAAAGCATTTCCTACTGAGGAGACTGCAGTAAATGAGGAAATTAGGAAACTTCATAACAAAGAAGTCTTCCAAGATGGCCACCAGTGAAAAAAGAGCCCAAATGTAGCACAAATATTACCCAGATGTAGCCCACATATAGCCCAATGACAAAAGTGTGCAAAACACTTTTTATTTTTAGTTTTTTGCAGTTTTATGTAGTGCAGACTGGTCAGGTATTGGAGCGTTGCATCTTAAAACATGACCCCCTACACTACACAAGCACCACTGCACTACCCTAAACCCTAAAACACTACCCCCAGCATGACCCCCTACACTACACAAACACCACTGCACTACCCTAAACCCTAAAACACTACCCCAACACCACTGCACTAACCTAAATCCTAAAACACTACCCCCAGCACGACCCCTACACTACCCAAACACCACTGCACTACCCTAAAACATGACCCCTACACTACACAAACACCACTGCACTACCCTAAACCCTAACACACTACCCCCAGCACGACCCCCTACACTACACAAGCACCACTGCACTACCCTAAACCCTAAAACACTACCCCCAGCACGACCCCTACACTACACAAGCACCACTGCACTACCTTAAACCCTAAAACACTACCCCCAGCACGACCCCCTACACTACCCAAACACCACTGCACTAACCTAAATCCTAAAACACTACCCCCAGCACGACCCCCTACACTACCCAAACACCACTGCACTACCCTAAACCCTAAAACACTACCCCCAGCACGACCCCTACACTACACAAGCACCACTGCACTACCCTAAAACACTACCCCCAGCACGACCCCCTACACTGCCCGAACACCACTGCACTGCCCTAAACCCTGAAACACCAGCCCCTGCAAGACCCCTACACTGCCCGAACACCACTGCACTGCCCTAAACCCTGAAACGCATACCCTAGCACAACCCCCTACACTGCCCGAACACCACTGCACTGCCCTAAACCCTGAAACACCACCCCCAGCATGACCCCTACACTGCCCGAACACCACTGCACTGCCCTAAACCCTGAAACACTACCCCCAGCAAGACCTCCTACACTGCCCGAACACCACTGCACTGCCCTAAACCCTGAAACATCACCCCCAGCAAGACCCCCTACACTGCCCGAACACCACTGCCCTAAACCCTGAAACACCAGAACCCCCTACACTGCCCGAACACCACTGCACTGCCCTAAGCCCTGAAACACCACCCCCAGCACGACCCCCTACACTGCCCGAACACCACTGCACTGCCCTAAACCCTGAAACACCACCCCCTGCACGACCCCCTACACTGCCCGAACACCACTGCACTGCCCTAAACCCTGAAACACCATCCCCAGCACGACCCCCTACACTGCACGAACACCACTGCACTGCCCTAAACCCTGAAACACTACCCCCAGCAAGACCCCCTACACTGCCCGAACACCACTGCACTGCCCTAAACCCTGAAACATCACCCCCAGCAAGACCCCCTACACTGCCCGAACACCACTGCCCTAAACCCTGAAACACCACCGCCAGCAAGACCCCCTACACTGCCCGAACACCACTGCACTTCCCTAAACCGTGAAACACCAGCCCCAGCACGACCCCTACACTGCCCGAACACCACTGCACTGCCCTAAACCCTGAAACACCACCCCCTGCACGACCCCCTACACTGCCCGAACACCACTGCACTGCCCTAAACCCTGAAACACCACCCCCAGCACGACCCCCTACA
This sequence comes from Calotriton arnoldi, assembly GCA_963921515.1. Classification (NCBI taxonomy): domain Eukaryota; kingdom Metazoa; phylum Chordata; class Amphibia; order Caudata; family Salamandridae; genus Calotriton; species Calotriton arnoldi. The sequence goes on along the minus strand of CAWUFW010009232.1, from coordinate 223,861 downwards.
CTGCCCGAACACCACTGCACTGCCCTAAACCCTGAAACACCACCCCTGCACGATCCCCTACACTGCCCGAACACTACTGCACTGCCCTAAACCCTGAAACACCACCCCCAGCACGACCCCCTACACTGCACGAACACCACTGCACTGCCCTAAACCCCGAAACACTACCCCCAGCAAGACCCCTACACTGCCCGAACACCACTGCCCTAAACCCTGAAACACCACCCCCAGCAAGACCCCCTACACTGCCCGTACACCACTGCACTGCCCTAAACACTGAAACACCACCCCCAGCATGACCCCCTACACTGCCCGAACACCACTGCACTGCCCTAAACCCTGAAACACCACCCCCAGCACGACCCCCTACACTGCCCGAACACCACTGCACTGCCCTAAACCATGAAACACCAGCCCCAGCACGACCCCCTACACTGCCCGAACACCACTGCACTGCCCTAAACCCTGAAACACTCCCCCCAGCACGACCCCCTACACTGCCCAAACACCACTGCACTGCCCTAAACCCTGAAACACCAGCCCCAGCACAACCCCGTACACTGCCCGAACACCACTGCACTAAACCCTGAAACACCAGCCCCAGCACTACCGCCTACACTGCCCGAAAACCACTGCACTGCCCTAAACCCTGAAACACCAGCCCCAGCATGACCCCCTACACTGCCCGAACACCACTGCACTACCCTAAACCCTCAAACACCAGCCCCAGCACGACCCCCTACACTGCCCGAACACCACTGCACTGCCCTAAACCCTGAAACACCAGCCCCAGCAAGACCCCTACACTGCCCGAACACCACTGCACTGCCCTAAACCCTGAAACACCACCACCAGCAAGACCCCTACACTGCCCGAACACCACTGCACTAAAGCCTGAAACACCACCCCCAGCAAGACCACCTACACTGGCCGAACACCACTGCACTGCCCTAAACCCTGAAACACCACCCCCTGCACGACCCCCTACACTGCCCGAACACCACTGCACTGCCCTAAACCCTGAAACACCACCCTCAGCACGACACCCTACACTGCCCGAACACCACTGCACTGCCCTAAACCCTGAAACACCACCCCCAGCATGACCCCCTACACTGCCCGAACACCACTGCACTGCCCTAAACCCTGAAACACCACCCCTGCACGACCTCCTACACTGCCGGAACACCACTGCACTGCCCTAAACCCTGAAACACCACCCCCAGCACGACCCCCTACACTGCCCGAACACCACTGCCCTAAACCCTGAAACACCACCCCCTACACTGCACGAACACTACTTCACTGCCCTAAACCCTGAAACACCACCTCCAGCAAAACCCCCTACACTGCCTGAACACCAATGCTCTGCCCTGAATCCTGAAACACTAGCCCCAGCACGACCCCCTACACTGCCCAAACACCACTGCACTGCCCTAAACCCTGAAACACCACCCCCAGCACGACCCCCTACACTGCCCGAACACCACTGCACTGCCCTAAACCCTGAAACACCAGCCCCAGCAAGACCCCCTACACTGCCCGAACACCACTGCACTGCCCTAGACTCTGAAACACCAGCCCCAGCAAGACCCCCTACACTGCCCGAACACCACTGCACTGCCCTAAACCCTGAAACACCAGCCCCAGCAGGACCCCCTACACTGCCCGAACACCACTGCACTGCCCTAAACCCTGAAACACCAGCCCCAGCACGACCAACTACACTGCCCGAACACCACTGCACTGCCCTAAACCCTGAAACACCAGCCCCAGCACAACCCCCTACACTGCCCGAACACCACTGCACTGCCCTAAACCCTGAAACACCAGCCCCAGCACGACACCCTACACTGCCCGAACACCACTGTACTGCCCTAAACCCTGAAACACCAGCCCCAGCACGACCCCCTACACTGCCCGAACACCACTGCACTGCCCTAAACCCTGAAACACCACCCCCTGCATGACCCCCTACACTGCCCGAACACCACTGCACTGCCCTAAACCCTGAAACACCACCCCTGCAGCACCCCTACACTGCCCGAACACCACTACACTGCCCTAAACCCTGAAACACCACCCCTGCACCGCCCCTACACTGCCAGAACACCACTGCACTGCCCTAAACCCTGAAACACCACCCCCAGCACGACCCCCTTTACTGCTCGAACACCACTGCACTGCCCCAAACCCTGAAACACCACCCCCAGCACGACCCCCTACACTGCCCGAACACCACTGCCCTAAACCCTGAAACACCACCCCTGCACGACCCCCTACACTGCCCGAACACCACTGCACTGCCCTAAACCCTGAAACACCACCCCCTACACTGCCCGAACACCACTGCACTGCCCTAAACCCTGAAACACCACCCCAGCACGACCCCCTTCACTGCCCGAACACCACTGCACTGCCCTAAACCCTAAAACACCACCCCCAGCATTACCCCCTACACTGCCCAAACACCACTGCACTGCCCTAAACCCTAGAACACTACCCCCAGCACGACCCTCTACACTACCCGAACACCATTGCACTACCCTAAACCCTAAAATACTACCCCCAGCACAACCCCCTACACTACCCGAACACGACTGCACTGCCCTAAACCCTCAAACACTCCCCCAGCACGACCCCCTACACTACCCGAACACCACTGCACTGCCCTAAACCCTAAAACACTCCCCCAGCACGACCCCCTACACTACCCGAACACCACTGCACTGCCCTAAACCCTAAAACTCTCCCCCAGCACGACCCCCTACACTACCCAAACACCACTGCACTGCCCTAAACCCTAAAACACTACCCCCGCATGACCCCTACACTACCCAAACACCAATGCACTACCCTAATCCCTAAAACACTACCCCCGCATGACACCCTACACTACCCTAAACCCTAAAACACTACCCCCGCACGACTCCCTACACTACCCAAAGACCACTGCACTACCCTAAACCCTAAAACACGACCTCCTACACTACACAAACACCACTGCACTACCCTAAACCCTAAAACACTACCCCCTACACTACACAAACACCACTGCACTACCCTAAACCCTAAAAAACTACCCCCAGCACGAACCACTACACTACCCAAACACCACTGCACTACCCTAAACCCTAAAACACTACCCCCAGCAGTACCCCTACACTACCCAAACACCACTGCACTACCCTAAATCACTACCCCCAGCACGACCCCCTACACTACCCAAACACCACTGCACTACCCTAAACCCTAAAACACTACCCCCAGCACGACCCCTACACTACCCAAACACCACTGCACTACCCTAAACCCTAAAACAATCCCCCAGCACGACTCCCTACACTACCCAAACACCACTGCACTACCCTAAACCCTAAATCTACCCCCAGCATGACCCCCTACACAACACAAACACCACTGCACTACCCTAAACCCTAAAACACTACCCCCAGCACGACCCTCTTCACTACCTAAACACAACTGCACAATTTGTTACAGGCGTTGCAACGCAGGCCTGTGGTGCTTACTGGAAGTACCTAGTGGGCTAGTTGGGCCCCAGGGACCCTCAGGATTCAAGGTGACCTAATCCCCCAACTTAAAACGCACCACGGGGCGCGTTTGCACAGTGGTGAAGGGAGGGGCGGGGCCTCAGGTGACATGTGCGCAAACACGCCCTGTGGTGCGTTTTAAGTTGGGGAATTAATTCCCTTTGAATCCTGAGGGACCCTGGGGCCAACTAGCCCACCAGGTACCTTCAGTAAGCACAACAGAGTTGCGTTGCAGAGAGGTGAAAAAGGTGCGTGGCCTCGGAACGCCTCTCTGCAACTCAGCTCTGTGGTCCTAACTGTAGGTACCTGGGGGCTAGTTGGGCCTCAGGGACCCACTGAATTCAAGGGGACTTAATCTCGCAACTTAAAACGCGCCACGGGTGCGTTTGCACACATGTCACCTCAGGCCCCCTCCCTTCACCACTGTGCAAACGCGCCCTGTAGCGCGTTTTAAGAGGTAGTTTTAATCCCCCTGCCCTATTATGTACTAGGGACTTGCAGAGGAGGTCATGCTAATCACAGGGGTACCCCAACGCATAGTGTTCCCTAGTGTATGTAGGTGTTTTCACTGTATTCTAAGTGTCTTTTAGCATAGCACTGGCTCTGGTTAGTCAGAGTCAGTTACCACCAGTACCCGTCTGAAAAAGTTGTAGGCACAGGATGATTTTGCAACAAGGCCTCTTTCTGCTCCTCTGTTGGTTCTTTCTGCACATCTTTTGCTTCTTTCTGTGCGTTTTTTCTTCTTTCTTCACATGTCCTACCTCTGTAGGCATAGTTAGAAACTAGCATTTAAAAAAACCTTTGAAATTCACGTAAAAAATCATAGGTTTCAGGCACGTTATAGTTAGAAATTAGCATTTAAAAACCTTTGAAATTCACTGAAAAAACCATAGGTTTCAGACACGTTATAGTTAGAAATTAACATTTAAAAACCTTTGAAATTCACTGAAAAAACCATACGTTTTAGGGACAGTTATAGTTAGTTGGACATTTCACTCGTACAAAACCATAGAAATTCCCCCGTTATAGTTAGTTCAGCTAACTATAACTCGCGCCCGCAATGCACTGCTGATGACGTCACATATTACATCACTCATGACATGGTCAGTGACATCACTGATGACATCACTGATGACATCTCAAATGACATCACTGATGACATCATCCATGTGATAATTTCATGCATCTTCTCACACCCTAATATAACTTTTGATACACCCACTCTAAATTACAGACTGCCATTCTCAAAACCATAGACACTCCAACACCAAAAACTACATACCCACTCACTGATTCTTAGGTCTACACACACATCCACTCACTCACCCGTACAGTCACTCATACTTAGTCACTCAGTACAGGACTATCATATGCACTCATACACCTATATAAACACTCACACACCGCCACTCATCCATAGAGGTACTCACACACCTAGTCAGTCATGCAAAAAACTTAATCACACACCCATTTACTCACCAGCTCACTTACTCATACAAATACTAGCACATTCTTACGCTCTTATACAATCACTGATACAAGTACACACTCATTCATACAGCCACTCTCACAATCACACACTCTCACTTATAGCCATTTATATACTCCAACACACATATATACTGCCTTTCACATATGTAGTTACTCACACATGTACCACTGAGATATACATTCAATCACTAACACACCCATAAACACACTCACCCACCCATACAGTCCATCACAGATGCACTCTTGAAACCATGCACCCAGTGAATCACCAACTCACACATCTATGCACAGAGTCACACACACCCCACCCACACAAACACTCAGGCACCCATACAGATACTCAGACAATCAATCAATAACCCATGTAGACACTCATGTAGCTATTCAGAAAGCCATGCAGCCGCTTACAAACCAACAGACAGACGGATACAGACATTCACACAGTTTAGTCACTAACCCATGCATTCAGTAAGATACATTTAATCACTCACTTGTAGAGTCAGTCACTCACGTACTAAATCATCCATTCAGACACTTATACACCCACTCATTCTTCAATACGCCTTTCCCTATATATATTAAACATATTTAAACTTTACAGAAACACAGTCACTGGATGATGTCATCAGTGATGTCATCAGTGATGTCATCAGTGATGTCATTTGAGATGTCATCAGTGATGTCACTGACCATGTCATGAGTGATGTAATATGTGACGTCATCAGCAGTGCATTGCGGGCGCGAGTTATAGTTAGCTGAACTAACTATAACGGGGGAATTTCTATGGTTTTGTACGAGTGAAATGTCCAACTAACTATAACTGTCCCTAAAACGTATGGTTTTTTCAGTGAATATATATATATATATATATATATATATATTGTCCCTTTCTATCTCGGCGTGGATGGCACTGTGCTAATCCTATGCTTAACGATTTTGATAGAAAAGCAGACATTTGAGGTGAGCAGATCTAGAGTGTCGCTGGTGTTGAGAGTGCTCTATACAGGAGCTGCTTTCCACCTAAACTTGAGAACAACCCAGAGTTCTCTGCTTCTTTTTTTGCATATATATATATATATATATTTCCAATACGAGTGCTCAGCACTTGAGGGTGCACTCGAGAAACCGCAATCTGTTATTTAGGGCAATGCCAGCACTTCAACCTCTTAGCCTATGAGTAAGGAACCATCCGAAACGCGTCAGGCTAAACTCAGAGGTTGAAGTGCTGGCATTGCCCTAAATAACAGATTGCGGTTTCTCGAGTGCACCCTCAAGTGCTGAGCACTCGTATTGGAAATATATATATATATATATCTTCCCAAACTGCAACTGCGGTGAACTGCTTGGAAGCACCTAACTGGAGTTGGTGCCAGGCCACGCTCCAGCCCGCCTTCCTCGGTTACAAGCAATACACTTCTTCCAAACAATCCAAAAGAGGCTCCGGCACACTAAATCAGTGCAGGAAAGTGTTTATTCCATCATGAATCAGCTCAATGCGTTTCAGCTGTTATACAGCCTTGGTTACAATAATGAGCGCCATTTTGGGAGTGCCTTTATCCCAAACATGCATAAACAAAATACTTAAGAGGCAATACCCTTTTGTTCTAGTTGATAACATTGACCTTTAATTGCACACGATTCCTAAAGTTCCATAAGGAAGCAACAATTCATAATTACAAATTGAATTCACAAGTAAGATATATATTAAGGCAGAATTTTAGAATCTAATCAATTTACAAATTTATACTGTCCATTCAATTAAAAAAATATAACAAAATGTCTCTATGTGCAGACAAATGTGACAAATTACATTCAAAATTAGATTTACGCCCTAAGTGGCCAAATCCATTGCTCAAAGGTCAATATTCAGTGTTCACGTTAGTCCATACAGTGCGTTCCAAACGACACTGGAACCTGGATAAAACAAACACCATTAAAAAACATTACCTCCTACATAAATGCACGGGTTGAGATAAGTTGTTTTTACAGATGGACATACATTTCCTCATCCGTATTTAAACCTTTCGGTTCTTTGGTATCTCATTACAATATATATCTGCTCTGTCACCGTGAGGCTTTTTTTGTGTCTCCACCTCTGCTACTACATCTAATCCCGCCTATTACTATATTTCAACAAAGAAGTTTTACCCTCATGTTGATGCCAGAAATGTCTAGCTACTGGATATGTGTCCTGATTCTCAGTGTCTCTCAAATGTTGAAGGATTCTCTTGTGTACCTGTAGTTTAGTACTTCTGATATATCTCTTGGGACATGGACAAGTGACCATATAAATCATGTTATCCGACCTCAGATAAAGTGAGCCCTCAGATATGTCACACTCAACTTTTTTCTTACTATATTGTTGAATAGAATAGATTAGATGTAGAAGCAGAGGTGGGGACAGAGAAAAAAGAGTAGATATATATTGGCTATTGGAGTTCGATACCAAGGAATCAACAGGTTTAAATACGGATGAGGACATGTGTGTCCATTTTGATTGTTTGGAGGATGTTATATATATAGATCTATATAATCTCCTAGTGCCGGTCGCCACTAGGTAGTTACAGTTAGGTCTGCTTTTCCACAGAAAGAGCATCTTTTGTTTTATTTGTGTTTGCTAATAACTTTGGCCCCATTTGACAAATCTTCACAAAATTTTCCAGTAACTTTCATCCACCTCACCTCCTTCATGGAAAGTTTCGGGGTGATCCATCAAGCGGGGGCTGAGAAAAATGGGGGGTAGGGTGGGGTGCTAAAATGCAAAATCCCCATGCATTTTTCGAATAGACTCCAGCAAAAACTGCTGAACGGAATTACACTATATTTCGCAGGAAGCTAGATCTTGGTCCGCAGATTGTGATTTTTGTGATTTGATGTAAATCCGTTTAGTAGTTTTTGAGAAATTGAGATAAAAAATTAATTGTATATCTGGACAGTTGGTGTCCAGATATGCTTTGACTGGCCAAATTAAAGGAGACTAGTCAATCCTTATTGGCTGGTTTCAACCTGAACAATATGTTTTGACAGCCATTACAAGACTCAGGAACTCGGTCCTTGTGTCCTGTAAATGAATTCAAGAAAAAATGCAAGTGTGCAGAGTGAGCACACCCAGATCCCATAGGACATGTCCCAATGGGACCCCCCCCCCCTTTATTAGTTGGCCACAACATGGACAACATGCTGTAGCAGCTGTTACAGGACTCTAGGACATGTACCTCATTAAAATGCATTGTAGTGAATTGCAGGGTTTGAGAGTCATAAAAAGGAGCATGTATACAGGGTGATAACAGATTTTAGTTACAATATGAAGCATTTGCTGGTGGTACCATACTCATTTTAGGAATTGTGGTGTGTTCCAAGTTGATTTCCCCAGTGAAAAATACTGGGATTTCATGAATCATGTTTGAGTGAAAACTGTTTTCTCATGATTTTCTCATAGAGGTAATGGAATGTTCTCCAGAAGCTAAAATTAGAGCATATTTTCTGCAAATCCACACTATCTTTCTCATCCATGTGAGAATAAAGTGTGACATTCTCAGTACAACACACTTCCAACAGGACCAGCCTCCGCCTGTCAGTTGATTCCCCTACGTTCTACTGCAGCCTCCTAGAGTGTTCTAAAGAACAACTAGAGCGCTAACAGTCATACTTATGACAAGTTATCTTGATTGAATCAAACTGGTAAAACTTAAAACATATCATTTAGAAATGAACAAATTGAGGTGGTTTGTCATATAAATGTTGGTTAGTGCTGTAGAAAACAAAATTAGGGCACATTTTAAATGAGTTCTCAAATATTTTCCTCTGCTATTTAATTGAAACATTCTGACATGCTGGCTGAAACATGCACTTTCAACATCAGCTGCAGACTGCCAGTTAACTCTCTGATGATCAACTGCAGCTTTATCACAGTGTTCTAAAGCGCAACAAGAGTGCTAACATTCTGAATTTGTGCCAAAAGTGTGGCACACCTGAGCGTCACCTTGATGGAATTGAAGTGGAAAACTGAAAGCACAAATATTACCCAAATGTAGCCCAAGCACAGCCCAATGACAGAAGTGTGCAAAACGCTTATCTATTTAATTGTTTGCAGTTTTATATTGCGCAGACTTAACCCGAAGGTATTTGAGTGCATTACATGAGCATCAGTTACACTACACACCGACACATTCATTTTGGTTTTAGGCATGGGGAAATTAATGGCCACATATATGAAACCTTTTTGAGATCCGTTTGCGAACGCAAAAAAGCCATTTTGACATGTACCAAACCCAAATAGCGATTCAGTAACCTGTTACCGAATCGCAATTTGGGTTTGTGTTTCGGTATTAGGAAGGGGTGTGTTGAGGGCGTCCCTTCCTAATACCGAATCGCAGCAAGTATGCATGAATCTTTTGAAACTGAAATGTGGTCGCAAAACATTCGCATTTTACCACCTACTTCAAGAAGGTTTCACTCATCCGCAAACGGGAAGCGGTCCCCAAAGGACCCCTTCACCTTTGGAAATGGTAGAGAAAATGTTTTTTCAAGCAGGCAGCAGTCCCAAGGACCACTGCCTGCTCTTAAATAAAAGAAAACGTTTTATTTTTATTTTTTAAACGCAACCCGGTGCATTTAAAAAAATATATATATTGCTTTATTTAAAAGCAATCACGGACATGGTGGTCTGCAGACCCCAGAAGGCCACCATCACCGTGATTTCAGCGGTTCCTAATGGGTCGCAAATAGCGACCTACCTCATTAGGTGGAGAGGTGTGGTGCAGCGGCCAGGGCAGCTGACTTCGGAGCACAGGGTTCACGGTTCGATCCCCGGCTCCGGCGGCAGCTCAGCACCATGTGACTCTGGGCAATAGCTCACTTAATTTCCACTCCGGCCCCCAGCGCCTTGAGACCCGTAAGGGTGAGTAGCTGCGCTATATAAAAACGGACTTACATTTACATATATTAATATATTAATATTAATGAGGTAAATATATTTGCTACCCACTGGGAATCACAAATGAAACTCAAGAGTTTCATACATTTGAAATAGCAATTTCCTAATTGCGATTCGCAGGAAATCGCAATTAGGAACTCGCTATTTCAAACTTTCATACATGTGGCCCCAAGTGATTTGCCCAGAATCACAGAATGTTGAGCCGATGCTAAAACTAATTTGAGATGTCATCAAAATGTCATAAATTATGTCATAGAACATGTCATGAGTGATGTCATTTGTGAGGTCAGAAGTAGTGCATAGCGGTGGCTCAAGTTATAGTTAGCTCTACTAACTATAACTGGTGAATTTCTGTGTTTTTTTTGTTCCAAACGTTAATGTTGTCACTGACCTATTTACCTAACTATAACGTTACTTTAACCTTTGTTTATTTCAGTGAATATGTGTATATATATCCTCAAACCTCATAAAAACCTCTTAACCCTGTATCCCTACCCATCCCGAACCCTAAAAGCCCCTTACTAGCCTTTACCACTACCCATTGCTGAACCCCAAAACACCTTTACTATCCCTCATCTCTACCCGTTTACCTCTTCCAGAACCCTAAAACCCCTTACTTCCCCATAACCCTATTGATCCCTGAAACCTAAAAAAATCCTTACTCCCCCTTCCTATCCCTCAATCTAAAAACCCTATTTTTTCGATGATGTCATAATTCTTTAGTATATATTTATATAGAGAATTGTGTGTGTGTGTGTGTGTGTGTGTGTGTGTGTGTGTATATATATATATATATTCACTGAAAAACCATAGGTTTTAAGGACAGTTATAGTTAGTTGGACATTGCACTCGTACAAAACCCGTGAAATTCCCCGTTATAGTTAGTTCAGCTAACTATAACTCGCGCCCGCAATGCACTGCTGATGACGTCACATATTACATCACTCATGAAATGGTCAGTGACATCACTGATGACATCACTGAAGAATGTGCTAGTATTTGTATGAGTAAGTGAGTTGGTGTGTGTATAACTGTATAGGTGAGTAAATGGGTGAGTGATTAATTTTTTGCATGACTGACTAGGTGTGTGAGTACCTCTATGGATGAGTGGCGGTGTGTGAGTGTTTATATAGGTGTATGAGTGTATATGATAGTCCTGTACTCAGTGACCGTAAGTATGAGTGACTGTACGGGTGAGTGAGTAGATGTGTGTGTGTGTAGACCTAAGAATCAGTGAGTGGGTATGTAGTTATTGGTATTGGAGTGTGTATGGTTTTGAGAATGGCAGTCTGTAATTTAGAGTGGGTGTATCAAAAGTTATATTAGGGTGTGAGAAGATGCATGAAATTATCACATGGATGATGTCATCAGTCATGTCATCAGTGATGTCACTGACCATGTCATGAGTGATGTAATATGTGACGTCATCAGCAGTGCATTGCGGGGGCGCGAGTTATAGTTAGCTGAACTAACTATAACGGGGGAATTTCACGGGTTTTGTACGAGTGCAATGTCCAACTAACTATAACTGTCCCTAAAACCTATAGTTTTTTCAGTGAATTTCAAAGGTTTTTTAAATGCAAATTTCTAACTATAACGTGCCTGAAACCTATGGTTTTTTAATTGAATTTCAAAGGTTTTTTAAATGCTAATTTCTAACTATAACGTGCCCTGCACCCTACCTTCACCACTGTGCAAACGCGCCCCGTGGCGCGTTTTAAGTTGGGGGATTAAGTCCCCTTGAATCATGAGGGTCCCTGGGGTCCAACTAGCCCACCCTGTACCTCCAGTATGCGCCAGGGAGCTGCGTTGCAGAGAGGTGTTCAGACGCCACGCCCATTTTACACCTCTCTGCAACGCAGCTCTGTGGCGCTTTCTGGACGTACCTGGTGGGCTAGTTGGCCCCCAGGGATCCTCAGGATTGAAGGGGATTTAATTCCCCATCTTAAAACGCGCCACGGGGCCTGTTTGCACACATGTGACCTGAAGCCCCGCCTCCTCCCTCCACCACTGTGCAAACGCGCCCCGTGGCGCGTTTTAAGTTGGGGGATTAAGTACCCTTGAATCCTGAGGGTCCCTGGAGTCCAACTAGCCCACCATGTACCTCCAAAGCGCCACAGAGCTGCGTTGCAGAGAGGTGTAAAGGGGCGTGGCCTCTGAACACCTCTCTGCAACGCAGCTCCCTGGCGCATACTGGAGATTCCTGGTGGGCTAGTTGGCCTCAGGGACCCCCAGTATTCAAGGGGAATTACTTCCTTCTTACAACGCGCCAGGGGCGCGTTTGCATAGTGCTGCAGGGAGGGGGCGGAGCCTCCGGCACGATGCCGTTTTTTTTTTCGGTTTTTTTATGGGAGGGGGCTGCATGGCCCCCTTCCTCGGTCCACTTTTGTCCCCGGGGACCCCATCCCCCGGGGCCTGAGGCTGTTCTTTTATTTATTTTTATTTATTTTTCAAAACGGGAAGGGGGCCGCGTGGCCCCCTTCCCTGGGCCTGTATTTGCCCCGGGGACCCCATCCCCCGGGCATGCCCTCTTTTTTCTAAAAATAAATATTTGGAGGGGGCTGCGTGGCCCCCTCCTCAGGCCATTAAAGGCCCCGGGGACCCCATCCCCGGGCCGGCCTTGGCGACCTTTTTTTTTTAATTCCTTTTTGGGAGGGGTTTGCGTGGCCCCCTCCCGGGCCACTAATGGCCCCGGGGACCCCATCCCCGGGGCCTGGCCATACGTTGGGGACCGTTGGGGGTCCCCAATCCCCGCACGGTCCCGCCGGCTCCCCGCGTCCTGCGGGAGCCGGCATTGCTTTTCCATAAGGGAGCTGCTGACATGCAGCTCCCCTTATGGAAAGCAATCTGCTTTGCTTCATTGAAGCGAGAGCAGGTTTCCCTGCTCTCGCTTCAATGAAGCAAGCAGCTTGTAATGGCAGGACGGGAGCCGCGAGGCTCCCGTCCTGCCATTGCAAACAGCAGTGTCCCGGGGTAGGCACCTCGGGACACTGCAGGAGCCGGCCCTGGGGGTGGCGGTCCCCAGGGCCACCACAGGCTCCAGGAGGGGGCCGCGCGGCCCCCACCCCACTTCTACATAGCCCCGGGAGGTGGTGGTCCCCGGGCTTCGGGTCCGAAACGGACCCCACATGTATTTTCTTAGTGCCCCGGGAGGTGGCGGTCCCAGGGCGTGTGGGGGCTGGAGCCCCCACACAGGTATTTCAAATTTTAAAAAGAAGCCCCGGGGGTGGCGGTCCTCGGGCTGCGGGAGGGCACAGTGCCCTCCCGTACCATTTTTATTAGAAAGCCCCGGGGGTGGCGGTCCTCGGGGCTTGGGGCCTTAGAGGCCCCCCCATTAACTAAAAACCAACCGCCCCGCAAGCCCCCGGGACTTGGCCCACCCGAGGGGCAAAATAGCACGGCGGGATCCGCGCATCCTAAGCGCATCCCGCCGGTTTAAAAAAAAAAAAAAAAAGCTTTTTCTGCCCAGGGGTCCTTGTGGGACCCCTGAGCAGACCTAGGGGTCAGGGTGTTTCTACCCTGCCCCCTTTGTGCGTTTTGCGCACTTGTTTCTGTCCCTCGGTTCTACCGAGGACAAAATGGCTGCCAACACTTCCTGATTTGGAGTGTTGACAGCCAATTAGCATGCAGCTCGTGATCGGGAGGGTGCGCGAATCCGACGCGGCCATAGATATATATGTGATTTTCATTTTGATTTTCACAGGAACTACTGAACGGATTTACACCATTTAACAAAAAGGGTTCTTTCTGAACCAAGAACTACCTCTTTGCCAAATTTGGTGTAATTCCGTTCAGCAGTTCGGGCTGTAGCCGTGGCTAAAGTTTCCTATGGGAAAATGAATGGGGAAAACACGTTTTGGGACGCCCCTTTTTTCTCGGCCCCCGCTTGCCGAATCACCTCGAAACTTTCAGGGTAGGAGCGGACCGGAGCGGGCCATAAAGTTTGACAATTTCGCGTTGATTCGTCAACCGACGCAAGAGTTATTTCAAATAGAATGTTGCGGATTTCCTATGGAAATTAGGTCCTAACTATAACTATCTACTGGCGACCGCCAGTAGATAATATATATATATATATATATATATATATATATATATATATATATATATATATATATATATTGCTCCTTTTCCTTGAATGAAAGAAATTCAGCACTCACGGGGGCGTTTGAAAATATTTATTTTTCCAGTATTAACAACAAACGCGTTTCGGCGGTCAGCCTTCCTCGGTGTTACTGGCACACCGGAAGCGACTCTATTTTATTTTACATCCTGGTCACTTGTGTATCACAATGGAAAAGGGACTAACGCAAAACGCAAAATATAGCGCCATTTTGAAAGGTTACACATACATATAAATTTAAATTTAATTTGCGTACACATAATTTATATACAATAAATATTGAATCACACTATGACAATTTATAATTTCATCAATGAATTGATTCGTTTCGGCTACTGTTGGATAAAACAAGAAAACCAACAAACAGCAATAGACACAACAAACCTGACAGTTGTCAATCTCACGCCTAGAATCTTAACAAAGATTGAGATTAAAGTATTAACTTTGGGACTGACTTTCTGTCCGAGCAGTCGTATGGAATATACACAAACAAGAATTGATCTCTTTAGCTTTATACGTAAACTAAAGCTACATAAATATTTTAAATTAAGACCAGCAATGAAGGAATGTAAAAAAGTGCCTCTCAGATTAACAGCAACTGATGTGCTTACTGGATGTGATTTACCTGCCATAGAACTGTTGGAAAATCTTCAAAGTGATCAAGAAGAACAGTTTGTTGAAAGTGATAGTATGGCCAACAGAGCAAAACGTGTTGGAATAGAGCAAGAAATGGAAGAGAGTCCTCTAAAACCAAAATCACAATTTATACCACAGATGCCACTCGACGCAATAGATGTCTTTTCTGAGGCCATGGTCAATGACTTATTGCAGTTTAGATCTAAGCAATCCAAGAATAAAATCAAGAATAATATATCAATGGAAGAAAAAGCAGCATTGGAAAGTCTAATACAGGACACTGCAACAATAATCAAGCCCTCGGACAAAGGAGGGAATATTGTTCTTCAAACTAGAACTGAGTACTGCAAAGAAGCCCAACGACAATTGTTGGATTGTAGATATTATGAACTGACTACACGGGAAATTTATCAAGAAAGCGTACACAACTATGAAATTTTAATTAGGAAGTGGTACGATAAACGAATGTTGGGAACTGATGAACATTTATTCCTACGAAATACTAATCCTGTAATCCCAACATTCTATCATATCCCCAAGCTTCACAAGGACTCTTTACATCCGCCGGGCAGGCCAATTGTGTCGTCTCAGGGCAGTCTCACAGAACATTTATCTATGTTATTGATTATTTTTTGGCCACCTTTGTAGTTCAGTTAAAATCTTATATAAAGGATACAAAAGATTTTTTGGAAAAAATTGCTGCAGTAAGATGGGTTTCCTCATACCAATTAATGGTATTGGATATTACTAGTCTATATACATGTATAGATCATGAGGCTGGTTTAGAGGCCTTGCAGTTTTACCTGAATAAGCGCCAACTTCGATTTGCAGAGCATAATCAAATGTTGATCGAATTTGCAAAATTTTGTCTCACTAATAACATTTTTCTTTTTGAGGAGAATTTCTTTAAACAGATCTCAGGGACTGCGATGGGCACCTGCTTCGCCCCCAGCTATGCGAACTTGTTCGTTGGCTGGTGGGAGGAGCAGGTGTCCAGATCATATGAATGTGGATCATTGATGGGCAAAGTTATTGTGTGGTATCGTTACATAGACAATCTCTTTATAATATGGCAAGGCACATCAGAGTCAGCACATGAGTATATTAATGTCTTGAATACTAATCGATTAAATTTGCACTTCTCGGGCGCAGTTAGTTCAGTGGCAGTGAACTACCTGGACCTGAAGGTGTTTGTATCAGAGGGCAAATTAGACACAGCCTTATACCGTAAAACAACGGCGGGGAATTCTACTTTATTTGCGACAAGCAATCATCCACCCGAATTGATATATAGTATTCCGTATGGAGAGCTGTTAAGATTAAAACGGAATAGTTCCAGAGAATGTGATTTTGAAATGTCAGCTAAAGAGTGCATTGCTAGATTTGCTTTAAGAGGCTATGATAACACATTATTGGAAAAAACATTCAATAGAGTAAAAGGGATTTCTAGAGACCAATTACTGTGGAAAAGAACAAATAATATCCCCAATATTAACGAAGGGGGTAAGTTTAGGATGGTTACTACATATTCAGCGGAAGCAAACTATCTTAAACGGATGCTTAAGAAAAACTGGCATATTTTAAAAACAGATAGTATTATTGGTAATGATATTCCAGTCTACCCAATGGTTACTTTTAGAAAGGCCCGATCATTTAAGGACATGTTGGTTCACAGTCATCTTGACAAGGTAATACAGAAAAGGGGTACCTTGAAAGAAATGCGAGGGTTTTACCCATGTGGGAAATGTAAAGCCTGTGCGAATAGCAAAAGAGTTTTGTCTTACACTATACCGGACATAAATAGAAATAGATTCATAAAAAGATTCATGACATGCAATACCACGTATTCTGTATACTGTTTAACTTGTCCTTGTGGGCTACGATACATTGGTAGTACCATTCACCCACTCAAAATAAGGATATTAGAACATTTACGGGCAATCTCTAAAAAGATGTAACGTATCCAGTAGCAAGACATTTTGCAGATAAACATTCCAGCAATAGAAATCTGGCACAGTACTATGGTTTGGACCATGTCCCGGATAATATCAGAGGGGCGATAGAATCTTGAGATTACGTAGGTTGGAGTCACGTTATATTGTAGACTTGCGAACAAAATTCCCAAAAGGATTAAATAGTGGGGAGGAGTTGGCGTCACACTTGGGCTCCTAAAAATGAAAAATTAAAATTGTTAGGCTGTTATACAGCTGGTATCAGTTGCAGTAATAATATGTCTCTTACATATTATCCATGTCACAGGATACGTGTAAATAACAATGGTCAATAATAAGGGACTTAAGCCGATCCACGGCAAGAGAACAATACACTAAGGCACTAATCGGCTAATATATGTTGAAATGATTGAGGAATTCTATATAACCTTGAATGGTAATGAAGGCATGTATTTTAATTAATAGGATACATTATGTCATATAGTGGTTCAATATTTATTGAGTATATAGTTAAATCAATGTAACTATGCAGTTCCCCCTTTTGGTCACATTCACGTGACGCAGCAAGAGGGGATAATAGCCGATCCACGGCAAGATAGCTAAACATATGACTGTTTTATCCAACAGTAGCCGAAACGAATCAATTCATTGATGAAATTATAAATTGTCATAGTGTGATTCAATATTTATTGTATATAAATTATGTGTACGCAAATTAAATTTAAATTTATATGTATGTGTAACATTTCAAAATGGCGCTATATTTTGCGTATTGCGTTAGTCCCTTTTCCATTGTGATACACAAGTGACCAGGATGTAAAATAAAATAGAGTCGCTTCCGGTGTGCCAGTAACACCGAGGAAGGCTGACCGCCGAAACGCGTTTGTTGTTAATACTGGAAAAATAAATATTTTCAAACGCCCCCGTGAGTGCTGAATTTCTTTCATTCAAGGAAAAGGAGCAATAATAATTTGAGGAGTACACAGCCGCATACAAGCACCCGTCCGAGAGTGCTTCCCATGGAGGTGTAAAGTGAGCGTGAGATATATATATATATATATATATATATATATATATATGCTGATGGCATTTAAAAATTAAATAAATCACTTACCTACGTTGTAGGTTCCCTAAAAAGGGTCTACGTAGTAAATTATGCATGGTTACAGTGACATACCTTTGGGGAGACATGCTAGCATAACCTTCATTGTTACTCTATGAGCAGATAAATTGGTATACCAGCTACTGCCATTGCATGTGGAGAAACGCGAGTATGGCACTGTGTATGTAAGGGTGTGAGTGTTCCACCTGCCGGCAGCATGTGGGCAAACATTGTTATGGCTCATGCTGGTGTGACTTGTTGAGAGGTGCACAGGACACTTGTTGGCACTGTATGTAAAGATGCGTGAGCATCGCACCTGCCAGCACTGTATGTGTCGTCTTCAGACCATGACAAATTCTGGCATTGTATGGGCGGACAGGTTGGTGTGGCACCTGCAGATCTCTTGAATTCTATTGATTAGTTCATATTCTTTCACATCACAATCCAGAACGAGCCCTGTTGCTTGTAAAGAGATCTCAAGGAGAATCATTGATAGGCTAGTGGCCAAGCTGCACAGACCAACAGCTTTTGCACTGGGTCCATTCACTCAAGCATGACCGTGAAAGATAGAAGATAGCGCACAGGGGAGAGTATGCATGCATTCCATAAGAAGATGTGTTTATTTGGAAGTTGTCCAAGTGGTTGACTGAGCTAAATGTTATTGTTTCTGTTTTAGATGACCATGAAGACTCACAAGGCTCAGACCTGTCCTTGGCAGCGAAGTCTTCAGCAAGGTAAAGTCCTTGAGGAGTAGAGGGGTCTGCATTGCTGGATCAAGATTCAGGCATCACTGTTATTATTTGTATGTCCTGTGGTATTTTGGTATCAGAACCTGTGTGTGTGTGTGTGTGTGTGTGTGTGTGTGTGTGTGTGTGTGTGTGTGTGTGTGTGTGTGTGTGTGTGTGTGTGTGTGTGTGTGTGTGTGTGTTTATCAATGTTCTTTTGCAATATTTATGGAAATCTTTCATTACTGGCACTGAATAGAGGGTATGAATGGATGGCGCAGATACACTGGAGAGAACAATGCTGCACTGTTAGGTGTGTAGATGATTTACAAACTTTGCGGGACATTCCACAAAGAGAAGGCATTGATGTATCCGAAGAGTAGGTTTTAGGAAATGGCTTATTTAGAAGAAGTGGTGGATCAATGTGTGAGTAGTAAGATGGGGTGCGAGTATGACTGTTGTGGTGAGAGGGAGAGACGCAGCAAAAGACTCTTCTCCTCCCACCCCGTACTCATCGTATGAGTTCACTTGATTTGTGCCCTAGATGTAGAACCTGCTTTTCTATGAATGTCGTTGGTCCTTGTTTTGGCAGTGATTTCCAGGGGAAAAGGGTGTCGTAAGAAACATAGGTGCATTGCATTTATCAAATAGAGGTAACAGCAGCCATGATCAGGCTGTTGTCCTTCCCACAGAGAAATATGTAGGACATTGGAGAAAACAGCAACATCACTTTCTGCCTTTTAAGTCGGGCAAGCAATAAAACACGTGGTCTGCTTCTAGTCATGAAAAGCAAATGTCCTGGCAGGAAAGAACTCCAGATGAAAACAGTATCAAAGCATAATACTTTTATAGAGTAACTTCATTAGCATACACAAATTTTGAGTTGTTGTCTTTCATAGGCTGACAGATTTGTTATTGGAAAACATTCTTGGCTCCTGACCCCTTCATCAGAAAAGAGTGAAGTTTGTATTGCTTTTGATGGTTATCATTTGTATATTCCTCTTTGGACAGCGAGTAGTGATGACTTTTAATTACTGTTTTCGGACGTGATGGTCAGTGTTGCCTCTGTTTGCGTGGTACCTGTGGAATAAATTGGAAGTCTTGCCTGGAATAGCTTTGTCTTGCAAGTGCGATTCAACCCAACTTTTAAATTGGTGTCCACAACAAGACACTATATCCAAACCTTACAGATAGGACTGGGGGAACTGGAGTTGCAGGTCTGAGTGCAGAAAGGATGTTGAGCTGAGACTCGAACCTGGATCCCCAGCTCCAAAGTAGGGCAGCTCTAACCATTATGCCGCACCCTCTCCCTTGAAGGTCCATGCCCCTTTTGTAAAGTAAGACTGTCATAATTGTGATGGAATGGGCCTTTCACACCCTAGTGCCACTGCACCTTCTTCAACAGTAATGATAATTACTGTCTTGTGAAGCAGACTGTCTCCTTTGTTAAAAACGTGGGCCCCCATTTTTCCCCATACTCCACCTCACCATCTCTTCAAAGCCCAAAGTAAGATGTCTCCTCTGCTTCAATGTTCACCCTACCTTGGACCATTACTCCTAGGCCCAACTCAATACTGGCACAGCAAGAATGCATTAGGCCCTAATACAATCAATGAAAAATATTAAAACAGCCATAATTGGGGTTAGTTGTCCTCTGACACCCCTGGACCAGGATGCCCAACACCTGCAGCATCCATGATACCTACAGCCCTGAACTGTGAAGCCAAGTGAGGGACATAAAGATAAAGAAACAAGCCTTCACTCCAGAATCACACCAAATGCCAGAGTGCACAGAGGAATTTACTCAATGGTAACCCTCCACCCTCAACTTTTTAGCAAAAAGAGACCTAATCAGGAAGCCAACAAAGTGTTATATAGAACAATGGTCTGTAGTAAACATCAGTTTCTGTTGTCTCAGTTGTTGCTCAGCACGGTATGAGACCAAAACACGTCACAGGATCCTAAAAATCATCATTACAAAGTACACACAGATTGGGGAATAACAAGCTCACAGGAACTGCATAGGGGTACCACGGAATAGCCATTCACCATGATCAGGGCTGCTTCTGGTCGGCACCTTGCTTTCGTGTAGATGGGCAGGAACTCGGGAGGAAGGGATTGGGGACTGGGTTTGCAGGGACCAAACCGCTTACTGGCCACCCACGCATCATGACATAAGTAAGCTCCTGTACTTAACTCATCCTGACCTGTAAACTAAGTAGAGTTAGGTTAAGAACACCAGGCCGAAAACTACAGGTGTCATAATTCCTCTATTGATATAGCACAGTGTGAGAAGGAAAAAGTAAAACTGTGCAAGTAGAGTATTAATGAATTATTAATATGAGCATAAGAAAAAACCTCCAAAACTCATAAGACATTATGTAAAGATTAGGTCAGCATGTTTCATTGCCAGTAGTTCAAGGACATGCAGTACAAAAGTGTCTCCCCAAAGAAGATGCGCCTTGACACAAGATAGATCATACATAACAGATCAGCAGGAGTAGGGCTCCCATAATGACTACCTTTGACGCCAGACTCCATTGCCGCCACTTGCTTCCACCCTGCCAGGACCAGGACTGCAAGGTCCACAGCACCCAACGGCCGCCACGTCACGCAGCAGAGCCAGGAGGCGCTTTAAATCGCAGCGAGGGACGCCCGACCCCATTGCTGCAACTTGCTTCCACCCTGTCAGGACAAGGACTGCAAGGCTCACAGCAGCCAGCGGCCGCCAAGTCACGCAGCAGCGCCAGGAGGCGCTTTAATATGCAGCGCGGACTCCCGC
The DNA here is from genome assembly GCA_963921515.1 of Calotriton arnoldi. Taxonomy (NCBI): domain Eukaryota; kingdom Metazoa; phylum Chordata; class Amphibia; order Caudata; family Salamandridae; genus Calotriton; species Calotriton arnoldi. Next base: position 202,563 of record CAWUFW010009232.1, on the reverse strand, counting down.
AGCGCGGGCCAAGGGCGGGCCCGTCCTTGCCCGGAAGAGGCTGGGCTGGGCCACCCCCCTAACATCTGCAGCATAAGGAATCGGGCTGTGACCCCCAAGGTACTGTTTGACTTTTTATCCTCCGGACAACAGTTGCGCTATATACGGGCAGTATTCAATCCTGCACTTCTGTAAGCCCAGTCTCACTCTTTTATTGTTTGTCTCCCAGTGTACTTACTATGGGGAAAAGAAAGTGACTGAGGCTGGAGTGGGTGGCGCCATTAAGAAGAGACCTAAAAAACGGTCACAGCCTTCTGGGTCGGGCACCAGGGAGGGGGCTTCAGGAGAGAGTGTGCTAAGCCGCATTGAGACCTTAGTTGCCGATTGTGAGGTGCTGCTCACGTCACCTGTCTCAGCCACTGATACCTGTACCACTGGCAATACATCCAAGCCCCTGATCCCACTTAAGACGGCTGGTTCTAGTACCACTGCGTATGGGAATATCTCTGCCTTATTTAAGAAGGTAGTTAACAACAAATCTCTGACAAACAACACCTCCCAAATCACCCTAAAAAATACCAACAAATTGTAACACCTTGGGCTCCGTGAGCGAATTGACCGAGGAGTGCCCTTCTGAGGTTGCTATATTATCTGATTTTCCCCTGAGCAATCGCTATGCCCCTCTTGTGGACAATCAGGCCTCAAGCGACTCATGCAATGATGTGGATAGGGACCAAATAAGCATATTCGAGCCAGGGCCAAATTTGCTTCCCCTACAAGGCCCAAAGGTTGATGATAAAGAACTTATACCATCTAACTCCGATCTTCAAAGGGAAATAGTAGCCCTAAAAAGCTCTATAATGACCCTGACAACTCTAGTAGCCAAAATCTCCCTTAAGCTAGAAGAATATACCAGATACTTGCCCACTCCACTTGTGCCATCATCTGATCCAACTCCATCTAACCACTCCCAAGCAAGGACGGGGTCTGTAGTGGCCTGTACTAAACAAATTGGTATACATAATTTGACTAATAATAGAGCTCCCTAGCCCGGCCTACGTGATAGTACTGTTAGGGCCTCAGACAACTTAATGGACACCAATTGTAGGCCTCAGGCTGATCAGGGCAGGAATACCAGGGGTGTACCTTGGGTTGCAGATGGGCAGGGTCCGTTGAGTATGCAAGCGTCCAAGGAATTGAGCAGAAGTCCTAGTAAGGGCATCTACTTGTCCTCCACTCCTCAACAAACTTTCCCATTGCAAACTACCTCCGCGTCTATTCCCATTTATTTGATCAATGTATCCAAGGTGGCCAGCACCAGTTTGCTGTAGATCCATAATAAGGGACGATATTGTCCAGGCCAAAAGACGTGTCCTAGATCATAGCCCAACAGATGCCTTGGAGCTCACTTTGGTCAGTGACCATTTGGTACATAATTTAGTGGCTTTGGAAGCTAGATCCTATCCTCCTCATCCCACAAATATTCGAATTAAATTAAATATTTCGTCATCATTTGATCGAGTAGCAACTGCCCCTATGCCCCACGGGGCTTCACCTCTCTCTGCACTATCTCAGAATGATTGACTCACCAATTTATCCCCCAACAGGGATCCTCCTCACATCCCCAGTATAGGCTTGGAGCATTCCTCCCCCCTAGCATTTAACAACTCGGAGACCCCTTCTCAAGAGATCGAGAATACATCCTTAAATCCATTGTTAGTTATAGACACTGCTCCTGAGCCAGGGCCAAGTAATTATGGTCAAGCTAGCGGGGTAGATGCATTAAACTCTGCAACACTTGAATCAAACCACCAAAATAGTCCATCATCTCCTCAGGTCCAACTACTAGAGGCCAATGGCACGACTCTGAAAATAGTGTCATGGAATGTGGCAGGCATAACTGGGAAACAAGATAGCCCCCACTGGCTCAATCTCATTAACGAACAGGAGATTTGTCTTTTAAGGGAAACTTGGAGCCAGATTCCGATACACATCCCTGGGTTTATATCCTACCACAGACCAGCTATCCCTTCCAAATATGGGCGGCCAGCAGGTGGGCTGCTTATTTTACTTAGCATTTCACTTAATTGCAGTGTTAAGGTCTTGGACACCAATAGCCCAGATATTTTAGGGGTCCGGATTAATAGTGGCAAGGGCAAGCCCATAGAAATCTATAATGTGTACGCTAGAAGTGCAAGAGGAGGCAGCTCTCCTACTCTGACTGCCCTGGATAGTCTTTTGTAAGTAAGGAGTAATGATTATACCTTACTAGTGGGCGGCAATTTTAATGTTACCTTTGAGCCGCTCGATTGGGTTGAGTCTCATGATGTGAGTGCTGAGGATAATGTGTGGTCGGTACCACCCTTGGAGCTAAGCCCCATTAAAAAATGGCCGAAAGCAGCCCTACAGTTGAATGCTATCTCTTTAGAACATAGGTTAAGGGCTGCTAATGGGAGAACTAGCTCTGATAAAAGAGGGAAGATGACCTTTTGTGGGCCGAAGAGGACTAGTAGGATTGACTACCTATTAGTGGATTTGACTTTATGGCCATTGGTACAGGATATGGTTATTAATCCCACCTGCGAAAGCGATCACCACCCCCTGAGCTTGACCATTTCACATCCTTGGGAGGGAAGGGAGAGGGTTACCTCGACTCCACTGTACACCAAGGAGGTACTTCCCACTAATGATAAATGTCGGCTTAAATGGCCTATTATCCTGGCAGATGAATCCAAGATCAAATCTATTACAAATGATCGGGGAAAACATTTGGAGATCTTGGCCGCTGACACCGGTAATATGACTATGCAGTCTAGCTGCAGTAACCGGCATAGTGCTTTTTTCAAGCACCTTACCAGTTACTTTTACGTCCAACATAACAAGACCAGGAAAAAAAAGGGGAGACCATTAGGCTCAAATTTGTGGTTCAACAGGGTTTGTAGGGTGCTGAGAGGGAGACTCTCGGCAGCCATAAGAAACAGGGATGTCCTAAGGATATGAGGGATTAGGAAGGAATATAAGCAGGCTCAAATTAAAGCTAAGAAAGATTGGGAAGAAAAGAGATGGGAAGATCTAGGAGAGGCCATTTAGCATCCTGACGGCAGGCTGTTCTGGTCCCTTTTGACCAAGGGCATATTTGAGAGATCGCCCCCTCTGGCCAATAATATTCCGGCGGTTGAATGGCATAAGCATTTTAGCGACCTGTACACCCTTGTCAACCCTCATGCTAGCCCTCAGCCGCCTTGTGATATAGGCCTTCCTATATGTAACCTCTCCTTTACCAAAGAGGAAATTCTTTCGTCTATAAACGCCATTGTGCCTGCAAAAGCCTCCGGCTCGGATGGTGTCCCTGGTGATCTTTCGTGAGGACAGGGACAACTGGGCACTATATTTTATGGCATTGGCTAATGACATTGCTGGTGGGGGGAGGATCCCTGATTCTTGGAGAGGGGACGAAGTAATACCAATCTTTAAGAAAGGGGATAGGTCAATGCCCTCCATCTACCGACCAATTAGCCTGATCGATTGTGCCCAAAAAGTCTTCTGCCGCTCGCTCCTGGTGAAAATCCAGGACTGGATGGATGAGAACAACATTCTCTCTCCGCTCCAGGCAGGCTTTCGGAGGAGTACTGGCACAATCGATCAGGTGTTTCGCCTTGTCACACTATATTGGAAAGTCGTTGTGTTGGGCAAAGGTAGATTATATCTTGCCTTTATCGACCTAAAAACAGCCTTCGACCTCGTCCCAAGGGACTCCCTTTGGCGGGTATTCAGGGATATGGGAATGCAATTGTAGAAATCCTAATTCGGTTGCATGAGGGAAACTTTGCCCTTATAAGATCGGGGGACCAGGGACAGACTACAGAGCCTTTTATGATCCAGCGGGGAGTTCGACAGGGATGTGTTTTAGCCCCCACACTTTTTTCCCTGTATGTCAACCAGGTAGCCGACCTCCTGTGCTCCACACCTGCCGACGCTCCGACTTTGGCGAACACCAAGATTCCAACTTTGTTATTCGCCGATAACACCTTACTGATATCTAAAACTCCCATGGGCCTACAGAGATTGTTAAATCAATTTAAGGCCTTTTGTGATGAGGGGGCTTGGTCATCAATACTACCAAAACCAAGTTAATGATGCTGAACCCTCACAAAACCTTTAAGGGTACCATGACGCTGGACAATGTTCAGCTTGAGAGGGTCAGCTCATTTGATTACTTGGGCATTAAGTTGTCCGAGGGTATGGCTTGGAAGAACCATTTAGGAAGGGTACTGTTGAAACTCTCACAGCTTACGGGGGCACTGAGGCGAGAGCACTGTCAATCTTATACCAAACCAGTGGCCCCTGTTCTTAAATTATACAGCTGCAAGGCCGTGAGCAGTGCCCTCTATGGGGCCGAGTTGTGGGGCACCACACCTGTTGGCGACCTTGCAGTTGTGGAAAATAAGTTTCTCAGGAACTTAATATCCCTTCCTCAAAGTACCCCCTACTTCCCCTCAAGCTAGACATGGGTATCAAGTCCATTAATGACCTTGCGAAGCTCCGTCCCTTGCTGTTTTGACATAGATTGGCCACCACATCTGAATTGGCACCTTATGCCGCAGCTTTGTGCGAGGTCACAAATTTAGATACCTCAAGGAAAATCGGATGGATAAAACAGGTGGCCGGCCTATTGTCTAGCATTGGGCTACCGGGGCAGGCTATTGGCCAACCGCCATCATTTTCCAAGGGCCAACTGAAAGCCAGGTATTGGGCATGGGTGGAAGAGAATATTGTCTTGAATAGACACCACGGTAGGCTGACGGAAGCTTTTATTGATTTGAAAAATATCTGTCGCCTGAAGAGCTTTTTCGACATTATTAAAGTGCCAGCAGATAGAAAAGTATACACACAGTTTAGACATGGCACCTTGCCTATCAATTCCTTCACCAACTCTTGGCAGAATATTAAAACCAAACCCATGGGGTGTCCCTCTTGCCCAAGCCCACAGGAATCCATAGGCCATGTTCTTTTTGCATGTCCAGCCTATGTCAAACCAAGGAGAAAATGGTTAACACCTGTGTGTAAGCAACTAGGGACCCGAAGCTCCCAAGAAGCCCTACAAATTTTAAAATCGGATGCTAGACCTGTTTTTGTCTGTGCAACAGCTAAATTCTTGGGTCAGTTTTGGGCAATAAGGAGGAGAGCTCAGTTAGCACTGCCATCATTACCCTGTCTGGAAAGCAGAGTTGGCTCCGAATAGTAAAATGTGTCTTAATCATGCTTAAGATGTTATTTGTTATTAACTCGTTTTTATTAGTATTTTTACGGCTTTTAAAAACAAAATGGAAAAACAAACGTATAATTTTATCTCGTTTAGGGGGACCTTTTAGGTAACAGGAGCTAATCAATTTTGTGCTTGAGAGTGTATTCTAATAGATATTTTTTTTGGTAATTGAATTAATTGCATCTATATAGTACAGGCTCATTAAGTCTATTTTTTTTATCCGAATGCTTTTTTTAATTCTATTATGTATCATCATTTTCTTGTGTGGTTGCTTCTTTTATGGTTCTGTATAACCGAAATAAAGACATTTGATTGATTGACTACCTTTGACAGCCTCCATCACAGTGTCCTGTAGTAGGATGGCATGGCATGAGCGTGCTTCACAAGCCACCAACAATCCTAGTAGAAATGATAGTAATGGGCTCACCAAACCAGGAAAGAGAAACCTTCATATCTTAGGTTGGGCCAGTGTGTGATCTTTGTGTACTACTCCTAGTCAGCAACAGCTCCGAAGTGGAACATCAAGGGTGCACTGGGCCCTAATGCAATTAAGGAAGGCGAGTGAAACAGCCATAATTGGGGTTTAGTTGACTTCTCACACCCCTGGGACTCGATGCCACTGCACCTGCTGCACCAATGATGCCTACAGGCCTACGCTGTGAAGCCAAGGGAGGGACAGAAAGCTAAAGAGGGGAAAGGCCTTCACACCAGAGTGCCTACTACCTGAAAGAAATGTGACTGTGTTCAATTGGTTATTCACAAAATGTAAAACATGCTCTGGAGCAAATATAGGCTTTAATTGATGGACCCACTTAAATCTTCATGATAGCAAAGATTAGTTGTTTCGCAAGATAATGTAAGGGTGTTACTTACTGAGTTCTGAAGTGTGTTCTTTAAATAGACATAAAAATGTTGCACTAGGTTAGCCACTTATTTAACCCCACCAACACACTCACTGACCCCGTTTCAGTAGGACTCGAGCACTCGGGATCAAAGTTTCCATGGTGCTTTTTATGCAATTTATGCTCTACGACAAATAAACTAGATCAAGCTTCCAGGCCATCTTTATTTACAAGTTCTTGCTGAAACATTTGTACCGCTTTGGGAAGATGGCAACGGATCCCAGGACGGCGTGCCCCACAGTTTGAAGACCTCTGCACTGTATGGATTTGGCAAACATTACATGAGAGAGAGCATTGTTACATTTTAACTCCTTGCCAAGATGATGGTTCATTGAGCTTGAACGTTCATGGCTGTCGAAATGCATCTTTCTGAAGATTATGAATTCAAATCCCAGCAAGGCATACTCTGCCTTCCATCCTACGAGGTGGGTAAATCGAGTTTCATAGACTGGGTGATGGTAATATCTGTTATATGCAGCCCTTCAGAACAGTGTGTGCTACTTAGTGCTTTATAAACACAAGTTATTCCGCAGGATAAGTCTTCCTACAGATTCCTTACCTCTTGAATATTCCTCCAGGTTCCAGACTATTCCTGACAGCTTTTCTCCATAGCGCAACCCTGATGGTAGGGGAAGCCAGTTCAGTTCTGTGCTGCATGGGACGTCCCAGCGATGTCACCAACCTCATAATTCACCATCACTGTTGTACCGACGTCCGTTCCCTTTTTTTCACACCTTTGTTCTGGAACTCCATTCTCCTCAAAATCTCTCACGGTGCAGCAACCTATCCCTCTTCAAGAGCTCCTGTTTTAAGCATTGTGATGATTGTGAGGGGGCAAATATCGATTACCAACCTCCATAACATCTGTCTATGGTGTCTGGTCTCTGTTGACGACTCTAGACCCAGCAAGTCATGCCAAAGCATACACCCAAAGGCCATTGAAGAGAGGGAGGCTAAGCTCTTTATGGATAGGGCCAAGGGCACCTGAGGCAGACGTACACCTAAGGCATTGTTGAGATTCTCCCGCAGGAAACTCAAGAAAAAGAGAAAGCATGGAAGCAAACATAAATGAGTTGTGCCACCTAGGCTTATTGTGGACTCCTCTTTGGAGCCAGAGATGGGTGCGGTTCTCCCACCACAGGAGATAGTGCTGCCAGAGGTTCCTACACTGGCTCCCTCCATCTAAGGACAACTGTACCTTGATTTTCAAGTACCAGGCTCTAATCCAGCTTCTTAACTCAATGCCATGTCGAAGTTATCAGGCGTTCTTTGGTCCCCTCTGGAGCACCTCCGGCCCCATGGGACCAATGGGGATACCATTTGGGTTCACACCACTGATTCTTTCGTTGCCGCCATTTGCATTCTTTTTGCTACTCCAAACTGTGCTGCCAATATCACCCTGGATGCTGGCACTAATGTAATCCAAGCCCTCACTACCTGTGGCAACACTTGTGTCGGCTTCAGGGCCAGCCGCCTCAGGATCTCAACTTCTGTCCCAATACATTGATCCAGAAAGGAGGCACAACATCAGCTGGAAGACTGACAGTTCCAAGAACATACTACTCTTTATGACCTCTTTGGCTCAGACTCTGAACAGAAGGGTCTTCTGGAGCCCATAAGGGACTTTCAGGGGCTGGCTACTTCCCTGGAGTTGAAGTTCCTGGACCCATCTGAGCCCTTTCCCCCAGGAGCGACCTCTTATAGACTAGTAGACCAGGAAGGTTCCAGAGGTTCTTGAGTTGTCTCTGCCCATTTAAAAACTAAGGCAATTATCTTAACTGAAGTTCTGAAATCTTCTGCCACCACTTTGGATCCACTGCTCCTATTTAATGAGGCTCTTTTAGGCTTCGTACTGGCTAAGTGGACCAAACCATCTTCAGCTTCTGCAGTCAACAAAGTAATTTCCAGGAGATATAGACCTGCCCTGGATGACACATATTTTTTTAGCAGAGACTAAAAAGATTGTAGCTTGGGCCAAGAAAGTCTTTGCAGCCAGGAACCTAGCCTTGAAATCACTGAATGCCGCATGTGTGTTAGGGCGCTATGTGTACGCTCTCCGGGACATGTTTTGTGCACTAGTCCGGCCCACTTTCAAGACCTTAAAAGATATGGCCTATCCGTGTCAGGGCAAGTAATTCAGTCTGGCCTGGATACAGCAGATTTAGTCTTCAGGACAATGGGGACACCTGTCACTGTCATTAGACCTGGCTGAGAACCTTTTGTTTCTCCTCTGATGTTCAATCTACTCTGGTAGAGGCTTTTTTTCAATATTACTAGCTATTCAGGTAAAAGGCCGACTCGGCCTTCGAAAACTTCAAATTCAGTTTTGCCATGGCCTGCTCCCTTGGTCTGCAGCCCCAAAGGAAAGAATTTCCAGGTGTTTCAGACATTTTCTGGCTTTGGAACAGACCTCAATGTCCCTCAATGCCAAGCAGCCCTTCCTCATCAGCAATCTCACAACCCTATCCTGCAACAATGAAGGGGCTATGGAAATGTTAGAGGCTGGTACAGCATGTTATGCAGTCACACTTTTCTAGCTAAACCGGAAGCAGCTTTAGTTCTCCCATCTTGGCCCATTTGAGGATGGTGGGAAGCCAGGTGCCCTTTTTCCACAGACCTGAAATTCCATAATTTCAGACCAGTGGGTCATACAAATTGTGGAAGAGAGGTATACCCTCCTTTTCTAACGGTCTCCTTTCCAGACTCCCCTCCTCTTTTGGACCTTTCACAGGAACACCTTCTGCTACTGCAGCGAGAGGTGGCAGCCTTGGTTCAGAAAGGAGCTGTGGAGTTGGTGCCAGAGCAGGAGATTGGTCAAGGTTGGGTCTCTAGTTGTTTGCACACTGTCCAAGCAGGGACCCACACTCTAGTCAGGATAAGTAAGTTACATACTCAGAATAACCTGTGCTCACCCCTTGGTAGCTTGGAAAGGTAAGTTAGGCCTATCCCCAGAGGCAATGTGTAAAGTATTTGTGTGTGTGTACACACACACACACATCACACCACACACACCCTTCAATGTTGAATGCAGTTCTAGCGCTTAGAAACACAATAGCTCCAACTGGGGGCATAAGGACGTGTTTGACGAAGTAGAATCTCAAAGTTCCGAGTAGACCGCGATGGAGGGTGGTCCAGCTACGGAGTCGTCGGACCCCGGTTAGATTTCCTTTGAAACAATAACAAAACAAAGGTGTTGATAGGCACCGTGGAGGTGAGGCGTCGCTGAAGTCAGTGTGGCGCCGGTTTCTTACTGTTGGTGAAGGTCGATGGCACGTCTGTGTTCGAGACGGCGTGTTGCACAAAGGAAGTGAGGAGTCACTGAAGCAAGTGAGGCGTCTGTTCCTGAAGGCGGAGCGGAACCGTTGAGCCGGTGGCGCCTGGGACATTACAAGACACAGGGAAGGTGATGCGCAATTGGCAGCGATGCGTCAGTTCCTTACGACGATGTGGGATCGATGCAGTATTGAGAGTCAAGACACGCAGCGTTGACTTCACTATGTCGATGTCACACCATGGGACCACAGATGATGCTGCAGAGCCAGAGTCGAGTGTCACAAAAACTTTGTGACACGGCACTCGAGACTCAATCTGTGGTGGTTCTTCAGAGGGGCTGCGACTGTGTCGTTGCGTCAGCGGGGACAATGACTCCGGTGCATGCAGTGGCGCAGTGTCGAAGAGCAGCACCAGCTCCGAAGTCACACTATGTCGATGTGCTGGTTTCTTCTTGGTGAACACAGCAAATTCACTTCCAAGGGTCCAGGAACTGGATTTTGCACCCCTTGGCAGAGTAGGGCTCTCTACAAGAAAGCTGCAGGTGAAGTCTTTGATGGCCCTGAGACTTCTTAACAGGAGGCAAGCTCGGATCAAGCCCTTGGAGAACCTCAGAAAGCAGGATGTAGAAAGCAAAGTCCAGTCCCTTTACCCCCAAGACAGAAGCAGCAAGCAACAAGCCAGCACAGCAAAGCAAGCAGCAAAGTCTCTCCTGAAGCAACACAGCTCTTCTTCCTGGCAGAATGTCCTCAGTCCAGAAGTGTTCTGAGTATATGATGTCGAAGGTTCAGTACTACTACCCATTTCAGCCTTTGAAGTAGGCAAACTTGGAAGGAAAGTCTTTGTAGTGCACAATACCCTGCCTTACCCTGCCCTGGCTCAAGACACACTACAGGGGGGTAGAGATTTCTTCGTGAGCCCTATTCAGGTGCAAGAGTCAACTCCTCCCACCACTCTAGCTCAGGAAGACCCATCAGCCTGGTGATGGGCCATCAGGATATGCAGGGCACCCCTCAGCTCCCTGTGTGTGTGTGTGTGTGTGACTGTCTAGAGTGAATTCACAAAGCCCAACTGTCATCCAACCTAGACGTATATTCTATGGACAGGCAGAGGCACACAATGGTTAAAGTAAGAAAATGCCAACTTTATAAAAGTGGCTTTTTCAGACCTGCAGTTCAAAAACCAACTTCACTAAAAGATATATTTTTAAATTGAGTCCAGAAACGCCGAACTCAAAGTTTTTATCAGCTCCCAATTGGAGGACACATTTGCAAGGTGTTACAAGGCAGCTCAAATGCTAATCTATGGGAGAGATAGGCCTTGCTGTAGTGAAAAACGAATTTAGCAGTTTTTCACTACCAGGACATGTAAAAATTGAAAGTACATGTCATACCTTTTAAATACACTGCCCCCTGCCCAGGGGGCTACATAGGGCCTACCTTAGGGGTGCCTTGCATGTAATAAAAGGAAAGGTTTGGGCCTGGCAAGTGGGTGCACTATTAAAAACCTTTTAAAACTGCACACACAGACACCCCAGTGGCAGGTCTGAGACATGTTTGCAGGGCTACTCGCATGGGTGGCCTGTTGGCAGGCCACTAGTAGCATTTGATTTACAGGCCCTGGACACACACAGTGCACTGCACTAGGGATGTATTAGTAAATCAAATAGGCCAATCATGGAGAAACCAATCATACCAGGATTTAGAGGAGAGAGCATGTGCACTTTAGCACTGATTAGCAGTTGTAAAGTGCCTAGAGTCCTAAAGCCAACAAAAGAAGGTCAGAAAGATAAGAGGAAGAAGGCAAAAAGTTTGGGGATAACCCTGCAAAAAGGGCCAGGTCCAACAGTGCCAGAGCAGGAGATTGGTCAAGGATGTTCCTCTTGTTACTTCCTTGTTCCAAAGAAGGAAGGCAGGCTCTGTCCAATATTGGATCTCAGAGTTTTGCACTTCTTCCTGGGCAATGAGAAGTTCAAGATGTTGCACCCTGCCCAGACTTTGTTTTTGCGCTTGAGGTTTGGAGACTGGATGGTGTCTCTTGATTTCCATATTCCGATCCTGAAGTCCCACAGGAAGTACTTGCGTTTTGTGGTGAGTGTAATTCACTATCAGTCTTCTTTCGGCACCACGAGTCTTCACAAAGGTGATGGCATTGGTGGCAGCCCATCTCAAGAGGTTAGAGATATCAGTTTTTTCTACCCAAAAGGCAGGCTAGGACTCAGCAGATGGTGCGGTCGCACCAACTGTTGATGGCTTCTTTACTGCAAGACCTGGGCTTTTCCACCAGCGTGCCCAAATTTAACATAAAGCTCTCTCTGCGCCTCCTGTTCATAAGGGCAGTACGGAATACCAACTTTAGTCCAGCCTTTCTACCTACCTGACATCCATGTGTCACTTCCACTCTTCCAGGAAGATGCTCGGATTCCAGTCCTGTGTCCTTGGCCTGCTCGGTATGCTTCCTCCTTGCATCCTTCTACTCATGTATGCCTACTGGCATATGAGGTCTGTCAAGTGGTTCCAGCACGAGGGACCTTGCAGACTCCATCGTAGTCACTGATGATACTGCAGCAGAGTTTGCCTGGTGGATGTGGAGGAGAACCTTTCCAGAGGGTCTTTCCAGTCTTCTCCAGCCTTGGCCCCAGTAGTGATGGATGCCACCAGTCTAGGGTGGGGTGCTTATCTGCAGGAGCGTTAAATAAGAGCTATTTGCCCAGCGCTCAACATATTCCTCCCTTCCCTTTGCAGTTGGTTAGTCCAGATGTTGACAGACTATATGACCGCGATGTGGTATATCAACAAGCACAGGGAGTAGGATTCCAGTATCTCTATTGAGTAAGTCTAAGGCTCTGTTTGTGAGAACAAAACCACAGAATGTGGGTGATGTGAATTGTCTAGCTGGCTTGCGTCATCTTACGCACTAGTGGCATCTAGACCCATTGGTTGTGAAGAGAATCTTCAATCAATGGGGGATGCCCCATGTGGAGTTAGAATTGTCCCAAATTCTGTGCCCTTCAGCATCAGGTGCAAGGAGCTTTTGGGGATTAGTTGTAGTTGAAGTGTAATTTTCTTAGCTGTAGTTGAAGTGTAATTTTCTTCTTCACTACGTGTTTCCTCCCATACACTTGAGTCCTTGGGTTTTGAGGAAGATCCGCCCGGACTGGACTCACCTTTGTGGCTGTGTTTTGGCCGAGAAGTGTTTTACATAGACATTTTGCATCTCTCTTTGTGTGCCCTGTTCATTCTTCCTCTAGGGGGGATCTTCTCTCCAAATTGAAGGGGCCAGTTCTCCACCAGAATGTTCAAAGTCTGATCTTTCATGTGTGCAGATTGACTGCTTTCCATCTGCCTGATGACGCGGTGGACTTGATCTTTTCTGCCCGTCTTTCTTGCCAAATCTGTTTACTGCGGGACATGGCACAGGCTTGTAACATAATACACAGATCATCACATTGACTCCTGGAAAGGGCGGCTTCCGGACATTCTTATGTTCACACTTTTTTTTTATCCCAGAAAGGCTGTGGCGTGGATACAGTAAATGGGTATTTAGCAGCTTTGTCAGCTTTTCTTTGCCACCCAGATCAACCGTCCCTTTTCAAGTCTCCCTTTGTTTTACTTTTCTTGAAATGTCTGACTAATATGTTTCCTCCAACGCCTTATGTGATGCCACTGAGGGATTTATACTTGGTTCTTACTTTTTTTTGATGGGAGCTCCAGTTGGAACTCTTCATAGTTGTTCCTTAAGACTTTTATCCCTTGAGACGTTTTTTCTAGTTTCCATTACTATGGCCAGATGTGCAACTGGGTTGCACTGGGCATCCGGCTTCCTTTCACCACTTTTTATCCTGACAAGTTGGTCCTCGGAACAAGAGCTGCTTTCCTCTCGAAGATGGTGACACCTTTCTATCTTGGTCAGTAAATCACTCTTTCTTCCTTCTTTCCCCCACATCACTCTACAAAGGAGGAGGAGAGACTGCATAGGCTGGATCCGAAAACAGCGGTGAGCTTTTATATCGACTGCATGAAGAACTTGCATGATGAAGACTAGCTCTTCATATAATATGTAAGCAGCAGAAAATGAACAGAAAAGGACCTTATCTAGGTGGATTATTTTGTGCATTAAAGTCTGCTGTGCCATGGCCAAAAAAGAGCCACCAGACTCAATGAGGGCTAAGTCTTCAACATCTGCCTCAGGTAGGGGAGTTCCTGTAAGTGACACCTGCAGAGTAGCCGCTTCTGTCCACACATTCGCTAAGCATAAGTGTCTAGATTCTGAGGTGAGGAGGTTTGGGCAGTTCACCCAGTCTGTGCTATCAAGGCCCTCCGTACTTTAGGTGGTTATTGCTTGCGAATCTATTAAAGATGTGAGAAATCTGCAGGTAGAAGTATCCAATTCATCAGTATAAAACATTATTCACCTTTTGGTAATATTTCTGGTTTCTTTTCTATATACCAGCAGATTCCTCCCAACTCCTTGTTTGATGGAGGGTCATGGGCCAACATAATAGGGTTCTAAGTTTCTGTTATTGCACTACATATCTTATCCTAGGTTTGATGTCATTCTCATCCTACTGGTTCGGAGTCCTGGAAAAAAGGTTTAGGAAACCGACATAAGTAGGGCACTTTATAGATCTGGCACTACCGGCATTGAATGGAGTCAACGCCCCCTACCGTTAAGGTTGAGCCATGGGGAAGATTTTAGAAAAGATTAAAAAAATAACAAGACAGTGAAAACGATGGGAGCGTTCCAAACACCATCACAATGTGGCTCGTTTCACCGCTCATCCTATCATGGTGGGTCCAAAACAACATTCCCTGAAGCATCCACCTCTTAAAGAAGCAAGAAGACCCATTACTAGAACCTGCTATACAGCAAAGTGAAAACGCTTTGTTTTCTATTGTCATTCAAAGGATATTAACCCCTTAACAGCAAAGCCTCAAGGCATTGTCTGTTACCTTCTCCTTTTACAAACCCCTGGGTTAGCCTTCACTTCCCTAAGACTACACTTAGCGGTGGTCGCACCATATCTCCAAAACAGGGAACAAACTTCTATATTCAGGATTCCTGTCATTAAAGCTTTTATAGAGGGCCTCAAAAGAGTTATCCCACCTAGGGTCCTCCAACACTAGCTTGGAATCTCAATGTTGTGTTAACAAGGTTAATGGGTCCCCCATTGGAACCTTTACACTTGTGCCCTCTCCAGTTTCTATCCTGGAAAGTTACTTTTCTCATTCCAATCACTTCACTTAGAAATGTCGGTGAGCTTCAGGCATTAACTCTAGAAAAATCATTCTTCCAACTTCATAGAGACAAAGTAGTACTACGTACCAATCGTAAATTCCTTCCAAAAGTGGTCTCACAGTTCCACTTAAATCAATCTATTGAGTTGCCAGTACTCTTTTCACAACCCAATTCCATTGCTAAAAGAGCTTTACACACACTGGATGATAAAAGAGCTCTCATGTATTATATTGACCGAACACAATCATTTAAAAAAACAATAACAACTGTTTGTTGCATTCTCAAAACCACATAAAGGAAGGGCTATCTCAAAAGCATGCATTTCACGTTGGATTGTAAAATGCATCCAAACTTGTTATACAAAAACTAAACAAACTCTACCCATCCTTCCAAAGGCTCACTCTATTCGCAAAAAGGGAGCTTCCATGTGTTTTTTTAGGCAATATACCAGTGGTTGACATATGTAAGGCAGCTACAGGGACTGCACCTCACGCATTTACAAAACATTACTGTGTAGATGTCATGATCCGTCAGCAAGCCAAAATGGGCCAAGCGGTTCTACGTACACTATTTAAAACAAACAAATCCCACACAGGTTAGCCACCGTTCTGGGAGGAAAACTGCTTTACAGTCTATGCTAAGCATGTGTATCTACTGCCACACATGCCATCAAACGGAAAATGTTACTTACTCAGCAAGCATCTGTTTGTGGCATGTAGTGCTGTAGATTCACATGCACCCACCCTCCTCCCCGGACACCTGTATGTTTTTCTCTTCTATACATTAAACATTACTCTATTTTCGCATGGCCATCTCACTAGGATACATCATACTTCACACTTCACCCTCACCTGTCAAGCAGAAAACAATCTAACAATGGAGTCAAGGGCCATGCGCATTGAATGCAAGAGGAGTCCCTACACCTCGTGACTCGAAAGACTTCTTCGAAGAAAAGCAAGTTGCACACTTCCAACACTAGATGGTGGACTTATGCTAAGCATGTGAATCTACAGCACTACATGCCACAAACAGATGCTTACTTGGTAAGTAACATTTTCCTTACTGAGGGTAAGTATCTTTTTCTTATTACCCCATCCCCCTTTCCTTGCCTCTCTGATAGTGATGTGGTGCTAAATGCTTGCTTTTTAGTGGAGGCAATAAGACTGACATTAGTAGCAGATTGTGCAATCACCCATGTTTGACAGACATGGGACACATGCATGAGATGTAAGTCCATGCACATTTCATACATATGTATGTCCTTGTAACACTGCACTCCGAGATAAGTAGAGTGATTTACATTGGAGCAGAGTCACTAATTAAATTTTAGGGACCCCCTTACTACAGCAGGCTGTGGTAGATAGTAAAAATGTATAAAACTCTTGCCCCCCATCGGCCATGTCGGAACATCCTGTCAATCTGCAATCTAGTTCTGTGCGATTAACTTTGATCCCACTTTAGCCAAGCTGTATTATGCTTTTATCAATGAAGAAAATGGTCTTGCTGTTCCTGATTATTACGCTGTCACCACCAAAATGTGCTTCCTCCAGATCCGTTTTCCTCATGGAATGCAACTCACTCAAAGTCCAAGGGTGTGCCATATTTCTGAGGAGCTTAACAGTTCTCTGTATAAGTTGCTGCCATCTGGAAGTGGATGCTTGTTTAGGGATTTAAAATGCCACCATGGGGAACAGTCCACTGGATAGAAATAGTGCAGAAGTGGCACATCATAAGTCTGCTTGTTTTGGGTGCAGTGAAAATCCAGAGTCTTATTTGACTTGGCAGTGGTTGCACAACTATGACCACCTTTGTCTTTGAGTAATGTTCTGAATATGTTCCTGGCCCATCCAATTTCAATATTTCCTCTTACCAACTCTGAAGTTCCCTATATCTCTGTAATCTACTGCTGGTCAGGGTAAAGTGCGTGGAACAGGATTCCCACTTTCTTAATCCAGCTATTCAACATAATTCATGGTATGGCACCAGAGCAAAAAGGCTGCAGCAGTAACCAAACTAAAGCAGTTGTAAGTTATTTAGTCATGGAAATCTAGCAGCTATTAACAAATAGCTGATATTTTTGATAAAAAGAAATTTAATATAGCGGAAAAGTAATGTAAATAGGTGTACACAGAAGGAAGAGTTAATGAAAATGTAATGCAAATTTGTTCAAAGCTAAATTGACCTCAGATTGTAGCACCTCTATCCGTGTAGTGATAGATTGTGAAACTGTTTATCTTATCTGTCTTTCAGCTCAGAATCCAGATCAAAGTCAAAGGAAACTGAGGGAGTCGGTCATTCTGCCAAACTCTCACCACCGCGAAGAATTCGCCATGATTCCCCAGATTCTTCTCCTTCCCGCACAGCGGAAGAGCACTGTCACGATTCACCGGAATCTTCTTCTCCCATTAAAGCACACCACGATTCAGCAGAACTTTCACCACCCAGGAAAAGGCTCCATGACTCTTCAGACGAATCACCACCCAGAAAAGGGCGCCTTGATTCTCCAGACCAATCACGACCCAGAAAAGGGCACCGCTACTCTCCCGACCAATCACCACCAAGAAAAGGGTTCCATGACTCTGTAAACCAATCGCCACCCAGAAAAAAGCGCCATGACTCTTCAGACCAATCACCACCCAGGAAAGGGTTCCATGACTCTTCCGACCAATCACCAACCAGAAGGAGGTACCATAACAATGCCAACCAATTACCAGCAAGGAAAGGGCGCCATGACTCTCCAGACCTCTCTCCACCTAGGAGAGGGCGGGGGGCTTCTCAAAACCTACCAAAACAGAAAAAAGGCCATCATGGCTCTTCTGATCAAGCACCACCCAAGAAAGGGCAACATTCTTCTCCAGACCTATCACCATCGAGAAAAGATCGTCATGACTCTTCAGACTCGTCACCACCAAGGAGGGGGCGGCAGGCTTCTCCTGACCTGTTACTATCGAGGAAAGGCCGCCATGACTCTCCTGACCTGTCGCCACCCAGGAAAGGGCAACATTCATCAACAGATCTGCCGCCACCCAGGAAAGGTAAGCAGAACTCTGCTGATAGTTCTAAGTTTGATAACAAAAACGGATAAGACACAGACTTTTGAAGAGCTGCAACTCCCCATCGCAGCTCTCCAGATCTTTCTCCTCCCAGAAACAAATGACATGGCTCGAGCTTCAACATGTCTCCTACATGCAAAAAACAGATAAAAATGCCACCCATTCGAGGTGTGTACTGAGAGACCAGCTTGCTTTCTCCTTTCCAATACTTTTTTTGTGCACCGTAACACCCTCAGGAGCAGTAAAATATTGTTTGTTTACTCAATGTCCATTAGAGAACTTCAAAAACACCAAGGTCCCAATTTAGATCTTGGCAGATGGGTTACTCCGTCACAATGGTGACAGATATCCCGTCCACCGAAATATAAATCCCCTAGGATATAATGGGATTTATATTTCGGCGGACGGGACATCTGTCACCGTTGTGATAGAGTAACCGGTAAACCGAGATCTAAATCTGGCCCTAACTTTACACATTTGGATTCATTGATAGTCAATAATTAAATATTTATGTATAATAGATGTTACATTTAATTTTTTTTTGTATCTTACATGAATTATATCTCTCTATTTATATTTTTACATTTTATTTGGATTTGTTTTTTCATTTGACTTGTGATATATGTTCTTGGTTAAAAAAGTTAACTGACACGTGCCTCACAGTCAGTCTGGTCTTCAGTATTCACTTCTACACTTACTGGTAGGTGCCTTGGCACCTGCCATCTTGCTGGTATATATTAGAATACTAAGAATACAAATTAAACGTTTTAGTTTATCTTCACACTGCCTCAGCCATCTGGACACACAAGTGTTAAGTCTTGGATGCACTTCATGCATTTCTCTGAAACTTTACTTGCGCCACTGACCTTTTTTTTTGTAGTTTGTTTCTTTTTATGTTTGTAAATGATCCCACTTTGTACTGGGATCCATCATCTGATATAGACATATGTGTAGGAGCCAGTTATCCCTTTCTAAAAGCCCGCCTCTGATTTCTTTATTACAGTCAACTTGTGATGTTTGTATTCAGTCGTAGTAAAAAAAAACATGACATAGCTGCTCAACTGTAATGAGTTATTGCAGTTGAGTGCCAGCTCCCAGCAGCCTGGGCGAATGGCAGGTCACAGAACTTAATAATGACCGCTGCAGTTTAAACAATGAAAACAGGAAATGGCTTTTCTAAAAAGAAAAAGAGACCATCAGACACGAAATATTTATAGCAACGTGTTTATTTTTCCACGCTAATATCATTGTAGGAAAGATAGGATCACTGCATGTTTTACCACAATATAATCCACAGCAGTATTTAACCTAACTTACTTTAAACTGGCCCTAATATAAAATAAAATTAACATAAATTCCTAATACCTTTTGGTGTGTTTAATTTCAGAATACAGATTCTGCTTTTCTTTTTCTTACCTACAATAAATATGCAGGAGCAAGACATTAAGGATTTTATCAGTTTGTGGGAAAGGTGATGGTAATACCATTTATTAAAAGGAATAAAGTACCACTAACCCTTCATCATAAGGGTATTGCAAGCCACCTCGGAGTTCCATGACCCTTTCAAGGAACTTGACCTTCGGCGTTATTCCTCTAGAAGGTCATGGAACCCTTCGGTGACTTGCAGTAACCTTATAATGTACTACAGGATGAACTTTATGCCCTATATGTTTACTTTGTTATTAGTTTACCATCATTATTTCACTGAGGTTATCCATGTTTGCGAGAACCACCTTTGTTTTCTACAAGTTCTTTTTTTGAAGTAAAAACTTTTACTGTTCAAAGACCTAAAACGAAAAGGATAAAATAAAAATGAAGAAATGTTAAAACATGTTGATTCTATCCTCAGGCTTTCTTTCATATTTTGTGAGTGAGGAATGTGACTTGAACGGCCGACTTCTTTTGCACAGGGAGTTGGAAATGGATATCTGTAAATAAAGTGTGCATTTCTTACTTAAGAATTTCTTTTGAAGAATTTATTAATGAATAAATAGTTTGGCTGTTTAGGCTATTTATGGTATTTTTTTGTAACTGAGGGAGAAGCAATTTTTTTTCTCCCAATTACGTAAGCTGTAGCATTTAAAATGGTAAAGGAAATTTTGAACACAAACGTCAGTGAAACTGATTACTTTTTATATCGCATATAGCGAACTATCGGTCTCATTCAATATTTAGCAGACAGATTGTACTCTGGCAGGGCGACAGAGTAAATTACTCCGTCGCCCTGACGGAGTAAATGCCTGCCAAATTTAGAAACCCGTCAGCCTAACCTACTTTTCTACCATTCACAGGAACCGCCATTAAGACGGCTTCTGTGAATGTATTGGAACTTTGCTGTATGGCTCCGTCAAACATGACAGAGCCGTATGGTAAAGATTCAAAACTTTTTATTTTCAAAAACAAAACCTCAAAGTGGGTTTTGGTTTTTGAAAATAATTTTTAAAAACATGCACCCACCCCCTTGCTCCATGCGAGCCATCTCCTGTAGTGAAAGGGGCATGTTAGTTTTTTACTGCCCCTTACAGCCAGGGTCTTCCTGATGGTGACGGGCAGTAAAAAAAACAGCTATATGTTTGCCATCTAATTTGGGTGGGCTGACATATAGCCATTCCTCCGATGGCTCTTACTCCGTCAGGCCATCGGAGAAGGTTGGCCACGGTGGAGATGCAGTAGTCCCTCCATTTCAAAACTATAGTCTGCCCGCATATAAATTCGTTAGGCAAACCATTATATTGGCGGTAAGGATACTCCGTCGCCTTTGCAAAGGAGTGTGCTTACTGCCAATATATAAATTAGGCTCAAAATTGGACAATAGGCACTAGTAAAGCAACAACACAGCTTGTTACTAGCTATGCTTTAGTAAGAGTCAACAAAATAGGTTTTGTATGTGTATATTCTAGTGAGTTCTGCCATTGTTTTGTTGATATGGATCCCAATTCAGAAATGCATGGACTTATTACAGTATCTCTATGAGGAAGAGCATTTTTTTCTTTACAAAGTTGGCAGTCCGAAATCAAGATGGACTGATGTTAAGCAAGAGCATATTTTTCTGTCTGAATCGTAAGAGCCTTTGACACGTTGAAAGTGCTGTTCTACAATATGTTCTGAAAGTATGAGTGTTCAGAGGCGCACTGTGAGCAGTGTGGGAATGGATCAAATGGGGTACTTAGGAGCACTTATTTTGTGAGATAATTAGTACGAGAGGCTTAGATGTTTGAAGACTGTGTGTCTCCTTACACTACCAGTCATTTCCTAGCAGTCGTCATACTCATTTGCCCTTTGATCGCCAAGCATAAATTCATGACTGTTCTTTACTTTGCAGTACTGCCAGCATCTCCCAAAAGACGCAAGCAGCGTAATGACTCGCCACGGCTTAAGGGACGGACTGGCCATCCAGGCTCGGATTCTGACCTCTTGCCTCCAAGAAACCGTGGCCGATCCAATGTAACTCATCATGGATCTGATTCAGACCTTTCTCCCCCAAGAAGGACGTTACAAAATTCTTCTGACTCTGATCTCTCTCCGCCCCGCAGAGCTCCGACTACAAAGGGCTCACCTTCGAGGCAGCGAGGGGATACTGCTCAGGTAGGTGTCTGGCACAAGTTACATGACTTTCATTTATACATGGTAGATCCCATGGGAATTGACAAAAGTGGATGTTAATCTTAACTGTAAAGCCATCATTCCAGATTCCCTAGCAATAGTGTTGTGGTATTCTCCTACCTGGAATTACCAATACCATGGGTACTTTCGCATGAATATTGTGGTATTCCAGGGTACACCCTGAATGTCCCCTGAGAAGTGGAGAATTACTGTTGTAATTGGTGTTACCACATCCGAATACCAAGGTAATTCCTCATTTTCAAATGGGTTGTCACCTGGATAGTTAATAAAATATTAGCTGGTAAAACGTTTGAGACCTGGGAGATCACCGGGAGTGCGGTTTTCATGTATTTGTTGTAGTTCCTGATTCAGCTGGTAACTCCTATTCCTTTAAGAATGAGGGCCTAAATTATTTCTCAAACCTGTAGTCTTAGACCTCACTTCTGATCAGAAGGTGCCTATGGAAAGGTCACATGGGGGGGGGGGGTCCTTTCAACTTGAAATCTGGTCTGAGTGGCAGCCGGAGGGCAGGAAGTGTGGGCTCTCTTGGTGATAGGATATAGTTACCCTCCAGTAAACTACTAAGGGCCCGATTTAGATCTTGGCGGACGGGTTACTCCATCACAACGGTGACTGATATCCTGTCCACCGAAATATAAATTCCATTATATCCTATGGGATTTATATTTCAGCGGACAGGATATACGTCACCGTTGTGACAGAGTAGCCCATCAGCCAAGATCTAAATCAGGCCGTGAGCTATTTCTGTTTTATCTCCTGGACAAACGCTCTACCTATTAATCAGTTAAGGGGCCAGCCACTGGATGGTCATGAAATTTGTTTCTTTGTTTTTTCCAGTAACTTTTTCTTTTTATGACCAGTCTAATCAAATGCTATCGGGTGGAAAATCGGGGCTGGTGCCGGCAGACGTTCTTAGGAAAGAAAAGATGGACTCTAAAAGAAAGGAACGAGATAATAAGCCATTGGAAGGTAACACTTTGAAGTATATATTTAAAAGATTGTGGGTCTCGTAGGATTTTTGGTCCGAAAGTAATACGGATCAATACTAATATCTTGTGCCATATTGCAATTTCTGCCACACAGGTTTCACTGAATGCTGCATAATACAAAGCATCAGTATTGAGACCACAGGCCTGTTCGATGAATGAAGTGTGCTCTGTAGACATTTTTCACTCTGGAATAAGGAGGTTTGTATTGAATGATGTTCTGGTAGTTAATGCAGATGTGAGCTGTTTCCTCTTTCACTATATATGAGCACTAGTAGCATATATTATATACACACCTCTCTTGCAGTACCCTCTCTTGAAATCGGATTCTTTTTGAGAGGGAGGGTTTTACACTTGGACATGCTTGTTAGTAGAGTACATAACAGGCAACCATAAAGTTTGCTACTTTAATGCCTTTCTAGGATGAAGAGAGGATTGCAGCAATAACCAGAACCCTCAACTTGCATAATTGACCTATTTTAAGTTGTTGTTTGAGCATTTGTTTACATCTAAACCCAAGTCAAGACTTTGTGCGTCAGATGTGAGCAATTTTGAAATGCATTGTGAATTAGTTTGGGACCGTAGATGTGCTTAAAAAATGGCAAAAAATGAGACTGTGGTTTTTGATAAATGTTGTGCATGGTCAGGGATTATCTGAAATATGGACTTGTAGAGAGAAAAGTCCAGTTTGGTACAAATCCAGAAAAAGCAAAATGTGGTTTACAAATCAATGATTGCAGATTGTGTGGACCTAATGGTTAGTGATTAAACCTGGTAAAAATCAAAGTTTATAAATATTTAAGATTACAATAACTACACCATTACAATATTTCAGTTCTGAAAATTATTATAATCATTCTTTAAGGCCCTTTTTTTAACCAAAATCTCATCATAATGCCCTTGACCTGAATAATATCCAACACTCAGCAGCACATTAGGCATGAGCGTGTACATTATTGATGGTGAGTTACATTTTTAGGTCAAGCCTACCAGACAGCTCAAGCTGCCCAGTTGTGAAAGACCTATTGTGACCTCACAATGGGCTTAGAGCCCACCCATTGCTTACTGTTGGTTGGCTTTATTCTCACTCTCATTTGCTCGCTTCTTGTTTCTTCTTGCTTCCTCCTGTGCTTCTGCCCCACACACTGTGTTGCTCTCTCCCTGGTGCCCCTTGTCTTCTTCTCCCTTAGCCCCATGTATTGCTCCTGCCCTCTAACCTCCTGTGTTGTTCTCTTCCTCCTGTGCTTGCCTCCATTTAATTTCTGCAGCTTCTACTGCTTACAAACTTCCTGAGAGTCCCCCTTCCCAGCTAATTTAGGGCCCCGGGGACACATCCTCTGGGGCCAGGTATATTTAGGGGAGGTGGGCACCCCCCTGAGCTGTTTTCAGCCCGAAGACCCGATACCCCAGGCACAATGCTTTTATTAATGGGAGGGGGACATGTGGCCCCCCTCCCGAGCCGTTTCAACTCCAGGGACCATCCCCTGGGGTCCAAAGCATTTATGACAGTGATGGGTGTGTGCAGCCTCCCTCCCCAAACCATTATCTGCCCTGGGAGCCCCATACCCCGGGGCCCAATTAATTTATTGAGGGGAAGGGGGGCGCGCAGCCACTCTCCACAAGCATTTAAAAGGTCCTAGGGACCCCATCCTGCGGGTCGTCAGTTTAATTGAAAGAGAGGGGTGGCTCTTGCGCCCCCCCCCTAAACATTTGATGGCCCCTGGGGCCTCATCCCCCGGGCCAGCTCACCTACTGTGTCCCAGGGAGCCCACCCTCGTGGGTCACAGTCGTTTCCCTGCTCTCACTACCACAGGCAGATAAACATGTTTGCTCCCGTCTGGTGGGAGCATTTTTAAATCTCCTGCTAAACAGGAGCCAACACCAAGTCTGCTCACAGCTGGTGGGAGCTTTAAACATTCTAAGCATCTATTTATTATGCAGGCCCCAGGGAATGGGGTCCCCAGGGCCAAAATATGCTCGGGGTCGTGGCTTCACAGCTCTCTCCCCTTAAAAAATGCATTGGGCCCCGGGGGATGGGGTACTTGGGTCCCAAAACCGTTCGGAGAAGGGAGCTGTATGCCCCTCCACTTAATAAATGCATTGGTCCCTGGGGGAAGGGATCGCCGGGGCTAAAACATCTCAGGGAGGGGGCCACGTGCCCCCCTCCCCTTTTATTTACATTTTAGCCCTGGGGGATGGGATCCCTGGGGCCAAATTAAGCTCAGAGAGGAGGGCACCCCCTCCCTTTCTGAATTACCTGGCCCTTGGGGACGGGGCCCCGGGGCCTAATAAGGCTCGGGGAGGGGGCTGCATGCCGCCTTCCCTTTTTTATTGTCTTTGTCCCCGGGAGATGGGGTTCCTGGGGCCTACCAAGGCTCGGGAGGGAGGCTGCACGCCCACCTCCCCTTAGATTTTGTACCCGATGGTGGAGTCCCGTTTGCCAAAGAAGGCTTATGGAGGGGGGCTACATGCCCCCCTCCCCTGTTTAATTGTATTTGGCCCCGTTGGATTGGGTCCCAAGGGCCTTTTAAGGCTTGGAGGGTGGGGGGGGTTACGCTGCCCCCTCCCTTTTTATTGGAACTGGCTTCAGGGGGATGGGGATCTCGTGCCAGTTCAGGCTCGGGGAGGGTTCTGCATGCCCTCCTCCCCTTAATATATATGTGTTGGCCTCAGGATGGGCTCAAAGGCCAACCCAATGCCGTGCACGCCAAAGGCTGTGCCTGGGGTAGGCATTCTGCTGGGGATTTGGACACAGGGCCTGGTGCTAGGCCAAGCCCTGTGTCCAACCCCCGCTGTGCATGGGCAAATGCTGTGCGCAGCGTGGGGTTGGCAGCCTGCTGCCAGTTTGGCCATAGGGCCTGGCGACAGGCCAAGCCCTGTGCCCAAACCCGCGCTATGGACTGCCGAAGGCCACATGCAGCTTGTGGTTGACTGCCTGTGGGAGCTTTGCCGCATGGCCTTCGGCCGTGACTGGCAGGGGGTTGGCTTTACGTATTATAATAAGGTATTACTTTACATTAAAAAAAACAACATACAAATCCACTGAAAAAAACAAAGGTTAAAGTGACGTTATAGTTAGCTGAATATATCAGTCACAACATTAAAGTTCAAAAAACCACAGAAATTCACCTGTTAGAGTTAGCAGAGCTAACTATAACTTGAGCCCCACCTTACACCTCTTATGACGTCACATATGACATCAAGCATGACATGTTCTGTGACATCATTTATGACATCACTAATGAACTCATCCAAGGAGTTTTGTTCGTTTGCTTTATGATATACATAGTGGCGGATAACTGCCATAATACTTCTCTTCCTAATTTTGAGCAGCCTGAGTCCAGCTAATGGGTGTATGTGTTTACAAAACGCATGTGCTGCTACTGCATCACAGGTGTGTAGAGGTATTGAACAAGTTATAAAGAGTAAGTCTGTGTGCAGGTGACAGTTGACGACTTGTGTTCAGTATGTTCCACACAAGTGTTTTGGCTCTGCAGAAAAAGTTTCCAGCAGGGCAAAGATTCTGCGTTCTACATACTAAGTATTGTAAGCGCCCTTGAATTATTAGACAGAATCATCTCAGCATGACAATTTCTACATAACGTAGAAGACTGTATGCACCAGGTACTAACCTATTTACATGTGCTTATTTTGCGTCAGAAGATGGGTTATCTGTAAAGTTTTCACCACAGTATGAAGGCTGCAGGTAGTGTGATCTTTAGCACCTTCAGACCTTGGTTATTTTAAGTTAATAGTCTCTCTCCGGACATGTTTTGCATAGAGTGTACACTGTTCTTAGTAGTACTGTTTAATACTCTTAGTATATTTCTCATGAGAGTTTCACTGTCTGCAAACCGTGAGGTGAAGAGTGAACTCTTTCTATAGAGTAAACACTGTTTATAGTACCTACTTTTTTACTCATATCCACTTCATTTTCTTAGTGTAGGTTCAGTGACTGTGAGGAGTTTGATACAGGTAAAGACTGTCCGTAGTAGGGCATTAGATATGTAAGAGGGCGTGAGTGTGTGGAGGAACTTGTTTTTCCCTGAACAGTTCTATACAGATTGAACACCATGTGCTGTACAGGTTACCCTTTTATCTGTGGTTGAAAGTCAACATGAACTCGGCTCCCCATGAAGTGTATGGTATAGGGTCAGTGTTGCACATAACACGAGCTTGCTTCACCTTCGGAGGTTGTATGTATGATAGCACTAATGATACCTCATATTGTTATGAGCTATTTTGCACTTACTTTGATGGCTCTAATTGCATACTCGTTTATATAGTACTGTGTACAAAAGAAGCTTGGATGATGTCATCTGTGATGTTATTAGTGATGTCATCAGTGTCATAGAACATGTGAGTGATGTAATATGTAAGGTCATAAGCAGTGCATGGCGGGGCGCATGCTATAGTTGGTTCTGCTTACTATAACTGGTGAATTTCTCTGGCTTTTTAAGTTCAAAACATAAATGTTATGACTGACCTATTCACCTAGCGTCACTTTAACCTTTGCTTTTTCAGTGAATTTCTAAGGTTTTATTTTTTTTAAAACAAACATCTTTTTATCGCATCCAGTTATAATGTTACTTTAACCTTTGTTTTTTTCAATATATATATATCTATATATATCTATATTTCCATCAGTAGTCGCAGCAAGCACTCAGGAACGGGTGCCGGTCAGTTGTCCGTGGCGATGGTACCTCGGAATTTATTTAAAGCTCAAAACCCCACTTAGCAAGCAAGTGAAGAGACCGCACTCCAATGAAGGTGAATACTCGGTACTTTATTTACCGGGTAAAAAGATGAACAGGACGCATTTCGGCTTCGCGCCTTTTTCCAACTGAATAACAGAAACGGAGACACCTCCATAATTTTACAAATTAACAAAGGAAGCACTTCCGGGGTAAATCTCATCAACAAAATAAACGATGGACACAAAAAACAGTCTACGGTGGCCATCTTTGAGTGGTGTGGGTTTAGCAATAAAGCTTGATATACAAATATTTACAGTGCATTAGGTAAAAATCATTACTGTTTCTGTTTCAAATATCTTGCCCTGAATGAGCCTTTAAATCACCATTATACTTATCTACACTAATCAAAAGTAAGCGTTTCTAAACATTTCAGAATGATATAAAATCATATTAAATTGTCCTCATGAGCTCAGTAATTCATTCACAATTGAGCCACACTCCAAAAGTACACAAATATTTCGCCCTGAATGGGAATGTGAATCAGGAAAACTACCATTAGATTTATACTTGTTTTCCATAGTGAATCATTCAATGATTAAAGAAAAAACATCCTTAGTTGAAACAGATAATTATGCGTATAACCAACTTTTTTGACATTGACTCAAATTACCGAAAATCTGATGTACCACACTTCTATTCAATCTTTGACCACCTGTTCATGCATTTTCATAAGACAAATTAATTCATCTATCAAAGCTTATATAACATAATAATATGTACGGTCCATCAAAGAATATATGTTATGTGTAGAAGGGCTTCGATTCCCCATGATTGTATTCGTGCAGTATTTACAATATTGAAAGGATAAATTCATGAAAAGCAAATAACATTTACCAAGACATTGAAGAACATTATTAAAGCAGTATCCACATTGATATTAAACCCTCTAGCCTAGATGAATGGCTAACTCTTCTTCGGTATTAAGACCAAATGGGGCCCTGGTTTGTAGATCCACTATGAATCTCGATTCTAGCCTTCGTAGTTTAAGTTCCCTGTTCCCTCCACGTTCATGTACTGGAACGTGGTCAAGACAGTAGAATTTCAACAGGTTTCTGTTACTTTGATGGAAACGAGCAAAATGCCTGGCTACAGGGTAAGTAGAGTCATTTCTTTCAATGGCCCTGGCATGTTCTAGAATCCTGCGCTTGGTTGGATGTATTGTGCTACCTATGTATTGTAGGTTGCATGGACAAACTAAACTATACACACAGAAAGGTGTGGTACAGGTTAGGAATTTAGTAATCTTTCTAGGGCCCGCCATCCCCGGTATTTGGTATGTTGCCATTTTGACACTGTTTCTACAGGCTTTGCACTTAGTGCATGGAAATAATCCGGTCACATTGCTTATCCTAGGATTGAAGGGGATTGAATCCAAATGACTCTGAAATAAAGAGTCTTTCAATGAACAACATCGTCTATATGTCATTTTTGGATGATCAGGGATGTCATGCCCAATGACAGAGTCAGATTTCAATATGTGCCAGTTACGTGTCAACACATGTTGAAGCCGTTCCGATTCTCTTGAGAAGGTAGTAATGAATCTAAAAGTATTGATTTGTGCCTCACCTCGTGAAAGTCTGTCTGTTAGAAGGCAGTGTCTAGGGATTTTATTAACCTTGTCAAGATTCTTCTGGAGTAGTTGGTTTGAATACCCCCATTTCCCAAACCTCTCAATAGCCTCATTTGCTGCTTCCAAAAAGTCTTCATTTCTAGAACAATTTCTTTTAAGTCGCAGCAATTCTCCGTATGGGATGCTATTTTTCAGGGTTTTGGATGACTGCTGCTAGCTTCCAAGATTGAATTCCCTGCTGTTTCTTTTCTAAACAGGGATGTGCAAATTTGTCCGTCCCTGATGTAAACTTTTAGATCTAGGAAATTTACTTCTGCATTACTGATCTGTCCACTGAAGTGTAGATTCACTGAATTGATGTTAAGCTGCTGTATATATGATTCTGCCTCAGTTTTTGAGCCCTTCCAAAAGATAAACAGGTCATCGATATATCGATGCCACCCAATGATCGATGCTATCCACTGGTTGTTACCTTCGGCCCAGGCCACCTGCTTCTCCCACCAGCCCACGAACAAGTTCGCATAGCTGGGGGCGAAGCAGGTGCCCATCGCCATACCTTTGATCTGTCTGAAATGTTGTCGCTAAAAAAGGAAAATGTTATTGGTCAGGCAAAACTTTAAAAATTCGATCAACATTACATTGTGTTCCATGAATTTCAGAGATCTTCCCTTTAGAAAATTTTGTTGATGAGATTTACCCCGGAAGTGCTTCCTTTGTTAATTTGTAAAAGTATGGAGGTGTCTCCGTTTCTGTTATTCAGTTGGAAAAAGGCGCGAAGCCGAAACGCGTCCTGTTCATCTTTTTACCCGGTAAATAAAGTACTGAGTATTCACCTTCATTGGAGTGCGGTCTCTTCACTTGCTTGCTAAGTGGGGTTTTGAGCTTTATATATATATATATATATATATATCACTTACTACTCCTGGTGAGACCTGCAAGTGCTTGGTATGATTCACTCCAGATTAATCGATGGCATCTGAAAGTAAAGTTCTGCAAGGTATCTTACTGCTTTCAGTGCAGCTGACACACTTTGTTGAAACTGAAAATGCTCAGTCTTTTCATTCTCTGCCTTTGGTAGTGTACATTTTTTTTATTAACATAGACCCATGTCTTTTTAATGAAGAACCACATTGATGCATATAATGTTTGTGCTTATTTTTGCCTCAAAGAATATCTGAGACTGGCGTAAATTGGAATTTTACAGTCCTTGTAACAAATCTCCCATTATTTGAAGCATATTTCTTTGTAGAGAGCTGCACTGTGCTGCCCACACCAAATACCTATCCCACTGCTCCATTTTGCTCTCTCGAACTTGTGCCCTTCTCCCCTCACCTGTGTTGCTCTTGCGTGATGTTTCCTCTCTCTAATGTGTGTTACTTCCAGCTTAACCCTCGTGCTCTGTGTTCTTTGTCATATGCTGCTACTCAGCCGCATGTTGCGGTCCCAATTGTCTAATGCTTTTCCCCTCCTCCCACCACCTGCTCCCCCCACTGCCCTGGTAGCCCACGTTTTCCTTTTTTATATTGATTGGCGCTTTCGCCCTAAAAACAATCCTTTTTTTTACCGATCGAAGTAGCATCTGCCATTTTGGATCTGTAAAAATTAAAAAAGGAAAATGGTACCCGGGTCATTACTTATCTTTATTTACCATTGGTTAGCTCCCATGCCACTCTTGTTTCCTTGCTTCCTATTGGTCAGCACTCCTCCTGGACTCCGGCCTCCTCCTCCTCCTGGGCTTGAAGTGCTTGGAGTCTTTGCTCATGCCGTGGAGCTTGGACCAAGTACTGCTTCCCATGGCCAGTGTCCTTCCACTGGACACATGCTTTCCAAGGTACTTTTTTTTTCTTCACTTTTTCATGTGCACTCTAAGAGTGCATGTGTCTGCAGTCTGTCTGCTCAACCCTGCTGTCTGTGCTTTTCCTGACTCCCTCTCACCATCCGTGGTCTTCCCCAAACCTCTCTCCCCCACAGACCCTCGTATTGCTTGCCTGTCTTGCCCTACTTCCCCCTCCCGCTGTACATCACCCCTCTGGCCCTCCCTTCCGCCAAAAATAAGAGAATGGGGGCTTTGCACTGTGAAAGAGAACATCGGATGCATGCATACCACTTTTTGTGTTTTGTTTTTTAGGCACAGCTAGATTAAGTGATTTGCCCATGATCACAGGAGACTCACACCTGGCTCCCTAGCGATAAAGACAAAGTTTGCAGCTCTGGTCGTTACACCACATCCTCTCCCCCTCTCTGAGCCTTGCTTTCTTCAGCTAAAGAATAAAGACATGTAAACATGCCTTGTTTGCACTTAAAATGAAAGCTCACTCCAATCACCAAAGACCAATGAATACCCACTCCCCCTCTGCTTGATCACGTTAAGTGTAAAGAATGCATGTTTTTATGTTTTTACTGGGCTAACAAACGTGACCGTAAAAAGCACATGCTGCTGAGCAACATGGCCTAAAGGTAAAAATAAACAATAAAACACTATGACACAGTCCGCATTAGCTGCGTTATAGCATTTTTTTTGTTTTTTGTTTTTTTACTTTAAGCCATGTTGAACAACAGCTCAACTGCTGTGCATCATTTAAAAAACATTGCCAAAGCCAGTAGATTTCACATAGGCAAAACTTATTGGCATATCAATAATTTTTGTTTAAAAAAGTGGTATTGTTTTTCTATTGTAACCTTAACTCCCCAAAAAGTTGTATTTGTATAAAACACACATATGTACCTTCACTTAAATCGCTTTTATGATTCGTTACTCAGAAGATAAATGAATGCCTGTTTAAAAAAAAAAAAAAGGTAGAAATTCTTGTTGAAACCTGAATTTGACTGGATGTTATGGTTATAATGTAAAACCTAAAACACACTGTAATTCAGTACTTGTAGTGAGTGAAACAATAGCTTTCCCAAGCACTGTTCAGCACAGGCAACGTCACTGGTGCAATTACGTAGCACATAATGTTGCGCACATCCTTTTGTTATTTGCATAACATAAATTGCATTTCCTACCGACTCTCAAAGGACCAATAACTACAGAGTAGCTTGAGCCGACTTTGTAATATGCGTCTGTGTGCGTGTATTCAATCAATCAATCAATCAGGGGTTTGTTAAAGCGCGACTACTCACCCGTAAGGGTCTCAAGGCGCTAGGGGTGGGGAGGGGGGGGTGCAGGTTCCATCCATCAAGGAGGGGTCTGTCGAAGAGCCAGGTTTTGAGGTTTCTTGCGAAGATGGGGAGCGATGTTGTCTGTCTGAGGTGGAGCGGAAGGGCGTTCCATGCTTTGGCCGCGAGGAAGGAGAAGGAGCGGCCTCCCGATCTGGTCTTTCTGGTGCGGGGGACCACGGCGTAGGAGAGCTGGGCTGATCGTAGGGTCCTTTGGGGTGCGTGGAATTTGAGTCGGCTGTTCAGGTATGCTGGTCCGGTGCCGTGGAGGGCCTTGTGTGCGTGGGTGAGCATCTTGAAGGTGATTCTCGCCTCGACAGGGAGCCAGTGGAGTGTGCACAGGTGCTGGGAGATGTGGCAGTGTTTTGGCAGGTTGAGGACCAGTCTTGCGGCGGCGTTCTGGATGTTCTGTAGCTTGCGGGTGAGGTTTTTGTTTATTCCGGCGTAGAGTGCGTTGCCGTAGTCGAGTCTGCTGGTGACCAGGGCGTGAGTGACGGTCTTTCGGTGTTCGAGGGGATCCATTTGAAGGTCTTACGAAGGAGGCGGAGGGTGTGGAAGCAGGAAGACGAGACAGAGTTGATCTGGCGGTCCATTTTGAGCTCGGAGTCCAGGATGATTCCTAGGTTGCTTGCGTGGTCCGTGGGGGTTGGCGGGTTTCCGAGGGCGGGGGGCCACCAGGTGTCGCTCCAGGCATCGGGGTTTGGGCCCATGATGAGTACTTCTGTTTTGTTGGTGTTTAGTTGTAGGCAGCTGTTTTTCATCCATTTGGCGACGGCTTCCATGCCTTCTCGAAAGTTGCGTCTGGCGGTGTTGGGCTCGTTGGATAGGGAGAGGATGAGCTGGGTGTCGTCTGCGTATGACACGATGTTGAGTCCGTAGGTTCTGACGATGGGGGCGAGTGGAGCCATGTAGACGTTGAAGAGCGTCGGGCTGAGGGAGGAGCCCTGGGGGACTCCGCAGGTGGTAGGTGTGGGGTCCGAGAGGAAAGGGGGAGTCTGACCCGCTGCGTCCTGCCGGAGAGGAAGGAGCGGATCCAGTCGAGGGCCTTGTCCTGGATTCCTGCGTCGTAGAGTCTGCGTATTAGGGTGCGGTGGGAGACTGTGTCGAACGCCGCTGATAGGTCGAGGAGGATGAGGGCTACTGTTTCTCCTTTGTCCAGTAGGGTGCGGATGTCGTCTGTTGCGGCGAGGAGGGTGGTTTCCGTACTGTGGTTTTTTCTGAAGCCGGATTGGGAGGAGTCGAGGATGTTGCGTTCTTCAATGAATGTGGCGAGTTGGCTGTTGATGGCTTTCTCGATGACTTTCGCTGGGAACGGGAGCAGGGAGATGGGTCTGTAGTTTTTGAGGTCGGTGGGGTCCGCTGAGGGTTTCTTTAGGAGGGGTTGACCTCGGCGTGTTTCCAGTCGTCGGGGAACGTATTTTGTGATACGTTTAGTTTCTGCTAGCCGTACTGTAATTGCGTTTACATATGATGGAACAGGCAATGCTTTGTTTTATAGAAAACAATTGGTAGCTACTCACTTTAACCTTATAAACATCTGTAACAATTTATATTGCACACATTTCTCATAATACTCGTAATACGTTTTGTAACATGCGTTTGCGACAGTTTATTTATTGTTTATTCATATGTTTAGTGTTCTGCTGCCATCTAGTGTTTTCCGTAGAATATTGCAACTTTGACTTTCGTAGCTTCTGGCTTCGGACCAATGATAGCACTGAATTGTGATCACGTTGCTATAAGCACCAGAGAAGCCATTTCTAAGCTCTATTAATCCTACATCTCCCTTTGTGACCTCAACTCTGCTTCGTTGCAGTGCCTATGTATCCCCAAAAATAAACAATGATTTTTATTTGACCACCTTCTGGCCTCATTTCATAGCTTTCTGGCTTATTTATGCATGGCCCCATGGCTACTTCACATTATTTTTAAATACTGTATATTAAAACTTAAGATTCAGTAGAAAACCTATCCACCCATTGCCCACACATCGGTGGGCATTGCAGCTTCAATAGTGCATACAGTTCCCCGCCAAAGATTAGAAAATGGCACTCTGGTTTGAACTCTCCTTCCCACTCCCTCCACCCTTAGGCCTATGGGTGGTTCATGTGTTATAAATGTGCACAGCAACAATAAATACCCCGGTCCTCCACTCTACTGTTCAGGTATCCTAATTTGTTTTAGAAGTAGGACACCTCCGGTTTAGTCTGAGTGCAGAGCTCGTAATCTAGGGTGGCACGTCACTTTCTGCATCTCTTGTCAATGCACTCTGGTACAGGCTGAGAAATAGTCCCTTATTTAAGTAGATATCTAGAATGGTGCTCCACAACCATTGTCTTCCATCTTTTGTTGTACTACGGGTTCCACAACGGTAAAGTCCTCTGTTTCACATGTGTACTATCACTATTTTGGCCATTACTAATAGTTATAAAACCAAGCACTAGTCCCCTTTCCCTTTGCCCCCCCCCCCACCAACCATCCAGCTCGAGGCTCAGAATCATTTGCTTTGGTTTATTTCTACCAACAACTCTGTCCAAAATGTCTCCCCTGATGGTAGTCCCCCCGAATGTTAATAGGCTCATCCGTCTCCATTTCCAGCTTTTAGCAGTATATGTGGTGCTGTGTTGTAACTGTTGGTTTCTAATATGTTCTGCCATCTTTACTTCAAACGTGTTTTTACAATCCTTAAAGGATGTTATCTTACCTTGTTATACATGTCTGCTAACGTCCTGTAGTCACTATATCGCCCAACTTTCTACGCAGTCCGCCCTGTCCGCAGTGGTGAAATCGGCATTTACTCATGGGTGCGAATGGGGATGGGTAAACTGTCAGGTATTTTGTTGGCACTGTTCAGTTCCAAATTTCTTGCGGGGTACCTTTGATTTGTGGGTAGTATAATCTTTGTGGTTGCGATGATTTCAACAAACACAGAACATCCCAGCGGGTTATCCCCGTCACTGCTCTAACCATGTTCACCCAGTGCCTGCTGAAATACCTCTCTGACCATTGTCCCACTCTCCGGAGTTGTGATGCTTGCTAGTGAACGTCGATCTATGGCTTACTCTGAAGTCAGAATAATATCTTGTGGCTCATTTCTTGGCATCAACTTTCTCATCAAGTGTTTGAGATCAAGGTTGTCACTATCTTTTGGAATATTCCTGCAGTGGCTGTTTGTCTCTTAAATTATAGACCCCTAAGAAACCGCATTGGGACTCCCGCCTGTAGCCTTTGTTGAGTCAGATGTCTCTGTATATACCTGTGTCTTTAATATCCCTTAGTCAGTTACCTGCACTTAGTTTCGGGCCGTTCTCCTATGTTCTGCCAGCCTTAAACCGGGACACGCACCGCCACCTCCCTCATTCCTTTGCCTTGTAGTTGCCCCGCTCTCAAAAACCCGGCACTCAGGTTCTACTTTTGTATGTGCAACTCCAGGATAATTCGTTTTAAATGGTTTTGCCTTTCTTCTCCAACCATTCTTAACTTCTGTAACATGTTTCAGTTGCACAAAACTGTATAATGCTAACCATATGAAATGTAATAACTTCGATGTTGATCTGTACAATTTTGAATAACATTTAATTAAAAGTTACCGAACTGTAACTAAAAGAGCTTTTCATTGAACAGTAAGATTTACATGATCCAACCTGTCCCAGGTACTGGTACTTCTTTGGTAGGGATTTGTACCTTCCGGTACTTAAGTGTTTGACATAGAAAAGGGATACACTTGGGATGTTCTTATCCACTAAAG
Organism: Calotriton arnoldi; assembly: GCA_963921515.1. Taxonomy (NCBI): domain Eukaryota; kingdom Metazoa; phylum Chordata; class Amphibia; order Caudata; family Salamandridae; genus Calotriton; species Calotriton arnoldi. Next base: position 167,011 of record CAWUFW010009232.1, on the reverse strand, counting down.
GCATCATTAGTAAATGAAACCAATAAAAGAATGCACCCCACTGGAGACATTTTGTGAGTTAGTGGTGAGACCAGTAGAGCCAAGCTATTTTTTGCTGTGGTCATAATCTCAAATGGAGTTATCACAGTAGGCTTAATTTCAATCTTTCCGTCTAGACTTATTGAGTGTTTGAAACTTTCAGTATGTTGGAATTTGGCAACTATGAAAGATCTATATTCACCCCTAGGAACTGTATCCATGTGAGGAGCTGCCTGTGGTCTAGAAGCCACCTTTAAAACTAGGACTCCTATTTAGGGTATTTGTTTTTTTCATTAGCTCGTAGCTCCCTTGGGCTGGGAGCTGTTTCCCCTGCTGTGTGCCATCTCAAAGGATAGTAGTTTTTTTCGGTGTTGTGTTTATGATCTTGGCTTGTTTTGTTTTCCAATAGATGAATCCAGATCTGCAACAACAGTTTTCCGAGATAAGTCTGGGCGTAAGCGGGACCTGCAGTCAGAGCGGGAGGAGCAACAACGCACAGCCGGTGTGAAGTCCCAGAGGGAAGAGCAGTATGCCCGGTGGGGTCAGGGGTAAGAGACTGTTCATGGTGCTGTGGTAAGGCAACTTGAGGGGCAGATTCAATAGATTCATATAGAGACACAGATTTGAGACGCCCAGTCAGGTAGGAGTGACAGGTGTCAAGTGTAGGGAGTGGTAAAAGATGTTCCATGGAAACACTCTTAAGAGCTTTCAGTGGGAGTTAGTAGTCAGATATGCTGCAGTGGGGCAGGACAGGCTCCGCTGGCACATGGGTAATACAGGACCAATAGGGGCATGTGTAAGAAACCCCAAGTGGAGAAGGGTAAGCGACAGCCAGTGAGGCAGGAATGACAGGCCTCAAATGTGTACACATAAAAGAGTATTGCATAATAATAATGCATATTATTGTCTGATTAATTAAAATCATCACAAAGTGATACATTAAAGTACATTTCCCATAATTTAACATATAATCTTATATAGACAATACAACATTCTGGGATCAATCAACAATTCGATTTAGAACTAAAACACATAAAACTCATCACGGTTAAAAATAAAGCTGCATTTGTTATAGCCCGCAAAAGACCATACATATTGCGTCAAAGAGCCAAGTAATGCGTGAAAATTCGTCAAGGTAAAGGCATGCATCAAAGTGCCACGTGACATTGTTCGACAGTAGACTTCATCAGTGTAAAAATAAAGCTGCATTTGTCCTAGCCCACAGAAAACCATAGATGTTGCTTCAAAGTGCCAAGTGCTTGTAAACATTATATACATAAAAATTCATACGTCAAAGTGCCATAAGTAAAAATTAATCCGAGTTAAACTATGCAGTCAAAGTACCATGTGAAATCGTTCGACAGGTCGATTAGAGCCAATACAAATAGAATTCATCAGGATAAAAGTAAAGCTGCATTTATCCTAACCCAAAAAAACTGCACAGGTTGCTTCAAAGGGCCAAGTGCGTCTCAACATTATATACGTAAAAACTTGTACGTAAAAGTGCCAATGTGATTCAATACAATGTATGTCCTTAAGTGTCAAAACCTATGACCTATGCAGGCAGAGACAAATATATACCTCAACCCGGCCAAACATAGAAGAAAAAAAAGATGTATAAAACTTATTACAGAAAAATAACATTCTTGCACTGTAGTTAAAACTTTACATAACAACTTTTCTATAGGTTACGGCTCCTATTATCCTAACATGAAGGCCTACCCACATTGAGGAAGAGTAAGTATCTAGTGCTTATGGTAAAGATACTAACATTCTTTCTGCCATGGTCAAAAACTTTATCAACTGACTAGTCAATGTAATTGAGGCACCTGATAAGCATAATATGATGGCCTGGCGAACAGATCTCACCCCAGCATCAAGAAATGATGGCTTTAACAGTATGCGACCTGCAGTAAGCAAGTTTGGGCAGACACATACAGTGAGGCAGGGATGACAGGCGTCAAGTGGGTACCCATAAAAGAGTCTTCATACTATTATGCAGGTTATCTTTAATGTGCGTTTCATAAGTGAAGCTGGCGATTTTAAAATGTGTGTGTCTGCCCATCTCGTATACAGCCCTCCATGAAGAAATAATGACTTTTTGATCGGAAACTTAAGGAGCCCGACACCCGCCTAGGTATGGCATACTTGGATTTGATGCACCCTTCAGTCCCTCCATAATGGAATGGTACTGGGTCTGCTGTGGCAGTTGCACCACACTTTCTCTACAAAGCAAGCAAAACAGTGCTTATCTGAACTCAATTACTTATCCATGCCCTGCCCTCTGTTAATTCATGGTGTGTTCACAGTGCACTCTAATCTTTTTTTCAAAGTACCATGATGTTCCATAGTTTGTAACTCTGAGTGAGCGTAATAACCAGTGCATTTATTTCACTATGCTTGAGGGCACACAAATATTAAAATGACTAGGGCAAAGAAAAGCTACTGCTGAGGACTTTCATTTCAACAATAGACAAAATTTGTTCTGTAGTGAAAATTGTAACCTCGGCCAAACTTGCATTAAAAACACCCAAGCTGCAGAAGCTATAAAACACCCCAGGGAAGCCGTAGATTGTGACATGGCCCCTCAAATCGGCTCAGACTCAAAATGCTACAATGAAAGGTGCCCAGAAGTGTTATTTCAGCCAGAAGTGGTGAGGGAAAGGCCCTGTCCCCCTGTCCAACGTGTGTCCCTGTGAGGAATAAAGAGAACTAGAAAGAGCAGCCATAAGACTGTCCCCATCAGATGGTGAGCTAAAAGGGAGAGAATCAGCATTGGCTTTGTCGGAAGGAAAAAAAAGGACCATATATTCAAACAAGCACAAAAGCCTCCTGAAGCTCATGGAAGCACTTGCAGACCAGACAACCAGTGCTGGGAACACGATAGAAGCACAGAGCTAGAGTGCAGACAAAAGTAATGAAAACTGGAAAATAGTCTATTGTAAGAGTCTTTGAGTCCAAAAGTAAAGGGGTCTTCAGAGGACTAACAGGAACTTTACTTCAGATGTAGTCTAAATTCCAAGCAGATCTTGAATGGGTAAAAAAAAAACAACCAGAGGGGGGAAATCACAAAACAGTACGTGGAACGGCAGGGTGGGGGACCTCTGTCTTTAACAGATATGTTATCACTTCTGGAAGAGGAAGTGAACTTTCCAGAAGACCTAGCCTTGCTCAGGGTGGGGGTGCTGTTGAATCCAGAGGTTGGTACACAATGTTTTGTAGAGGAAGAGAGCATGGATCATGTTTCTTTGGAACAGCATAACCAACACCTCACTCTGTAGAGTCCAGGAACTGGGAAACTGCACCGACAAGCAGAAGAATCTCTCAGCTGGTCAGCGGAATTTGTGCATCTAAGAGGAAGCTAGAAACTGGGCCTGACCATTGGTTCTCTGAAAATAGGTTGTTGACATTTTTCAGAAACAAGAGCAGGGCACATTTACGTTGACATCCGAGAAATGAATGTTGTCCTTGTGAACTTTCAATAATTGCATCAAACTGATGACGGTTTCATTATGTACTTTGATCTGCATTAAACCAAAATTCTGACCTGCAGCCCGGGCCATTCTGGTGCTGGGACAGGCATTCTGTTAGGCCAGCTTACCTCAATCTTGATCTGCAGTTCATCATTGTATTTTAGCATTGGGCAGTTACAATAGTATAGGTAACCCACCTCTCGACATAGTGCACCACAATGAGGGACACTGTGCAGAGAGGTCGAGGAAGCCCTTATTGGTTTACAGAGGCAAAAGAAGATAATATTAACGCTCTGTTTTTGTGGTAGTGTGGGCGAGCAGTTAGGCTTATCAGAGGGTAGTGCTAAGCATTTGTTGCACCTAGAGTGGCAATAAAAGATATACACATTCAATGAATGAAGTCAAGACCAAACTAGAAGAATAGCACTTCTTTTGATATAAATATTTAGACCAAGAACTTCGGCTACACAGTAAATACTTTTCGCAATGTGGAAAAGTCACAGTAAATGCAATATTCACAGTTGTGAGCAATTACGCACAATACATTTCCTATGGAAGGAAAAAGCATTCTGAAATTCAATGCAATGCAATCACTGAGGTGGTTCACCTTTAGGATCTGAAAGGTTCAGAGGCCAAGGTCCAAAATTCCAAGGCCAAGTTCTCGGGAGCTTCCCGGATTTCACTGGGAGCAAGGAGCATAGGAACTTAGTAACTGGCACGCTACGAAAGAAGGGGGCACCTGTAAAAGCAAAGGGGGACTTGTAGGCAAGTCTGAAGGCTCTCAAGGGAGAGTGCAGGTCACAAGGGCTCTGGGGCCACGGGAGCATAGCTATTTCGAAGATTCCACAGCCGGGCGGGCTGGGTGCAGCGAAGATGGGCAGCTGGGCAATGTTTTGCAAAGATGCACCTCGCGGTCAGAGGCTGGCACCTTGAAGCGACGACAGGAGGTACAGTGCTCCCTGCCTTAGGACTATAAGGCCTGTTCTGAGGGTGTCTTACCTATATCCCATGCAGTGTCTGGGCGTGGCGCACAGGGATGTGTGCCATGTTGACTCTTCGGTTTTTGTCTGCACCAAGGCACGCAGTTTGCAATGGCAGTGTGCATGGCCTTGGTGGGGGACCCTAGGGTGGCACAATTTGTGCTGCTGCCCTTCGGGTCCTTCTTCAGTGCCAATGCCTTAGGTACCAGGGGTACCATTTGCTAGGGTCGTACAATGGCCACTTAAGTTGTGCCAATTGTGGTAGTTTTAGGGAAAGAAAACTGGTTCTGGGAACCTAGTTAGAAGGGACCCAGTACACCTCAGTCTAAGTTGCTTCACAAACCCAGGCAAAAAGTGTGTGTGGGGGGGGGTACAGCAACAAGCACCCAGCTCCCTACACATAGCTTTACCAGGCACCTATATCCTCACCTGCACAACCTGCAACACCAGTACTAGTACCCACACATAGTTCTACAGTTGAACATCTTTCATGGCTTATAGCCTTTGTAGGTCCAAGGCCATATGTACTACTTTTTCTGTGCCTGCTACTAATAACTGGCTCTGTTAGTTGGTTTGTTTTTTAGAAACCGATTGGCTCATCCACAAAATCTTGTTTATTTGAGGTTTTCTCTTAACATTGGTTCACACTGAAAGTGGTCTAGTGTAGAACGTGGAGTGAATCGTACTGGTTAACGTCCCAGGAAATGACGCCTACCTTTCCCTAATGTCAGTTATTCTTTTCCCACTTGTAGTCTTGCCCAGCGGCAGATGCAACAGCAAAATGTGCTGGATGCAGCAAAAGAGATTGAGAAACCCTTGGCCCGCTACATCGACGACCAGGACTTGGACCAAATGCTACGGGAGCAGGAACGAGACGGGGACCCCATGGCCAATTTCATCAAAAAGAAGAAAGTGAAGGAGGAAAAGAACAAGAAAGGTGAGCTTTGTGGGATCACACTCGGCATCTTTGAGTTGCTGGAGGGTTGATGCTAAACTGGTTGATGTGACTGTACTTTTCTTATGGATGCAAACAAAAAAGCTCCGTGTCATTATGCAATATCCCGAAGGGTTCAGTGCTAAAGTCAGCTAGGCCTTGTCCTAAGAAAGTCAGCTGTAGCCCCTATCAATGATGGTAATCACAACAGCTAGAGAAATGTTTTCTTTGTTCTCCACAGCACGCCCAAGGTACAGTGGACCCAACCCTCCCCCGAATCGGTTTGACATATGGCCTGGTTACCGCTGGGATGGAGTTGACAGGTATTCTGTTGTATATTTGTTTCCTAATGTCATTTTAACCACGGTTTGTCGACTTTCACTTCAGAAGCTATATCTGGGGAACCCTGGCGTTAAAGTAGGTTGGCATCAGCTTCTCAAATGACAGTGTCGCTTTTGGGATACTGATTGCGCTCTTCAGGGTGACCGTCCTTCAAGATGTTATCATTGCTTGCATTTTTGCCTCAAAATCTCACGCACCCCATGTCCACAATATGGGTTCGGTACGTTACGTTCCACAAGGTGACTTTTTATGTGTGTTTTTTTAATGCAGCAGTTTGCTACCACTGATTTTCACCATCTGTTGGCACTGCAAATACCCAACTCAATGGGATTTCTTTTTTTCACCTCTAAGAGACAAAAAGGTGAGCTTGCCTTTGTCATTGAGCCAGGTTTTCTTAGGCTTTAAGCTCGCAGTGGGGCTTCAAGTGAGAGGCCTAACTCGTGCAAAACAGGACATATCATCCATACAGACTGGGCATATTGTGCCTTCCAGGCCAGTAGTTCCCCCATAGCCAGTATCTAGTTTGTGTGATGGAACACAATAGGTGTGCTCCGAGCTGGGGAGCATGGTGTTAAACTCTCGCGTCCTGCCTAGTAGACAAAGGTTGGCACCTTTTGAGCCTCTACTATGTACCTCCCGTTTGGCTACATTTGTTTCTTGTCAATGATGGAAATTAACTTGGAGAGCTGTTCATTGGACGAACGAACGCCATTTCTGTGGGTCAAGGCAGTTAAATTCATGGCCAGCAGTTAAACTGGTTTACTTGTAATGTGTGCACTAGACACTGATTTGTTTCCAGGCCCGATCTTCAGGAGGGGACATTACAAACAGGTGTTAAGTTGCCAATAGAAATCCTGGACTTGGAATTCGAGCTGATAGAAAGTTGGAAATAAGGGAGAGTGGCAGTGAATGAGGCTACCAGGGCCAGATGAACAGAGCACAGCTAAGCAGCTGGCCCTTGCAACAATGTTTGTACTATAGAACGACCTTCCCACGATCTTTAGCAAGGGGATCCTGTTTTGCTTTTTCTGTTTTTTGCACATTCTTAGAGACAAGAGTAAAGGTCAAGTCCATTGTTTTCAAAACTTACAATGGGTGGTTGGCAAATGATGGGGATGTCCCTTTTTCTGGTCCTTACCGAGAAAGTTGCTTTTATTTCTGTTCGATTTCTACCTTGACATGACATGATACATAGGGTGAAACGACCTGCTGCAGACATCGATGTAAACAGCTGAGGTTAAAAACATGCTGCCTGTACATTATTATTATTTTTTTTTTTACACACTTTGCCCCCAAAATAATTGGCAACATGGAAAAATGTGGCAGTAAAGTGTGCCAGTCTTACATTATAGTTAACGCTCACAGTTTTCCGTTTCTACTGATTTTTGTTAAACACTGACAGAAAACATACAGCTCTTGTATTTATTTTTAAACAGAAAATTGGTCTTTTCAGGGACACTCAATGCTTTTATTCGTGACTGCCAGGCCAGTAGCTGTGCAGCCTGACAAGCAGGGGAGTAAAAAGGAAAAGGAATTAGGCTTCCTAATGAAGTTTTGCGCAGCTGTAGATGTCAATGTATTCGTACTACAGTACTAATGTTTTTGAGTACCTTTCCTGGTGAAACACTTGTGGACATATTCTAGTTACAGCTTTACTTTATTACAGAACACAAAATAAATATGGATGAACACAAAAAATAAATATGGATACATTTTAACAGAAATGCCAAAAAGTAAATGGCATAAAACTGTGAGCCCATGTTACTAGTAGATAATTGTGGAAGTTATACACCTGAAGGCAACGTGTTATATAAGTTTTAATCCTAGCGAGTTTTCACTCAATCTGTCGTATTTAAATTTAGAAAACGTATGTTTTATTGGGAAGTACTAAAGACCTGTTATTAAGTGATGTAAGATTCAGTTCTTTTTATGTGCTATACAAATGATTTAGTGCATTTAATTACACACATACATATGTGAGATTCCTACACAGCACACATAGCCCTATGGCAGGTCTCAAGCCCCCCCCCTCCCACCCCACCACCAATGCACATCTTCTGCAAGGAAAAACCCTTCCTTCATCCCCTACTACACCTATTTATTGGGCCACAGCATACTCACCTTCATCACCCAAATGGAGCCCCAGATTTGTGGGCAAACCCCAAAATCGCATACAAGCTCTGCACCAAAATGCTAAGGGACCACAAACGTTAATGTGCGCTATTTAGAATGCACAACATAACATGCCTCACATAGAAAGGTTTATGATGTCAAAAAGCTTTCAAAACTCAGTTTATCTCTTGAACTGTGCAAAACGACACACAGCATATTTTTGTCTCCGTTGATACGCTGTACATTCAGGGTTCAAGATATGAGGGTTCAACTGTGCTCTGTTAACTTTGACACCTGCTCCCTGTGAGGACACAACTAGGACAGTCGGAATTGCGTTTTCTGGTTGAGTTCCCCTCATTTGTTTCCAGTAAGAACATAACACCCTCAGAGTAGTTTTCTCTAATCCGTTTCCTCTCTGCATAGAATATCATGAAACATTAATACCCAAGTCTCTTCTTCATCGAGTATAAACTCGCTGCCTGTGGTCTGGTGCCCATAGCCTCATCTTATTTCCACTCTAGGTCCTCATGTGGGTAAAAAACGATGTGAATGACAAACTCATAAAAGTGTACGGAATGCACTTTGGAGGAGGCTACAAACGGGGAAGACCAGGGGTCTATGCAAAGGGGTGGGGAGGCTGGGGGGCGAGGACAGCAAAGGAGCATGCACAATGGGAAGTTAACCCACATCAAGATGAAAGAAGCTGCTGGAGAGTTGGTTGATCAATGAGAAAGAAGAAGGGATGGAATGCCTAAATTAACCTCAGCCACTGGCTATTACTGGGGCTAACATTGGCGTTTTGTGCTTTCTACTTAAAACTTTGAAAATTCATATTTCTGGTTCCCCTTGTTGGATTTTTTAAAATCGTTTTTCTGTCATTTTGTTACTAAATTGTATACAATTTTTCTAATTTGGTTTGGGATTTTTATTGTTTTGCATTTTCACTTTATTACCTTTTTGGTACTGCATAAATACTTTACGCATTGCCATTGCCATATATTAAGCCTGTCAGCTCTGTGCCATAGCTGCCAGCAATTTGAGTTCAGGTTCATTTGGTAACATTGAAGGTTCATCATTTCAAGGGTTATGATTGTTCCTTGAGGTGTTTAGTCACCCACCCTAAATAATAATCCAACTTCTTACACAGAGGGCTTATTTGGAAAGCTTAAGTTGATGGGTTACCTCGTTAGGCAGAATTGGTGTTGTGTGTGTGAGCTGGAGATGGTTGGCTACACTTGCATCATTGACCGGGTTAACGTAAAAACAGAGGGGCCTTGCAGTCTAGTCATACGGGCCAGTTCTGAAGCTGACCTTTGTCTTAAGTTCTCTATTGAAAGTCTGAAGTGAAAGGCTGTAAAAGAAAGTGCTGCAAAAATGTATGCTACCATATGCTCATTAACTCTTAAGCCTTGAAAGTCTTTGCCAGTACAGGGAAGCTTTACTTATGCATTGCTTCTTTTCCGTCCAACAGGTCCAATGGATTTGAACAGAAGCGATATGCCAGGCAAGCCGACAAGAAGGCAGTCCAAGAAATTGCCTACAAGTGGAGCGTGGAGGACATGTAACCCGGAGCTGGCTGGGTAGTTCAAATGGTCTAAGGATCGACCTGCTGCTCATAGTGAAGCAGACTACTTCAAAGCATGATTGGTGGCAGAAGAAGCAGTGATGAAAGTACAGAGCTGGGAGAGACTCTTGTAGACCCCATCAAGGGCAGTCCTTTTCTGAGTAGGGACATTTTCAGAGGGGCTTGCTGCTCAATGTGAAGTACGTTTGAAAAAGCTACATGAGCCCATGGACATTAAGCAGTTTTAATAAACAATGAACTGCTGTAATGCCTTCCTCTGACGGTTGGCACTTACAGTCTGCTGGAGCTCTGGGAAAGGGGTTGATGGACCTTTGCCGCCATCTCAGGGTAGGTTCTGAAGGAGTCTTCTCTGTTATCCTGGCTCCTTAGATCTTTTTAAAAAGTGTATTTTCTTACTCCAAGAAGCTACATAATTCGTTTTTCATTGCAGATGCATTTTTCAGTTTGGTATTTATTTGACAACTTACCTTAATAAACAAGTTGTTACAGTCTTGCTGTGTTGTGGGTCATGCCTTGTGCTGCCAGTTTAGTGCTGGGTTCATTCTTGTCATGGTTAGTGTGCTTGGGGGCATCCTGATTTGGAGCTGCGGAAGAGTTGTCTTTTACTTTTCACCTGTATCATCAAAATCTGGAATACCAGACCTTGATAAAAGACATCTTCTGGGGCAGAGCTTTGGTGCCCTGCCCTCCCAGGCAGCCCCACGAATAAGGCTGCATTGTGTGTGTGTGTCAAGGCACTAGCAGTGACACAGTTCCTTTAAGGATGAGGCAGATTGTGAGTGTTAGCATTCAGTCTGATCATGTGATGGGGATAACAGCACCTTTTTTAGGTCGAGCCTCGAGTAGCGCGCAAGCGCTGCTCTGCGAGACTTTAAGTTAGGGCTTTTGAAAGCTGACCAGACGCTCGTGCGTCATGGCCTTTTCCCTGCGGTTACGCGCGCGGCAGACATCTGTTTCCAATTATCGTGCCCAGACGCGGGCGCGATAATTGGAAACACATGCTGGCCGTGCGGGGAAAGGCCATGACGCACGAGCGTCTGGTCAGCTTTCAAAGCCCAAGCTGCCGCGCGGTCCTCTTTCACTTTCGGGACCGGACCGCGCTTGTTATTAACTACTTCTCAGCATTCAATCCCTGCTGGAAAATTGGAGAAGCGCCTTTTTCATGACAGCCGATGACTTCATCTTTCCAGGCTGTTGTGACATCCCTCACCTAAGATAGGTCACAAGTGCCCCCTAATGTTCACCCTCCCATAGCTATCCCTTCAAAGAGCTGCTTCAAACTTTAAACTCACAAAGTTAATGAACATTAACAAAGCTGGCTGTAAAAAACACTGAAAATAGGTTTTTCGGGGGGAGACCATCCCACAAGGACCTACTTTTAGACTGAGAATTCTCCTGGGGAAAGGCGTTTGCAAGAACAGCCTCCCGCACAGGTGAATTTGCCGTGAGGTTCACCCTTCCTTGGCGCAGAAGAGGCTTGCAAAGTTCACCCCTCGGAGTGCAAAGCTTGTGAACCTCACAGAGCTTCGCTGAAAGTTTAATTTCCACACCCCACATATGGACACAGGGGTCTGGTACCCAGAGTGCGCGCGCACCCTGTGATGCTGGTGCTCGGAAGAGATCTCCACCTCTTCAGTGCCTGAGCCCAGCGCCAAGGAAGAGAAGGGTGCTCGAGAGACACTCTGCTGTGTCTGGCGCTGTGTTTGACGTTCTCCAGCAGGGGTTGATGGACCTTGTGATCATGTTTGAGCCCGGACAAATGTTGAGGGGATTCAGCCGATGTATCAGGAGCCGATGACTTACAGGGCAACAGCTGCGAGCCCCTAATGATGAAGTTTTTGTCCAGTCACAAACTGCAGAGTTCCTCAGAGTGGTGAGTTTCAGGGGCACCCCAGGACACACTGTGCCCCCCTCACCAGGCACACGGTGTCCACCCCGAGTGCTCACACCACACCTGGTGACCGGGCAGTGCAGGGTGGAAGCGCTTTACTAGACAAAATAAAGCGCTTCATTCAGAATATCACGCGCAGAGCACGACACAACACAACAGAACAGTGTTAGATGGGAGTGTATAAAACTGCAGCAAAACCCAAGAGAGCTAACAACACACCACAACACCCCTCGAAGGCGCATGCGCACAAATAAATCTAACCTTAACAACAAGTCAGCACATCACGTTCCACAAAACCTCGTGGGGACATTAATGACATGCGTTATCTCAAAAAACTTTAATAACGTGAGATTACACAGCAAGGGGAGCCCGATGAATGATGACGTATCTAATCACAGAGTAACACGTTACAACAGAAGGCAGCACAACGTGACCATATAACACAAGGGTTCACAGTCTGTTTTTTGCAACATCTTATAACAGCGTGACATAGCATAACTGGGTGCAACACCATAGTGCACATATTGCACCCCGAAATCACCGGCTCAAATTAAGCACTAAACCATTCAGCACAACACACCGCAGTGTGAGGTGGGGGGGGGGGGTACAATGGAGAGGGTTTCTTCAGCCTGCAGCCCTGACAGCCTTCACTGAGCGCGCGTCTCCAGCCCTCGCTGCTGACACTCAGTCAGGAAGGAAGGAGGTGAGTGAGTTACTGCGGCTGCCTGTGAGACAACAAAGGCCAGGCCCACAGCCAGCCACGCACCCCTTATCTTCTGGGACATGCTCACTCTCTCAGCGCTGCTCTGTGGTGGGTGTTGGATGTCACAACACTGCGGCGCCCTGGGCTGAGGGATGTACTCACGGGGGGACGTGTGTGTGAAGAGCACCCTCTTATGGCTGCAGGCGGACACTGGATCTTCTTGCTAGAAGGAGACGTATTTATAAACCCCATAACCTGCAGCCAATCGGAACCGCTTCTGGCAGCTCAAGTCCTGGCAGGGCTGGGGCAGGATCATGTCTAGAAGGACTCCGAAGTGTCCAGAAAGACGAACTATATTAAAAAGCTGCTGGGAGTCAGCAGAAGTCTTAGGAAGAAGAACAGAAGGGATGCATCTATGCACACTAGATGAGAGGGGGACACGAGGAAGACATTTAAAAACCTGAGGAGTCGACGAACATCAGAGGAGGGAGTGTGAACATAAGAAAGAGACATTTAAATGCTTCCGGGGTATAAATACAGTACTGGAGAGACAAAGAAAGACCGGGGAGAAATAAAGGGTTCTCATAAATGCCTCAGAGTGGAACCTGCGTGGAAGACAAGTGGAGATTATGAGAGACACCTGGTAATGCCTCAGGGGTAGACAGACGGAGGACTAGGGAGATCTGACAGGCATTTATCGGCCCCAGGGGTAGAACAACAATGGAGACGGGAAATTGGGGATATGATAGAGGCAGTAAAATGCCTCAGGGGTGGTGTTTTTGTCCAAAAGGTTCAACGAAAGTGCATCAGAACTACAGCGCCCAGAAAGCAAAGTATGTGCTGAACAAACCCCAAGACTAGGAAAGAGATGTCCTGATGACTTGGAGTCATCTGGTAACAGTAAATAAATATTACATTATGTTTTCATGAAAAGACATCTTGAAAAGTATCGTTTCCAATATGTTGGTGATTCCAAACATTCACTGACCATCACAAAGATGACACAATGGATCAGGCATACACCTTCCTCCCAGAGACAGCCCTTTCACGTGCCAAAAAGAGACACGTCTCGAGCATAAAAAGTGAATACAAGCATTGGCAATCAATTGTAATTAAGATTATATGATTCAACTAAAAGGCACCAGATGGAACAAAACGCAAAAAGATCGGCGTTCTCTGGGAGAACTGCAAACTCCGCGCCTAGAATTGGCTACAGACTAATCCTTCGGTGTGCTCTGCCTGAAACACCTGTATATATTTATATATTTTATACCTGGAGTCACCCTACTTATCTTACAGGAAGTTCCAAATAGGTGCTCTGAAAGCTGTGTGTGTGTGTGTGTGGCGGGGAGGGGGGTAGCGGGATGCCGGCTTTGAGGAGGGGACTGTCTTTTATTAGTCTGTAGTGTTTGTTCTGCACACCTGTGATCTTACCGCCATTTTTAAAGAAAACTGTTAATTAAATCTTCAAAAAATTGATCAAGTCAATCAGAAACCTCCCAGGTGAGTCAAAATGCAGTGGTATTAAAAAAAACATATTTCACAGAGAACCATAACGTATGGAAACAATGTCATGGGTCCCTGTGCCTGCTTCTTCCTGCTTGCTCACTCTGCTGGGTTACTTGTTACCGCTTCCTGCTCACACTCTGTGTGCCTGCTTCTTCCTGCTTGCTTACTCTGCTGGGGTTCTTGTTACCTCCTCGTACTCACACTTTGTGCCTGCTTCTTTCTGCTTGCTTACTCTGCTGGGTTACTTGTTACCTCTCCCTGCTCTCACTCTGCCTGCTTCCTCCTGCTTGCTTACTTTCCTGGGTTACTTGTTACCCCTTCCTGCTCACACTTTGTGCCTGCTTCTTCCTGCTTGCTTACTCTCCTGAGGTACTTGTTACCCCTCTCTGCTCACATGCTGTGTCCCTGCTTCTTCCTGCTTGCTTACTCTCCTGAGGTACTTGTTACCTATCCCTGCTCACACTCTGTGCCTGCTTCTTCCTGGTTGCTTACTCTGTTAAGGTACTTGTTACCTCTCCCTGCTTACACACTGTGCCTGCTTCTTTATGCTTGCTTCCTCTGCTGGGTTACTTGTTACCTCTCCATGCTCTCCCTCTGTGCCTGCTTCTTTCTCCTTGCTTACTCTCATGGGATGCTTGTTACCTCTGCCTGCTCACACTCTTGTGTGCCTGCTTCTTATTCGTTTACTCTCCTGGAGTACTTGTTACCTCTCTATGCTTTCTCTTTGTGCCTACTTGCTTACTCTCCTGGGGTATTTGTTACCCCTCTCTGCTCACATGCTGTGTCCCTGTTTCTTCCTGCTTGCTTACTCTCCTGGGATTCTTGTTACCGCTCCCTGCTCTCTGTGTGCCTGCTTCTTCTTGCTTGCTTACTCTCCTGGGATTCTTGTTACCGCTCCCTGCTCTCTCTGTGTGCCTGCTTCTTCTTGCTTGCTTCCTCTCCTGGGGTACTTGTTACCTCTCCCTGCTCACACTCTGCCTGCTCTCTCCCTGTGCTGGAAACAGCCACTGCACCCTTTGATAATAACAAGCATTTGCAATGCAATAGGTCTCGCATTTACACGACTTTAAGCTATTGGCATTGTAAATGACAATGCCTTTTAGTTATGTTTTAAAAACGAAAACAAAAATAAAAGGTATTGTCATTTGCAATGTCAATAGCTCAAACTCGCGTAAATGCGAGACCTATTGCATTGCAAATGCTTGTCTTTGTTGGTTCTTGGCCATGATGGTGACTGAGAGGGTGATTGAGCAGAAAGTGGTAGTAGCTGCCTTGTGAGTAAGTTCATGGCCCAGTTCATGAACCAGTCATTGTTTTTCATAACTAGTGGCTTGATTGGACTAATACTCAATGTAGGACCCCTGAATATTTTCCATTGACAAATGATTCCGAAAACAACCGGTTTTTTCTGCAGCATGGTTGTGGTGTAGATGACGTGCTTTTTTAAAGGACTGTTTTGCGCTGTCTGTAGCATGGATCTCTGTAAGGTGTCCCCTGCTTCTCTAACAGGCTAGTTTAGTTTGCAGCATGGGTCTGTTGTTTCTGCAAAGAGACAGTTTGCAACTCCAGCAGGCATCTGTTCGTGATGACCCATGCTTTGCTTAATCCTACCATCAAATGATTGGATCCGAAATAGGTACTCAAAGTTTGAGATGGCAATGGCGGAGAGCCACTCTAGTATTACTTGCCAGTAACTTCTCCTCCTCTGCCTTGAAATAACTGTATTATTGATCCGGTCAGACTTAATTCAGTGGCTCAGTGTTACTGGATTTCCTAAAAGCATATTAATTTAAAATACTGCTTAAAACAGTCAGTGGTCCTCTGGTATATTCATTGCTTCTCTTAAGTAAGTACAACAGAACAGGTTTAGGTTTTTGAAATGGGTCCTTCTTGAAAAATCATTGTCTCCAAATCCATGAGGCTCTGCATGAGCAAGTATTCCTGTATCAATATGACCTTAAAGTTACAGTAATACATTTTTTATAGAATGATTAC
The DNA here is from genome assembly GCA_963921515.1 of Calotriton arnoldi. Classification (NCBI taxonomy): domain Eukaryota; kingdom Metazoa; phylum Chordata; class Amphibia; order Caudata; family Salamandridae; genus Calotriton; species Calotriton arnoldi. Next base: position 151,469 of record CAWUFW010009232.1, on the reverse strand, counting down.
TGTCAAGCTACAAACAGATCCAGCTGTCTGTTGCAGACAGTATTGTATACAATACTCCACAGAGCCAATCCTTGCTCAAGATTGGATGGCTTTCATGCTATTTTCAGTTGCCTTGCTTCATGTTTGTGGCTTTCTTACTCCCTGTGTTTGACCCACCTACAGGAGCTTTTTGGTTTCACCATCATCAGATACGTCATACGTCCTGCTCTGAATATAGCATTGAACCTAAAAAAGCAAGGTCACTTACCATTGCCACATAGTGGTCACTAGAAAAACTGCAGCAGAAATGTGAAAGATACAACTTCGATCTTGACTTGCATTGTTATAAAGAAGCCTTGTCAATGCCAGTTGGTCTCGCTTGTAGGTACGGGTAAGTGAGACTGGGTGGCATTGCCACTGCTTTTTAATACAGCTGTGAGTCTGTACCTAAGAGCACCACATTTTTGCAGAAGATATTTGAGGGTCTTAAGGGATGGGTGGTTAAAACAAGGACCAGAAAGTTTGCTTGTGACTTTCTATTCAGCAACGGTGGGTACTGCAGGCAGCCTGGGAGAGCTGGAATGTATGTGGAAAGCTGATTTGGTTACTTTTGTAATGTGTTAAAAGCATATCCGAATGCAAGTTATTTTGCAGGCCTTTGCATCAGAAGTCATTAGATTGCAGTCATTACATGGGGCGTACCTTTACATCGCAGATTATTACATTGAGAGTACGTTACTTAACAGGTAAGGTGTTAAATATTACTTTTTGACACACACACACACACACATATATATATATTGATATTAATATATATAGATATGTATATTCCAATTTAATTTTACAAAAATAAATTATTTAAAATTAATTTAATAGTACATTTTAATATTTTAAAACGAAACCACTACTATTTAGTATTAATATTTTAAACTATCCTTCCCTTAACCCTCAAACACATTACTAACCACCAATGACCCCTAAAACAAAACAACTCCTTACTAACTCTTTGTATTACTCCCACTGCCCTACCAGGAAGCCTACAAGCTTGTGGCTTCCCCTATAAAGTACTCAACCCTGAGCCCTAAAAAGTCCTTACTTAATCCTTATGCACTACGCATCCCTGAGTCCCAAAACCTCTTTACTATCCTTATGTAGAGAAACATCAGAAATCCGCTGTAATAAGGAGATTATACAGGGACTTATAACAGGTGGTTATACAGGGACTGCAGGCTTCCGTGTATTGCATATAGAATTATGAATGGTATAATGGCGAATAACAAGATGTTTTTTACTCTGAGTGACATTAAATAGGCAAAGAGAGAAGCTCAAGCTTTCTGACACGTAACTCAGTACCCCAAAATGAAAAAATCCCCTTTATTCACCTTTTACCCATCTAGAGTTTTATGTTTTGTATGGCCCCTAAAATCATCTGCCGCTTCTTTTAACTGCTAATCTGAGACAGAGGGCTAAGAGGGAGCTATACATAACATGGCCTCTCCTCCCTGCCCCAAATGTAAAAATGTAAAGGAATACTTGGCTTGCTGAAACTCACCACCCTCTTCCCTCCTCCTACCCTCCCAAAGCTGTGCTCTCTCCTCTCCATCGGAGCGAAGAGACAGTGGTGTGCTGACGGGCTCTCAGAGAGCCGTGAGAGCAGCCAGGAATTCCTTTTTGAGGTAGCAACAGTGGGAAACAACTTTTGATTCCTACTTTTGCTATGTCAGTGCAGTGAGTAAAAAGATTTAGAATCTGGTGTTTACTCTAGTGGCACTCAGTGAAAGCCATACATAACAAACTGCTTACGGCAGCAGGTCAGCGGATTTAAAATAAGGTTTGAGGGTGTGGGTGTGACCATGTAGTAAGGAATAAAATATCCCTTACCATATGTAACAAGAAGGATGTTACAAGTTACCATGGAGTACTGTGACATTACAAAGGAATTTTATTTTCATCCTCTTTCCTCTATAAACTTACTTGCTGAATTGCAGTATCCTTATATAGCATGAAGCATGATAGGGAAATCTTTATCCCATACATCTGGCAGTACATCAAGAGCCCCCCAACCCTCCCGGTGATTGCTTCTGAATGTTCCGCTTTGTGTCAGAAGACCTCTCCCTTTCGTTTCCAAAAGCAGATCTCTATGATCTGAAAAATTGGTCTCCCGCTGCGAACAGCAGACCCCAGAGCCCATACCCAGGTTTTGGATGCCATAAAGATTACGAAAGGGCCTATGAAATTCCACAAAACGTTTTACACTTCCTCACTTTCCTCCAATAAGCACAAGAAGAGGATCATGGAGAAAGGGTGTATCTCCTGAGCCTCTTGCTGCACTCAATCAACTTTATTCATTGTTCAAGCTCGCTGCTAGATACACATATCTTCTGTTGTACCACCATCCATTAAACCAGCATGATTGCTTACTGGTGTGTGATCACAGCCTGCTCGCCTGCCTATATCTTCTGCGCTCAACAGGTCTTGTCATCGCCTTCTTTCATACGAGCACAGTGCTAAACAGTCATGTCATGGCCCTTGAGAACTGCCAACATGACTTTCCAGGTTTCAGTTATTCTGTGCTCGATGATCCTAACGGAATTCCAACTGTTATTTAAATGTTCTTCTAATGATAGCTGGCCTTGTTTAAAGACACACTACTGCATCAAGTGTTGAATATGTTTCGATAAAACAAACGTGATATATTTATGAAGGATAGAGTATCCTAACTCTACTCATCATCAGAGAGATTTCATCTCCAGCATTATACCTTTCATAGATTCATTTACTTTATATCTTTTATTGTTGTTGGCCTGCGAAACAGCAGTGAATATTCAAAAACACTTAAGAAGGAATACAATGCTAAGCGACTATAGATTAGGCCAAAATTGGTCTTGGGTTGCTTGTGTTCTGGTTCAGAGAGGACTTTGCTTGGCACTTCGGGCTGCACTGTTCCTATTGGAGCAGGGCCAAGGCTGATTTGTACATGGTTGGGCTTAATCTGAGGTGGCATGGTGGGCAAATAAACAATGGTGTTGGGAGCAATTGCATTTCTCCCATCATCTTTTGTGTATTTAACTTTCTGCCCAGATGTGGATCCCCTGCACACTGTGCCTCTAGAGCCATGCTGCACCTGACTGAAGAGGCCCAATTAGGCCGCAACTGGTCTTGGATTGCTTGTGTTCAGGTTCAGAGATGGCTTGACTTAGATGTGCAGACTGGACTGTTCCTAATGGTGCAGGACCAAGGCCATTTTGCATATTGCTAGCTCTAATCTGGGGTGGCATGATGGGCAAAGAAAATGCATGGTTTAGAATGCTACCTAGAGTGATTGCCAGTTGTTGGAGTATTTCAAGCATTTCTCCCATCACCGTTTGAGTGTTTGACTACACTGTTCTAGCCATTTAGAGCCAGCAGCACATTTCTTAGAATTGTGTTTCCAGCATCTAGCACAGTGATGCGTTGATTCGTTAGAACAGAATCGCTCTTAGTGTGTGACAATCTGCAAGTCTGTATCTCTTCCTGGCAACATGGATGATTCATAGCATGTGTATCGAGGAAGAGTACCCATGACAAAACGATAGTTACCAGATAAATACCTTGCCCTGTCACTAGATGGGCCATCAGGCAGAAGGGAATGGTAGAGCCACCATATACTCAGTTTTCTCTTTCCAAAGTCTCTAGAGACACTGCAGGTGGGAGGTTTTAAAGCTCTAGGATCAATAAGATTGTCTTTCATGTCTTTTCTTGCCGACATTGAAACCAGTCCACGTTTTGGAAACAAATGGAAATCCTGGCTGCTTGTACCTGCCACGGGGTGAGCAATAAATAATGGGAATTTGGGCGCTTACAGAATTCTGAGCCCTGGCACCAGGAAAACTCATGGACACAGGGTTCGCTTAGCATGTATTTATGAACCAGGGAAGAAAAAGAGTGTCGGAAACAGCGGCCCTGCTACTAGCCTTGTTGAGGTCAAGTTTCTCTGACATTATTTTTTGGGGATTTAAGTGGCCATTCACTGAAATCACCCAAAAATAATGTCAGAGAAGTTTGAGTATTGCTAAATTTATTTTACGATACTAGGACAAAGAGGGAGTGCCTAGCAGGTAGCAGTAGTCTGGGTCTTTTCTGTTTGGCATGTTCTGGCTCATTCCCGGTCTCAAAAATATAGGAGAGGGGTCCCATACACCAAAGGGACAGGACACCAAAATCAGACACTTCTGTCAAAGACAAGATCCCTTTGGACTCCTTCTTAAAGCATACCAATTCATCCAAATAACACACATACCATATTCAATGATTGAATATGGTATGTGTGTTATTTGGATGAATTGGTATGCTTTAAGAAGGAGTCCAAAGGGATCTTGTCTTTGACAGAAGTGTCATTCCTGGTCTCATCAGATATGGATGATGTCTCTGTTGTACACAGAGTGGTTGAACTGAATACAGCTCAACAAACACTGCAACTTCACATCGATAAGAAATCACAGACCGTTAGTGGCAGAAATCTTCAGACCGCTACGGACACCATTAGAAAAAGTAAGCCACAAAGAGGAAAAAACCTAAACAACACTGATTTTCCAGAACTCAAAATCAATAGGCCGTATTCTTTTTTTTCTTTTTTAATTCTACAATCTTGTTTCTCAAGTTATGGTGATCTTGACCAAGGTTAGTCAGTCAGCACATCTCCCCTTCGCTATGGTGCTGTGTTTTACGGACTAACAGTGACGTGTTAATGCCTTTACTTCTGGATTGTCTAGTAGACACTAAGAGGTGGGCTGTATCTGCCCAAATCACCTTTATTGATTCCAAGCCTTCTTGAACCCTGAACCTCATACATGCTATTTATGACAGAAACATGGTTATCTGAGACATCCAACCCTGCAATTGCCACAGCCATTCCAAAGGGCTATAAAATGCACAAAAAGGACCGACTAAGTGGAAGGGGAGGAGCGGTAGCCGTGGTGTACAGAGAAGATTATGACTGCCAAACAATCCCTATTGATGGTTTGGAAGGAGCTGAGGCTCTTGTCTTCTGCCTCACCCTGTCTCCCCAACAATCGATGACCGGGGTACTGATATACAGACCTCCATGCCCTACTGGACCCTTCCTCAAATTCCTGGGTAATGCTTTGGCACATCTGGCACTAAGATATGCTCATTTTCGAATATTGGGGGATCTTAATCTACACATGGACAAAATAGAAGATAGTGAGGTGGCTTCACTACTTTAAGTCATGTCTTCCCTGGAACTTACTCAACACATGTTCAGCCCTACACATCAAGCAGGTCATGTGCTGGACCAAATTTTCTCCAACGTCACTCTGGAAATGGGTGAACCTATTCCGAAAGTCTGGACAGAGTACCACTTGATTAAGTTTGACTGGCTGGTCATTAGTAAAAGTGCAACCCCTGACAATTATTACCCCATGCGCTTCCAGAGCGTTTCATAGAGTCCAGCCTCTGGAGTTCACTAGGTCCCTGGAAGAGAGTGCATTCTCTCTCTCTCTGGCATAGTGGAGGATGACTCCTGTCTCCTGGACAGCTGGATCTGCGACATAACCCATAAGCTTGCGCCAGTGGCCCAACATATACCATGCAGAATTAAGCCATCCAGCCCCTGGTACACAGATAGTCTCAGGGAAGGAAAGAAACAATGCAAAACCTTAGAGAGACAATGATGGAAATGTTGTAACCCTAATGTCAAGGCTATTTACAAGGTAGCTCTAAAACAAATACTATACTGAAGTCAGAATATCCAAGTAGGCTCATCTGGAAGACAGGATAGAGAGATCAGGAAATAAATCTAGGAAAATCTTTAAAGTTGTTAAAAACTTTATGTCCCCGGAGCGACATCCGCCTCTCTGGCTGAATCCCCCCTGGGGAGGAGTGGATCACCTGGACTCCGAAACGGGTCCTGTAGTCTAGACCTGGCGACTGCGGCGGGTCCCGGCAACTCCCCGGGGCCCAGCTCTGAGGACACTGATCTATCACACAGCCCCGAAATCTGAACACAAGCACTGCCACTATGAGAAACTTATCTGGAGGAACGAGAATCTTTGAACACTGAGGGATCCAATGTGTAGCTCTACACTACGCCCCACAACTAACTGCCTATTTGTACTTCAAGCCTTGTCATTGGACGACAGATGCTTCAATTGGGGAAGTATGGGGTGGGGGTTGGTTGGGGTTTTTGACTGGGACTGTTCTCCCAGCCTTCAGTTGTGTTACTTTATGTTATGACAGCACTGTACACCATATCCAAGAATTTCCCCTGGGCGATCCTGGTAGTGACCCCAAATGTGTCCTGCCCTTACCAGGGCCCGTGGACCCGATCCACCTTAATCATCCCGCCTGCTGGACCCTTGCACTGCCGCTCTGTTACAATGCCCAGTCCCTGTAATGGGGGTGAACCCCTAAGAGTCCTTTCATGGAACGTTAACGGCCTTCTAGACAAAATCAAGCGAACAGAGGTTTTAAAATATGCCCGAAGGGTTAACCCAGATGTCCTACTATTACAAGAAACGCATCTGATGGGTAATCAATGCCCCTTTTTAGCGCGCCAGGGATTCGACAGAGTATGGCATGCTGGGTTTTCCAGGGGTGCACGCGGGACGGCAATCCTGCTGCGCTCCTTTTCCTTTTCACCGACTCAAATGATTAATGACCCTCAATGCCGCTTTACTGCCCTCAGAGGTACTCTGGGGGAATCCACCGTCAACCTTATGTCACTATATGCCCCCTAGCGAATCTGGAACCCGCCCTTCGGGCTGCAATGGAGACGATATCCGCCCTCCCTCAGGGCCTGACCATAGTTGGGGGAGACTAACGCTGTCCCTGAACCCACCACCGATGCCACGGGTGCCCCATCCTCACATAGGAAACTGGGAGCCAGGTGCCTTGGAGATTGGGCCTCCACACTAGGCCTCTGCGACGTCTGGCGCACTTGGCATCCTTAGACTTTGCAATACACACACACCTCTGCGGAACACCACACCCACTCTTGCATAGATCTAATCTTTATGCCAGCCCCAGACTGTCGAGCTGTTTCCAATATTCAAATCCTGGCGTGCGGAATGTCCGACCACTCCCCACTCCTTCTGAGGGTGGGAGGGCCCACGGGAGCTTTACGACCAGTATGGCGACTTAACGCCTGGTTCCTTCAAAATCCAGACTACAAAAAGGGAATTGGGGAAGAATTCGATAATTACTTTCGCACTAACGAGGGTACAGTGCAGCGTCAGGACACGCTGTGGGAGGTGGGCAAAGCCACGATTCTGGGATATGCCAAAGGGTTTCTCAAACACAAACGACAGGTCAAAGACCGCCATCTCTCCCAGCTTGAAGCCAGGGCCCTCCGCTTAGAGCGTACAGTAGCTGTGGCGGAAGGGGAAGTGGAGCGCCGACCACTGCAATTAATACGCAAAAAATCAAAAATATCTCCCTCAAATCTGCCAAACTGGTTTGTAGATCCTCGGTGGCCAGGGTCTACAGGTGGGGAGACAAGAATGGTAAGTTGCTCCACTGGCTCGCTACCCATCCAATGGCCAACCGAATTGTCCCCGAATGAGCAGGGGCAACTCTCTCGCACCCCTGCAACAATCGCACAGACCTTCACGGCCTATTATAAGGGGCTATATTCAGCAGATCCCTCACATATGCCGCAGAGCAGCACCTCCTTTTTACAAAACATCCCCCTTCCGCGGCTCTCCGAAACAGAACTTTAAATCCTGGACGAACCTATCACGCCTGAGGAAATTGGGGAAGCAATTTCCTGACTCGCTACCCACAAGACCCCCGGTCCTGATGGGTTTCCCACAGAACACTATGCAGCATTTTGTGAAATCCTGATCCCGAGACTCCATGCCCTCTTTGAGGAAGCTATAGAGAAAGGCACCTTCTCCTCTGTCACAGACACAGCCACCATCATGGTCATACCCAAAACACACCCTCCCTCGCCCTCATGTACTCAATACCGTCCAATCTCACTTATTAATACAGAGGTTAAAATCTTCGCAACCGTCCTCGCTGCCCGCATGAAGCAGGTGCTCCACATCCTCATACACCCTGACCAATGTGGCTTCATGCCACACTGCAGCACACGGCACTGTCTTAGACGCTTACAAGTAGCCCTCACCCACCATGATCGCCTTTCACCATACCTGGCCCTAGTGCTGCTCGATTTTGAAAAGGCCTTTGATATGGTCAATTGGCGTTACCTTGGAGACGTATTGGAAAAGGCAGGCTTTGGGCCCTCCTATCAAAGAATGGTAAAAGTCCTCTACTCTACTCCGTCAGCCAGGGTCCTTATAAAGGGAGCTTTATCGGACGCCTTCCCGATTGAGAGGGGAACCCGGCAGGGATGCCCGCTCTCCCCTCTCCTTTTTGCCTGGCAATCGAGCCTTTGGCTTGTCGCATCCGGATGGTTAGTCAGATACAAGGGTGGCATTGGCAGAGCTCCCATGAGGACCGGATCGCTTTATATACGGACAATGTCCTCCTTTACTTAGCTGACCTGGCCCGATCCAGACCAAGATCTCTGCAGTTCATTCATTCATTTGAGAGGGCGTCTGGCTTACGTCTCAACCCGGCCAAATCCATTGTGGTGCCTCTCCATGCCTCTAGGGAATGTGTGGACTGGCAAACAACCATCCCCTTGCGAAGACTCTCGTTCATATCTCGGGATCTGGGTGGCGCTCCTCCCTGAGTTGACCTGGTCCCTTAATCTCACCCGCTCCTTAAACGTACGAAAGACGACCTTCGCCGCTGGCAAACTCTTCCACTTAACCCCCTGGGTAGAGTTGCTCTCTTCAAAATGATGGTCCTCCCCCGTCTCTTGTACACCATTCAAAATCTTCCACTCCACCTCCCTTGCAGCAGGTTCCGCGACCTAGACGGGATGATCACAACCTTCCTCTAGGGTGGCTCCAGATTGCTTCTGGCCCTCACGACTTGTCAACGAACAACATACGAAGGGGGTATGGGAATGACAAACCCCTTTTCGTACTATTTAGCCACCCGCCTTTTAGTGTTCCATGATTGGTTTAATGGCAGATGGTCGGACCCAACTTATCGGCTGGAATTGGAGAGCCTTGGATTCCCTCTAGTCCAGGTCATGCTTTATGGGGCGCCGATTCCTCACAATTTACCAATAGTTACCCGCACAGTTCTTTTGGCATGGCGCTCCGCGCTGCGACACATCTGCTGGGACACTAAGCTCTCACTGCAAACACCTCTGTGGCACGGCACTTGGTTGTGCGAGGTTCCGACCCTAGCAGTTTTCCAGAAATGGGATTTGATTGGCATAGCCTGCCTAGGAGACATATGGAAAGGTGAGCACTTGTCCTCCTTTCGGGACCTATAGCAGACATACTCCCTACACTCCACCCAATTCTTCCGATACCTTCAGCTGCACCATGCCTTAGCCCTCCTCATCTCTGACCACACAGCAATCCCCAAATTTAGCCCACTAGAGGCAAAGCTCCTCATGGAAAACTTGGGGAAGGGGGGAATATCCCAAATTTATCAATCCCTGATAAACAATACTCCGTCCACGCTAGAACCTCTTAGAGCCCGCTGGGATCACTGGCTTGGACCTCTGGAGGAGGAAGACTGGAGGGATGCACTGATGGCCCCTAGGATACTCACTATATTAGCCAGGCTCCGCCTCATTCAGATCTACTACCTTCACTGCGCATATCTTTCCCCAGTGCGGCTCCACAAGGCAGGTTTTTTTTTTTTTCACAGAGTTTTAATATAGCGCGAACTTGACCCGAAGGTATCGGGTATCAGAGCGCTTTACATAGCACCAGTTGCATTACATGAGGACACATTCATTTTTGTTAGGCACGGGGAGATTAAGTGATTTGCCCAGAATCACAGGATGTTCAGCGTCATTGCAGAGACTCGAACCCAGTTCCCCTGATTCGAGGTCGACCATCCTAGCCGTTAGGCCAACTCCTCTCCCTTCCCCACAGTGTCCATGCTGTAAGGCAGAGCCAGCCGATTTCTACCACATGGTTTGGTCCTGTCATCCTTTCTAAATACTGGGCATCCATTGTATCGGAACTAAGTGGCATACTGGGGTGGGAGGTTCCCCTCAATCCCCGCGCCCTTCTCCTGGGAGTGATGGAGGGACTAGATGGCTCTCGGACCGTCAAACTGTTTTTGGGAACAGCTATCCTGATAGCTAAGAGAGACATTGCAGCGGCCTGGAAGAACTCAACACCTCCCTCGATGGCTAAATGGCGAAAAGGGGTAGATTGGTGTGCCATCCAAGAGAAAGCTGTGTACGAAGCAAGAGGGTGCCCAAATAAACATGAGCGGATATGGGGCAAATGGATGGGGCCGCTGGACTGAGTTTCCACAGCACGAGTGGGCTCACGGTTTAGACGAACAGAAAGGGGAAATCACTTGCAAAATGTATTGAAATGTCTAATATATATCAAAGTGGTGCTATGTTTACCTTGTTTAAAAAAGGCAATAAAATTGGTTATCAAAAAAAAAAACGTTATGTCCCCTGATACTTGTGCCAGACTTCTATTTTTACTTTCTATTTTCATAATAAGATCTCGATCATCCAAGCTAGCCTCTCCTTTTGCACTCAGTCTGAGGTGGTTTTTATGGATGTAATGCAATCAAGTATAGCTACCACAAATATAGCGACACTCACTGGATTCAACCACATCTCCTTGGAGGGATCATTAGCAACTATACGCAGCCTAAAATCAAACTATTAGCATTAGGGACAAGCATCATTAACCCACTGGCTAATAAGTTGCTTAATGCATCGCTGTCTGCAGCAACAATACCCCACTCCTGGAAGCAGGCTAAAATCTTGACTCTGCTTAAGAAACCCTCTTCTGACCCAGGAGAGCAATCCAAATATTGTTACTACAGTTCCTGTATAAAGTGCTGGAAAAACATGTAAATCAGCAGCTCTCCCAATACCTGGAAACTAATAACTTGCTCCACCCGAGCCAGTCTGGCTTATGACCCAACTTCAGTGGGAGACGGCGCTGATGGAGGTTGTTGAATACATCAGAGGCACCCTAGACGCTGGTGGGAAGGCAGTACTGATCATGTTAGATCTGTCAGGGACCTTTGACACGGTCCCCCACACCAAACTCCTACCGTGTCTCCAATCCATCAGAATAGTTGGCCAAACTTTGGACTGTCTGGCTTCCTTTTTGGAGGGTAGAGCACAAGGGGTATGGATCCCTCCCTTCTCTTCAGAGTACCGTGAACTGTCAGTGGGTGTGCCCCAGGGTTCGACTTTGAGCGCTACATTATTCAATTTATATTTTACCCAATTAACTCAACTGGTCGAAGCCTTGGGAGCAAAAGTGATCTCATACGCTGATGATACTCAGCTGCTGTTCTCCTGGGGCAGGGAAGCAGAGATCCCGGGCAAATCCATCAGTTCCTGCCTAACATCCGTCTTCCACTTAAATGCAATGCAGACAAGGCCGAAATACTATTCTTCGGTCTTAACCCCTCAGAGAATTGACAGACCTTCTGACCAGATGAGACCCCGCCCCCACCCCGCCGGGCCCTCAGGAAGGAACAGTGAAAAATTTGGATGTCAAATTCGATGACTGTCTCTCCTCCCAATCACAGATTAAAACTATAGTAGGTGCATGTTTTGGGGCTACTGAGTATTTTCATTCTTAGCAAGGAAGCTGATCCTCCAGGCACTTATAACCTCGAGGCCGGCTACGGAAATGCCCTATATTTAGGACTTCCCGACTACCTGATCAACAGACTACAGGCGCTCCAGAATACAACAGCCCACATTCTCCTTGGCCTTCCTCTGAGAATGCACGTGTTCCGGCACCTGCTGGCTCTCCACTGGCTCCCAATAAAGAAGAGAATCTTATTTAAAACACTTACTCTGTTCCACATGGTACTTCACCACACAGGTGCAGGCTACCTCAGGACAAGAATTTGTTTATACTTCCCCCTGACAAACCTGTGATCAGTCAACAGCCTCCTGGCCCGAATCCCTAAGATTCTCAGTACCAGAGCTGGGGGACGGGCCGTCTCCATTTTAGGGCCTTCTGCATGGAACATCTCCCCCTTGAGATACGGTCAATTGATACAAAATTGAAAACCTGGCTCTTTAAGTAGAAATAGATGGCTTAACCACACTCTCTAATTGTGGCCTGTAAGCAGAGCGCTGGGACACTCCTTGGAGTAAACGTTCGCTATACAAGTTTTTCATTCATTCATATGTATCTTCCACATCTGAATAAATAGGCTTAAAGGATGTTGTAATCTGTTAGATTCATATGCTTTTTAATTGTTGTTTACCATGTGTGCAGGAACTCCTAGTTGCCATGGTTTTTATTAAGGAGCCTCCAGACAGTGCAGGTGTCTGGTTGCAAAAGACATATTGTGGGCTTACCGAGAACATTCAGGGGCTTGTAGCCTCCCCATTGCTTACCTGCTTACCATTGGTTGACTTTCCTGTCACTCCCAGTTGCCTGCTTCTTACACATCTCTCTGCTTGTCAGTCTTGGGTTGCTCCACATCCCCCACCCACCCACGACGTCCTTGTTTTTTAAATATTTTTTGTTTTATATTTTTGCTCTTTAATATAGTGTAAACTTGAGCCAGTTACATTGGAGTGCTTTGCATGAGCACCAGATTACATTACACAAGGTAAATTTTTTTTTTTTTGTTCGGCATGGGGAGATTAAGTGATTTGCCCAGAATCTGTTACCTGTTGCTTCTCCTCCCCCACACCGTGTGGAGTCGCCCTACCTGTGCCCTACATTTTGCCTTCACTACTTTTTTCCTTTTTATTTGTTGGTCCAACTCGGATAGACAAATAAAAGCAACTAAAAAAGTGTCCATTTCATTTTGTAGGCATGCCCACGCACCTACAAAATAATGCAGCTGACTGCATCTTAAGCTTTGTTTCCTCATTTAATCAGGCTGCACTGCACTAGGGATGCTGTATAGCATAGCTAAAAAACATTGGCAAGGCCAGTAGGTCTCAAAGGTGAGACCTATTGGCTTTGCCAATGCTTGTTTTCAGTGTCCTTCCTGTATTCTTGTGGCATTTGTAAGTACTACTCTGAAAGAAGGTGAACACTTGAAGTAAAGAAAACATTTCATATATGCATTCTGGCACAAATACATCATGCCTATTATGTATAACGTGGCTCCTTTAAGGTCCCCAAAAATCAACAGTCTAAAATTGAGTAACCTACCTTTTTCTCATTATATTTCATTAGAACCAGGTGGGCAACCAAGCAGTGAAATCCAACTAAAGAGCCCCAGAAGTTGGCTCTAGTCTCACCAAGGTGTTGGTACTGGTTTAGCGTGGTCACTAGACACTGGTGCAGCTGTAGTTGTTGGCACTGGTTTAGATCTGTGAGTTGCCACAAGTCTAGCCTAGGTTGGCAACACTCCTAAGTTGGCAATAGGTTAGCCATAGGGATTGACACCGATTTAGTTGTAGATGTTGGTGTTCATCTAGCCTTAGGAGTTGGCGCAGCATTGTCCCTAGGAGAGGCCACTGGTTTCACCACAGATAATGCCATAGGGTTCAAATGACACCTTTTCTTGGCAGTCATGTTACTGGGTGGCAGCTGTAACAACCGATACTGTTTGCCACTTGCGCCTTAGTAAACATGCTGCTGCACTCTGACTGGATGACCGAGTACTCCCGTTTAGCACTTGACTTTGTCAGGACAGCGAGGGCCAAGCTGTCAAGAATTACTAAAGTAGGTGTTGTGAAATTAGATTTCAGAAACCGTATATGCATAGAAAAATCAATATAATTTCACCATCATTTAATGTTTCAGATTCACGTGCTTGAATCATTCCATGTCACCGGGCTGGGAGTCCTGATACTTCAGAATAGCAATAAGCAGTGTTGTGCTAAAATAGTTGTACGTCCAAATAGCAGTGTTTGTTTAGTAGCACATTTACCTCATTTGAAAGAGCCCAAACTTCTACCAATGAGGTGAATATGCTGAGCACTTCACTACCTCTATCAGGGTTAGCTTTAGCACTGGGTGTGAAAAATGTTAGTTTCCCCTTCCATGACCTCCTTCTCCATGTATTCCTTCACTAGCAGCCTCCAACAGTGCCCCTCATAGCTCTATAGTGATGGAGCAGGGTTTTCACGAAATAAAACCTGCTCGAATTGAACCCTCAGTAACATTTATTAACAGTGTGCGGTGAAAACTAATGTGGCAAAGAGCCTAACATGAGGGAAAATGCTATTGCGCAAGCGCGTACTAAAGCATTGGAGTAGGCCGCAAATGCTTCTTGACAAATGGAAAAAAAAGGACTAATGCTGCTTTTGTGCACTTTATTAACGTTTGCTAGGAAAATAATATTAACACTGGTTGCGCATGGATAAATGCAGCACTGGGTGGGTGCGTAATGGAAAGCATTATACGTGATTAATAATGCCTGTGTTTGTTTTCTGTAGAAGCATGGTTTTCTGCTTTGCAGGAAACTTTTGGGTTAATGAAATGAAAATACATTCTGAAAATTATGTTGAACGAGATGGGGAAGGTGGAAGACAAGTGTCCTTCAAAAGTCCTGTGTGCCTGCCAAGAGTTTGCATGAAGAAACAATTTTTTCATAGAGTGAAGGAACATTTCCTCTGAATGCGGCACAAGCGGACAAATGTGATACAGAATTTGCTACATGACCAGAATGAAGGAAATGAATACTATGACAGTGGCTTGAATTTGTATTTCTTAGGGTGAAAGTGGATACATTGAAAAAATGAATAATAAGACTGAGTGAAATGGACAATACGAGAATGGTGTGACAGTACACCCCCTTCCTTAACCAATCATTTGTAGAGAAATCTTTTGTTCTGACATGAATGTGGGTTGGACATCTGGGTTTTAGGTTCCTGGTGGGAGGGGTTAGGTTAGTCGGTGGCTTGCTTTCCTACCTGCGTGAGGAGAGGCCTTGTTTGCTGTCTCCTATTCTTGAGCTGGCTGTTCCTGTTTGCTGATTCCTGACTTAGTCTTTGCCTCCTCAAATCTTCTTGAGGGGCCTTACTGCTATCATGGCCAGAGAGTAGTTTTCCTATTTCAATTGGGTTAGTATAGACAGAAAACTGAATTTGCATAATCATTTGCAAATGTAATTTGTTTCTGAACCTATTGTCTCTTCGCCTTTCCACTCCTTTATGCACTGTCAGTTTGAGATGTATTTTTGTCATTATTTCTCTGATATTGTTACTCTGTGATGATCTATGATTTGTGATGTATTTTGGTATTGATGAGCATTTATTTCACATTATTTGGATAACGCATTATAAATACATAAATGAGTCTGTCTTTATTAGAGGTGTTCATTCTAGTTTTATGAGTATTTTTAGAACTAAGAATTAGTTTGCCAAACCCTGTCAACTATATAAAGTTTGCATCGCCATAATTGGTATATTAGAAATGAAGATACAATTTGGTCATTGGTAAGTTTGGTAATTGTTTAGTAATTCACTAACCCAGCGTGAAAGGACTTGTTGGGTAATGAAATTGGGCTTTGTCTATAGAAAATTATTAGTCCCAGATCGCTGGATCAATAGCGAAATTGAGAGTAAAGAAACTGTGCATTTCTAAAGTACATAGTGACCATATTCAAGGTTTTCTTACAGATGGTACATTGAAGTTTTAATATGTTATTGCAGATCTACATTATAGATGCCGTTTTGGAATCCGTCACACCAGGACCAGTGAGTATGGGTAATTGAAGGAATTACCAAGTACACAGAGACATGCACAAGTCTCCTTGTGTATAAGGCTGCTCGTTCATTTATGGTGTCAGCCTCGCCAATTAGCTTTATAATATGTTGTCCACATTGACACGTGAGGGGCACAGTTTGGATAACTGTGTCTCTGGTACTCACCTCGCATGTTGCGATTTACGGACACTACAACATGGACACATCGAACCGAGCGTCTTGGGATGACCATGGTATTGTTGACACCATGGGCATAGAGTATCCACGGGGGTCACGCAAATATGTCAAACTTGATACATCACAGAGTACAAGAGTCCCACTATGCGGTATGGCAATCCTCTGTAGTGGATAGGGTGTATATTGGCTCACTCCAGATGGGTCCAAAATTGCTTGCACGAACACGATAGGCGCACTTCACAAACGGTGAGTGGTGGACATTACCGCGCTGGGTCAGTGTGCATGCCCTTATTAGCAACATTGATAACACTTTATAAGTTCAGACATTGATACACTAAATGCTTGACTCTTGCAGAACCTACGTATATGCAGATTGCTTTATGCCTTCCTAAATTGTTGGTGAGATTGGAATCACGACTTACTAGTGGCTCGGATGAGTTTAAACCACATATATTGGACTGTGGACAGTGGCTACTCAGTTTGGGTAAGTCAGAGTAACGTGAGGCCATAACTTGAACTCAAATAACCTAAGCATTTAGCGGATATAAATTGATGATTGGTTTTGGTTTCTGTCCTCCCAATCTTTGCAGGTATTAAGTCAGATGACTATTGTCCTGAAGAGACCCCAAGACTCAACAGGGGTCAAAATTTCGACAATTGTTGCACTTAATTGCTTCAATTATCAATTGTGTCACATGCTGTGATGTTATACACGCATGTTTTCTCTGCTGTACATAGAACCAATGAACTCTTGCTTTTTTGTGTCTTATGTGTATATATTGTATATGTTCTCCACACTAAAGCACTGCGTTGCCTGTACTTATGTTATTAACTATATTATTATCTGCATATGAAAAGAATTTAGTTTTGAAAAATAACCACAGAAACCATTGTCATCATTTTGTGGCCAATTTATTTCACTTGCTTTTGGATTAAAGACTACCAAAGTGTGTAGGTACCACTTGGAATTCATGAGTAAATACATTGAATGGGAGCTTCCCCAAACGGAGGGTAGAGTGTTGCTCAATTTGTTTGAAAATAGTCCCACGGTGGACGGTGTTTGCATATACATACAGAGATCTCTGCAAGCTGCTCTTGTCTCAGCTGTCACATCTGTTCTTCTCTATCACCAGAAGGCAAATGACTCGCCCCTGCCGAGCTTGGTGTTCAGTGTGGCATCACTGGTCGCACTACCCTCAAACCGTCACTGACTCCTTCCTGCTCACATAGCTCTGATTCTATCACAAACTGCATGTGAGGTAGTTCTCAGAAAGAGTACTGCCCCTTTTACTTCCAATTCCAAGATTATTATTAAGACTCAATGTCTCTTTATCTGCACTGGATTTGAACTATCCCTACTTTCAGCTGCACCCAACTGTAAGTTTGTATTTTTTTGCCTGAAATCTGGTCTTAGGGAGAACTTTTTCCCTGACAGACAAAGAGCAGACATGTCTTCAAGATATGTTCCTCCTGTGGGCAACGTACGAACTATACAGATGATCTTTGTGTACAGTGTCGGATTTGTTTGTATCCAAAGCACAAGGGCTCCTACTTTTACTGCTGCAAAATCTTAGATTCAAAAACTTGAAGACGGGAAAAGAGGCTGTCCCTGTAGCCTCGCCCTCTAAAGGAATCCCACCACTTCAGGGGAATATTCTGTGTGCAATGCTACTCTAAGTGCTTCCATAAAGGTGGTGCAAAAAGGAAACCAGGATCTCCCAGTGCTGGAGTTATACAAGGAAGTTCCTGTTTCTATCTGTTGAAAGGCAGAGCCATTAATTTCCAGAGAAAAGGCATTGAAAAAACCATCCACGCATTCGGTGAATAAGATGATGCAAAACTCCTGTTCCTTGGAAGCCATGACATCTTTTCTGCTTAAACATGGTCGAAGGGAATCCTCTATCAATGGGGAGAAGAAGAAAAGAAAAAAACTGTGTTCTACTAAACCTCAAGGTGACAAGGTTGTCTGCACCCTTGTGAGAAATTGGGTTGTTGGTTAACTGGGGTGTGAGCACTGGTCAAGCAACAGCCACAATCCCTTGCAAAGTGAACCACAAAAAGTCACTAAATTAACCTGTGCTTTACCCTGTGTAGCATGGCTCAAGAAGCAGCCAGGCTTAACTTAGAGGCTATGTGGAAAGTATTTGATGCTGCACACAAACCGTAATAAAGTGAAAAAACGGCACAAGAAAAATCCCAAACCAATTAAGCAAAATAGAGCTAATATTAATATATAAAGTATTAAGACACCAGAACGAGAAAAATCCAATCAGTAGAACCATAATTTTGAATTTTTGAAGAATAAACTGAAAAATAGCGCATAAAAGCAGAAATCACCAACTGTGGCTATCTGGCCACGCTTGACCGAGTCAAAGTTAGAAGTTCAGGCTGACCGCGATGGACCGTGGGTTGGGTACAGTCCCAGATTAGTCCTGCTGAAGTTATACCTTCTCAAGCTTTGTGCCAAGAGTCCTGTTTGTGTTGGGGAGGATCGCAAAGAGAGGGCACAAGTAGCAGTCAGGGTGGTGTGAAGAGCTGGCCAGGCGTCGCAGATGGGCGGGCAGGAGCTTCGTGTTGGCAGTCCCCCACAGGCTGTCGATGCTGCTGCACGAAGAGACGGGCAGGCAGTGGCTCGTGCTGGATTTCAGTACAAGTGGCACGGTTCAGGTGCGAACGGGCCCGTTCACGGTTGCTAAGAGACGAAAAGCTTAATTTAAAGAGCCTATGAGCCACACCAAGGGTCCAGGACCTGAGAGGCACCACTTGGGGGTCAGGAACTTACTGAAGACAGGTCCAGGAGCTGTTGGGGAGCATTTTATGTGGCTGGGGCTCAGATCAGGAGACCAGCAGACTAACTCCTTGAGTCACTCTGGGGTACTGGGGTCAAGATGAAGTTGCAGGTCCAATTCTTCTACGCCAGGCAAGAGGGAAGCAGGCAGCAGGTCAGCACAGCACGGCAGCAGTTCCTTTAGAGCAGCACTCCTGCAGAGTGGCAGTCCTTGTAGCAGCACAGCAGCCCTTCTTCCTGTCAGAGTATCCACTGGTCCAGAAGTGCACTGAAGAGTTGGTGTGTGAGATTCTTCATTTACACTCTGGTGCCCTGGTTCTGTAAGGTGGGAGAAACATCTAGACAGTGGCTTTGAAGTGCATGGACTTCCCCATCGCCCCTACCCTGGCTTCAAGATGACTGGAGTGACAATGAAGGGTCGTTAGGCCCTTTGTGTGAAGGCAGAGCACAAGTTATTCAGTTGTAAGAGGGGCTGTGCTTAGCGCAGTCCCCACATTCTGCCAGCAGATGGCCCATTCAGGCACACCTAATCCCTCCATTGTGTGACTGTCTGGGAGGAATTTACAAAGTCTGTTGGCTACACCCAATCATGTGACCCATGACAGGCCACAGGCACAGAAGGAAGGGCTAATGGCAGGAAAATGTCAACTTTCTCAAAGTGGATTTTTAAAATTGTAATGAAAAATATGACTTTACCATTAAAGAGAGTGTCATTACAATTCCCTAGGGATCAAACATTGCATATCTGCCTGCTCCCAATTAGGAATTACAGATTATTATTACATGTAATAAGGAATCCCCAATGTTATCCTGTGGGAGGGGTTAGCTTCACAGTAGTGAAAAACTAATTTAGGAGTTTTTCACTACCGGGACATGTAAAACCTAAAAAATATATTTTTTCTTGATCTGAGGCAACATTGAGGGGGTGCCGTGTTTCTTAAATCACTTTAGAAGAGTCACTGCTAAATGTTCGGAGCTTGGATGTCACTAAATAAGTCACCAGAAACGAGCTTATTTTCATTTGCTGACAATTTGTGTTTGGAATAGCGATCATCTTTTAACTGCACATGTCTGTCTAGAGACAGCAATGGTGGTATGTTTTAGTAAAACAGCATGGGTTTCCACAGGCTTGAGGACTATAATTGAGCCGCTCTTTGCGATAAACATACTGTCACAAAGGGTAACGGACATCTGATGTTAGTGATGGATATCTTTTACTCCCAACTTCTATACACTTGTTTGGTTCTTAGCCCTGAAGAAGTCGCTGCACACAACAATTAAGCGCGACGAAACACGTGTTGGCTAAGGATCTCAAGATTAAACTGAAGTGACTGTTTCAACGGAGGAACAAGAGTGTTTTTTATTATTGTCAATGATACATAATATATACTGTCGGCATGTGCAAGGGACTGTTGTTTTGGTTATCAGTGGTTATCCACACATTGGGGAGGAGGCTGGCTCTCCCCACCCTTATGCACCGCAATCATAATTGTACACTAGTATATACTCACTGCGTATTTCCCAGGAGCGCCATTACCCTACACAATCCACCAACCAAGAAGTCCCACATGTTTAGGGGCGTGAGCACAAGCACTTAAGCAGTGGTAAAGTGCAACCAGTCCTAATGCCAACAAAAACAAATTTCAGAAAACCTTGGAGTTAAGCAGGCAAAACATTGGGATGAAGACTACCCTATGGCTGACAGATCTATCAACGCTTATCTGCACTACGTTCTTTGTTATCTCTGGAACAGATGACCCACATTCTTTGTCAACAGTTACACACACACACTAACCGTCTCAATTTCCCCAGCGCCAATGAGTGCATCATCAGCTTTTCCACTGTTGACTCGAGTCTGGTCAACGACCTTGTCAACAATGATTTTGCTTCCCAGCATGCATCTGTTCAGACACTAGAACACAAACAGGATGGGGGAGGGTCCAAGGGAATTAATTTAAAGACCAGCGAGGAGAATATCCCCAAATCTTAATTGATAATAACACAAAACAACCTCGGGTCTATGTTAGCACACAAGAAACTCACATCAGACAATGTACAAGAAAAGTAGAAGGACTGAAGTCACTCACAATCTCCCCTATAAAACAGGGGAAATCCCTTTAAGGACGAAACCCTCACCCACCATAGGTGGCATGCTTCATCATATGGGTTTCTCCTCCCAGTAGGAAACCTAGTCCTACTGAGGGCTACAACTCCCTCATTGTGAGGTAGGAGCTCAGGGATGTTTTTATTAAGATGTTCGAAAACTATCTAGGATGCTAAAATCCCATATGTAAACGATGGATGTGGTGAGAGTGCAGCGCAATAAAACGGAATAGTAAATGTGTACTGTGGTGAAATAAAACTACCTAATGATTGCACAAAGAAATCTTTATTTACTTGCTATCACTGGTAGGATTAAAAAGCAATGCAAAGAGTAGTATTGATTTAAAACTACTCAATGAATATAGGTCGACATGTTTCAGCCTTTCAATGATCAATATAGTGTATCCAGGCTTTCTTCAGGACCAAGATGAATCAAAAATTGCGACTGCTAAGGCAAAATGATAAAATAGGTGAAAAAGATATTGAAGAAAAGATAATACAACACCAGTAATCCTATATGTTGATGTCAGGTATCACTGGGGATATCTATAAAGGTGAAAGAAAACAACAAGTCAAACACCAATCCTTCATTTTCCATGTTGTGCATATAGTGCTATAGGGTAAAACTTTAAACCCTAAATAGCAACTTCTCCTTCATTGTATTGGAGAAAATACACTTACCCATGTAATTAGGTTAAGTAGCCTCACCTCTACCTGGCAGCAGCTCAGGGGAAGGGGGCCTCGCTCTGTGAAGAACAGAATCACATGTCACACTTATCGTCTAGACATGTGGACAGTGTTCTCAATTTTTGCTGTGCGTGTGCAGAACGACAAACCATACAGGACAGCAAGTGTAGAGAAATACTAGACCTTAAAAACATATCTATAGCTATTCATCTGGCTACTAGCTCCAAAGGATAAAAACTCATAACTAACCATAAGAGCTAATCATGTCTGTACAAACGGCACTATTTCTAATACATGCCAATATTCACCAGCAGTGAAAACGCTGCTTTTCGTATATCAGCTATATCTTAGATCAAACTAATATGGCCATCTTACTCAAATAAAAGCCATAAATACATGGCCAATAGGGGCCTACATAAGTCAATAACATAAACACATCGAAAGTCTCCAATGAGACAACAAAGTGAATACATCTCGCTTTTATAGACAACCGTCAACATGTGACGGTGTCGATTAATAGAGGCAACCAGTCTAAGTTGGAAAATAGTGGCTAAAAACTGCGGGTATCGAAGCAAGCAAGTATGTTAAAAAGCCGCTTTCAAACACCCACAACACATCCCACTACCTAAACCAGCATGGATAGATTACAATCCTCACTCACCTCTCCGTCGGTACCCCGTCGCGGTACAGAAGCTGCGACCGGAGGTACCGACCGGACGGAAAGCCCACCCTTAAATAGTGATAGCGTCAGTCTAACAACCTTACTCGGTATTAGAGGACCCATAGGTGTCCAACCAACTTGCCTGGGCACCACCGTAAAAAATCGGCCCTGCGCATGTGTCATAATCAGAAGACTATACCGAGTACAAAGTATGCGTCATTAGCGTAATGCGCATGAGCGCAGAGAGTAATGTCAGTTCCATTCACGAGTGTAATTTGAATGGAATAGCTTTATCGAGTCACACGCTGATGTTGTGATATTATAACACCAGAGCAATAATAAAGTATGAGTTGCTGAAGGGCACTATCGCCACATGATGTACTAAAATGTCTAGGTGTAAAAAGGTATACAGCCCACAAACTAATACTACGCAGTTGAAACAATCAACGCGCATTCACTTTGCCATCCAGAGGTCAAATCTAAAAGAGAACCATATTGCTATCCAGAGACCAACTCCTAAAGATCACCGTATAATGACCTATATAGCAAAAGATGGCAAAAAGAATGTAAATGAACACAAGGCAGGTGAAGTTACGTATAAGTGTTTATCAGAAACACGAAGCCTATTATCTCAAAAAGTATTACAGAACAGAACCCTGCCTAAATCGTAGCATGGACCACCCCAGTGTCTCCAGATATGTACTACATAATCATTAAATGTTGTTATAGAGCCAACCAGGGAATATCATCATTCAATCCTATGGAATCACTCTTTATTCTAAACACCCAGCGTTGTTCTCGTCTAAAAAGGAATTTAGATATGTCTGTTATGTGTGCCGGAATCCATGGTTGTTCTAAAACTACCCAACGGAGATCATCGGCAGTGTGGTTCATATCAAGAAAGTGATTTGTCAACTTAGTTGACCTCTTCTTGCACCGAATGATACTCTTGTGTTCCAGTATCCTTGTCCTGATTCTACGAGTCGTCATGCCTACGTAGCGAAGGCCACATGGGCACCAAATCAGGTAGATCAATCTATCACTGTTGCAATTAGTGTGTTTCAATAATGACCAAGGTCTATCTGTACCAATATCAATTTCTGTTGTTTTCTCAGTTTGTGGGCAAACGGCACATGTACCGCACGGAAAATGACCCTTAACAGGGGGTAAACCCCACAGGGCTTCTTGTCCATCAGTCTTTTTCTGTCTCGGACGGGTATGTACTATTTGATCTTTGATATTGGCACTTCTCTTAAATGCAAACATGGGAACTGGCAATATTTCTTTACCGATGTTCAATATTTTCCAATGGTTAATAATACTTTTTTTAATCTGGTTAGAATAACCACAAAACGTATTAACAAATGTCAACCTTGAATTTACTTCTTTTGGTTGGTGGATTTCAATCAGAGCCTCTCTGTTATTATTAGCTGCTCTTTTCCTCGATTTTTGTATCGTAGTCCCCGGATACTTCTTCTCTTTCAGATAGTTTGTAAGAGTACTGGCATGCTCTTTATATTTCTCAATAGAGGAGCAGTTTCTCCTGATCCTGAGAAATTGCCCGAAGGGCAAATTCTCACGGAGAGCTTTCGGATGATAACTTTGATATGAAAGCAATGAATTGCACACCATTGGCTTTTTATATAGTTCAGTGCCTAAACCACCACCCTCAGGAAAGATCCGAACATCAAGGAAAGCTAAACTGTCCTTGGAGAATTCAAAAGTGAATCGAAGAAAGTCGTTTCTCTCATTGAGCCATACATGGAAAGAATTAATGGTTTCAGGAGGGCCTCTCCATATAACAAAAACGTCATCGATGTAACGTTTCCAGACACGAATGTGTCTGTTAAAGGGATTAAGTTCTTGTAAAACCACAGTCTGTTCGAATTGATGGACATAGAGGTTGGCCAGACTTGGGGCGAAAACGCTGCCCATAGAAGTGCCTGATGTTTGCAAATACAGATCATCCTCGAACTTGAAGAAATTTTCTTTCATGGCTATACGGGCACATGACATAATAAATTGTATAGGTGTAATGCTGTCAACAGGGTGAGATTCAAGTAAAAGCTGTATGATAGTTAGAGTCTCATCCTGGGGTATACACGTATACAAAGACTCGACGTCAAATGAGACAAGATAGTCTTGGTCTATATCAAATGATGTCTCAGCCAAAAGGCGTAACAAGTCCTTTGTGTCTTGTAGGAAGGTAGGCATCTTAAGTACCAAAGGCCGTAGAAAATAGTCAACAAAAGTTGACAACGGCTCCAGTATAGATCCTATGCCCGAAATTATGGGCCTCCCTGGCGGTGGTCGCTTCTCCTTACGTATTTTGGGCAATACATAAAAATACGGAATTGTGGGAAAAGATGTCTCCAGATAGGATGCTTCATGATCTGTAATCCAGCCGTTTACTTTAGCCTCATCTACCATCTTCTTGATCTCACCAGAGAGACGTTTTGTGGGGTCCATCTTAAGCGGTCTATATGATCTCCTGTCCTCAAGTTGGCGTAAGCACTCTGCTCTGTACGCCGAGGTGTCCATAATGACTATGGCACCCCCCTTGTCGGCGGGTTTCACCACAATAGAATCATCCTGAGAAAGTTGCTGCAATGCGGATCTCTCAGAATTGGAGAGATTATGATAATGTCGAGTGTTCTGTTCGAACAAACTATTCACATCATGTAAAACCGCTTCTTCAAAAGTAACAACTTGTGCAGGAACCAAATGTACAGGAGGATTAAAAGTGGAACGGGGTCTCAGGCCCGTGTTCTTCGTTTCCTCTCGAAGATCACTCATAGGTTGATGTTTAAAAAAAGCATTGAGGCGGATCTTGCGAAAGAAGCCAGCCAACTCTTGTCTGATTTGAAAGGCATCGCCTTTATAAGTTGGCACAAAACCAAGACCCTTCTCTAGGATCGATGTTTCACTTTCTGTGAGTATTCGTGTACTCAGATTCACAATCAGGTCAGCTCGTGGCTGCCCCCCGGTTGTACTGGGGGCCTGGTCATGCTGCGTGTTGTCGTAGACGCCAGCGGAGTATTCCAACGCACTGTTGTTTGTAAATTTCTTCTTCGGCCCCGTGTTCGTCCTAGACCATGCCCTAAAAAAGGCTGGTTGGGAACCATGTTGTTATAGGGCTGAAACGGAAGCATCTGCGGTTGAAAAGGAGGTTGTGAGTATCCAAAGGGTACCGGGGGCCACCATTGCATCAAGCCCTGGCCAAATTGGCCACCTCTCCTTTGTCCTCTTCCTCTTCCTCTTCTGTTTGGTCCTTGCCAACCTCTTCCGTCATTAAGTGAAGAATCAGAATCGGCGGAACCTTCCTCACTTGCGGAAGTGGAATAGTTTGAACCATACCTTTTACCTCTTTGGTTAAACTGGGGAGGTACGTAGGTATCACTGGTGTACGGATACACTCTTTCAAAAGATAATTTTTCAAGATCTTTTCTGAATTTGGTGATTTTAGTGGCAAGAACTGAGTCTTTAAACTGAGTCTTTAAACTCTTTGTTACTTTTATTGGTTTCATCAGCCTGTTTTTTGTAAACTGAAGTCACCAGTACTGACTTAATCTGAGCTTCCAAAGTCTGTATTTCCACCAAAATGGTGTCAGCAACTCGTTTAGCTGTAGTAATGATCAAAATTAACCAGTCCCTAGTGCAGCGCCAAGCTATAAGGGACCAGTCTTTTAAAAATGTTTTATCTTCTAAAAACAGACGTGGTGCGTTCGTTACAATCAAGCCAGTAGGTGCACAATTTGCCCTCAAATACTCGGTCATAATTGCACCGTGTATATATGTGCGAGAATGGGATCGTTTCAACACGAGTAACAAAAGTAATGATTTTGCTTCCCAGCATGCATCTGTTCAGACACTGCCATCAGTGCATTCATTGATGGCCGCGTCTGTGATCTTCACATAGCAGGATATAGGTATTCTGCAATTGCTGGTGGCTACAGTTCTTTTTCCTCAGGTCGCCACATTACCCACTGTATGTATCAGCACAATTAACTGAACGTGGACGCAGACGTCCGTGGCTAAAAACAAGCTTTAGCGACAGCCAAAGTCCCACTTGGTTCGTTGTACAAACAATTCCAGAGTGTGAACCAGCAGAGGAAGACTATGGAGGCCGCCGCTCTGGCAAAGATTCTAGAGGTTTCTTCGTGAAACCATGGTGCGTATTTCGCCCCAGCTACGTGCCACATAGTTGAAGAGCACTGATAGGACCAAAATCATACCTATGAACCCATATACCATTACCTACACATACCTGTGTTACAAGGTCCTGTGAGCATTCTCCTTGGCTTGAAATAGATGATGGAGAACTTCTACAAAGTAGTATTACAACCTCCAACGTACCTTGTGGTTCCTACACAGCTGCTACTGCCTCTGTTTGCCCAGCAACCCTTTCCACCTCTTCCAACGTCCTCTGCTGCCACCTCCCCAATAGTTCCACCTCGTCTACGTAGGCTCCGCCACTGCTGCCACCTCCATAGACACTGCCTCCCTGTTCCACACCTCATGAGTCATGACCAGGGCGAACATGACAGTGAGCAAGAAGAGGAATAAGGAAGCGGCACGGTGCCCTGGTACAATCATCTGGATGATGAGTAGAGAAATGTTATAGTCCGTCGGGATAAAAAGAAATAAAACGCTGGCACCCTCAGCTGGCTGGCCTAGCAAATGTTTACTCTCTCTTAGAAAGCGCAGCCACAGAGTTAGACCTTCTTCTGTTGCAATGTACGTTTGGAAACAAGGTTTGAAACGGATTAGGACTCAAGGTACAGTGCAGGAAGTGGTCAGACTCAAAGAGAGAAATACAAGGCCACAGGTTCCGGGCCAGCATGCATCACCTGCCACCTCAAACGATATGCCATTGTTGCAGCAGTCGTTAAAGAGTCGAAACGTGATATTTTCCAAAACATCTTTCAAAAAATCGCTTTACAAAAACATTTTTTCTATTAACTTCATCTTACCTTAATATCTAAGGCGACTTTAACATTTCACTCTGACAGAAAAGCATGTTTATAACAAAACTTTAAAATTAACACACATTTGTATAGAAATTGCGTTACGGAATAGGCTCTACATACATATAAAACAGGAATTTGGGGATTTCCCTTAAAAAAAAAGAACAAACACACACGATTAAAGTTATATGTAATAAAATATTAAATATATGATGTAAGTTACAAATAGGGAAATAAAAAAGAGGGTGTGGGAGGCAGTGTGTTAAGACAGTGTATGTGGGTAGAGAGAGTAACACATGAAAAATGGTGCAATACAATAAACGAAATTAATTAGACCGATTTTAAGGGAGGTCGACATTTATAAATTGGTGTTTAACTAAAAATAGTAAACTACATAGACACGACATTCTTGTAAATATTGTTTTGGAAAACTATTTTATCACATGGGACCACTAAGAGGAGATCTACTAGTCCTGCCACCTCTAACTCTACCCCCACAGACAAGCATGGTAGACTCACTGCTCACCTGGGAAACAGAATCTGCTCAATCGCAGCCACTTAAAAAAACACAGCAACGAACTGGCCATTTGTGAATGATATCTCACCACTCTTCGACCTTTTTCTGGAAGACACTTTAAGAGAAGCAAAAGCATCCATGAAAGAAGGAGCCAAAGCCTCGGCTGCCTTAAGAGATTCATCGAAGGATATTTCCAACATGGTATTCCAATAGTTAGCTGAGCTAAAGTACTGCATAGACAAGGTTGGTTGAAGAGCACCGCCTTTCCCTCATAGGCGCAAAGCAAGATTCTTGATATGCCTTCGACGAGGAAACCCATTTTGAGAAATATGTATATAAAGATGTGTAGGGGACAAAAACTGACAGGACACAGCTTGCTTCATTGGCATCTGGCACTGTAGCAATTCTATTTAGAAATTTAGAATGCGTGGATGAGCACACCTATTAAAGCAAACTGTACAAACAGATAACCAATTTAAATGTTTAGTGTACTATGCTCTCAAGTGTCTGCCTAACACGTTACTTAAATCAAATTGTAGCAATTCTCTTACAGGCAGCCTGACTGTGTCTTAGTGTATGCATAAAGCAGTGGACAACAGCGGCAAGCATACCAAGACCCTCAAGCAAGAAGAGGGGTGTGTTGAAGTCACTCCTCAAAGACAACAATAAGCATACCTGACATCCCAATGCTGCCTGCACCTCAACTTCCATGCAGGCAGTTGAGGGAGGATCCTTTTGCTTCGTATTGGAAAGCCATAACACACCACTGGGTGCTTGAAATTGTGATGTCTGTTCATACCCTGGAAATCTGAAAGAGACACGTTAGTGACAGATTCCTTACCTTAGAATATCCCCAGGCGTCAGGCTGGATCCGGAAAGTTTTTGCGTAGCAGTACCCTTGCACGTCGGTAGGCGGCGTCGTGCGGCTCTGCGTCCGTCGTCGGCGTCGTGATCGCCGGGATGACGTCGCGGGCAGTACTTAGACGCCGCCCCTGCGCGCTGACGTCAGTTCTTCTTTTTCCGCGCCAGTAAGCGCAGATCCGGGAAGAGCAGTGCCCTAGTCAATTTTTGACTACATTTTTGGTGATTTTTTCACTGTTTCTTTTCGAGTCTTCTCGACTCCTAGGTGTCGGTAGGGATGCCCGGCTTCAAGCCATGCGACGTCTGTGGTCGAATGATGTCGATCACAGACCCGCACTTAGAGTGTCTCTACTGTCTCGGCCGAGACTACGACACTAAGTCGTGCCCTGACTGCCGGGCCTTACACCCGAAGGCTTTGCGAGAGCGGTCTCGAAAGCTCCTCGAGGTCCGGCAGTCGGCTCCGCGCCGCACCAAGCCCCGGTCCCGTGAGAGGTCGAGGGGCCAGTCGCGGAGCCCCCGCCGGTCGTCGGAGTCCAAGTCTTCGCACTCCTCGGGTAAGTCGAAGCACAAGAAGTCTAAGAAGCACCATCGCTCTAAGACTTCGCCTCGCCGGTCTCGCGACTCGGCTGAGGCCCCTGTCGGCATTGTCCCCGCGGCTCCGGATGTGCCTGTGGCGCCGCCCCCGCATTACCCGTCCTTCCCGGGTTCGGGGGCGACTCTGGCCGAGATACAGGAATTCCTGTCGGCCATGGCCCGCCTCTTCGGGCCTCAAGGTCCCTCCGGTGCGCCTTCGGGCCCCGCGGGCCCTGATGGGGTTGCTCCGGCGTCGCCGACGACTCCGGTCCCGGCGTCGCCTGTCCCGCCAGCCTTGATCCCGGCCTCGGCTCCGGCCCCGGCCTCGATCCCGGCTCCGGTGGTACCGCAACCCCGATCGACGCCGGTTGACCTAACCACGCCTCCGCCGGCGCCGATGTCCCCGGTGCCGTTCCTGACACCGCCCGGGGCTCCGGGCGGTGTCGTTCCCCGGTTCTCTCCGGTTCCGGACATGGAGCCGGACCGACGTCGCTCGACGCCGGCTCTGGCGCCGATGAGACCTTGGGTCCCAGATGTCCCTCCTCCTCCATATTTTGAACCAGAGGAGGACCAGGAGAGCTGGGAGGGGTCGGAAGACCCTCTCACACAGCAGTGTGAGTATGATCAGGACTGGGCAGAGGAACTTGGGGATGCCAGTGGTCTAGACACTTCCCCTGACGCTGGCATGCTGTCTCCTCCCGTGGCTACGGAGGAGGGAGAAAATTTCGCAACGGTGTTGCGTAGAGCAGCTGGAGCCTTGCACCTCCAATTGCCTACTGTGGCTGTCAGGACTAATCTCCTGACGGAAGTGCTTCAGCCGGCAGCTTCCTCCTTGGAGACTGTGCTGCCGTTTAATGATGCACTGTCTGACATTCTTTTGGGCACCTGGTCCAAGCCCACCACAGCTCCTGTGGATAGGAACATGGCCCGACGCCATCGCCCTGCTCCGGGCGACCCTTTGTTTCTCTCTCAACATCCCATGGTTGTCCAAGCCTCTGCCTCCCAAACCGCCTTCCCTACCGCCCCTCCGGGTAGGGAATCCAAACGCCTGGACCAGTTTGGGAAGAAGGCTTTTTCTTCCTCCAGTGCTGGCTTGCGGTCCGTCAACACCGCTTGCCTTTTGGGCCGATATACCCACTCCCCTGTGGGATTCGGTGGCGGCTGTTTTGCCCCAGTGTTCTGAGCAGGTCCAGACACTGCTTACCCGCACCATTGCGGAAGGTAGGGATGCGGCAAAGTTCACCATACGTTGTGGCCTTGATACCGCCGACTCGCTGGGCAGATCGCTTACAACGACGGTGGCGCTGCGCCGCCACGCCTGGCTGAGAACAACTGGTTTCTCGGGTGATGTCCAGAATACACTCATGGACATGCCCTTTGATGGAGTCGGTCTTTTTGGTTCCAAAGCAGACCATGCGCTGGAGCGTTTTAAGGACTCACGGGCTACTGCCAAGTCCCTGGGCCTTTCTGTTGTGCGCCCTCCGCTAACCTCTGCTTTTCGCCCCTTTCGTGGCCACGGAAGGGGCGCCCAGTCACGTCCGCTGCCCAGCCACCGGCCCGCGCAGCAAGCGTCTTCGCGTGGCCGAGGACGTGGCTACCGCCGTGGCGGTTCAGGCAACCAGCGTGCGGGTCAGGCCACCAACTCCGCCCCGTCCGCGGCCTCCAAGCCCTCCTAGTCCTTCCTTTCAGGTGCACAGCACGCCAGTAGGGGGCAGGGTCCGCTATCACCTTCACCACTGGCGTGCCATCACCTTGGACAGGTGGGTCTTGGACATTGTCCGAAGGGGCTACTCCCTCCCCTTCGAGACCACCCCCCCAGGCATGCCACCTCAATTCCACCGCATGTCAGGGGATCACTTGGTGCTTCTGCAGAAGGAAGTCACGGCCCTCTTGGCCAAGAGGGCCATCGAGCATGTTCCGACCCCAGAAGTAGGACGTGGTTGCTACTCCCACTACTTTCTGGTGCCCAAAAGGACAAGGAGGACATGCGTCCTATCTTGGACCTCCGGAACGTCAATCGCTTCCTCCGGAAGGAGAAGTTCAAGATGCTCACCCTAGCTCAGGTCTTGACTGCCCTCGACCCTGGAGACTGGTTGGTAGCGTTGGACTTGCAGGACGCTTATTTTCACATCCTCGTCCTGCCGGCCCACCGGCGTTACCTGCGGTTCACGGTAGGCCTCGAGCATTTTCAGTTCACCGTGCTCCCCTTTGGCCTTACAAGCGCCCCTCGGGTGTTCACGAAAGTGATGGCGGTGGTCGCAGCTCATCTGCGCCGGGCAGGGGTTCCAGTCTTCCCCTACCTCGACGACTGGCTGCTGAAGGCGGGCTCGTCCCAGGCAGTCGTCTCCCACCTCCAGACTACGACCGAACTCCTGCACTCGCTGGGGTTCTCCATCAATGTGCCGAAGTCGCATCTGATTCCTTCTCCACAGCTCCTTTTCATCGGAGCAGTTCTGGACACGACGAAGTTTCGGGCCTATCCTCCCGAACGGCGAGTCCGGGATATTCAGGCTATGATTCCGATCTTTCAGCCTTTATCCTGGGTTTCGGTATGGATGACCCTGAGGCTGCTGGGCCTCATGGCCTCCTGCATCCTGCTGGTCGATCATGCCAGATGGCATATGCGGGCTCTGCAGTGGGACCTGAAGTTCCAGTGGGCGCAGCACCAGGGCAACCTGTCCGATCATGTACAGATCTCGGAGGGGACTGCAAAACAGTTGCAGTGGTGGCTCTCGAACCGGCAATGGGTCATGGGCAGATCCCTCTCCCTTCCCCAGCCAGAGCACACAGTTGTGACGGACGCGTCCCTTCTGGGATGGGGCGGTCACATGGGAGAGGCGGAGATCAGAGGCCTCTGGTCTCCGGCGGAGTCCTGGCTCCATATCAACCTTCTGGAGCTCCGGGCGATCCGACTTGCACTCAAGGCATTCCTTCCCTCTGTCAAAGGGACGGTAGTGCAGGTGTTCACAGACAACACCACCGCCATGTGGTATTGCAACAAACAGGGCGGGGTGGGGTCGTGAACCCTATGTCAGGAGGCTCTGCGCCTTTGGACATGGCTGGAACATCAGGGCATATTCCTGATGGTTCAACACCTGGCAGGTTCCCTGAACGCCAGGGCGGACGAACTCAGCCGCAGGTGCATGATGGATCACGAATGGCGTCTTCACTCGGAGGTGGCGCAAGGTCTCTTTCAGCAGTGGGGAGAGCCTTGGTTAGATCTGTTCGCCACCGAAGAGAACGCGCAATGTCAGCAGTTAGGCGCGTTGGAATTTCCAAGGCGGCACTCGCTCGGAGACGCTTTTCGTCGCGAGTGGAGTTGCGGTCTGTTGTACGCCTTTCCGCCTATACCACTTCTACCCAGAGTGTTGAAGAAGATTCGGCGCGACCGGGCCCAAGTCATCCTTGTGGCTCCGGACTGGGCTCGAAGAGTTTGGTATCCCGAGCTACTCAGTATGAGCGTCGATCCCCGATCCGACTGCCTCTTCGGGAGGATCTTCTGTCGCAGCAGCAGGGGACGGTCCTCCACCCGAACCTGTCCAGTCTCCACCTGCTTGCGTGGAGATTGAGCGGCGGCAGTTGATTCCTTTCGACTTGCCTCCCGAAGTTTGTGATGTGATTCTGGCAGCCAGGCGTCCCTCCACTAAGGTGGTATACGCCTGCAGGTGGAACAAGTTTGTGGCATGGTGCACAGCAAAGGCTGTGAATCCCCTCTCTGCCCCTCTTTCTGAGGTTCTTCTGGTCCTTCTTTCTCTGGCCCAACAGGGTTCTGCCCTGGGTACCATCAAGGGCTATCTTTGTGCTATCTCGGCCTTCCTCAGGCTTCCTGATCAGCCCTCCCTTTTCAAGTCCCCTGTTGTTAACAGGTTCCTAAAAGGCATTACACACCTCTTCCCTCCTGTTCCGTTTGTAATGCCTCAGTGGGACTTGAACTTGGTTCTTACTTTTCTCATGTGCGCTCCCTTTGAGCCTCTACATAACTGTCCTCTTCGTCTTCTGACTCTGAAGACAGCCTTTCTGGTCGCCATCACCTCACCTCCGCTCGGCGGGTGAGTGAGCTCCAGGCTCTATCATGCAAACCTCCCTTTCTGTCTGTCCATCCATACAAGGTTGTTCTTCGGACGCGTCCATCCTTCTTGCCAAAGGTGGTTACTGCCTTCCACATTGGGCAGACCATCACTTTGCCCACCTTCTTTCCGCCTCTGCATCCTCCCAGAGAGGAAGAGAGGCTCCACCGTCTGGACCCAAAACGTGCGCTTTCCTTCTATATTAACTGCACACAACACTTCCGGGTGGATGACCAGCTCTTTGTTGGCTACGTGGGCGCCAAAAAAGGTCGGGCGGTGCACAAGAGAACCATTTCCCGCTGGGTAACCTTGTGTATCAAAGCCTGCTATTCTTTGGCTAAGAAGGAGCCTCCTGTTGGGCTGCGTGCCCATTCCACCAGGGCAACGGCTGCTACCACGGCCTTAGGCCGCGGTGTTCCGCTGCAGGATATGTCAGGCAGCTACGTGGGCCTCGCTGCACACGTTTACCAAGCATTACTGCCTTGACAGTCAGGTCCGGAGGGACGGCTTCTTTGGCCGTTTTGTCCTCCGGGACTTCCTTGTCTGATCTTTGTTCGCAGACCCACCACCGGGGTTGGTATTGCTGGGGTATCTATTCTAAGGTAAGGAATCTGTCACTAACGTGTCTCTTTCAGATGCACAAGTTACTAACTTGTGTAACGATATATCTGTAAGAGACAGTAGTTAGTGACAGATTCCTTACCGCCCCACCCATCCTCCCCATTCTGCGAACTGATTTCTAGGGTTAAGGACATCCCTTTCAGGGCCCTAGTATTTTTCAGACACCTATGTCAGCTTCTTGCATGGCTCTGCGTTCCTGGCGCGGAAAGTCGTGTACAGAACTGACGTCAGCGCGCAGGGGCGGCGTCTAAGTACTGCCCGCGACGTCATCCCGGCGATCATGACGCCGACGACGGACGCAGAGCCGCACGACGCCGCCGACCGACGCGCAAGGGTACTGCTACGCAAAAACTTTCCGGATCCAGCCTGACGCCTGGGGATATTCTAAGGTAAGGAATCTGTCACTAACTACTGTCTCTTACAGATATATCGTTACACAAGTTAGTAACTTGTGCTTCTTGTACAAACCACTCCCACCCCTCTGACCATCTGTGGTGGAACACAACCTCCAGCTCCACAAATTCAAAGCAGGAAATCCTCTTTCTGAAAGTCAATCAATCAATCAATCAGGATTTGTATAGCGCAGCTGCTTCACCCGTGAGGGTCTTGACACACTGTAGGGTCCTACTGCGGGATTCCACTGCCTGTTCCTGTTGGTGAACATCCAGGTCTTGAGGTCCTTCCTGAATTGTTGGAGCTTCTCTGAGGTGTAGGGGGAGGGTTTTCCAAGGCCTTAGCCGCCAGGTGGGAGAAGGAGCAGTCTCCACAGTTCGCCCTGCAGATGCGTTGGGTAGCTGCTAGAGAGAGGGATCTGGAATGGATTTCCCTGGTAGAATGGTGCAAATTTACTCATTTGTTGAGGTATGCCGGTCCTTCATTGTGTAGTGTCTTATAAGCGTGGGTGAGCAGTTCGAAGTGGCATCTGTTCGTGACTGGTAGCCAATGGAGTTTCCTGAGTTGAGGGGTGATGTGTGCCTGTCTGGGGAGCTTGAGGATGAGTCTGGCTGCTGTGTTCTGGATGGTCTGGAGTTTCCTCAAGAGGTGTGTGGTGATTCCTGTGTACAGAGAGTTGCTGTAGTCAAGTCTGCTAGTGACGAGAGCTTGCATGACAGTTCGCCTGGTGTTTGGCAGGAGCCATCTGATGACCTTCCTGAGCATACGTAGGGTGAGGAGGCAAGCGGAGGAGACGCTGCTGATCTGCTTCTTCATGGATAGCTGGCTGTCGAGGATGATGCAGAGGTTGCGGGCCTTTTCGGTGGGTTTGGGGGTATGGCCCAGCTTAGGTGGCCACCATTTGTTGTTCCATAGGGTGTCCTTGCCTTTCCCGAAGATGAGAACTTCTATCTTGTCTGTGTTGAGTTTGAGACAGTTGTTTTTCATCCAGATGGCCACCTCCTTCATGCATTTTTGGAACCTGTCTTTGGTGGTCGTTGGGTCGTTTGTCAGAGAAAGGATGAGTTGGGTGTCGTGGGCATAGGAGATGATGTTGAGTCCGTGGCTCCTGACTATGTTGGCCAGGGATGTCATGTATACTTTGAAGAGGGTTGGGCTGAGGGATGAACCTTAAGGTATACTGCGGGTGACGATCTTAGGGAGAGAGGAGTTGTGAGGGATGATGATATTCTGCGTCCTTTCTGTGAGGTAGGAAGCAATCCACTTGAGGGCTGCTCCTTGGATTCCGATCTGGCGGAGTCTGTTGATCAGTGTGTGGTGGGATACAGCATCGAAGGCTGCTGAGAGGTCGAGGAGAATGAGGGCTGCTGTTTCTTCATGGTCTAGCAACATTCAACGTCCGTGGCTGCAATTAGAGCTGTCTCAGTGCTGTGGTTTGCTCTGAAGTCTGCTTGGGAGGGGTCAAGAAGGTTGTGGTTCTCCAGATGTCTGGTTAGCTGGATGTTGATAGCTTTCTCTATGTCCTTGGCTGGGAAGCAGAGCAGGAGATAAGTCTGTAGTTTTTGAGTTCTCCTGGGTCCGCGCATGCTTTCTTCAGCAACGGCTTCACGTTGACATGGTTCCATTTCTGGGGAACTGGGCCATGGTGATCGAGGAGTTTAGGACCTTGGTGAGTTCTTTGCTGATGGGTAAATTGCAGAGGTTGAAAGTGTGGTGGGGGCAGGGGTCTGCTGGAAGTCCGGAGTGGATGGATCTCATGGTGGAAGCTGTTTCCTTCTCAGTGAGGGTGTTCCACAAGGTGAGCTGGAGTGGGTGGGTGTCAGCCGGCATGAGGAGGTTGTTGTTGTCCTTGGTGGGAGGTTGAGGTGCGAAGTCTTGGTAGATGGTGTTGATTTTATTGTGGGAAAAGTCCAAGAGGGTGTCACAGAGGGCTTGTGTGGGTGTGATGGTGTTTTCGGTTACCAATGGGTTGGTGAACTCCTTGACTATGTTGAACAGTTCCTTGCTGGTGTTGGAGCTGTCATTGATGTGAGTGGCTAGGGCAGTCTTCTTGATGTTTTTCAGGAGGTGGTGGTAACGGTTGAGGACATCTTTGAGTTGTTTTCAATCCTCGAGGGTCTTACTGGCACGCCATCTTCTTTCCTTCTATCTGCGTTTTTGGGTTTTCAGTTCTGCCGTGAACCAGTTGGGGTGTTGTGTTCGTTTCTTGGGGTTGGTGGGTTTCATAGGTGCAACTTCATCAGCGCTTTGCCGTGATACAGTTTGCAAAGTTTTCTGCCGCTTGTTCTGGGTCTTCGTGGTGGTGGTGGTGGTGGGGAGGTGAGAGTTGAGAGCGCTGGTCCATCGTTGCTCTGATTCCTTTGACCCGTTGCGCCGTCTTTTGCTGGCTGGGGGGGGGGCGGGGGTGTTGGGGGGGTTCCGAGATGACACTGACAGGAGAAGAGGTCCCCAGAGCCTCTTCATGGTTAAAAGGAAGACAGGTAGATGGATACCACTCTAAGACCACAGAGAACTCACAAATGTTCCTCTAAAAGCAATACTTTTGGATGGTAAGCCTAACAAGAAGATTTCTTTACCTCTCTGGATCTCCAGTACACAGTGCTTCTTTAGTCTATATCAACAAACATACAGTATTTGAGATTGTCATTGGTGGGGCCGAATTACCAATTCAAAGCACTTCCTCACTTCCTTTCTGCATGAAATCTGTTCTTTGGCCCTTTACAGAGTGCCATGCCACAGCAGGCTTTTCTTTGGCCACAGGGCCACCATATGTTTTCAATAGATGGACAGCTAGCTCTTAAAGCCGCTTTTGCAGGGAAGTGCCTCTACACAATAACGTGCCTAGACCTATTTCAGCAACCAAGTTTAACACTTAGCACGGACAAGTCATCTGCCACCTAGCAACGACACTCCATTTCCTGGGGCAACTTGGACATTTGTCTCAGATGTTCCCATCTGCGGAAATCATTTACACCTTGCAGGCCATGGGCACACATTTGCACTGTCCTAGTGGTCAATTGAGAAGGTACAAGATGCTGATGGCTCTCATGTCATTCTGAATTTTGTTGACACTATTCTGCCATCTGTGAGTGTGGCCGATCCAGCACGGACGCAAGAAGCAGTGGGTCGTGGGATGACATTGCAGATGTGACTTAGCAACTGAAGCAGCGTCTGCTTTGATAGAGAGTTACAGAGAACCTGAAAGCGGGGCTTCCCTTTCAACCTCCACAAACTGACTACGTCTTAAGTATAGATATAAAAATGGAGGGTTGCGGGTGCTCATGTGCAGGACCTTTAACAAGGGGCTTGTGGGTGAGCTAGGAAAAGTGCCTTCACATCAACGTGCCGGAGTTGCACCTGCAAGCATTCCTACCACAACAGGCAAACCTATCAGTGTTGATCAGGATTGACAACATAGACTCCATGTACTAGCCACGCAGGGAGCCACAACCTCTCGTACCCTATGAAAGGAGTTACAAATGCAATGTTACTGGGCCATATCGAACAAGAAAGGCATATCAGTTAACACCTACCAGGAGCCGCATTATACATGTAGTGCATTTCCCTTCATTGTGCTGGGTGCACCTTTTTAAAGGTGCACCCAGCGCAATGAATTAAAATGCGATATATTATGATGAATGCGCTGCCCTCAGGGCAGCTGCGAACTCACGCGGTCCTGGTGACAGTGTATTCCTGTGAAAAACGGAGCGGCTGCTTTGAAGCCGCTCCCCGTTTCACTGTGCAGGTGGCAACCCGCCTGCACTTTAAAGGGGGATTAGAGATCCCCTTGCAGGCGGGTGCAGTCACTGACTGCACCCGCCTCCAAGGGGAAGTCTGAGGGGTCCATAGGACCTACCTTAACCCCTGCAGAGGGCTGCCATCAGGAGGCGCCCTGACAGTGCGGCACCTTTTAGGTGCTGCACTTTCAGTGCGCCTCCTGAGAGCTTCTTTGCCTCTACACCCGCATCTGTAATAGGGCGCGAGCACAGAGGCAAAGGGATTCCCTCATTTGCATGGGGTACGCCCAGATGCAAATGAGGGAACACACCCTGAAGATAGCGCTGGTGCATTATCTGCGCCAGCGCTATTGCTATTACAGAAGGTGCCGCACAAGCATCTGCGGCCCATTCTGTAATACCAAAGTGCCTAGGGGACACGCAAAGCGGGTGCAAACACCCATTGTGCCCCGGGGCACTTCGTGTAAGACGCCCCCAGGAGCGCATAATGAGGAAGTGGATGACTTCAGCCACTCTTTAGCAGACCTTTATGAGTAGGACCTTCACAGGACCAAGTACTGCAAGTCTGTAACTGGTGAATCCTGCCCCAATCAGACCTGTTTGCCATGCTTCAGACCAAAAATGTGAATCCTTCCCAATAGGTATCGTCAACCAGAATCTGAAGCCATTGTGCTTTCAATGACGCGATTGAATGTCTTTGTCTGCACATTTCAATTGTTTCCCCTGATCCCTGCTTGAAGCCCAGCACAAGGCAGGCTCCCTGATCTTCATAGCTCTGGCATGGTCGCACTCACCTGGTACAGCTGCCATTGTGCCCAGTAATTTAGGTAAAAATCCATCCCAGTCTCCTCTTCTAGCAGAAGGAATAAGTGGAGCACCATGTCCTGAAGACACTGAACATCAAAGCAAGGTTCTTGAGCATTTGAGTTTGGTCCTCTAGGCTTCTGC
Organism: Calotriton arnoldi; assembly: GCA_963921515.1. Classification (NCBI taxonomy): domain Eukaryota; kingdom Metazoa; phylum Chordata; class Amphibia; order Caudata; family Salamandridae; genus Calotriton; species Calotriton arnoldi. The sequence goes on along the minus strand of CAWUFW010009232.1, from coordinate 112,678 downwards.
GGAGCAGTACTGGTGCAGGCCCATGCCCCGTCTATGATTAATGCACATACAACCAAATGGAAGTGATTTTGCACATTTGGTTCACCAACGGAAGCCTTAATCTGCTCTCATTATACCATCATCAGGTTATACTGTACCTGTTTCAATTGACTTCGGTGGGGCTTTCGTACTCTTCAGTCAGAGTACACCTGGCTGCATCATCTATTACAGCAGAATGTTTGAGTCCCTTACCTTTTACTCACAAAAGAATATTAAAAAGTTAATCAACAAGGAGAAATTCAAGCGTTTACCATGAACAAGTATTTTCCAAAGATTGTCACCCTGTATTCCAACCCCAGGTGTATTCCTAAAGTGCCTTCTGACTTTCACATAAATGAGCCAGTGATAGTCTGCTTTTTTTTCAGACAACATTGTCATAAGCAGAATGGCCAATACATTCTGTGGATACTCGCAGATATGTAAAGTTCTTCATAGATAAAGCGAATGGCTTTAGGACATTGGATCAACATTTGGTTTCTTTTGGATGTTCTCTAACAAAGCAAGGCATGGCCTGTTGGATTTCCGCCTGTATCACTTTCTGCCATAGAAAACCCAATCGTTCAATGAGGAACCTGTCCACAGCTGCAGCTCTCCATGCAGAAGTATCTCTCCTGGACACTTGCTGCACATGTAAATGTAAATCCGTATTTGTAAAGCGCGAACTACTCACCCTTACGGGTCTCAAGGCGCTGGGGGCCGTCGTGGAAATTAAGTGAGCTATTGCCCAGAGTCACATGGTGCTGAGCTGAGCTGCCGCCAGAGCCGGGGATCGAACCGTGAGCCTTGTGCTTCGAAGTCAGCTGCCCTGGCCGCTGCACCACACCTCTCCACATCAGCTTGAAACAACAGGCACATGTTCACCAAGCTCTGCTGCCTGGACCTGAATACTGCTGTCTTATGTAATCTGTTTGAATGACACTGACCCTTCTTTAGCTCTTTATATGTCATTAGATTGTTGCTTTCTATTCTGATGCAAGTATATGAATCTGTGAAAGATCCAGCGCTGGAGATAAAATTAGTTACTTACCTCTGACTCCTCTTCCCCATCGTTGGGATCTGTTAATAAATTCCCATGCGACCCTCCTACCTTCCTCCCTAGTTAGATTGAATTCCTGTTCCCCAAATCCCGCCTTTTGCACCAGTTCACCTCACTACTGCTTGATACATTCTCCCTCCGCCTATCTTATCTTTGCTGCGCTTGTCTTTTGTAAAGATCATCCTACCATACGATTAGGCATAAGGCTCCCATCTTGTTACACCATTCCCTTCTGAGTGTGTTCTCACTCTACCCTTGTACATATCCTCCTCAACTCAGAGATTAAGCATCCTGGTGCCCGAGGGATTGACCCTGAGTTCCTCTTCTCATCTGACAGTTACAATCAGTCCATCCTCTGTCCTCAACCACTGGTGCTACCATAGTTGTCTCCGAAACCTCTCAATATAATCTCTCTGAATTTGAGTGGATTGTCCCCCTGTGTTAAGTGTAAGATCATCCTTCGGTTGCCAAATATCCTGATATCACTCTTCTCCAAGAATCAGATCTTTCGCAATCTGAATCAGAGGCTGAAGATAGATCAGGTTTGCCAGGTGGCCTGACAATTTGGGCAATCTGATTCTTCAGCTGCCCTGAGCTGTCTTACTTTAAGACGTGGGACATAGCCCTGCTCCTAAGGAAGACTTCCCTATATGATTTTGAAGTGGTAGATGCTCACTCCTGGGAGATCTACGTTTGCCAAAATAGAATCAGAAGGTTCTAAGCTAATAAGGTCAATATACACCCCTACGTCCTCTATGATCATCTCCATGCTTTTAAGATTGTTGACGGAGTTTGGCTTCACTCACTTTGTCACCAGTGATAACAAGTTGGCAAAAACCATTAAAAAATTTGCATTCTACGAAATGAAAAATTTTGCACACTACACATAATATGAAATTCAAGATTCGCCAATACTACACCAGAGTAACACAAATTGTATAGATATCTAGTTAATACGCTGTGTAGCTTCAGATGAACAAATCATTGATATACTGCAGGATGCAGATGACAATATTTGACTGAGTCCCTAAACAAAACCTTAAAAGTTCTTCTTCCTTAGGTTCGTCTGCTAAAGGACTGTTCCCATGGAGGGCTGATGAGTGTCTCGCTGTTTGGTATATAATGGTAGTAAAATCTACCCGCTACCTCCTCTTCAGGACAGTTAGTTTTGATTGTGCAGAAAAGTGGCTAGCTACTTGATTTATTCACCTTTCTACTCCCTTCTGCTCAACAGTCTACAACACCCTTGATCTCAGTTTGCCTTAGTTCCACCTAGCCTAGCTCTGTTGATAGCATCTGGCGTGACCCTTATCTTCTTGACCACTCTCTGCCTTCCCTCCTTGTCCCCTTTTCCATCTGTGACTCTTCCTGCAGGTGTGTTTTCACGCCAAAACGCGCATAGAAGAGTCTTCACATCGTTGGCTGTAACAAGAAACAGTTGAATAGCAACTACTAGAGATTAATTAATCCAATTTTTCTGAATTGAGTTTTTATTTGTACATATTGAATGAATTTTATATGTATGTTATGAGATGTTACAATTTTTGTGTTAATGTATTACGTGATTTTTAATTGTTTCACATTTGTATGGTTCACGTTTGATATTCATTGTGTACTGTGATTGTATTCATATTATTAGAAGTGTTGTGGATTTTTCAATTTTTTTCTCTATTCTTTTTTTCCATTTTATTGCCATTGCTGTTCAGAATATTAATTATCAGAGAGCCTTTAAATGATACAATTTGCAATTTATCTATACAGTAAATGAAATAATAATAATCATTAAATAAAAAATAAAAAAGATAATAAATATCTTAAATTTCATGTTCATATTATGTAATTACATGAAAATCTATGTGGTTGCCAAGAGGTTCATTATTACGTTGCTGGTTTGTTCCCTGCCCTTGGAGCCCTCATTTTTTACCAGGGGGTGCCTATTTCTTCACACTGATTTCCCTCCTTGTCCCTCCTCTAACCACTTGTTCTTGCATGCCCCTAGTTTTCCAATTTTGGATGTCTTATTCAAATGTTTGCTTATTCCTATTGCTTCGAGAATGGATCACCGTCATTGAAATTGCCGCTCTTTTTGCGTTTAATTTTTTAATGTCCATGATTTTTCTGTTGGTCTGTGTTGGAAAGGTATTGTCCATGACTTGCTGGTTTATGTGCCCATGCCTTAAGTTTCTAATGTCATGATTTTGTACCTTTTTTGTTGATTTTTCACTTCAGTGCACACGAGCACCATGCATCTCTATTTAGGGCCTGTAGCTTGGATTAAGACCCAGAGCAAGGCTCTGTGACCTGGAGCTGTGCATTAAGTGCACCACTCTTTGCTGAGAGTGACTACCATCCTCTTAGTGGATGAGAAATACTGGCAGTGTTGGCAGTAATTGTTTATAGATGCAGGAACAGGCCTTTGTTCTGCTACCTTCATGGGGATAGTGGCCTACTGACCTCTCTTGTTGAAAAGACTTCTGCCAGTCTCTTCACCTGTTTCCTGCACTTCATACTTGTGAGGAATGGGTGGCGCATGTATGTTTCCTCTGTAATTCTGTGGAAGAACGAATGTGGAGTGGGTGGGTTATGTGTGACTGCAGGGACACTGGAATCCATTAAGGATCTCTTGTTTGTGGTTCTACAAAATAGAGACGGAGAGGGCTTGCCAGAAAGGGATTTGAATTGTAAGTTGCTACTAGAACATTTCTGAGAGCCCTTTGAATTGGACCAGCTTCCTGTGAAAGGAACGCTGGAGGCAGAAGCCCCCTTGAATTGTTAGGACAGTCCCTGCCCATTTCCACCTCCATTCTTTCCTAAAGGTGTGTATTGGTTGGCCAAGTTGGAGAAGCATAGCTGGTTTTGTCCAAGTGTCTTACACGCATTTGTCAGAAAACACTTGGCTCTACCCTCAGCCTTGCAAATCTGCAGAATAAGCAAGTGACTAAGTAGCTATTGTGAAGTGAAACCCACCACCCTGAAATCACACGTAACCTACAGCTGTAGAGACACCCTGGGATCCAAATCTTAGGCTGGCAAATGTATGAGGTCAACCCCAGAGCAGAGTTCCAAGGATTTCTGACTGATGAGTGCCCTCTCGGCCACCAGCAGATGGGGGTCATTTTCTGAGTTCCCCGACTAGTGTCTTTGACAAGTAGCCCTCTTCTCATTTAAGAAACAGACCTGAAAGTCCTACAACACATATGTGTGTAGAAAAAAAAAAGGTAAAAATTCCATCTGGGTACAGTGGACTGGCACACCCTAATTAGCACTAGTTCTTTGACTCCTTCAATTTATCCCCTGTATATACCACAGGAGCCACCCGAAGACCCATGAGAATGAGGGAATATGACATCAACATGCAACAATGTCCTGTTAGGTAGCAGTTAAAATTGTAATTACAATTACAAGTAGTTGTGCAGTAATACTTCAGCATTATTGTGCTCAGTTTATCCATTCCTGGTCCTGATGATGACCCTTCACTAAGATATAGGTCGAAACGCCGTCGACAATCACTCAGCTGAGAGAGACTTTAATTTATGATCTCATTGTGCAGAATATATTTTGTTCCTTCTTGGGCTTTGAGATTCTCAATATCATAGAATCTGCATGTGTTGTGTTCTTTCTGCAGTTCCTTGATTTTATTGTGATCACCATTTCTGTGCCACTTGCACAAATTCTTGAGCACTGTGTGTTCACATGAGACTAAGCACTTGTTTCACAGATTTTAATGTATATGTATGCTGCATATAAATATAAATGATTTGAGAATTTTTTATATGAAAAGGATTGTTTTGGTCATATCTTCTTTGTTGACTTGTGGCGCCGTACGATACAATCTTGGTATTTCATAAATCATTATTTAAAATTTGCACTGATACCTAATAAGACATTGTTGTATGTTGCAGTTGATGATCTTGACATTCTTTCAGGGATTCTTTCAGTGAGCAAAAGAACGATGGTAAGTGGTGCTACCCTGAGCAATTGCCAGTGGTTAGACAAATTGCAAGCATTCCTCCCATCACCTCTTGCGTGTTTCATGTACCGCCCTAAGTGGCAAGGGTATGACCAGACGTGGGTCCAGTGCTCACTGTGACTCTGGAACCAAGCTATCCCTGTCTTATGAGCCCTTATCAGGGTGAAATGGGTCGGAGGCTGCCTGGCTTCCGGATCAGTGAGGACCTAGCCTGGCACTTCGGGCTGGACTGTTCTCATGAGGAGCAGGGTCAAGGCTGATTTGCATATGGCTGGGTCCAAACTAAGGTAGCATGGTGACCAAAAAAACGATGGGTTGGGATGATACCCTGAGCGATTGCCAGTGGTTAGACAAATTGCAAGCATTCCCCCCATCACTTTTTGAGTGTTTCTCTCATCCACTCACCAGCCACCAGATTTAAAGTTGATCCAAAAATATGCACAGTCACTTTCTTACCCTTGGAGTTGAAGTTCATTTCACCCTGAAAGATGACCTTACAGTTTGTAACAGGTAGTTTCTGCTGGTAGTGCTCTAAAAAGTTGCCTCAGACCAGCTAAGTCTTAAATGTTGAATTGTTCAAAACTTAGTAGATGCCACTGGGTTTGCCAGAAAATTTGAGGGTGGTTTTTGACCTAGGAGTTGGAACTGGTCGAGTCCAAGGAGTTGATTCTAGCCTAGCCCTCAAGATTGGTGTTTCTCCTTTGGATTGAGGTTACTCCAGGCTTTCCCACCCATTAGTTTAGTGTTAATCCTGCTCTCAATGTTCAATCTGGTTTCAACCCTGAGGTTTGTGTTTTGCCTTAAATGCTGGAGCTAGATATACCCTTCCAGTTATCTTTAGTTGTGCCCTAGGCGTTAGAAGTACCCTCAGGATACAACATGACCAAGAGAGTTGGAGCTAGCATTACCTTATGAATTATAGTGCTTTTTGTGGTATGAGTTATGGCTGGCTCCGTGATTAAAGTTGGAGCAACCCTGGAATTTCTTCTTCTCATGCCCTTTGAGTTAGCAAATGTCCAGCATTGAAAGATGCTGTGGTTCTGCCTAAGATTTGGCCGTCTTATGATTTAGAGTTTTTCTCGCTCTTGAAGTTGGATCTGGTGTCACCCTTAGCGATGGCACCGGTTTCGCTCTTGTAGTTGGAGCTGGTCTCAATCTGGTACTTAGTGCTGTTCTAACCTTCGTAGTTTGTTCTGGTATCTGCCTCGGAGTTGTTCTCACCCTAATAGATGGCACTGGTCTCGCTCTAGGAGTTGGTTTCTTCCTAAGAGAAAGCGTTGTTCTTGCTCTAGTAGTTGGAGCTGGGTTCACCCTAAGAAATGGCACTGATCTTGCTGTACTAGTTGGAGCTGGTCCGACCCTCGTAGTTTCTGATATTGTAGCCTTCATAGTTTGCTCTGTTCTCTGATTTGGGATTGGTGCTGGTCTTGCCCTAAAAGCTGATAGGGGCTAGCTTTGGCAGTGAATTATGCTTGAAGCTGGTTTTGCACTGTGCAGCACTAGTCTCACTCTATGAAAGAACCTGTTCATGCACTGTGGATGGTAACTAATTTCACCCTTTGGCTTGCCTCTAGTATAGATCTTAGATTTGTATATTGTTGAGCCACTAGAGTTGGCGCAACCCTGATACGTGATTCGTGAATTACCGCTGTCCTATAAATCTGCATTGACATAGCCCTGGTATTTGGCATTGTCCTAGTTGGCGCTGGTTAATATTGTGTTGCGCTCTGTGACCCCCCATTGCAGCTTAAATTATTACACAGCATGTTCTTGCGAGTCAGCGTTTTTTTACAGGTACAACGCATTCTACTGTTGTTATTGCACCGAAGCATATTCTTAATGTGGGCACCCTTTTCGTACTGTTATGTGTTGTCCAGCCATTTGTTGTCTCTGGTTGTTTGGTTGTATGTGGTTGGTAGAGGTTTCAAAAGGATGTAGTTAAGTTATGATTCTTGAGCCCAGATGTCTGCAGCTGTTATGCAATGCAGTGCATTAACTAAGGCCGCTGCCCTGCGTTGCGTGGGAGCAGCAAAGCACCATATATACTAAAATATGGTGGCGTTCTGTACTCTCCCTAGCACTCAATCACGTTGACTAGTGCCACACCCACACCTCTGCACCATAGTGCAAAGGTGTCTGCATCATGACTAGCATGGGTTGTGTACTGGAAGGGTACCGTTCCAGTTCAAAATACTATGGCTAGACGAACATTAAAAGCCAGAAATGTTTGGAAAAATAAAAGCATTTCTGCTTTTTAAGCCTGTCTTAAAGTGTTCTTATTGTTTGCCGCAAAACCCAGTCTACTATTGTTAGTAGATAGGGTTTTGCATCAAAACCCATGGTTGATTGCATGGGAACGCCCATGTACCACTCATGGAACACCCCCTTGATGCAAAGTAATGCAACACAGTGCAAAGTGCAGCTTTGTGTCACTTTCAGGCAACTTTCCAACGCTAAACTAAGGAAATTAAAAATAAATATTTGCATCTGTTCGCTTCACTTTTGTGACACAAACGCTGTGCTAAATGTTAATAAATCTGCCCCTAGGTTAATTACAGTGAGGTTAAATGTGCTTGAATGGGCTAAATATCTTTATATGTCAAATGTGTATGGATCGGCGTGTCAAAGACTGCCATTTTGATGTTTGTCATCCTGTTTAAAACTCGCCTATGCATATTGTTTTCTAGCTTGCCGTGGTAGTTAGATAACTAGTCATCATGTTATTTTGTGCACATTATAGTGTAGTATGTGTACGTTAAAAGAATCTCAATTATTCTAAGGCTATGTGAAAGTGGTGCAGGGGAGTGTTGTTGTGATGGTAGTACTTTGCCAAATACATTGCCTTTGTGCTGGGTATTCTACCTTTACTACGCGGTCAATACTTCGAATTACCGTTACTACGCATATTTTAGTTTGCAGATACCATTACTTAGCATGCATTTACTACGCATGTACCATTACTTAGCATGCTTTTACTACGCATGCTAATACTACGCATAATGGAGTCACAGGTAAGAAATAAAATGTTGGTATTTAATATTTTAATTGAATAAGGAATCCTGTATGCATTAACGTCTTTGAATTGTGAAAATTGTCCTTTATCTATTTTTAGGAATTTGATGAACGTAGACGCAAAAACGTAACAACGTCATTTGCTGGATCGACGCGTAATGGACGAGCAGCATGGAAGAACGAACTACAGGTAAGTTGAATTAAAAGTTAAAATAAATAGTTAGATGATGTAGTAGAGAATAGAAGGAGAGTAGATCAAGGATAGTTAGATTTGTGTCGAAAAGAAAAGAAGCATATTTGAAAATGGAAAAAAAAACGTTAGCGATGTAAGGTAGAAAGTGAATGCATGTAAACGTGACTTTTGAAAGATATTTTCGAGTAAGGGACAATGTTCATTTTCGAGTTAGAAAGTGATTTACATTGTGCAACTGCAGCTCAAGAAAGAAATCCGTTTTTTAAATAGAGTAAGATAGTTCTTTTTTTCAGTAGCGTTTAGATTTAACTATCATTCTTACGGAAAAAATACGTATAGATTTTTAAGCTGAACTAGTTCTCTAACTTATATTTGGTTCTCTCTGTTAATAAAAATTGCTTATGCGAATTTAAATAGATTTGGAAAAACACTATTTAATAAAATTTATGTTTGAAAGTTGTCTCACAATTAAATAGTAGCATGCTTTGTCGCACTCATGAAGCAAGAGTAAAAAAAACTTGTGCTTGTGCATTTCGATGACGTTCATTTATGGTACATCCACTTGCACATTTTAGATTTCACACCATATCAAAAGCAGCGATAAGCGTGATTGGAAAGTGACACCAGAAAGATCTTCCTATTACGTGTTAGTCTGTGAAAGAGTTTAAAAACAGTACTCTGATAGAGACCGATGTTTGAGGTTATAAGATAGAGTCGGATTTTTGAGTTCTTCTGTCAGGAGATGGTAGGTAAGGCTCGCGTTCGAGATTCTAAATTACGCGTTGTACTGGTATGCGTAGTAATTAACAGCGAAGTAAATGCATTTTAAGACATTTGTATACATTTGTGAAGTAAAAGCATGCGCACAAAAATCATGCGCAGTAATGGTAATTGCGAAGTAAAAACTTCGAAATAAAAACGTGCGGAGTAACGGTATGCTAAGTATCAGCATACATTCCTTGCTAATTGTGTTCTGTGTGCGGTATCCCAAAGTAGCAAGTGCGGTTGAGAGAGCAGTGATAACCAGCTGACACATCTGATGGAAATGTGTGTTTGTTTATCCTTGTCGTTGTCAGGCCTTTGGCCTTCTCGCGCACTTGTAGTTTAGATGGTATGGTGCAAATGGACTATGAAAACTTTTTATGACAGGGATATTTCTAAAGGACTGAAATGTTGCCAGATAACCTCATCATGGGCTTCTCTACTTTTATTAGCTGTATCCACCCAAACTTAGCCTTGTATGTTTCAGAAAATCAGATACAATGATAAACTTAAGCGTAATTATTAAAATACTCAAATGCAATGAGAAAACATTGTTTTAATACAAAGGACATTCTCAACAACTGTATGACACATAAACATACACACGGTAAAGTACACGGTAAAGTACAGGCGATAATGCATAGCGACAAAATAAGCACTAGGTTGTCTGTGAGAGGAACCCGCTCAAGCGACCACCTTGCCCAGGTTACTTCTGCTGATGCCGGTAGAGTTCCCAGCCCTGATCCGTGAAAAGGACAGTCTTGTCGGCGCCCATATGTAAGGACCAGATATGGAACTTGTCTCTCTCCTTAGCTCCTTCTCATTCTATCAAAAAGAACTGTACAGTCTGTTCTGCATGTGACACACATGCACATAATTTTAAATATGTATAACATATTTTAGGACCTCATATCCCATCTTCCCTACATATACCATTTTCTAAATGAAAAAAGCACGTTCTCATCTATTTTGGTTATTCTGAAAATATAAAACTCTGCTCTTTTTTTTAGTTCAAATCGATTTCATATAATTGGTGTTCATATTTAATTTATTATTAAAGATATAATTTCACAGCTTAAGATCTCATCTAATTCCTGTTTTTTGTGCGGCCTGCCATTCTAAAATGAGTTTATCCTCCGTCTAAAATGAAGGAGTAGATCTTTGGGACCAGTCTGAAACTTTTGAGACAATGCCCATCTGTTTGTCTATCTCGACAGGCCACTGAGGAAGGCAAGTTCAGTACGAAGAGGTGCAGACTGTCTCGGGGTCAGTCGCGAGACGCCAGTGCTCTTTGCTTGAAGCTTTGAGCCTTGCAAATAACTGGCCACCTAGCTTCAAAATCTTTTTTCTGGTGAATGTATTTTCACCAGGATCCTATATATTTTCTTTTCATGATGACATCAGTGATGTTCCGAAAACAGCTGTGATGCTATCAATGTGCACCTAGTATTTTATGTTGGTTCAGGGGCTGTCGTGCCCTGGAAGATTTAATGTCAAACGAAATAACCACTCTCCAAAACCATTCAATGTGAAAGAAAACACAAGTGTGTATACAACAAACAGGAGATTGAGTCCCCATTAAAAAAAATACCAAGCATCCAATATCTCCTCTTTTTCAGAGATTCGAACTTCCCATTATTCCGACTCACTCATCTTAGAAATCGTTTATTCTAACGTTGTCTCTCGTTTTAATTAGAACATTCCACTTCTCCTTGGTCCATCTCCACCATGTTTCGATGACACCCTGATAAAGAGGACGGAGATCAATGCGTTCCACTGATTATGTTTGCAAATTTTCTGTATCATTTTCTCCCTCCTAGCTCAAGCTCCGGGAAAGGTCCTCCCAGAGGGAGTCAAGCTTTTGCTGCATGTCCTCCACAGGGTTCAGGCTATCCTGTAACTCTTCAGTGTACATTGATGGCACGGACAGCTTGGACTTCATTTCTTCTGTCTCCCGGTTGATTGTCTTGGTGAAGTCCTCGATCTGAAGGAAGGTACTCTTCCTGAACTCCTCGATCTCCTGCTCCACCTGGTTGCTCAACTCTTTCATGTATGGAGGGACATCCCCTACCTGAGGTTCAACTGCTTCAGTGCCAAATTTATCCTTGAGTTCACTTGGGTATAAGATCAGCTTCGCCTTCAGGTTGTCCAGGTTCTTGTGTATCTTCTCGTGAAGCTCTTTTGCATTTTTAGTCAGCTTCTGGGAGAGCTCCTGGACGTGCTGCTTGAGTTGTTCTTGGCTAGCTTGGGCATGCGGAGCCACATTTCGATGGAGTTCTTCCATGGTTTGGTGGATCTCAGTGACAATTTTATCAGCGTAAGGATGGAACACCTGCTTCACCTGCCCAGTGTGGAGACTGATTTTGTCCTGGAATTCCTTAGCGTACTCTGACACAAATTGCCTAACTTCGCCCAAGCTTTTTTGAAGTTTCTTCCGTATGTCCTGGTGGTTGGGAGCAAGCTGTTCTTTCAGGTCCATCGCCTGAATACCAACTTGGTCCAGCAACTCATCTGTGAACGGTAACAATCTTTGACGCACCTGCTCCACATTCCAGGTGATCTTCTGGTGGACCTCGTCGACATAAGGAGACAGTTTCCTCCTGAGGTCCTCCAGTTCCCTTCGGATTAGGCGTCTTAAACCATCCGAGTCTTGGTAGAGCGGCTCCTGAAATCTGGCATTTAGGGGGCTTAGGAGGTGTCCCATGTAATTCACCCCATCCTGCAGACTCTCTTTCAGACTCCTGTGGGGAGAAAACACCAGTTAAAATAACCTCTCCTTTAGAATCACCACAGGTAACTAGACTAAGGTGCTCACAGTGCTTCTAAAACACCTGGTTGGACAAATAATGCTGGTTGGCTAGCAAGTGTCTAACATCACCTTGACTCTCATTGACACAGCACACTTTGGGTACCTTTTCCTAGAGGTAGAAGATAGTGTCAACCCTCCACTCAGTAGCGGCATTGCAGGTAAGAGCGGTGGGGCCGGGTTGGGGGGGGGGGGGGAATTCGACAGACGACGACGAGGGAAAATTAAATAATTTATTTCCCCTCCTCGTCGTCTGTCGAAATGGGCCCCACGCCCCACCACTCATACCTGCACGGACCGTTCCTGCCTCCACTAGGGAGTGCTTTCAAATTACTTGGTAGGCCTCATTTTACATATGCGGGCTGGATCAGTTGGCAGGCATTGGAATGCAGCAATTGCACGTATGTCTCTTTGGGATCTGATTTGGACCATTTGCAAATCACAGTACTGTTCATCATGCTGTCCCTCTGAGACACATCAGAAGAACTGTAACTGCCACTTTATTCATGGTGGTCTAGCAATACCTGGGGCTATGTGCTAAAATCTGATGCATAATATTTGGATCCCTCTAACCCCTCAGAGGCAGGCATTTACAGCATCAATAGCATATCCATACACCCTCTAGCAGCACGGCTGGGAGACACAAGAAGACTGAGGGGCATATTTACAAGCCCCCATCGCCACCATAACGTCACTTTTTCTGATGCTGTGGTGGCGATAGAGGCTTTGCCTTATTCACAAGGTGGCGTTAAGCCACTTAACATGGCTTAACACCGCCTTGTGAATAATGCCCCTTTCATTCTATACTTGGCATGAAAGGGGTGGCAATGGGCATTGTGGTGGGCGTTCCACAGCAACACCCATTGATTTTGATGCTGCCCCCTATTTACTAGGGCAGCGCCAAAATTAAGACCAGGGAAAACCTGGTCTTAAACAGGCGCAACGATAAGAAATGTTTCATTTCTTTCTATGTGTGCTGCGTTGTGCAGCACACATAGAAACAGCAAAAGGCCTTTGATTGTTTATGTGCAGGAAGGTGACCCTTCCTGCACATAAACAATCAATAAAACAAATTATGATTTGCAACTTCTATGTGTGCTGCATTAAGCAGCACACATAGAAGTTTCAAAATACCATTTCAGATTGTTTATGTGCAGGTAGGGACACCTTCCTGCATATAAACAATCTTCCCCTACAATGCAGGCACCATTGCACTATGGTGCAAGGGTGTCTGCGTTGACTCCAGGCAGCTAAAATTAGCGCCGGCGCAAGGGGAAACGCATGGCTGCACCGTAGCCTTGTAAATATGGTGCTGCCCTGCGTTTTTGGAATTTACGGAGCGCGGCATTCAGCCAAGGTGGCTCACGCCACGCTCTGCCACTTCCTCATAAATATGCCCCTGAATGTCTCAGAAATCCCCACTTTTTGTGGGCAGTAGAAAGAGATGGGCAGGGGATCAGGGATAGAATGGATCACACTGTCTCAACACAGGATTAATGCCAGGCGGCATCACAACATGCCCACTTCAAATGTCTAATTAGACAAATCAGCAGTTTGACATATTTATAAACCAGCCCCTAAGGCTTTGTGGGTCTTCCATCCCCACACCCTCTCCGATGCAACTCACATGCATAACCAGCGTTTGGAATGATATCAGATTTACAAAATAAGATAAAAGTCTACATGGTTCAGAACTGTTTTCCCAACAATTGGTGGGATTTAATTCAAGTGGAAAATGTTTTTGCATTCCAGTGTTGCCGTACAAAAATAACTGTAGCCTCAAGCCTGTTTTTTAGGTGTCACTATTGCAGTCCTTGGCATGTGTATAATACACATCCTTGTGTAGCTAGGAGGAATCATTTTCAACCCTTCTGATCACTCAACTCCACCAAAACGAATCAGTCAATGCAAATTCATATTAAAGGGAAATTATGCACTACTCAAATGCTAATTACCAATAATAAAACTTACTTTGATTCTCTGCTGACTTTGAGCTGCTCTACTTGTTCTGCGCTTTCCTTGGCATTGGTCAGCTGACTGATATATTCCCAAAATCCATTGCGGCTGTACTCTGCCTTCAAGACTGCGAAGGAAAAGGGAACCCGTTATTTCGCGTTACAATTGTCCAATGATGGCCAACTGTGATATTGCACTGAGATCTGCGAGAGCTGTTGGAGCGAGGTATTAAGTACTCCATTGACACCACAACAGTGAACACATTGATCATTGCACCATGTTTTTTACTGCACAAGGAAAGGATCACAGAATAAGAGTATGTGTCGAGGGCAGACCTGAACAGCAGGTGTAGACCATCGACTGCCAGTTGACACACCTGTGTGGTGCTGCTTGGAAGACTGTCTCATGTGTTTGTTGGATGCATGAGTGCTACAATGTAACATCCCATTGGGGTACTGTGAGTGCCCGACAGAACAGATATCTGTGATGTCGCTGACCAAAGCAAGGGATTTGAATGATAAAATTTTACTTTTTCATTCAGGTTTTTTTTTAAACTTGTTTCATTGGCATTTTATAAAACACAAGCAACTAAATTGCACAGCCACCAGATGGGCCAAGGATCGTGTGGTGTATGCCCCCTCGAGTTCGAAGAACAGTATTCACCCACTTGCGAAGTATACCACTAGGCTATTGTAGATACCTGTGCTGGACCCGATGTGTGGCTTTACATGGACATTCATTGGTCTTTAGTAGTCCCTATATGCCTCCCAGGCACTCCATATTTTTCCCATTCCTTAAGGAAGCCTCTGCTTTTGTATATTGTTTTTTTGGCCAGCATGCACCAGTCCATGTCCCTACTCCATTCTTTAAGTGTTGGCAGTCCCCTCACTCCCCATTTACGAGCAATGTTTTGTTTTGCCACTATCAGGCCTAGTACAATCCAGATTTTTTTATATTTCGAGGCTGATTCTTCCCCTCATACATTGAGCAGGACCCATTTTGGGGAGTCTGCTAGATGCATTCCTGTTGTTTGAGTCATGCACCCCGAGATTGCTTTCTAGTAGTTCTGTATATATTGACACTCCCAAACAATGTGAAAGAAGGACCCCACCAGTCCACATCCTCTCAGGCGCTTGTCAGAGTGAGTTCTTCCCCATCTTTTCTAAATGTATTCTAGAGTGGTAATCCCAGTGTAATATATGGATTTTCATTTAGGTTTTAATGTTATTTTAACTACAACTTCACCAGTGTTGGGAAGGAAATCCTCAGCATGGTTTTGTAAAGCAGTGCCACCCTGCCCTTGTATGTTTTCTGGACAAGCCCATGTGCATTTTTTTCCGTGTTGAGCTCAACAATCCTGAATCCACCGGAGGTTCTCCGTTCAGCTGTACATATGTGTTGATGTAGGAGCTGGGCTCCTAAGTAAAGCCCCCCCAAAGTAAACCACTTTTTGGGAGAGTGTCCAATGCCCTATCTATCTAGGTCTGGCTAAACTAATGGTGGTGACAGCATGATTTCTGGACTGGGCCACAATGAGTACTGGGGAGGAGGGCTAGAGGAGGAATGGATCCAGGGCCAGCTTCAACGTTGGTGGTGCCTGGTGAGACAATCTTTGTTGGCACTTCCCCCAATGACCTTCTTCTATACGAATTGCCTCACTGCCACCCTCCAACAGTGCCCCTCATATCTCCATAGCCTCTCTCTATTACATGTGTTTATTTTATAGCACTACTCATCCCACTGTAGGGTGTGAAAGCGCTTCACACCACACACAGATAGCATACGGAGACAATAAATCATACAAGTGTCTAAATTAATATATAAGACATGTTACACAAGCCAATGAGGATTAAAAGGTGTAGAAGTAACATGTCATCCATGCTGGTAGGTCTTATATGTTAAATGTGCATGGGGTGGAGAGAAAAAAGTCAGGATTTAAAATGTAACATAATACTACCCAATGGAACCCCTTTTTGCAACCTTTAGAATAACAAAAGATTGAAAAAAAACAATATGGTTCTCAATCTATGCCTTACAGTTTGCATGCAGCTCTTTGATGCTGGTTCATGGTTTGCTGTGCTATATTAGGAGTACAGTAACTTATGAACTGCAAGTAAAAAAAAGAAATTCTGTGACAAAAGCAGTAACCCACTAACTTATCTACATAATATACCCATCTGTGATTTGTATATTACACATTGTACTTTGCAGCAGGGACATTAACCCTCTCTGCTATTCTATGAAGAGTCAAAACTGTGACTAGACGAAGCACAGAACTCTCCAGCAACGACCTTAACCATCAGAGTGATCTTGCAATTATTTATTATCCCCTGAAAATTGATGGTCGCACAAAGATCTCTGCAGTTGGACTACTCTGTTGGATTCGTGGTACAGCTGGACGTCGGTCTACAGACGCTTAGGATTTCGTGTTTCCCGGTGTCTTTTAACCAACCCCCGATTCTTGTCAAGAATGTGGTGACTTTGAGTCCTTTGCTGTTGGAACGGGGCATTTCTGTGTCCTATCTTGCTGTTCGCTGTTGTCGAGCTTGAGCTTCTGAGATTTCCCCTGATGAAGGGCGGATTAGCACGCCCGAAATGCATTGGGATTCTTCCATTTCTACAAGAAGCTCATAACTGCAACTTCCGCATTATTGATTGAAGCTCTCCAAGGGAGATTTAAACGAGATTGCTCAATAAAAAGAAGGATTTTTCTGAGCAACAACATTACTGTATTTGCTTTTTGATTACTTTGATTCATTTTGGTTTCTGATGTCTCACTGTTTGCGTGTTCTTTTGTCACACTCGAGTACTTTCAGCATAAAGTGACACACTCTTTTTGAGTGTCTAGGGTAGTGCATTTGGAGGCTATGACCTTTGGCCTAGCTTACACATATTTTTGAGTAGGAGGTGGGCTGTACCTCCTCTTCAGGTGCACACCAAAATTTCAAATATTTGCATTCTAAAAGGTTCTAAATTGTCTTTATTTTAGGTTGAGTTGAGTGCATACCTAGCTGTTTCTGTCCAACTTTCTAAAAGTGGCATTTTCAAACTTGTAACTTAAAATTCGACTTTACTATTAAAAAGGATTTTTAATTACAATTTTTCAGGCACCAAACATGAAATGCCTACCTGTTCCCAATCAAACGTTAGCACTCAATGTTATCCTATTGGAGAAGTAGGCCTCACAGTAGTGAAAAACGTGTTTTAGAGTTTTTCACTACCAGGGCATGTTAAACTTAAAAGTATTTGTTGAATCATTTAATTACAATGCATCCTGCTCTTTGGGCTAACTAGGGCCTCTTTAGGGGTGACTTATATGCAATAAAATTAGAGTTTAAGACTTGGTAAGGGGGTTATATTGCCAAGTCTAAATGGCAGTTTACAACTGCATTCAGGCTACAGTGACAGGCCTGGGACATGTTTTAAAGGGCTGCTTAAGTGGGTGGCACAATAAGTACTGCAGACCCACTAGTAGCATTTAATTTACAGGCCCTGTGTTTATGGTATGCCTCTCTAAAAGGGACTTATAAGTAAATTAAATATGCCTATCAGGTGTAAGCCAATTTTACCATGTTTAAAGAAGAGAGCATAAGCACTTGTTAGCAGTGGTGAAGTGCACAGAGGCCAACAAAACGCTTGGGGGAAGACCACCCTAAGGCTGACAGGTCTAACTTTTACATTGCATATGGAATATTCTGGCAAGTCGGGTTAGAACAAGTTGGCCTATTCAAGACATGAGTTGATGGGTGCTCCTACTGGGCGAGGAAGGGCTGGATACAAAGAGTGGATGAAAGGCTGAGCCTTGACTGCAGTCCTTAGCACCTACAGGTAGGTTTATTACCATCCAGAACCATCGCTTATAGATATCTCATGCCCCAGTCAAGACTAAATTATGCATCCACACTGCCAGTATGCAACTCCTTATGTGATTACCTGTGTAACTGCTCTTGCCACTTGAGTTCCAACTTTAGACAAAATATTTCCCTTTTGGTTCATATACATTGGTTTAAATGGAAAACCACCTACCTGTGGAAAGAAGAAGAATGAGAAGGACTGATACTCGCAGGTACTTCATCTCAGGTGAAGGAACAGTCTCCTAAACAAAAGACAAAGCGACATCAGATCAGTTTATTTCCATGAGAGGCCTATGTAGCTGCATTCTTAACAGACACAGCATGGTTGGAGCTCATGGTGTCCAGGTAATTGACATATCCAGCACCCCTTGAAGTCCATCATTTTTTCCTGTGTAATGGTGCTAGTGCCATTCATTTGGTTTGATGTGTAATCTGGCAAACATACCCTAAAGCGATTTGGCCTACCACTTCAACCGTTGGCTTCTTTGGCTCAGGAAACTTTGGGTATTGGCTTGGGAAATTGTCATTAACATCTTGTATCAGCCACAGAAGTATTTTAGGGTCAACTTTTTTCTACTGGATGTATGGAAGTATAATTCCTCCCCCATTGGAATGCTTGGGGGCTATCGTACATCTGAAAGGAAGACTGTCACCACACATGTAATTGTTTGTCACCCATGCATTATGTTCACTTAGCAATTGTTATGTTGCTTTGGCTGACACTTGAGTATTAAAGCTATTGGCTTTGCTAGCTCTTGTTTCATGTGTGGCTGGAAAACATTGCCTATTCCTGACATTAAACACAGTTCTCTGCAAAGCACTTCCATTCATTCATTGTATATCCTATATTACAGAAAGCAGATCATGTTCATTTACTTTTTACCTACTGTGGAATGCAGACATAATACTTAATTAATTAATCAGTATTCCAAACTTATGAGCACGCCATACTGATTCACTCAATTTTGCACCCATAGAAAAACCCGATATTCGTTCATTCTGTATTTACTGATTTGGAACACATCTGATAGTCATTCACTCTATTTTACACATGTGGAAAGGAACCCTTTATCATTCACACTTCTTTTCTGTGCAGTAGTGGTCTAATTGGCTCAAAAGGTTTGTGAATGGTAAAGTAGGGTGCAAGGTTTGGGGGACAGGGAGATTGATGACAACTGGGATGCGTTCTGCATGAGAGATGTAGATAGAAAAAGTCATGTGCCTAGACTAACTGAGCTATTCACACAGGTAATTTACACGAGTGAGTAATTTACATGCTTAAGTTTACTCTTACACTATTGAATAACATTACTACTTTTGGCAATTCACAAAATCTGAGTGCAAAATTATTCAAAAGTGTACGCTTACATGTCTCCACCTCCTGAAACAGGAGGTGGAAGCAAATTTGAGAGTGAAAGTTACTACTGCCAAAAAGAAAAAGTAGTAATTCCACTGGCACTACACATTGCCAACCATTGATACTACAACACCCTCTCATAGCATATAATGGAGGTGGGGAAATAAAATAAAACCCCAAGGGAAACTTTTTTACTTTTCCCTTATACTTTACTATATGGAGATCTCTGCCCCAACTGTGGTGTCTCTCTATGGTAAAGTGTAGGAAAGCGTACAAAAATGTTTAGCTCTAAAAAATGATTGTAAAAATATCTGTGTTTAAATTAATTTTATATATATATTTTAAATGTGGAACAATGGGAAAAAGGCTACAGCACCATTAACTTAATTGTAAAATAAATGGTTAGGTATTTTAAATATGTTAAATAAAAAATAAATTCCCACCTAATGTAAAAAAAAATGTTTTGATTTTGCCTTATTTTTAATTAAAAGTGTTGTATAGAATTAATCAAAAGTAATTTAAATATATTTTATGAAAATGTTGTTACATTAACTTTTTAAATCAAAAAATGTTATTCAAATATTTTATAATTAAATAATAAATTTGTATCTTTTGTAGATTTTTTAAACATTAAGTTATAATTATTTTAACTTTTAACTATTTTAAATCATTTAATTTAACATTATTTACTATGGGGTTTTATCTTAATTCCCTGCCTCAATTATTTTCTATGGGAGGATTTTGCAGCAGCAGTGATTAGTGGTGTGTAGTGCTGGACTTAAGCCAGCTCTGAGCTGGAGTAATTTGCTATTGATTTGGGTCCATTTTAGCATTTTTGGCTGTAGTAACTTTAGAAGCAGCGCAGTTTTGAATAAAAATGGGCTTACCCTTTTGTTGGTGATGCGTGTCCCTTCCTAAACCACTTCCTAACCCTGCCTTAGTCCTCCTTATATCCCACCTATTTTGGAGTAAGTATTCCCCATTTTTCAACCACTCCCCCTGGTCCCTCCCACATTTACTACTAAGTGCTGAACATATATATGTGAGAATCTCCTCATAGAAGAGGTAGGAAAGGTGGAAATGGAGGTTTACACTCATAGGTTTGTCAAAACCATTTTGTAGTAGTAGTAGTAGTAGTATTATTGTAGCACTACTAAAGGTACTACAAGATGCAGATTGTGAAAAGGGCCCTAAGTATTCACCGACCAATAGCTATTATGTAAAAAAACCCACAAATTACAAGTTCCAGAATGCAAAGAGCAGATAATAAAAATGCATGCTTGAATTAAAGAGTCATACAGCATAAGGGGCTTTTTGGCTGTTCACATTGATTTTACTTGTGAAGCAAGCAGGCACGGTTTTTCAAATGGAGAGACTAATTTCAGGGAGGATATTAAAGGTTATTCAAAGTAGTGTGAGTCGATGGCAGAGATGGCCGTCAAGCCCAGTTGGACGTATCAAATTCTAATGGCCAAACATTTTACAGCCACCTGGACCAAAGGGGCTTGCTAACAAACCCTACTACCCAGTACAGTGAGAGCCTTGTGTGATTGGACGTTGGTAGCCCCTGCAGCCCCCACCCCTCCGTGATAATGCCTGGAGCAGAAGCACAGTGTGTCTCAAAAGGCATCCCCATCTGGGTTGTGGCCCCTATCCCCGGCTTGGCAGGGTATTCATGAGCTCCCAGGGTCCACTCCTGTTCAGAATGCGTTTTCTTTTTCACAAAGTATTGGGACATATTTGCTGAAACAAATATACCAATGTGCATCCCAGTAGTTCCCGCCCATTACGACCCCTGACTCTGAATCTGAGGAAAGCACCCCATTGTCATTTGCTGTATATTCTGCACCCCATGTTCATTAAACATTCTAGGCCTCATTTATGAAAAATGTTGCATCTCTGCGTGAAAATAGCGATGACACACTTTTCAGTGCGCTCTCCTTGCGACACCATGGATGCGCTGTATTTACTGTACGGCGCTCCATTTCGCAAGGATTTACCGATACGTCAGTATGCTGACTTATCTGTAGGCGGAAAAGTGGCGCATTGCTGGGGTGTGTCTGAAAACGGACGCAACTCCAGCCAAGTGACCTTTCACATGGGGCAAGCCCCATGTGAAAGGACCTGTTTCACTACTTACGCCTGCTTTGAGGCAGGCGCAAGAATTTGACGCAGTGGCGTCCTAGAAGTGACCTAATGAAATCTCATAGATTTCACTGCGCCACTACTGCGAGCCTTTTTAGCGGGGAAACGCCCACCTTGCATACATTATACATGATGCAGGTATAATGTAGCGCAGGGGTTTACAAAGTGACGCATCTGCCTAGATGTGTCACTTTGTAAATAGGGCACAGTGTGGCGCATATTTTATGCCGCCACGGCGTCACAAAAAGTGACGCACCGGCGGCGTAAAGGGCTCATAAATAAGGCCCCCTGTACTCGGGGAAAGCACGCCATATTCATTAATTCTCCACGTGCGGGAAACACCATATTTGTATTCACTCTGTATTCTACAGCGATAAAAGTTATGTCATCAACATCCACTTAATACTATTTACATATGTAAAGTAACTTATTCATTTACTCAGTATTGTGCGTCTTTAGCAAAATCATCGCACATTCATCATTCTGCATCTGTGGGACGCAATAATATACTGATTCACTTTGTATCCTGCACCCCTCTGTATTCTTTACTTGTGTTGACCTCATATTCAGGTATGCTGCACTCGCGGAAAGCACTCCATATTCATTCACTCTTCACCGATGGAAAGCACCCCATAGTCACTGACTGTCTGTTATACACCTATACTCATTCACTTTGTATCCTATAACTGGGGAAAGCACATCATAGGGATTCATTCTGCACCTGTGGGGTAAGCACCTGTATTTGTCGCAAGGTATTCTAAACCACAGCAAAGCATACCAAATCCTTTTCCTCAGTATTCTGTACCCTAAAAAACACATTATATTCATTCGTTTTGTATTCTGTACATGACAGGCAACTTATATTGGTTCACTCTGTACACAGTCTAACATATTGAATCATTTTATCCTTTTGGAAAGCACCCACATATTGGGTCACTTTGTATTCTGCACCCCGTATTCATTGACTGAATATCATACCACTACAAGGCGCCCTATATTCATTTATGCTCCCATGAAAAGCACTTTACATTCATTCACTTTATATTCTGTACCCAAGCAAAACATTTCATATTTATTCATTGTGCACCTCTGGAAAATGATCCACATTATTCACTTTAGGGCGTAGCTAGGCACTCTGCCGCCCGTGGCGGTCCCTGCCTTTTGCCGCCGCGCTGAGGAGGGGTGGGGGTGGGGGTGGGGGGGGGGGTGGCGATGATTTTTGCGGCCCCCAAAACTCGTGCCGCCCGGGGCGCTCCACCCCCCCCCCCCCCTTGCTACGCCAAACAGCCCAATATTCATTCACAATGTTTCTTCACCTGTGTCACAAGGCTGAGTGAGCGCTGCTAAGAAACGAATAAGTGTCACAGGTGGGGAATGAGAGACCTGCATAGCCCTCAACGTGTGATCACCCGAGCAGTGCGGACTCGGCCTTTCATCCATCTAAAGGTGATAAAAGCGCGTTTCATTTGGCTGGGTAATAATGTTTGTAATTCAATAGATAGTTCCGCGGTCAGTGCTAGTAACACTATATAACAGTAAATTCAATCTTATAACTGGCCTTACCTGCCTGCTAGCACCGCAACTCCTCTGTATCTGTGCTCACGCGCTGGCCTAAAGTGTCCTTTTATACGTGCGTCCTTGGCATCTGGTGCACGTGGTCAGGTGAGCCGCACGTGCGCACACACACAGTCACACGACTGTGTAAACACAACGTGGAGGTTCAAAGACACTCACTGCGGGTGATGTCACAGGCCGAACCCTCTGACCGTCGCCCCCCACTATGTTCTGAGACTCAGCGTGCCTTTCGAAAAAAGAAAATGAATGACTATAAAAAGCGCCAGGTGATAAGGCAGGGTCAAAGTGCACATCGGGAGCAGGTGTACTGCCAACTTGTGCTGATAACAGTACCTGTGGTGAACTTTCACCTGCATGCCACGGATTTAAATTAAAAAGTGTATCTGTGAATCTCCGTACCCCAAACGCATCATGAGTAGGGGGGCAGACCCCGGAGACAAATAATAGGTGCCTGGCCCCTCCTATTACGCTAGTAAGGGACAGGCACAGTTAGCCCCAGGCAGGGCTTTAAGTGGGATGAAAAAACTGGGGGGGGTCGGGGGTCTCTCAAAGGGGCGTGGCCAATATAATTAAGGGCGTGGCTTAAAACATGTAAGCTAAAAATCTGTGCTTAGCATAGTGTGCCGCCCAACCTACCTACAACAAGTCAGGACTATTGCCTTTGTCAATGGCTGTTAGTTGCATAAGATAAATAAGCAGCAACTATGGCTTGTATATAATAATGGAAAAAGCTTCCACTTAAAGCCTTGGTGACACCACGACAATGTTGCTGCTCCTGAGTTTTAAAAAGAAAAGGGAAATCCAGAGAGAAAATGACTCTCTTTAAAGGATTTCCCTTCCCCTACAACGCTCACCTAGCATGACGTCATACCGTAACTTCTCCACTAGTGAGAAGTGAGCAGTGTGAGCACGCACACTTGGATGTGCCTGCTGTCACTGCAGTCCGGAAAAAAACGGACCGCCAGGGCACAAAACAGAGCCCGAAAGAGACCCGTTTCGAGCCCCCCTTTAAAAAACTGCCGGTGCTCAGCACCGGTGAGACCCGGCCCACTTAAAGCCCTGGCCCCAGGTTAACTAACTTTGTGCCGAGTTTTTGTCACAAAAGTGACCTAAATGGGCTCAGTTTTGTTTTGATATATACTTTGCAGAACAAAACTTGTTTGGCTCTGGAAAGTAACCTTAAATTAATGCAAAGAAGCTGTAAGCACAACTTTGTGTTGGGGTATGAGTGTTCCCATGCAACCACTCATGGTTTTTGATGTCTCTCTCCACTTATTAAAAATGGCAGACTGGAATTTGCGTTACAAAATGACACCTCCTTGAGGCAGGCGTAACGTGCACATTTTTTTCTTTTCTCAAAACCTTTCTAAGTTTGCATGTGTGCTGTAATGTAGAGCACACACAAAGTTAGAAAACCTTTGAACTACGCCTAGGAATAGTATTTTGTACTGAAAGGTTACCCTTCCAGTACAAACTCCACGCCTGACATTGCGCACACACTCTTGCACTATAGTGCAGGGGTATTTGCATGGTGCAAGGCCGCCCAAAGTACGCCAGTGCAAGGGGAGAGAAAAGAAACAACACCATATCTTATTAGGCGTGGCATTGTCTTCTGTGTTCCTTTGATGCAACACAGTGCGGCACAGCAACTTTGGGGCATATTCACAAGGACTTATCGCCGAGTTATCGGCACTTTAGCGCATCAAAAGTGGAGATAGATTTATCGCCCCATTCACAAGTGGGTGCAAACTGCAGACATCGCCAGTATTCCCGCGATAACTGCCGCAAAATTTATCTCCACGGGTGACACCACCAACTAACCCTAATGAGATACAGAGTAGGCGTTCCCGTGCAAAAACACACGAAAACACCACTACACCACTTTCACAACGAACTGCCAGATCTGCGATGTGAACCAAAAACAGGCGATAAGCCGCGGTAGCAGCAGGGATTTAACACCTGCCTTTTGCTGGTGTTAAGCAGGACGACTACCTGCAATATGAAAGGGAGCCCAGCCCAGAGCCACATCTGAAGACCCACAGATGCCATGGAGCCAATGATCATGCAG
This sequence comes from Calotriton arnoldi, assembly GCA_963921515.1. Lineage (NCBI taxonomy): Eukaryota > Metazoa > Chordata > Amphibia > Caudata > Salamandridae > Calotriton > Calotriton arnoldi. The sequence goes on along the minus strand of CAWUFW010009232.1, from coordinate 87,905 downwards.
CTCGGAGACCCATGAGGGCCACAACACCCACCGCCACCCCCCGCAGGCCCGCCACCACCCCCAGGACCTGACCCGCCCCCCGGACCACCACAGAGGCAGCGTAGACAAAGACAGCGGACCCACCGTAAACGCACCAGCCGCACAGACCTAACGCCAGAGGAGGTCATTGCCCACTACAGGCTCAAAAGGACAACCATCCTCCGCATCCTGACCCACATCGCCCACAGGCTGACGGTACTAACACAGCAGACAACCAACATCCGTCCGCAGACAAAGCTGCTGGCTGTGCTGCACATGTTGGCCTCTGGTACCTTCCAACCCACAACTGCCAGAGTCGGAGGAGTCTCACAGCCAGCCCTATCCAAGTTCATCACACCTGTCCTGGATGCCATCATCAGCCTGGTACCCCAGCACCTCCACTTCACCCACACTGCGCAGGAGCAGCTGGAGACCAAGAAAGGCTTCTACGCCATAGCTGGATTCCCTCACGTTTTGGGGGCAATCGACTGCACACATGTTCTCCTCGTGCCCCCTGCCGACACTGCACACAACTACCGCAACAGAAAGCACACGCATTCCATCAATGTGCAGGCAATAGTGGACTACCGGGGACTCCTCAACAATGTTGTGGCCAACTACCCAGGCAGTGTGCATGATTCATACATCTTCCGACAGTCCATCATCAACCAGCGCTTCCAGGATGGCACCTATGGAAATGCATTGCTCGTTGGTAAGTACCAAATGAACACACCACACACCTCCACTCCACAGTCATGCAACTCACGACACTGGCAATGGGCACGCAGCAAAACTACATGCAACATGCCACACAACATGCCAACCGACCAGACACGACAACACGACTCCATTGGGAAGCTGAGCTTGCCATGTACACAACCCAGCCACGGCATGGCACCACAGCCACATAATAGAAGAATGTGAGGAGAGGCTTGGAGCAGGCATGTGTGAGAGAGGCAAGTCACTAATGAATGAGAACCTACCCAATGCCAAGTGTGGCGTGGATGTGCCGGACAGACTTCAGTGTGCAAACCACGGAAATGGCCATGTGGACATTAACTGCTGGTGCATGGAGTGTAGTGGCCAGTGGACACTACCATGTCACCACAGGCTGTCGGGCAGAACGCGGAAATGTCGCTCGTTACGTCCCCCCCTGTAGGCGCAGGCAGAGTGGGTTGGCCCTGCGTACGCCAGGCCTGCGTAGGGGTGTGAATAAAAACCCCGTCGCACTGGGCGTGGTTCTCTTTCCGAATGGCCAACGTGTCTGCCAGGGCGGCACCTCTCAGCCCGCCACGAGGCCGACGCCATGAGTGGCGGAGCCTGCGACCCTGTGCGCCTGCTGCACCCCCGGCCGCTGGTCCCCAGACCCGTCTTGCCTGCCCCAGCGCACCAAGGAGGCTCCGCTCACCTGCTGACACCGGCGTGTGTCAAAGAGGGCCCACCACGTGCCGGTGCAAGTTCCAAGCCCCAGTCCCACGACCTTTGCAGCCTCCAAAGACCATCGCTGGCCTCCACGACAATAGCCACAGTACTCCTTTCTCGTTGACATACCCCACCGGCGTACTCCTCGGCCCAGTTGTTGGCACATGTTGTACTGAGTCGTGAGTTTTGAATGGCAGTGACCAAAAGTCTGTGGCAGCGTCTACATCACTAAACTCCCTCCGATCAGTGAAGCCAAAGTCTGCATCGCAAGCACACGACACTTGGTGCCACTAACCCTGTTCAACGCAAGCCGGCGACACGTGGTGCCATTAACCCTGTTCAACGCAAGCCGGCGACATGTGGTGCCACTGAACCTGAACTACGCAGGCCGGTGGGACCATCCAACGTAAGCTGTCGACACTTGGATGAGGGCCCCTGCTGACCGCTGCCTCAGGCCTACACTGCGGTCCAGTAGGTAACACATGTGGAACTGTGTCTTGAGTAATTTATGGAGGAGTTCACACCATTGGACACGCCTCATCGCAGGCGGCATCCCCTATCAGCACTCGTGCCACTAACTCTGTGCGCAATGAGTCATGGGCACTGTCTGGTTGAACTTTGGTGGCATCTGAGTCTATGGCCTGGGGGTTGTCTGCATCATCATCTGGCTGGGACGGACTTGGTGTTCGACATGTGTCTGTTCCATTCATCTCCACCATAGTGACTGTTTCAGCGTGGTTCTGCCCTCTGCATCATGCCCTGGGAGTACACCTTCCACTGTCCACCGAGACACTCCGCGACAACCCCCTTTGACATCTATGAGAACCTGCTCTGCTCTTGTGACCCTGCCCCAGTGCACCGCAAGTCAGCGTCCCATGGCGGTAGGCCCGTGCCGGACGCTGTGCATCCGGGGCCACTAACTCTGTGCAGCTCAAGTCATGGAGCCTTTATGGTTGAATGGTTGTGTCTTTTACGATGTACACTGTTGTAGTTTTTTGACTGCACCAAGCACTCCATGACGGCTGGTGTACACACATCCAACACAGGTGTCACTCGACATGTGAGCCTGCTAATAAAAGTGGCCGGGCGCACGTGCCCGTAGCCATTCACACCATCTAAGCAAGTGTGTCCGTGTGGTCATTATGTCAGCATGATGGGCCCGAGCCCTGCAACATCGCAGTGTGCTGTGTTTAACGGATGATACCATGTCACCTCAGCAGTGGCTAAGACCTTGGACATGTAGCTTCGTCCAACCCCCTGCATGCACAAGCGGCGTGTGCTGGGCCGGCGTACGTCAGGTCAGCGCTGGGGAGTGCTGATTTGGCAGGGGGCTCAGGGCGTGGCTGTGGTCTGGCCTTGAGCAGGAAGTGCGGTAAGCGTGTCTCTGTGTTGGAGTGTTGTCGCCACCAGGGCCACAGTCGTCGATGTTGCAATGTAGCATGCACCCGGAGGGCGGGGCCGCACGTACGTGGAAATGTAGGAGCGCAAGACCGCCCTAAGTGGGATGGGTATGCCCAGACGTGGGTCCCTTGCTCACTGTGCCACTGGATTCAAGCTAGCCTGGCTGAAGAAGGGTGACATACCCTGAAACCAGTCCCAGGATGCTTGTTTCCGGTCCAGGGAGGACCTGGCCTGGCAGTTCGGTCTGGACTGTTCCCATGGGGCACAGGGTCAAGACTGATTTGCATATGGTTGGGTCCAAACTGGGGTGGCGTAGTGGGCAAAAGAACGATGGATTTAACCCAGATCTTTTGACTGGGGGAGAATGTTTGCATTGTCAGCATTCCGTCCATCATTTGTTTGCTGTAATACTTTTATCTTCAGGCATATTGAGTTGCTGCTGCTCCATAGACTAGTGACTGCCATGGAGGGTGAGGGGTCTGTGAAGGTTGTGCTGTATCCAAATTTTCAAGCTTTATGCATGCTCTCATTGTTCTGGGCAAAAAAATCCTTTAAGCTTGCTAATTTGTTTTGAAACAGTGATAATGTTTTTACATTAGCAGTACGATGTTTCTCTGCATTCCAGAGACCAAATTCCAGCTCGGAATTGTCAAACATTTACCTCAGAGAGAAAAAAATGCAGAAAATCACCTAGTGAATTTGTTTTTGCTTTTTAAATGACTGCCAAGTGGCTTATTGATATAGGTTATCAGCAGACAGTCCTAGTTCTTTAGCCAACAATTGGCCAAAATCCACTGAGATAAGTGTTTAGGTGGATGTCAGAGGGAATATTTGAGTGCTGCAACAATGTTCATTCAGGAGTCATTCACTGTCAGTACACTTGCTATCACACCTCCTCACTCACAATGCTGTCAGTGATGTTTCTGTTATAGCCTGAAAGTACTGCTGCAGCCCTCCCTGAATCTTGTGACTCTTTAACTCCTGTTGTCATATCCTGCAGTCCTGCTGCTGTCACTTCCTGTAGATCCCACCAGTGCCATTCACAGGTACAATTGCTATTGAAACTTAGATTCCAAAGGCCGAGGGCCCTTGCTATACTTGTACAGAGACTTTCCCTAATAGTGGTGTGAAAATGGCTGCTGGGAGAAGCCACTGTCTAGCAGGGTCATGTAAAGACAAAGGTCCAGATTTACCAAGACTTTGCGTTAAAAATGTAAGGCACACTCAACGCAAAGTTTAGATGTTAAATATACAATCCAACAAACATAGAGATTTGCATTGGATTGTAACCCAAAGTAATGCAAGGCAGCGCAACGTGCTATATTTTGTTACTTTGTATCAATGGGGTGTACCATTGGCAGGGGCGGCTCCTCCACTATGGTGGTGGAGCGCCGCCCCACTGCTGCTACCCAGCAGAGGCAACAGTGAAAAATAAAATGATAATAAAATAATTTAATTATCATTTTATTTTTCACTGAGCCAGCCGAGTCACAGAGTGGGGCGGCCCGGGTCATCCTGGGCTTCAGGGAGGAGGAGTGAGGCGCACTTAGCATTTCTCTAACCCGAGCTGTATTGCACAGCCGGGTGGAGAACCGACACAGGCTCCCAGGCCCTGTCTGAGTGCCAAACCAGGCCGATGAGACCAATCCCAGCGCTTCTCTCATGCCGGGAAATAGTATTCCCAGCATGAGAGCAGCGTCGGGATTGGCATCTGGGAGCCTGCGCAGTGTGCACCAGTCGAAGATCGGGAAAGGAGCAAGGCGGCGGACGCAGGGAGTCCTTCCTGTACAAACATTATAGTTACCACAAGGCAGAAACCCTTGCAGTATGGCACAAATGAGGCTGCGTTGGTGGATGGCAGCTGTCAGAACCCTATTCAGAGGGCAACAGGGCAAGCAGGGGTTACTGGGCCCAACCATGGGGATTGAGGCCTTTAAGTACTGATGTACCAGAGCACGAGCTACTATGGGTTTTGAGCAACTGGGCCAAGTAGTCCCTCAGCATTTGAGTCTCCGTAGTAGCGCAGGTCGAGCAGTCTAAGACTTCTTGAGGTGAGGGGGTACATACAGGGGGTAAGCAAAGGCTCACAACTCAAAATATGTGCAGCAGCAATAAGTGATTGTCCAGTCAAATACTTGCTTTAATGCGAGTCCCACTTCCCTCAAGCTAGAGGTAGTGGCTATTCCCCATTCACTATAGGAATCATTCAGGTTAAGCCCCACTAATAGTCCGAGTCGCAGGAGTCCAACTCTGACTCTCTATTAAAGTCAAAAGTGTTCTAGTGCCGCAGTGCTGTCTAGCAAAGCCAGTTCCCCAAGGCTGTCTGGCCTGAAATCTGTCTTACTCACATTGGCAGGATTCAAGCGACCAGAGTCTCTGAGTGGGCCCCCTTTTCATGTGCTAGAGCTGCATCGGCTGTCTCCATTAAGTCTTTCTCATGAGGCCCAGGCATGCTGCGCTCGGCTGTCCTAGATATCCCCGATATACTGTCCTGCAGCAGCCGGAGGGTACTCACGGCTCCTCCAAGCTGGTATGTTTTTTGGTTCTTCCCAGTGGCAGTGTGTGATGGAGATGCGACAATCCTGGTGCTAGTCCACAGTCATGGCTTATGCCCGCTAGGGTCACCATGGGGGCCTCTCTGACAATCCCGACCAGCCCACACATCTTACTTGGTCCCGGTGACCCAGTATGACACGACACAGCTGCAGTCTTCACAGCGGCCTTCCCCTTGCATGCTGGGCCCGCCAACTTCAAACCGGACAGGGGCTACGGCCCGCTCGGCATGTCACCACTCTTCACGGTGGCCCTACCTGGCATACAAGGTTGCCAACTTCACACTGCACACAGGCGATGACCTGTTCAGTGCAGCAATGATCAGGCTCACTTCATGGATGCCGTCCTCTGGAATACAAGGGTTGCCAACTTTCCCTGCACATGGGCACTGACCCCATTGGTGCCGCAGCCCTCGCCTCACAACTCACTAAGGGAATCCACTCACCAGGATGCCCCACTGGACCTCTTTCCCTCCAACGCTCTCCTCTTTTTCACAGGGCACATTGGTCTTGGTAAGCAGACAGGGGCTGATGCTCCAGGCTTCAGGGCAGGTGTTCTTGGATTCCCTGGGTGATGTCCTCTCACCAAGCCTGACAGGTTCCTGTTTGCCATTTTGCACACTTGTTTAATTGCACTATCTGAATCGCATTGTCTTTCTATGAATTTGAATTTGTTTTTACTTGACTGCTTTTTTAATTGGTAAACTGTTTTTATTTCTGAGTGTGTTATACTCAGTGCAGTCGGCACCCGGTCGGGGCTTAGACTCCCGGGGCGGCCATTTTCTTGTGCCACGCGCTTTCTTAGTTAGCGCTCTAGTGGCTGCACATCGTCCTGCCTCATTTCCTATTTAATGGGCAGCGAATGGACGCGCAGCGCCTGACAGGTTCCCGTTTGCCATTTTGCACACTTTTTTTTTTTTTTTGATTTTAAAAAACCTTTATTTAATCACTGACATATTCTCCACAGCAGAGTGCCCACATCCCTGAAAGGGCCGGCACAGCAAGGCATTGCTCGAGGATTTACTGTAAAGGGAAAAGGGATAACACAGCAAGCCGCCTACAACCACATCGGGCCGGCCGCGTTAGGTGATATAGTAGCAATGAACAATCTGGGATTAAATCATGAGCATATGCCTTGAAGTAGTAACTTTCAACCAACAACTTCTCCATTTTGTGTTATGTGCTCTCCAACTATTCCTCGTGTGGAAAGGCGTATGTCATGCAGGGAACAATATATGGATGCCTCCGTGTATCCCCGGATATCTTGTGCAAGGGGTGTGACACCGTGGGGCAGGATCAGCCACAGTCTATGCGTCTCATATTTGTGGGGCAGTGGGGGGGGGAGGGGTCGTGGTAGATGTATTAACCGTGCGTTCCAATAAGTATGTCTGCAGAGGCGCCCAGATGTCCCGGGGGCGGGAGGGGAGGGGTAGGAGTTCAGCGTATGTGTGTAGTTGTTCTTGACAGTAAATAAGATCTTGAAGCCATTCTTTGAATTTCGGAGCCCTCCCTCTTCCCCATCTGCAAGCAATCTTTCTCTTGGCAAGGAGGAGTGCGATGGATGTATATTTACGAATTGGAGCCGCTATACGTGCAGTGTATCCCAGGAGTGCAGTCAGAGGGTCTGCCGGAATGTGTATGCCAGTCATAAGATCCAGGGCTGTCATTACCTCCGTCCAATATCGACGGATTGGCGGGCAGTCCCAGGCTAGGTGGCGGAAATCCGCTCCTTCACCGCCGCATCGGTCGCATGTGTCGTTGTCACGAAGTCGCAGTCGCTGTAAGCGTGCCGGTGTGTAATATAGACGGTGGATGAATTTATAGTGTAGAAGTCGGAATTTGCTGCTAGCAGAGATGTCCCCTGTTTGTCGACAGCAAAAGGACCATTGAGCGTCGGTCAGGGGATGGCCTAGTTCTGTTTCCCATTTGGTCTTTGCTAACGGAGGATCATATTCCCTATTGTCCTGGACAGTTCGATATAATAGTGAGATGACATGGGATGGGGTGACTTGTTGCAGGAGAGCGTGCAGGGGGAGCATGGTGGGAGGTTCTTGAGGGAAGCAAGGAGTGAGGGTTCTTACAGCCTGTCGCAATCTTATATAATAGAAACGTTCTAGAGGGGAGGGGGTAGTGGTGCCAAAGAATTCGTTGCTCGTGCGAAATTTGCTCTTTTCGTACAATTGTCCCCAAGTATGAATTGATAATTTGCGTAATAATCTGCAGCATCCTCCCTCCTGGGTCACCGGGATGTCTTGTCTACCTGCAAGGGGAAGGAGGGGGGAATATAATAAAGGAGTGCGTGTGGCGGTCGCTAGGTCCTGCCATGCGCTGGTGGTGCATTGGACGGTGGTGGAGGCGTGGTGCTTAAGTATGCAGTGCTGGGAATAGGGTGCATATATCCGTCTTCAATGGCCAAGTGTGGCATGTAGGGGGGGGGTGCATCCAGTAAGAGGCAAAATGGGCTTGAGCACAGCTAAAATATAATTCCAGGTCTGGTATCTCTAATCCTCCCTCGCTGAAGGGACGTGTCAGGATCTCCCAGCGTAGTCGAGCTTGTTTACCGCCCCACACCAGTCGGATTAAAAGGCTTTTGATGTTCGAGAAGAAGTAACGGCCAGGGGCATAGGGAATATTTATGAATAAATATAACAGTTTGGGCAGTATTACCATTTTTATGAGGGCGGCTCTGCCCGCCATGGATAGTGACATTGCAATCCAACGTGTGACTTTGTCCGCCAAGGAAGTCAGTGCTCTGCCGTAGTTAGCCCTCATAAGTTCTTCGCGATTGCGGGATATGACTATTCCTAAATAGGTGAGGGTATCCTCGCATCATGCCAAGGGGTAGTCTGGTTCGAATCTGGGGGTGGAATCAGTGAGGGGGTAAATTTGGGATTTTTCCCAGTTAATGTTTACTCCCGAAAGGCGCCCAAAAAGGAGGAATTGTCGGAGGATGGGGTTCAGGCTTTCCTCCGGACGTTGCAGATAAAGAGTAATATCATCCGCATATAATGAGATTAAGATCTGCCTCTCAGGGTAAATGAGGGCGTGTGTTCGGAAATGTTGGCGTATTTTGGCAGCCAGGGGTTCGATAGCCAGGGCGAATAGAAGGGGGGATAAGGGGCATCCCTGTCTGGTTCCTCTAGCAATCGTAAAAGGGGCCGATCGCTTTCCGTTGATCATCACTGTAGCCCTCAGGCCAGTGTATAGCAGGTTTATCCAGGCTAGAAATGGAAGGGGGAATCCCATTCGGTTCAAGACGAAGGCTAAGTAGTCCCACTCGAGGGAGTCAAACGCCTTAGTGGCATCTAAAAAAATGGCGACGGCGTTGGTATCAGGTTCTAAATCATGAAGGATCGCAAAGAGGGTGCAAAGATTGTGAGAAGTGCCCCTAGTTGGCACAAATCCCGACTGGTCGGGGAGGACCAGGATTGGCATGAGAGGGCTGATGCGATTGGCGATTAGTTTAGCAAGAATCTTGGCATCCACATTGATAAGGGACAGGGGCCGATATGAATCTACTTGTGTCGCTGCTTTTCCCGGTTTGGGTAAGGAGATAAGTGCTTCGCGCATCGACGGAGGCAATATGCCCGTCTCTCGGGCCTCCTCAAGTACATGACGCAGGGCAGGAATAAGGAGATGTCTATATAGCTTATAAAATTCGGCCGGAAGGCCATCAGGACCTGGGGCTTTTCCTGACTGTAATTGCATAATTGCGGAGATTATTTCATCATCTTCAAAATGGGCCAGTAGGGGCTCTCTCTGGCTGTCCCCCAGCCACGCGATGGCTGTGTCCTCGAAGAATGAGGTAAAGTCTTCAGGGCATGTTCTGTGTGTGGTGTACAGCTGCTTATAAAACCTTTGAAAGGTGTTTACTATGTCCAAGGTGTCCCTATGGGCCTGCCCCTCTTCGTCTGTTATCTCTAATATTGTATTAGCAAAGTGGGGGGGGCGAGTCACGGAGGCTAGTGCTTTTCCTGGTCTTTCTCCTTCGCCATAGCGGCGTGCTTGGTAATATTTTCCTCTAAATTTACATTCTCTTTCTGCCGTTTCTCGATAATCAGTAAGCAACTCGTGTAACTGTGCCCTTTGTTCCGGTGTGGGTGTATTTCGGAGATTCTCCTCCGCTTTTTTTATTGTTTGTTCTAGCTTCTGTAGTGTATTTCTGATATCCCTCAACACCCCACCGCTTTTGGCTATGCATATTCCTCGTATGGTGGTCTTAAAGGCTTCCCATACGGTAGCGTATTGCGGAACCGAGTTGTTGTTCCGGGGGAAGAACTCCGAAATCTCCTGTTCAATCTCGTCTTTAAACACAGGATCTAATAGTGATTGGGGATTGAGTCGCCAGGAAAAGTACGGTGAGTCTTCATGTGGCGGTGCGAGGGAAAGGAGGACGGGTGAGTGATCCGAGTATGTGCGTGGGAGGTGCGATGCGTGCATTAACCACGTTGTTAGGCCACTATCTATGATCCAGCCGTCGATGCGGGACCAGGATGAGTGAGCAGTGGAGTAGCAGGTCCCCTCCCGGGTGTGTAGGTGGAGGGTCCTCCAAGCATCCATGAGGCTATGTTCCTCCATGATACCTAAGAGGGTCGCCTGCGCATTGGAATAATGACGCGGTTGTGGATGTGATCTGTCCAGTTCCGGGTTTATGGTCACATTGAAGTCTCCCCCCCATATGATGTGTGTGGAGCCTATATCCATTATTTTGCCCCAGAGTATGCGGAAAAACTCAGGGTCGTCATTGTTGGGCCCGTAGCATGAGACAAATGTGATGGATTGTGCGGCTAGTCTACCCCACAGAATACTACATCGGCCTTGCGGGTCTCCGTATGATCCAATAGGGGTGTAGGGGAGTGAGCGTTTCACCAATATGAGGGTACCTCGGGCATAGGATGAATAGGATGAGAAACATTTAGTGAGTGCCCATCGAGCTGCGAATGTGGGAGATGGGTTGGGGGCAAGATGTGTTTCTTGAAGCATGGCACAATGAATGTGGTGTCGTTCCAGATACGAGATGATGTGGCGGCGTTTGCGGGGATCCCCCAGCCCTCTGATGTTCCAGGTCAAGAAATTATAGTGGGCTGGTTTAGTGCTTGATTCCATTTGTTCCGTGCCTTTCTATCAGTTGAAGCATGTCAAGGATATATGTGGGAGTTACATCATGAGCATAGCTTAATGAGATGGAGCAATAACATTTTGTGTCGAACCCGTTCCTATACCCTCCCCCTCCCACACCAGCGACCCAAACTCGCCGTGACCTATCCCTCCCCCTCCCCAAAACAGACTGTGGCCGTCTCCCCAACGGGGGGAGAAGGGCTCAGCAAACTCCCCATGTATGATATGAAGTACTTAGGGTTCACCTGTCGGGTGGGTCCCAGAGGGCGGTCAAGTTCTCCTCGTCAGAGCGAGGGTGCTCGGGCATCTTTATACTGCTACATCTCGGCATTAGTTGAGGGGTAATCCTGTACACAGAGGAGGGTATCCATCCAGGCGCTGCGCTCCCAGTGCGGTGCGCCAATTGTAGAGTCCAGCAGCTGGGTACACAGGTGGAGAGAGGGCTGTATATTTGGGACATTAGATTCCTCCTCTCGATCGGCACAGCCAATAATAGTCGAGAACAACCTGTGATGAGCAACTGCTGCATCAGTGTTTGCATCACATCATACCATTCACCGTGTTTATGTTCTGTGGCTGTTCTCAGAGGGACTCTGTGCAGGGCGAGCGTTGGCAGCTGCATGAGTGTTGTCCTATCGGGCACTAGTGTGTTATAGCGACAATGTCGTTGTGCTCTTCCCCGCCAGGGAGAGGGGGGGGGGGTGTGCTCCCCTGTAGGCTCAGGATGTGTTAAGTAGCAGAAAAAAAAGGGGGGGAGCATTGTCAAGTTGTACTATTCGACATCCGATGTAGTCCCGTCTTCTGCAATGTGGTGCGCCGGGGGCTGCTGATCCGCGGGCGTCCTGGGCAAGGTCCTGAGGAAGTCCTGGGCATGCTGCGGGTTTGTGAAGAAATGCTGTTTGCTTTGGTGCGTTACCTTGAGGCGGGCGGGGAATAGCATCGCATAGGGTATACTAAGCTGCTGAAGTTTTTTCTTCACTTGTAGGAATTTGCGACGCTGGTCTTGAACGGCCATGGTGAAATCCGGGTATATTGAAATCGTCATTCCTTCATGTTTCAGTTGCCCCTGTTCCCTAGAAAGGCGGAGGGCAGTGTCCCGGTCGCGATAATTTAGTAGTTTGGCGATGATGGGTCGAGGAGGAGTGCCCGGGGCCGGTCGGTTCGCCAGTGATCGGTGCGCCCGCTCCACCACCAGAACTTGCGAAAATGCCTCCCTGCCAAATAATGTGATAAGGAGCCGTTCTACATATTCCTCCATCCTTCCGGTGGCAGTGGACTCCGAAACACCAAGAATTCTGAGGTTATTTCTCCTCGAGCAAGATTCCAAATCCTCGTTTTTGGCTGCGATCACTTTCAGGACTCGATCCATCTCCAGGGTACGGCTCGTGGTGGCGGCAGTCGTGTCTTCTAGATCCGAAATACGTCGTTCTGCCTCGACCAGGCGGTCATCGTGCTTTTCCACTCTGTGCGTGAGGCCCTCCAGTCTGGTGTTCATGGAGTCCATTTTGGACTCGATGGAGGTTAAGCTTGATTGCATTGCCAGCAGTAACTCCTTCAGATCCGCGGTGGATGGGGCCGACGCGTCCTGCTGGTCTTCGTCAGGTTCCGATTGGGATCTAGACGATTTGCGGGTGTCAAAATTCAACTTTGGCTGCCTCCCGTCTGGTTTCCCCATGGTCGCAACAGAGGTAGTTGAGAAGTGCTGCAGGTCAGGGGAATATGTATGAGAGCGCGCCGCAGGGTCCCAGCCAGGGCTCGCCACCTGGGTCGCACCCTCTTCGCACAAGAGGTCGGCGTCAACAAATGGGCCAGAGGTGTGGGGGAGATATCCAGTTCCGCAAGCTCTCAGCTGTTTTGGAGGAAGGTCTTTCCCCCAGTTGAGCGCCTTTCAGTGGATGCGAGCGTGTGGGTAAGGCATTCACCGGTACCGTCACAGATCTGTAGGCCGCGATCTGCCTTGCTCTCCTGTAGGTCGGCTGCCTCGCTAGTGGTCCCTCCGCGACTCAGTCTCCACAAGATCCCCAGACTTCGCTCCGGCGGGAGGCAATATAGGGGTTATGACAGTTCGGGCGATCTGTAGTCCTCAGGGTCGCCTTCCCCCGCCGGGTTCCAACTTGCGACAGGGGTCGGGTTCAGCGCTCAGGCCCCCCGGGCGCGCAGCATAGGAGGTGGGCCAATAAGGCCTCAGCGCAGCCCGGGATGGTGCAATGCGCGTTCTTTATTTAGTCCGGGCAGTCCCTTTGCTATTGGCTCCTAGTGAGGGTGATCACTATGTACAGTCGGTCACGGGCGGCCCTGGTTGGGGCGTGCGGGGTTGAGAGCAGCCTCTTCTTACCTTGGTCTCAGCCCGTCGCGTTTTGCACTCGGTGATGTATCTGGCCCATATAGGCCGTCCCTGTGATCTCCAGCGTCCTCCTCAGTGTTCGCGGGTCCGGGGCACTGTCCAATTGTCAGACTCCGCACAGGGGCATCCCCGACCCCCCGGCGGCAGCGCGGGGCCGACAGCTCCCCCGCTAGGTGCTTCGCGTTTCAGCGGGTCCCCGGAGCGAGGATCGTCCGCCGGCTCCGCGGTTCCCTCTCGCCAGGCTTCTCCGACGAGCGCGGGCCCAGTCTCTCCCCGCGGCAGCCTCGGTCTCCGCCTCCGATGGTGGGGACAGTCGGTGCCCCACAGGAGGGCCCACTACGCCCAGTCGCGGCGTCGGCCCGGCGTTAGCTCCCAGCAGCTCCTACGCACTCTCGGGACGGGTCAGGTCGCCATTTTGTCGTTGGTTTCGGGCAGGATATTACTTTCAGCTGCATCGTTCTTCGGCTTGCAAACGCGAGTTATGGCAGTGCATCGGGTTCTCTGGATTGTCCTCTTTTAGAATCTGCCATTGAACTGCATTTCCATTTAGAGATGTGCAGGATTTTTTCCGGATTTCGGCCCGAGCCGCAAGAGCCTCACAGAAGTGCGGCCATCTTGCTTGGCGCCCTCTAGCGCCCCCCTGCCATTTTGCACACTTGTTTAAATTGCCCTATCTGAATTGCATTGTCTTTCTATGAATCTGAATTTGTTTTTACTTGACTGCTTTTTTAATTGGTAAACTGTTTTTATTTCTGAGTGTGTTATACTCAGTACAGTTGGCACCCGGTCGGGGCTTAGACTCCCGGGGCGGCCATTTTCTTGTGCCACGCACTTTCTTAGTTAGCGCTCTAGTTGCTGCACGCCGTCCTGCCTCATTTCCTATTAAATGGGCAGCGAATGAACGCGCAGCGCCTGACAGGTTCCCGTTTGCCCAGCCCTCTAATTTTCGGTCAATTTCACTACTTCCGTTTTTTTACAAAATCTTGGAAAAACACATTAACTTACAGCTATCCCATTTTGTTGAAACCCTACATTTTCTACTCTCCTCTCAATCAGGCTTCAGAGCCGGTTTCTCGACCGAAACTACCCTTCTTGGAGTTACAGAAATGTTGCGTCGCAGTTTGGACATTGGGGACACGGTGGCCCTCATATTACTTGACTTGAGTGCAACTTTCGACACAGTGCCTCACACCGTGTTATTAAAAGCCTTACAGTCTCTGGGCGTTGTTGGTCCGGCACTCAACTGGCTTACTTCTTTCCTCACCGACCGTACGTTCCAGGTCTTTTCTTCTACGGCCATCTCCAAAACTCATTCTTCTCCATATGGGGTGCCTCAGGGCTCTATCCTTAGCCCCCTACTGTTCAATGTCTATGTTAGACCTCTGGCGGAGATTGCAGAAGAGGCTGGGCTGTCCCAATTCTCCTACGCGGACGACACCCAGATTATTTTTTCTCTCTTTGCCGGGAGGGTGTCTGAGTCATCTGCCCTCCGGGTCAGGTTGAGGAAAATCGCATCCTGGATGCAACCCAACCTACTCAAACTTAATGGAGATAAAACGGAGGTCCTGATCTTGGGGAAAAATAAAGATCTTTGGGGTCCTCATCACTGGCCTGCGGAAATGGGTGCCCTACCCCAGCCTACCCATCAAGTCCGCAACCTAGGATTTATCATTGATGATCAGTTATCAATGCGTCAACAAGCCGTGAAGGTGGCCGCGACCTGTTTTACCATCCTGAAATGGCTTAAGAAAATTATCTGGATGCTTCCCTGTTCTACCAAGAGAACCGTAGTCCAGGCTCTTGTTACCTCCAGACTGGAATACGGCAACATTCTCTATCTGGGGGCAAACAAGGATGTGACACGCAAGCTTCAAGTGGTGCAAAATTCTGCCGCCAGACTGCTCTGCCAGGTTCCCAGAGCGGCCTCTATCTCTGGCTCTCTGCGTGATCTCCATTGGCTCAGGGTAGAGAATCGGATTAAATTCAAAGCCCTGAGTTACATGTTTAAGATCAAATCTGGCACGGCCCCTCAATACCTGCAAGCCTTAGTTCACTCTTACTTGCCCTCTCGCCCTCTTCGCTCCACTACTCAGGTGAAATTTTCGGTTCCCAGGATTAGACTGTCACGGATGGGTGGACGATCTTTTGCTTGTTTGGGCCCTTCCTTGTGGAATTCTCTCCCCATGCCGCTCCGCAATGAAACTGTCTACGGGAACTTTCGCAAATGTTTAAAAACCTGGCTGTTCAACCAATAATTCTTGGGGTCTCAAGCTCCCCTTCATATAGTCCATTTCCAGACACCAAATGTAATTTAGAGGCTTTGAAGTTTATGTTGTGGGCGTGCTTCTTCTGTTATCTCTTCCTCCAGAAAGCAGTCTGTCACAGCAGGAGCGACTCCAGATCTGATAGCCCCACAACACAGGCCATGGGAGTGATTAGAGGTTCACATCAGGATGTCAGCCACAGTGATATGTGTATCAAAAGGTTACCTCAGGGCCTCAGCCCTATGCTTTATGATTCTCTTATCACCCCATCTCCTTCCTGAGATATGCTCAAGCATCATGCTTATGACCTCTCTCTGAATCAAACAGTACTCTTTGAAGTGTACTGGGGAGCCTGGCTTTCTCCAGGGTGTCCCACCCAGCTTACAGGAATGCAACAATACATAAATCTGTCTGTTTCTCGGGTGGATTCCTTTACCTCTTCTCCTCATGTTTCTCCATCCAGCCCTGGGTCTCCAAAAATGGAACCCAGAGTCTTCCATGTATTGTATCCTTCACAGGTATACATACAACCAGCACGTGCATATAGCATACACACTGCACAGTACTACACCCTTCATGTGGTGTACAACTGACAGGCACACATACACCCATACATGCATATAATATACATGCACTGCACAGCACTATATCCTTCATGTACTGTACCATTAGCAGGCACACGTATAACCAGCACATGCAGGCAATATACATGCACCGCATAGTACTGCATTATCCCTGTATTGTACAGCACACATACACCCAGCACATGGATACCACACATGCACTGCGCAGCACTACACACTAAATCAATGTAGGCCAAGGGTGAGTTAAGAACACAGCAGCAGAATTTTAAATGAGTGAACCAGTAGGCCTCACTCCAATGACACAGGTGAAAAGGACCTGTTCACTCCTACTGATCACTACACGGTATGCTGCCACCACCGTGCTCACGCTGCTTAACTCCTGGTAAAGGTAATAGCTGTTCACCACTATGAGGGTAGTACTATGGGTGTCCCTCCTGGTCCAACAAGACCGCAATCTGTCAGTCAGGTCCATGTCATGGCACACACTTGCGATCCTTGTTTGACTATGACAAGAAAAATCAACATTAGGGATCCAGACATCATTGCAGATTAGACACTTAGGGGAGGGGAGCACGTCCAACACCACGAAAGGGACTTTTCCATCCCAACAGCAGCTAAAAGTGTGCCAGCGCAGAGAGAGAACAGAACAGCACCTCATCGTAGTAGGCATGGCGCTGTTCTACTCTCTCCCGTTCATGCAACAGTGCAGCAGCTATACTTGCTGTGTTGCATGATTTCTTAGTAAATTTGGGCCAAAATGTTCCACAGGGTAAAAACAAAAGACTCCCCTGCCCCTTCTAGTCTCTAGATTCTCTATATATAGATATTATCAATCTCTCTCTCTAGTCATTCTCTATCTCTTTACATTTTCGACCCTTTCTCCCTCCCTTTGTCACTCTCTTGCTCACCTCCTCCGCTGTAGGAAGCTGGCTCTGCATATACTATACCAAAGTGAGGTATAGTGTGCACAGAGTCCAGTGGATCCCCAAAGGTAGGCAGAGGTAAAGTTAGATAGTACCTCACTCTCTATTTGTGGCAGTGTGGTCGAGCAGTAAGGCAGTATCAGAGGACAGTGTTAAGCATTTGTTGTACACACTCAGTCAGCAAATGAATTCACACACTCAAAGACTGAACTTCAGACCAATTGTTTTGTATCAAAAATATTTTTTTAGGTATTTTATTTCCTAGAACCAAGCAAGCCTGGCACAGGTAAGTGATAAGTACTTTGCAGTAAATATACAGATTATAACACAGTTTGTATTGCAATTGTAAATGTACTTTGATTTGATTACAGTAGTGTTACTGATAATGCAATGCTTTTCAGAATACAGTACATATACTTTGAATGGGATTTTCAGTACGATTACAGGTAAGTTACTTTTGGATTACTTTTCTTACTAAGAGTAGTATACCTGGATACTACTCTGGAACATTTCTTGTAAACAGGTAAGTAAAATCGTTTTTGTTAAACAGTACAATTTTAAAGAATTTCTTTAGGTTTTCAAACTCCGCACTTAGAAACTTTTCACAGAAAAACAGTCAATGTTATCCTATGGAGGAAAATAGTGTTATCGGTTTTGAGGTAAGTATTTGGTAGTGGGAGTTGAGGTTCTGGGGGTAGACTCAGGGGTCCCCCAGGGTCAAGGATGCACTCAAGTTACACCCTCAGCGGCACTAGGGCGGCCGGGTGCAGAGTGCTGAGGCCCAATGTTATCCAATGGGGGATAGGGGGCCTCTGGTTGGTGGCTGCTGGCAAGCAGGCCACTTGGTTGTGGGAGCAAAGCTCCTGGACTTTAGCTCAGGGCAAATAGGGAAACAAAGTAGCACCAAAGGTGCACCCTCAGCGGCACTAGGGCGGCCGGGTGCAGGGTGCTGTTTCGACGTCGGGCGCCTCGTTGTTTTCAATGGGGAGCCTCCGGTTTGCAAAGGCACTGCAGGCTTGG
The DNA here is from genome assembly GCA_963921515.1 of Calotriton arnoldi. Taxonomy (NCBI): domain Eukaryota; kingdom Metazoa; phylum Chordata; class Amphibia; order Caudata; family Salamandridae; genus Calotriton; species Calotriton arnoldi. Next base: position 70,259 of record CAWUFW010009232.1, on the reverse strand, counting down.
GGACGAAGGTCTTCTGGGTGCGACCACCACTTCAAGAGGTAAGTTGGGAAGTTTGGGGTTGGTTAGGCACCGTCGGTTTGGCCACCCAAGGCCACCCAAGGCCGCGGGGCGTCGGGTGCAGGGGTGCCTTTTGGGGTCGGATCTTCTTACGAGCTCCTGGTCGCGGTTGGGGGGACCTTCCGGATTTAGGCTGCAGGCGTCGGCTGGAGGCTTGAGGCAGGTCAGGAGTCACCAGATCTAGGGTCAGGATCGCCGGGGGGACCTCCTCGTGGTGTTTGCCCACTCGAGCTCGGGCCGTGGACGGCGGGTGCAGAGTGGGGCGGATTCGCGGTGTCCGGCCGGAGCCAGAGGTTGCAGATGAACAAATCCGGTGTTCACGGGAGGCAAAGTCTTTGTGCTTGAAGGCAGGCAGGTCCTCCGGGGTTTTCGAGGTTGCTGGCTGCAGGACACACAGGGATTTCGCAGGAGCAGGTTCGAGGGGGAGACAGGCCGGTAGGGCTGGGGCCAAGTCAGTGGGCGTCTTCTTCTTGTTAGCTGCTGCACGGCTGTTCGGTCCTTCTTCTTGTAGTTTCTTCTTGTCTGAGGAAGCAAGGTTCAGGGGTGCCCCTAAATACTAGATTTAGGGGTGTTACAGGTAGGTAAAAGGCAGGGACCAATGGGTCCCTTCCCTGGGGTGGGTACACCCCTATTATGCCACCCTCCAGTGGGAGGGGGGCATGAGCCTGTCCCTGGTTGGCTGAGTCCCCCCATTTGCAAGATGGCAGGGACTGAGAGTTGTGCTTCACCTCGCCTCCCCCACCTGAGGGGTGGAGTTGTCAGAGGTGGGCACACCTCTCTTCCTCACTTGGTTTTCCCGCCGGTTCTCCCGCCCAAAGTGGGGGTCAGAACCAGTGGGGACCAGTTGCTGAAAGCAGCAAGTGGCCTGGGGAAGCTCACAAAGGCGGCAAGCCTTTGAAGCTTCCCCTTGGTGAACCCTGCCCATCCTGGGGGAGGAGGCTTGGCACCTCGTCCCAGGATGTGCATTGTTTCAGGCCCCAGAGAGCAGCAGGCTCTCGACCCAGGGGTCCAGAAACATGTGTGGTGGTGGCAGCGGAAAGCAGCCACTCAGCCTGGACACTAGTGGTGGGTTAGTTTTCAGGGGGCGTCTCTAAGATGCCCTCTGTGTGCATTTTTTATTAAATTCCACACTGGCATCAGTGTGGGTTTAATGTGCTGAGAAGTTTGATACCAAACTTCTCAGTTTTCAGTGTAGCCATTATGGTGCTGTGGAGTTTGCAATGACAAACTCCCAGCACCTAATGGCAGCACTGCACTTACAATGTGTAAGAATGGACTAAGACACTGTAGGGGTACAGAGCTCATGCACCTGTACCCTCACCACTGGTATAGTGCACCCAGCTAGAGGGGTGACTGATCTATGCCAGGGCAGTGGGTTGTAGGCATGGCACACAGAGATGTGTGCCATGTCGACTCTTCACTTTGTTCTGCACCAAAACATGCAGCCTGCAAAGGCAGTGTGTGAGTGTAAGGGTACAGGACCAGTATCTAGTAGCTACAAAGAGGGCAAAAAGTGGGGGAACAACTGCAACAAAAATCTAGTTTCCTACGTTGGGCAGTGTGGGAGTCTAGAAGTGGTGGACAGTGTGAGGAGCTGGTATTGCTGGACAGTGTGAGGGCCTGGTAGTGTGAGAGACTGGCGCTAGGGTGGCAGCATGAAAATTTGCACTAGTGGGAAGCATTGGGAAGTGACTCTGTCTACTGGGATGAGTGAGAAACGTTTATGCTTTTTAAGTTCCTATAGCAACCTATCTTGGACTGACAGAATTTGTCTCGTGCCATCTTGCCACGTGGCCGTTATTATGTTATTATGTTGTTCAAATTGTCTTTTGAAGGGCGAAGCAGACCTGTGTGATGTGTTACGCAAACAGCAAAGTCCAGCCTCACACAAACCTAGCTTCCAAGTGGTCACAAACAGGAGCTCCGTCTCAAAGTGCAAGTGTACTGGGCCCAGACATGCAGGTCCATAGCTATCAATCGTGCAGCAGGTGGAGGGGCACCCAGGCCAGGGGTGTGAGGGGCCCACTTCACCCCAATTAATGGCTCTTTTTTACCACTCAACTAGGAGACGAGATGCCTTAATTTTCTTGCTTGCTTTAGGGCTCGTGGCGCCCTTTCTACGCCACTGCAGACTTGTTCAGCAGTGAGGAGAGGGCTCTAGTAAGGGCTCTGTCATATTAGTGTCCTGCTCCGGCTACCATCAAGGAGAAAGACCCAGTGAAGGGCTCATCCACTGTCATTAGAGAAGTCCAGGGCCAGACTGGCATTTTATTCCATAGGGCATTTTCCCAGTGGGTTGGAGCCAGTGGTGCAGGTTTTGAAAGCTGGCCAGGACACTGCTGGTGCCTCTGTCACATTCCCAAGCTCTCCAAGCTTGATTGCAATGGGCTGAGAGGGTCTTGGTGAGAGAAAGGGAGGGGGGGGAAGTAGCGAGAGAGAGATCAGAGAGGGGTAAGGAGGAGAGGAAAGAAGCAGCAGGGCTCAAGTCAAGGGCACACCCCGGTAGACGGCGTCCACCCGCTATTTTGACAAGGTGGACGCCGTCCACCCTGCCAAGAAGTTGGGCCCCACTAAAATATGCTGCATTTGTCCCGGTGTAGGTTTCGGACATCAGAACACATTTAGCAGCATCTGCATTGTCTGCTTTCGTTCCGAGCAGCAACGTGCAGGCAGGGATGGGGCTTTCTTATTTTACATTCCAGCTAAGCCAAAACAAAGGTCGAACTTAAGGGGCCATCAGGCCTCCTTTTGTTCAAGTATCCTGGCTGAGAGCTATTGGGAGCCTCACACCTAAATGCAATTGAGGGGAAACAAAGACACACCACTTATCACTTCACAAGCATGCTTTTGACTTTGTTCAGTCCTGTATACAAGACAAGTGCATGCACTGTAAGAATGCCAAATGTGTTGGTCTGTCCCAGTAGTTCCACAAATAACAATTTAAATACCACTATTTTTTGTTTTTCTTTTCTAGCACTACTCATCCCAATGCAGGGTGTCAGAGTGAATTACATCACATGTAAACATTATACATTGACAATAAATCATGTGTGTAAATCAATACACAATATGTGTTACATAAGACAGTGTGGGTTACAAGGTGTAGGAGTCACATGTCCTATGTAGCTCACTGTGCTATGTTCAAAGGATTATAATTTATGAACTGAAAGTAACAAAATAATCTTTGTGTTAAGAGCAGTAACCCACTTACCTAGCTACATAAAATAAAAGTCTGTCATCTGCATGTTATATTATGTGCTTTGCAGGAGACACATTTACCCTCCATGCTACTTTGACTCAGAACTGGGCTAATCAGAACACAGATCTCTCCAGCAAATGCGTAAACCTCCAGAGTTATTTTTCCATTATTATTATTCCTGAGAATTGCTGGGCACACAAATATCTCTGCAGCACTTACCCTACCTCCATAAGATATTTTAAAATGCAGACTTTGCAACCAATTAAGCAGAACAGATTTACTGCCACATATCTCCTTGCTGCCATTTTTTTTGCGGTAGAGTTTAAAAAAAATAAATGTTTAAGTTGAGGCCCAGATTTTGTGGTAGGGTTGTGTCACTTTGCACTCAAATGTACTTGTGATAGAACTGCTAAACATATATCTGAGGTATTAAGATCTGATGTCACTTCTTGTGATGTCACTTTCTGTGAGGCCATGGGTTGTGATGCCACTTCATGTGATGCCACGTGCGATGTCACGTGCCACCATGTCATGCTCCATGATTTCACTTGCATACTGCTTAACTTAGCTAGTCCCCCCACTTCATTTTTAGGACTTGTGCCTGGGGAAAGGGCCAGAGAAAATAGATGGATAGAAAGAGAGAGACAGAGCGAGGAGGGGAGGTGGGCTGGTTTGAGCATTTTTGCCAGGGCTGCTATTGGTCCCCTAATCTGGCCCTGGTGAAGGTATAGACTATCATGGTGACGTGTGAGGGAACTGTTTGGACATGACAGGTTTATGTGAGGGCAAGTGCCGAGTCACGTTTGACGGTGATTGTAATGGCCAAGTCACGATCTTTGGTGGAAGGTCTCGGACCTGCAGTGCATATGAGACCGGAAGAGCCAGCCACTGTAAGTGGAGAGTCCAGCGGCCGAGAGGAAGGCCGTAGCTATGGCTGCAACTGGAGGGAAAGGCCCAGCCATATTAATCTGTAAGGAAAATGCTTAGTTGGTCTGTGAGGGGAAGGGCCAAGCAGATACATACCATTTCGCCACCTGCCCATTTTCACTATTTAATTGTCACCATTTCATACTTTGTACATTTAGGGGCATATTTAACAAATAATCACATGCTGTGCTGTGTGATAGGGAAAGGGTAGGAACGTACTGTACTTAACAATATATGGCGCATTCCTGTCATTTCCCAGTGCTGGCACACAATGTGCTGCTTAATGCCTGTGCAGGCACCCTTGCACCTGGGTGCCTGCATTGTAAGCCAGATTGTTTTTTGTGCAGGAAGGCACAACTTCCTGCACAAAAACAATCACCTGAGGCATTTTCCTTTCTATATCTGCTGCAAAATGCAGCAGACATAGAAAGAGAAAGTAACGAGGAGAAATAAAGATATTTCTCATCGTTATATCTCACCTGGGGAGGCGTAGCATTTTGACGCATTCCCAGGTCTACCAATAATGTTAAATCTGGGAATGCCTCAAAATCTATGGGTGAATGCGTGGGAACACCCATGCTCCACACTTGGAACGTCTCCCTGGGGAAGAGTAACGCAACACAGCGATTTGCGCTGCGTTGCATTACTCTAGATTTATCAAATCATGCAAGGTAGCCTTGCGTGGCTTGATAAATCTAACTTAAGTGTTGCGTCACTCTTGCACCCTGTAGTGTGGCGCATGGGTGACGCAACTCTTTAGTAAATATACCCCTTAATTTGTGTCTTTTACATTACCACAGTTTGTCAAGTTATTGTTAATTCCATTGCTTCATGTTCTTCATACTGTTGCCTTTAGGAACCTTCCAAACTCCCTTCACCCTTATACCCTTAGCCCCAATCCCTTCACCGTTCACCACTAACCCTTCTCCTTTCACCCCTAAACCCTTTGTACATAAAACATTCAACCTTAAGCCTTTCATTTTAAACTCTTCACCCTTAATCCCCCCAGCCTTGGACCCTTCACCTCTAAACCTTTCACCCTTAAACCTTTCAGCCTCAAACCCTTCACTATTAAACTCTTCATTCTTAAAGCAGTTACTATCAACCTTTACCCCTAAACCTTTCACCGTTGACCCTTAAACCCCTTTACTGTTCATCTTTAAACCATTCATCCTTCACACCAACCCATTCACCCTTAAATACTTCACCCTTAAACACTTCACTGTATTACTTTAAACCCATACCCAGTCACCCTTCACCCCTCAACCCTTCATCATTTGCCTCTACAACCTTCACCCCTCATCCCTTCACCTATAAACCTTTCACCTTTCATTGCTTCACCACTATACCCTCCACCCTTCATCCTCAGACATTTCACTCTTCACTCTTAAGACTTCACCCCAAAACCATTCACTTGTGACACTTAGACCCTTCACCCGTAAATCCTTCACCACTAATCTCTTTACCATAATTCCCCACCCTACATTCAGCCTAAACAATTATCCTTGTGTTATTAGTTACATATTTTTTCATTGCATGACTTAAAATAAAATGGAAACTATGAGATGGTTTACAATTAAATTACAATCCGCAATGAAATGCCCACAGGGAAATGCCTAAACAAAAAATGAATGTGTCCTCATGTAACGCAACTGGCGCTATGTAAAGCAATCTGATACCCGATACCTTCGGGTCAAGTTCGCGCAATATAAAACTCCGTAAAAAAAAAAAAAACAATAAAATGGATATGACAAGTAGTTTATTCCCAGTTCGGTTGTATGACTAAACAACGCAGGGAAATACTCTGCTTGCCTTTACCACGCATTTTTCACCCCACATTTTTTTAGAACGCATATGCTTTTACAACGTATGCCTTTACCACGCATTGTTTATATATATACTTATATATATAAACAATGTATTTGTGGGAGAGACCCCCTCACACCTCTGAACTTACCTTAGATGCATGGTAAAGGCATACGTTGTATAAGCATATGCGTTCTAAAACCATGCATTGTAAAAAATGCGTGGTAAAGGTACAACGTGATAAAAACCTTGTTGTAAAGGCTGTTTCCCCCAGCTCAGCTATGACGTGTGAGGGAAATGTTCCAGTGAAGGTAAGATCATGTCATGTTGTTCTATGAGGGAAAGCTCAGCCACTGTGAACTTTGGGGGACTGGATCAGCAATTGCATGTGTACTTGTGAGAGGAAGAGCCTGCCAGTGTGCTGGAAGGGCCAGTAAATGTTATTTCAGATGGTAAGGCCCAGCCCCGACTAGTGTATTCGTAAGCAGAAGTGTTCAGCCTCTGTTACCAGTTATAGAAAAAGTCCAGTCTGTGAGGAATAGGCCCTGCCTCTGTCATGGCATATATTATGGAAATTGATACAAAGCTGGTGACCTGATTAGGTACAACAGTCCCAAGGGGCACAGCCCTGGAACAGGCCAGTGGGCCAATATGAATCCAACGACCACTGTAGTTCTCATTCTTCATCCTGTTTAATCATATTCAGCCCTTTTCATCCATGATTAATCCAAGTCAAACGAAACGAAATGTTCATTTTCAAATTTTCCATATTTTATTGACAAAATGATAATTCCAACGTGTAAAAAATTCATGATGTTAATATCTTCACTAGCAACTATCCAAATTTCATCCCAATGCATTTCGAGAAAAAAATCTCCTCATCAGTGGTAAATGAAATAGGAAAATTATAATAAAGTTCCATCAGAATCAACATTGAATGACATGTTTAACGATTTCAAGCATGCAGTGCAAGCCCTAGTGATTCCCAGGTTGGACTATGGAAGTGCAAACCTCTCTGGATTGCCCAGATCCTTTAAGCTCCTTTAAGGGCTTCGTTCAACGCTGCTGCAAGGCTCATCACCGGCTCAAAAAGAAACAACGGCATCACCCCTGATCTGAAATCCCTCAACTGGCTCCCATATGAAGCGAGAATCCAGCTGAAATTGCCTGTATGACACATAAAGCCCTCCACTTCAAAACCCCTAGGTATCTTGCTCAGAAACTCGAACTTTCTGGTGGTTCCAGATCTTCAAGAAGCTCCAACACCCTTCTTCTGAAACCACAGAGATTCTACAAGAAGAAAACTTACAACCGCTCTTTCTCTGGGATGGACCCAAGAAACTGGAACACCAAGCCTATTCTATGTGCTTCAAGAAAGAAGTCAAAGCACTTCTTATGAACAAATGTCTTCCCTAGATACTCTGATGCCCTTCTTTCCCCAATCACATTCATGACTACTCTCGCTGGCAATGGCAGTGTTTTAAACGTAGCGTTCCTGACTCTACCCTCCAGTTTCTTGTCTCTCCTGGTCTGACAGTTTCATTGTCTATGATATGTTGGCTTTTATTGAGTTATCTCCTCTACCATTAAGCATTGTAAAGCATTGTGATTGGCTTAGGGGAACCTGGGAGCCTGAGTGCTTCCTGCTGCCAGGACTGGAGACAGAAAGAAGGAAGATGAAGAGGACGGAGGAGTGGCGGTGGACGGCCGTTCTCAGGTAAGTGCTTTTTTTTATCCCCCCCTGCCCACTCCCATCCGGTAGCAGCCGCTACTGCTGAATGTCTGTCATTGCCCAATTACCTGTGTGTTGAGGTGGGGGAATCTTCATCACACAAGGTTACTAGATGATTGCATGTCACCATTATCACAAATGGCCAGTCCTGTTTTTTTCTAGAATCCTCTGTATTCTAGAACTTTAGTCCAGTTGTTAATTTGAAATGAAATGAGACTTCCACTCGCAGATTCATTTGTGGTTCATGGAAAGCCTCCTACTGGATCATGATGCCCCTGTTGACATGCAGTTATTTGGTAGCATTAGTAGTGGGTAAACCCGCACAGAAGCAATTTGAAGAGGTTCTGTCCCTTTGGGAGGGGTTGCATGCCCCCTTACAGCAGCTCAACTGGGTAGAGCTCAGATGTAGTCAACTGACATTTTACCTAAAGCTGAAGAGGGGTTAGCTTTATTTAACCACTCCCTTTGAACTGGCCTCCCTTTTTATTATTAACCTCCAATGACCCTCAACCATCACTGTGTGCTCCTGGGCAGGTCACAGAGTCAGTGGAGGGAAGTGAAGAGTGGGCGTGGAGGAGGGATGTGAGCTAGAGAAAGTAGAAGACGTGATGGGAGGAAGGGACTTGGGGACTGATTTATTATTTTTTAGTGCAACAAAGTGACAAAAATTTCTGAGCTGCGTTGCTCAAGGGGCAGAAGGCAGCATAGAACCATATTTACTAACAAGCATTTGCAATGCAATAGGTCTCGCAGTCACGCGAGTTTAAGCTATTGGCATTGTAAATGACAATGCCTTTTATTTGTTTTTGAAAAGAAAAGAAAAATAAAAGGCATTGTTATTTGCAATGTCAATAGCTCAAACTCGCGTGAATGCGAGACCTATTGCATTGTAAATGCTTGTCATCTGATACAGTGACAGTGGATGTCAATCGCTTCCCATTTGAATAATACACTACATGTTTGCATCTCAAAATATTGCAAATGTCGATGCCAGGCGAGCCCCATTGTAACAGCGTCCTGCGTCGAGTGATCAGACTGGCCTGCCCTGGACATCAGCAGCTCAAACCACTGACGTAAGTTCAAGATTTTAAAGTCAGAAGTATGATGGCTTCACCTGTTCAAGCCATGTGCCGGTTAATTTTGTGGTAGTTCCAAACAAATATGATTGACTGAAACTAAATCAGTCATGTCTGAACACGCTACTGTGGCATGTCTAGTTGATTGTATGACGTCCATTATACGACACACACTTAAAATTTAGTTTATTAATTAATAAACACCATAAACGTACACCATACAATTAATCACAATATCATGTCCATATAAAGGTAATAACAAACACAAACTTTAGGACACATAAAATCAAGTTCACCGTGACCCGGTTGGGGAGCCTAGAACAGCACCATACTGAAATCGTTCTATAAAGCGCCTAATGCAAGGAGCCACGAAGGATGATAGACGCACGGATGTAAGCAAATATAAAATCAATATAGCCATAGCATCAAAAGAACAGCACATTTTTAAAACGTCACATAATGAATCCAAACGAATATTTTACAAGCTCCTATAGGTTTTATCCTTCACAGTAGCAGCGAGTTTTAAAATCTAGAAGTTAGCCAAAAATATATCATACTGTAAAGTGCGAAGAGCCACGAAAGATGATATAGGGACAGCCATTAGCATATATAAATCCGTGTGACAATAACAACCTGTGGAAAGCGCAGCGCACTGGGCTCACCAGGTTCGAGAGATTCTATAATGGCATAGACACTGCCCGTAAGATTGAACAAATCTCATGCGGATGCCTCCCCCCAGAATACAACAAGTTGTAATGTGAAATACAGCCACATCGACTCCTAGTGAATATCAAAGTGTGAAGTGCAACTGTGTCCCCGCCAGACTCTGATCTACTTGTGTCAGACGAAATGGTGCTCTGTCGGGGTCAATACTCATTTCCATAACACTGCCATTACGATCTGATACGTGAAGGTTACGTGAGATGCCAGTTTGCAGAGGCATATACGTGAATGGCTGCAGCTGTGATGTGGGCTGATTGGCGTAATTGGCAGGGGCCACCCCGCCCGTTGTTCGCGCTAATATATCCGAGCCCTCGCTTGCACATTTCCTGATTTGCCTTAAACCAACCATTGTCGCCAGGTTCACCTCAAGAGCCATGATCCGATGGGTTTCCACAGCCACTGCAGGGCCGTTCCTGCTGCTGCTGCCGCTGTTCACTTGCCCTTTTACAAAAACAAAACACGTTGCTAAAATAATGCGCTGCGGTAAACTCGAAGCTTAAAAACGAAAATTCAGTATTAAGTCCTCCTTTTCCGAGGAAACATTTTTGCAGGGGTCGCGAGGTTCTTCGAGTCACACCAGTCCGCTCACTGACAGCGCCGCCGTACCTAACCCTAATCAGCCAAAGCTACGGTATTATTGTAATTGTATTGTCAATTGTAATTGACACAGTATGCCTTTGTAAGTGACCCGATCAAAATAACAAGCAGCATGCGCTGCCCACCGCTCGCGCACACCGGCTCCTTGCGCATGCGCCGCTGCCATGTTTAGGTCAGGCAGAGATGCGCAAGACAAACAAAAAGTCCGAACAGTGCGGACGAAAACTGTAGTTGGTGACCGCTGCTTCCGGACTACACGGAAGTCAGTTGGCCATCAACAGCCACTGAAAACAAAGGAAACAAAAGCGATAACAACATTTAGCAAATGGCAAGGGGCAGGAGAAACTACCGGCTGCTTGTCAACATATAGAGATTACTTTAGGTCTCGCTGAGACAGCGCATGCGCTGCCAAGGCGAGACCTAAAAATGGCCTGCAGCCTTTGTTATCCCCTGCGCTAGTGCACAATAAAGGCTACCTAGCGCCACACACAATCTTTGCATCTCGGCGCAGAGGTGCATGTCTGCTGTCCAGCATAGGATTTGTACTAAAAGCATACCATTCTGAAACATTCCATACTTTATAAGTGTTCTGTGCAGTACAGCACACATGCGATGTGTAGAATGTTTGAAGAAATTAAAACATTTCTCCTTGTTATAGCCTGCTTCAGGAGGTGTTATTTTGGGATGCAAATCCCGGTCTGGCTATCTTAGTAGACAGGGCTTTCTGTCAAAAAACGATGGGTGCTTGCACTGATCTGCTCACGTTACACCCAGTAATGCCACCTTGGCGTAAAGTGGCACAAATAAGCTATCTGCACTGAGAAAAGGGTGCCTTTCCAGGGCAAGAGAAAGTAAATACCCTTCCAAGACATTTTGCTGCTTTGCATCACTTTGCGTGACTTTGCGTTGGCATAACGTGTTTGTAAATCTGGGCCTGAGAATGCAAGAAACGTATGAGGGAGAGGAATGTGGGGAAGGCTGAGGTGCGTTGACAGAACACTGAGATTAAGGGAAGACTGAGAAATAGAGGTATGTGACGTTGGGTGGGGCAGGACAGCAGTGCTTAATTTGAGCTGGTGGTTGCAGTTGGGGACCCACAGCACTCATTTTTGGGGACCTGGACTTATTTTTCCTCATCTGAATTTGAATCAGACGAGGCAAGATGGCTGCCGACTGACTTCAATGAGAGTTGCTGCTGCTGCTTCTCTCCATCTGGACTTTTAGGAGATTTTGATATGCCGGTTATTTGAAAACCGTCTGTGAACATCCCCCCCCCCTGCCCGTACTTACTATTTATATGTTGACATGCGGCTGCTGGGCATTGGGGGTCAGCTGAAGGCAAGGTGTTTTGCTACAGTCGTGTTCCTGCTATCACCGAGTGCAAGGCGGTGTATCGGCTTACCGCGTGGGAGTTACTGCTTCGCTGAGAATATGGCCCCAAAAACTAACAAAGCCGAAAAAACGGCTATAACGGCCAACAAGAATAAAGATGACATCAACACTCCTGCTGATACGGCGGGGGCCGGTGCCTCCAATTTCAGCAACCCCAAGGCCGGCTCTGGTTTGGGTCGAGGAGGGTGCCAAGTTCGCCGAGGAGTACTGCTGCCAAAGAGAGTGGAGGCAGCCGGAGGAGACATCGGAGCGGCTGGTGGGACCCGACACAGGGTAGCGGCTGCGACAACAGCGGGAGCGATGAGGCAGACTACGGTGGCAGAGGCTTTCTTGATGTCTCTACCACCCACCGGTCTTCAGGGGGGATCCGTGAGTCCCTCAGAAAATGCAACGGCGGGAGTAACGGGAGCCGAGGGTCCGAAACAGCCTACACAACCGAGCCCTGTGAGCGGACTACAGGCAAAAACCGGACCGGAGCAGGGATAGGTATCAGACTGTGCTCAGCTTCAACCGGTGGAAGAATCACAAGGAACTCGTATTGCCCCAATGGCTGAAACTTTAGAGCATGTCACTATGGAAGCTGCTTATGTGGAGATACAGGATAAGCAGTGCGATAGTGGAGAGCAGGGCGATGAGCAGGATTACAGCACTAAGCCGGGCAATAACGCGGTATCTGTCCAGGAAAGTGACAGCATACCAGAACATATAGAGCTACCTGCTTTGGTGGCAGGAAATGGGATGGCGGCTAAAAATTTAAACAGTGAAAATGACATTTGCTCAAGCTCTGAATTAATCGAGGGGGCCCCTGCCACTACATTGGAAGGCCAAGCATTGCAGCAGCATCACGAGATGACTCATGGGTCTCCAGAGGGGGACCAATTTTTCTCTCTTAATGATGACTCTGAATCTCCTGCCCTTAGCGATCTTAACACCATGGAAGAAACTGACTCTGAAGAATCTGCAACTGTGCAAAAAGGTTCCCGCAGTAAAGCCGCACCTCAAAGGCGCAGGAATAGATCTAGGGGTGGCATTGCTCAGAATAATGTGGAAACAGCGAGAAAATTGGAATGGGATTACTCGGCCACCAGTATGGTCTATGAGGTTAATGAGCAAGCAGACTTAGATGGCTCAGTTGCATCTTTAGGACCCTCCGCCCCACCCACTCTGGACTTAGTGTATTCCACTCTTAAACAAATGCAGGGAGAGGCCAGAAATGAAAGCAGAAGATCGTTACAAGCCACCAAGAAATTACAAACCTCTATTCGCAAAGTTAATAAACTCTGCACAGAAATGGCCGAGCGGGTTACTCATGTGGAGGACAGAACTGTGGCTCTGGAAGAGGAAGTTAACAGGCTACAGGAATTCAAGGTGCAACAGGAAAAACAAGCACTGGATGTCTGCTGGAAACTCGAAGATTTCGAGAACCGCCAGCGGCAGAACAACGTTCGCTTATTGGGGGTTGCCGAAAAAGCGGAGGGGGCTAATATAGTGCCCTTCGTGGTGTCCTTATTAAAGGGGGCCTTTCCGGACTTTGCCCAATGGAACTGGGATATGGAGGTCCAACGGGCTCACCGTTTCCCAATGGTGCAGAGGAGGAATGCTTCATCCAGGCAAGACGCGCACCCAAGAGCGATCCTGATTTATGTTGGGAATTTTCTTTTGAGACAAGCCATTATCGATAAAGCTCGCCAAGAGGACCTTTGAAGGGCATACTTTTTTCGCCCGCCCCGATTTTTGCCACGCCACTGTAGAGGGTAGATGGCGTCTTCGGCAATTGATTACAGCATTTCAGGGGGTGGGCAGTGAAGCGTATCTGTTATTCCCTTCTCGTCTTAAAGTCATAACGAATGGACAAGTTCGTATGTTCTCCTCGGAGGTGAAGGCACAAGAATTCCTAACGGAGCTTAAAGAAGCTAAAGGAAGGGCGGATACCCGTTAAAATATTCTGGGCTGGGTGATGGTCTAATTAGAGTATGGATATTGGTTCACGTATTTCACTTTAATTTTTGTAATTCTGGTGTGTTAAATTAAGCTGAGTGGGGGGGAGGGGGTGGAAGGTGGCGGTTGTTAGAGATGGAGGGGGAGAGGGAGTGGGGCAACTTGAGATGTGAGATTGGTTGCCACACATAGGTCATGTTTGACCTATTTGCCTGTAAGGGTTGTTGGGCGGGGGTGGGGGTGGTGGGGTGGCTGGGTTTGGGGGGGGTAGGGGTTTTTCACAGCATAGCACAGCACTACATATGAGGGAAGTGTTAGGTAAAAGGTTTATTGAATCTAGAACTAAATTTTTTTGTAAAGAAGAAAGGACTAAGGTGAAGTTAGCTGGGAGAAAGGAGCGTAAAATCAGTATGAAACTCAAAGCAGAAGGGCAATCACTGAAAATTAATCAATGGCTCCTGTGAATCTTAAGATTATTTCTATTAATATCTGTGGGCTTAATGATCAGGCTAAGCGACAAAGGTCAGCAGTAATACTGAAAGCCCTGCGTGCCGACATATTGTGTATACAGGAGACCCATATAGAATATACTAGAGCAGGGATTCTAGAACAACTTGGCTTTAGATTGTTGGTGGCTTCCAAACAAGGTACCAAAATTAGAGGGGTAGCTATCCTCACTCATAGGAAAGACTTAGGGGCCGATTACGATGGCGGTCGGTGTCAGTACCGCGGTGCCGGCGGTGCGTAAAAATGCCTTTTACCGCCCGCCAGCAGCGGTCCTCACGGCCGCCATATTATGAAGGGCAAATATGCCCCATTTCCCGACCTCCGCGGTGCAACGCCGACCGCCATGAAATTGCGCCCGCCACCGCGCCGGTGGTAGCCAATGGAGACTCACCGCCATGCGTAATGACGTCCCGTCCGCTCAACAAATTAGGATGCGCCAAACAACCCATCGAACCGCAGGGGAGAAACTGCCCTTCCAGACACGGCGGAATCTCGACAGCGGAGCGTGAAACGAGACTTCCGGAGCCCTCCACCCGGAGCCGAACGCCATGGATCCAGCACTACACGTCCTCCCGGTGCTGTACGTGATACATCACCAGGTCAACATCGCCCGCCGTGGACGCCGCCGCAGGTACGTAAAAAAACACAATACAACACAAAACAGAACACAAATTCCACGGGCTGAAACAGGGCACCTGGCCACACCAGACACACTGGTGTGGACAGGAACACATCCATCAGTGTACCCACACATGTCTCATCTGGCACCAATTCACACCCTGCATCAAGCCCACCAAATTACCGCGAACATAATGTAATGTGTTGCTGACGACACCGCAGCGGTGAGTATGCGGGAAATCCATCGCACAAAGCAGAATGCATGTAGCAACGGTCAGGCCAGAAAGACCACAGGCCACCACCACCACCCACCACCCACAGCTCCGCCGAACACAGCAAGAAACATGCCAATCCCCCCCCCCCCTGTGCACCCCCATGTCCAACACCAAGCGAGCTAAATCCACACCCAGCAGCACACAACTAACACCTAGGGAGACAGACACAGCAGCATTGGGTGTAGATTAACACACAGCACAGAGGCACAGGCCCAGGGCAACACACACACACACCACAACACCACATACATGGCAAGAAAGCTGAATACAAGCACAAAATTAACATCCACACACACAAGGAACATACAGAGTACTGGACACACACCCTGCCAACTCACACAGACATACCCCAAACCGACACACAGCCACATACACAGACTACATGCCACCAGCAATGGAGCACAACATAGAGGAAAGCAAAAATGATGTGCACACAAATGGGAGGGCAAGGAGACAACCAACAACCAGGTGAACAGACACATGCAGGACAAGGAACCTAGAACAACATCCACACCCCATCCAAGCACATGGCTGGCACAGTGAGTGAAGTCAAACAACAGTCACCTCAGTGCAATAACTCAGGGAGACAGCAAGGTAACCCATGTATAGGGACAGGGATGAAAGGAAGGACCTCAAGTCAAACAGTGAACAGCAAGTACACATGAGTATCACACAGGGCACATTGGCACACTCAATGACTGTCAAACACAAGTAGGAGTCCCCAAACATACCCCCCTCATATCTGCAGCACACAACCCCAATGCCAGACACACAGAAGGGCCTACATAATGTCCAGACAAGATACAGACAAACAATCAAACCCCCTGGGGGCATCCACAAACATCACTCACACACACACAGGGATTTCAGTACCAACGTCTGCACCAAAACAAAAATGGCAAACACAATTCAAAACAGAAACACATACAGAACCACAAAAATAACACACATCACCTGTGCAGCCAAACTAGGGGAAGGCAATGGGAGCACACACACAACAGGAGTGCACCACCTCATCAGTCAGGAAAAATGCATAGGCTACACACCACAACACAGACAAGAAGTGCACCATCACAGAACAACACAGACACATCAAACACACAACAGATGCACAACACCGCAAAGCACATAGCAAACACAGCAGTACATCAGGGGATGTACACTAGGACAGCACAAGGCAACATACACCCACAGCACTGAATGCACAACAAGCAGTGTGTGCACACAAACACACAACAGTCCCACACAGCCATGAGTCACACGCCATTAACACACACATCAACACACACGACAAAGCCACAACCAACACACCGTACAACCCTTGACCACCCAAATGCACACCATGTAAGTAACCTTTGTGACTAGGATGACTGCCCATCACAACATGACTACACATCCACACTGCTAGGCATACATGAAAGCAAGAACGCACATACATGTTGAGCCTGGTCAGCCTGTCTGCAATCCCGTGTATATGACCCCTCTATGTGTTTGCAGTGCCCACATTCCAGGATGCAGTAAAACATAGCCAACAGCAACAAGGAAGGAACATGAGTCTGGTATGTCACCGAAAACAACATCACTGACCCCACAAGTATCCGAGTCATGAAGAACTGAAGTCCCCGTCACCCCTGTAAAAAAAATGATAAGTCAAACAAGCCAGTGGCACAGTTGAAGTGGCACACAGAGCATGTGGCCCAGTAAATGTTAGACATACAGGAAAAGCCTTATCCAGTAAGGACAATGACACAACTGACAACATGAGCAACTGTTTTTATTCACAAATAGCACTGATAGGCAACAATATCAGACAAGACCAAGGCACAAGATGCAGAGCCTGAACACGAGAAGCTGCACAGGCAGGAGGCAAACTGCAAGGCCAGTGGCCAGTCCAAGGTGCTGACAGAGTCAATGAGAAGCTGCACAGGCAGGGGGCAAACTGCAAGGCCAGTGGCCAGTCCAAGGTGCTGACAGAGTCAATGAGAAGCTGCACAGGCAGGGGGCAAACTGCAAGGCCAGTGGCCAGTCCAAGGTGCTGACAGAGTCAATGAGAAGCTGCACAGGCAGGGGGCAAACTGCAAGGCCAGTGGCCAGTCCAAGGTGCTGACAGAGTCAATGAGAAGCTGCACAGGCAGGGGGCAAACTGCAAGGCCAGTGGCCAGTCCAAGGTGCTGACAGAGTCAATGAGAAGCTGCACAGGCAGGGGGCAAACTGCAAGGCCAGTGGCCAGTCCAAGGTGCTGACAGAGTTAATGAGAAGCTGCACAGGGAATGTGTGTCACCAAACTCCGCCATGGTCAGCAACACAGTCTGGTGTGTCACGATGGGCAGCACAGGTACCGGTGTGGGAGAGATAGGTCTGTGACGTTGATCAACATTCATACTTGGCTGTCAGTCTGACTGGGAGCTGACTGTGTGTCGGGCACTGTTGGACCACTTGACTGGGGAGTGAGACGCCCAGCTGAGGAAGAGCTATCAGTGGCCTTGGACGCTGGAGGGCTGCTTGGACCAGGTGGTGTAGTGGCACGTGGAGGTGGACTCAGGCCGACGTGGGACACAGTGTGGGAGGGAGACAGTGGAGGGGTGCCTTTCCACTTCTTGGGGATTCTAAATGGCTTGCCTGTCTTCTGTATCAATGGGAAGTGGTGTGGACACAAACGGCACACTCATCACCAAGGCTGCCGCAGGTGCACACGCTGGACCTCCCTTTGGGGATGTGCTGGACCCAGAAGGACGCTTAGCCTGGCATTGCCTCTGCCCCTCCATCCCCTCTTTACCCTGTGTGCCCCCTACAGTGCCCTCCTGTCCCTGCTTCACTGGACTTGGAATGGGAGTAGAGGTAGTTGGTGAAACAGCCTTGGATACCTTACTATGTGTAGCCTTGCCAGGCCCCACCTTCACAGTGGGCATGGAGAGTGTCTGCATGCCTTTGCGAGATGTTTTTGGGACCACAGAGTCTGTGGCCGGGGATTGCTCTGAGGCTTGTGACCCTGAGTACTTCCTCCTTGAATCATGTGCCTTTGCAACGCCTGATGGGCTCTTCCCTTTGCGCTCTGGGGTTGTTTTTTCTTCGTAGGGGAAGGTGTCTGTGACCTTGACCGCTTGGGCTGCTGCTGCTGTGTGCTACGTGTGCAGTATCGTGACGTTGAGGTGTGTGAAGCGTGGTCACCGTCGTCAGAAGTCGCCACTGGCATGGGGGTGGACAAAGGGACTGGAATTGGACTACGAGATTGAGCCAGTTGAAGTGCAGCCGCCATTGTGGAGGACATTGTCTGGACAGTGCGGTGCAGCCCACCCAGGTCTGAATGTATGCCCTCCATGAAAGCTAACACCTGTGCCAATTTGCGGTCGTGGTCTGACAATGCATTGAGGAGCCCTGTCTGCCCCACACACAGCTGGCGCATAAGGTCCACACACTCTGCACTGATGGCAGCAGGGGGCACAGGGGCAGGGGCAGCGGTGCCTGGAATGAAGGACACTCTTCCCCTCTTTGTGGTGCGAACACGGGCAGCAACAGAGGAAGTGGCTGGGAGGGTGGGCACTGCACGCTGTGTGCTGGAAGATGTAGCAGACTCTCCGTTCCCTGTGTCCTCCAAGATGTCTGCACCACCGCCGTCATCAGATGATGTTGAACTTTGCGTCTCGGGCTGTGATTCCTCCAGCATACTCCTATCCCCCTCCGAGGCGCTGGTCACATCTGTGTCACTGGGATCCTGTGCAGCTGTTGTGCTGTTTCACCACCACTGGTGTCCGTCCCCTGTCCCTCCGTGCCCACGGGAGATGCTGCATAACAGAGAGACATGTAGGGTCAGCAAAGTGACAGCAACAGGACAAACATATTCAAGCAAAGCAACACTGAGGATGACAAAGTCTACATGTTGCAGGCCACCCCGTGCAATCTCACCATGCAGACACACTTCACTACCTCAAACAGTGCGTACAAACATCTAAACACGGCATAGCTGAGCCATGTGATGGGCAGACAGCACAACATCATGCATGTTGGGGCGTACAGACACTAACACCAATGGACCAGGCCTGCAGCACACCACCCACAATGCCATTGAAATTCCCAGGATTGGAAAAACATCAGTAAGTGCATGTATGTAAAATCCATGACTGCCACACCCAGCACAGGGGCCACTTACAACCCACTGCATCACAGTAACCACATCACGTACACCAGCGCAGGTACAGGCTTGGTACACATGCAGCCACTCACAGACAAAATCAACCTTCACAGAATACTCACCCCTAGCTTGCTGTTGATGCTCCTTCAAACGTGCGTCCAGCTCAGGCTGTGTCACAGCCAAGATGCGGCACATCAGTGGTGTCAATCTGCGTCGTGACAACCTGCCACTGCAAGGGAGTATCCCCAGTGTCATCTCAGCAACGTTCTTTGCCAGTCGTGATATGTCGTCCCACCTCTTGTGGCAGTGGGTGCGCCGGCGGTTTGACACTCCCAGAGCCCGCACCTTGGTTGCAATGGACCTCCACACGGCCTTACGCTGGTGTACCTTGAGCTGCAGGTGTGGGAGACAAGAGGGGGAAAACATCAGTGACACACTCTCATGGTAAAACCTCTCTCTCTGAACAGTGGCATGACACAGACTCATCTCCACACGGCAGATATGGGTCATTGATGTACACTCATGCCAACCACACACGTATCACACTCTGTACAGTCAGTGATGTGTCCTTGTCACATTGGGCGTGGACAGTCCATGCCAGGTAGAATCACACAGAGATGGACAACGAGGAGCCACACAAACAGTCACATGAACAATAACTGTCCCGAAACATGCATCACCAGATATCTGTCACACCATATGGATGTGTACACAACACATGTCCATCCACCCTTCATGTCCATGCATTTAATGTGTGGGTTGCATACACCCCCTTAACAACTAGGAAACAGCATGTCAGCCAGTGCATTACACAACCCTACACTCTCAGGCACATACACCATCTGATCGACTACATGTGTGCCCCCCTTGCACTCACACCCCCACTGTTGGAGACTTACCACAACATTTGGGCCACCATATAGCCGTGGGTACTGTGTCAGCACCTCGTCCACCAGGACATCCAGCTCCTCGCTTGTAAATGGACTGGCATGGATCTTCTCCGTCCTAGCCATCACTGTGGACATGAGACGTCAGCGGCGGCAGTGGGCGGTGAGGGGTCCCAGGCAGCAGGCTCTGTGAGCAGTGGAAATGTGGTGCTCCCTTCCACACATATATAGGGCCCTGGACTCGTTTCAGTGGTCATAGTCTTCTGCCATTGGTGTTCCAGGTCAGCCTTCTTCAAAAGCATCCAATGACCGCCTCCGCGGGGGCGGAGCACGCCTACCGCGATTTTTGAATCTGCATCATGCCACCGCGATAGCGGTCCCCATTGGCTGCAAGGGCATGGTTCATGGCGGTGACACACCGCGGGGTCCTGGCCGGCGCTACCGCGGTGGTGCATCTTACAAATGCATCCTATCTCTGCATCCGCTGGGGGCGGAGCACGCCTACCACGATTTTTGAATCTGCATCATGCCACCGCGATAGCGGTCCCCATTGGCTGCAAGGGCATGGTTCATGGCGGTGACACACCGCGGGGTCCTGGCCGGCGCTACCGCGGTGGTGCATCTTACAAATGCATCCTATCTCCGCATCCGCTGGGGGCGGAGCACGCCTACCGCGATTTTTGAATCTGCATCATGCCACCGCGATAGCGGTCCCCATTGGCTGCAAGGGCATGGTTCATGGCGGTGACACACCGCGGGGTCCTGGCCGGCGCTACCGCGGTGGTGCATCTTACAAATGCATCCTATCTCCGCATCCGCTGGGGGCGGAGCATGCCTACCGCGATTTTTGAATCTGCATCATGCCACCGCGATAGCGGTCCCCATTGGCTGCAAGGGCATGGTTCATGGCGGTGACACACCGTGGGGTCGTGGCCGGCGCTACCGCTGTTTGATTGCCATAGAGTGACATGGGTGACCGGGATGTGGCTGGTGGAGCATGACAAACGCCATCTGCAGCTATGTAGAGGGCCATCACTAACACCAATGTGTCATGTGCAGCACATGAAACACTTGCGTCAGTGGTGGGCATCGACACAGGTTCAAATGGTGGTTGGCATGCTCCGCCACCCAATTCACGGACAGTATGTGCGTCCGCTATGGGGAATATGCAGCATCACATCGTACACTCTGTGCGTCATTGTGTTTATGGGGCACGTTTAAGGCACCTACGGACAGTTCTTGTTGTGTGTGGATCAATGGTCATTACTGTACTACGCACAGTGGATACGTACAGTGGCACATGGCACTGGTTAACATTGATATGGTCTCCTGTCACAAATGTCAGCCACTGTGTAACGTCTCACACCAAATGGAACACTGTACTCCATTATGTTGAGCAATATTTACACACAATGTCGTATCTGCCACCCATGCTGACCACTAACTCACACCTGAGCCCATGTGTTACACTGAAAACACAGATGAACTCATTTATTCAGCATGACTGTCATCATTGGAAACAGATGTCACCCTGTTGTGTTATTGCTAAGACCAATTACATGCTGCATGTTATGTCTTTGTACACACTGGCAACTCCTGCAGTGTATGTCCACATGTACAGGGGGGCTCGACCTGCTAAAGGATGACGAGTACTTCAGCACCACACCTGGCATCCGTTGCATTATTATTGTTTGTCACTTGGGTAGACGGCCAGAGCAGATGTCTTTGCTACATGTCTGCCACCTGTAACCACAGGGACCTATGTGGTAGTGTCAGGTCTGTGCTCATGTTGTTTGGACTGTTGTATGTGAATCAGTGACATGTACATTTCAACAATGGTGCTTAGCTAAACTATGTTTTTGAGTGTTGTGCTGTGTTCCGGTGCTACTCACCTGCCACCAGTGCATGTCCATTGTTCACATCAGGAATGTTGCGTTGGCAGATGGACTGCATGCACGGTTGTGGATTGTGCTAACTGTATGGAATATAGTATGCGACATTTGTCCACAGGCTATGGGTGTCCAGTATTGCCTGTGCAATGTGTGTGCACTGATTAGCGGGAATTGTCTGCAATGTTGGATGGTCAGCACAAGTGGCACACGTGTGCAGTGTGTTGCCACCAACACTAGTGTATGTGCATGCTATGGGGTGCTAGCCATCCTTGCTCACCATCTATTCCAGCACTGTGTGGGTGGATCACATCTGCTGGTGTATCAGGATGGAGTGTGCACCCAAGACAGGTGAGATGTACCTTGACTGTTGTGCCTGTGACACTCATCCAACTCCGACATTTGGTCAATGTGAGGTACCAGTGTCCCACTACTCATGCACAGCCAGCATGTTTGTTAGATGTGGGATATTGATTGTATGCTGTGTTGGGCCTGACAGCCTGTGTGGAATGAGGGTCAGGATGCATGTCCTTTGGGACATGTGGTGTAAAATTACATCCACTGGTGTCAGGTGTCTGAGCCAGTTGTCCATATGTCATGCATACAGTCTGTTCATGCGTAGACTTGTTGGCATACTGGCTTGGCATTGTCCATGTAGTGTTGTATGTTTGTGTTGTGGCACTGTTGTGTCTTGAAACAGCTGGATGTATATCACCATGGTATGTGTTGTGGTGCACATGTGTCCTTGGGCAGTCCCTCCTTGATGCTGCATGTAAATGTCCAAAATGGGGGAAGATTAAGGGTGCATACAGGCCCTGCTGATCACATCCCTCATCTATTGTTAATGTGTGCCACATTGGCTATCTGTGTGCTTGTAGAGAGTATTGGGCAGTGGGGTAATGGTGGCCTGTTACAGTGGTACACATACTCTGCACAGGCGTGACATCATCTGTCACTGTCCGACTTTGTATTCAAGTCAGCAGCAGATATGGCCTGTGTACTGATGACATTGGCACATGTATGGGTTTGGGATGTGAATGTCATTGAATTTGAGTGTGTTCGAAGTGGCACTGAGTACAAAGACAATCCCAATGATCTATCCACATTGTGTTGTTGATGTGTCCCCTGCAATTATTGGCCAAGGAGGTGTGGCAGGTACAGCAGCAACGTGGAAGCCAGCAGTGTCTCTGCTTCACACATGTCCTGTGTCATGTACACCCAAGGCTGAGTCCACCTCAGCTCGATATGTGACTCTTGGCATTCACATAGACAGTGTTCGTATTGTGTCTACTGACTGTGCACATCCATGACAGTTGTACAATTAATCTGTCTCATGTTGGGACAACACTGAATTGCACTGTGTGCTTTCAGGGATGACAGTCAATGTTAGCGCCGTGACAGGACAGACTTTATGAATTTGTGCACATCCTAATTTATGTTGCTATGACGTGTCCCCTTTCATCTCACCTAGGAGGCGACCTAATGTGTTTCGTACCTTCACCCTGCTGGCTAACATGGAGGATACCGACATCATAAGGCGATTCCGTCTGGATCGGACAAACCTCCTGGAACTTTGTGCAATATTGGAGCCACACCTGCTTCCACGCAGGACATACCCAACAGCACTCACGGCAACGGCAAAGGTGATGGCATTCCTACATTTCGTGGCTACGGGATCCTTCCAGCAAACTGTGGGCATTGCAGGGGGATGTCCCAACCAACATTCAGCATGGTGCTACGTGATGTCCTGTTGGCTATGATGCAACACAGGGACCAATTCATACATTTCCCCAGGCGGCATGAGTTGGCGGATGTGAAGGGCGAATTTTATGCACTTGGACACGTTCCTAATGTAGTTGGTGCAATAGATGGCACACATGTTTCCCTGATTCCACCCCAAGCACGGGAGCATATTTACCGAAATAGGAAACATTATCATTCCATCAATGTGCAGGTGGTGTGCCAGGCAGATATGGTCATCTCACACGTTTGTGCAAAGTTTCCAGGATCAGCCCACGATTCACACATAATGCGCAACAGCATTTTACCACAGCTGATGGCCAATCTGGCGCCGGAGCGGGCATGGATTGTGGGTGAGTACAAAGGGTTGAGTCGTGTGCTGTTTGTGTGCCATGCTGTCCTCGGACACATGTCAGACACTCAATCTGTATGTGTCTTTCACACTTAGGTGACTCTGCATATCCCAACGGACCTTGGTTGCTGAGTCCACTTCGCAATCCCAGGACACCAGCTGAAGTGCGCTACAACAATGCCCATGGGAGGACACGTCGGGTCATTGAGCGAACATTTGGACTCCTGAAATCGCGTTTTCGATGCCTCGACAAGACCAGAGGGGCTCTGCAGTACTCACCCGTCAAGGTGTGTCAGATAGTGGTAGCATGCTGCATGCTACACAACCTGGCCGTGCGGAAGGGGATCCCCTTAATCCAGGATGATGATGACCAGCCACAGCCCGCACCTGCAAACACCCAAACGTCAAGTGACGAGGATAGTGGAGAGGAGGAAGGTGTTGGACAGCGTCAGCAGCTCATCAACAACTACTTCACTTGATGGTCAGTGGCAATGTCAATACTGGCTGTTGTCTGATGATGTTGTGCTTGGTGAATATGTGTATGTGAGTTTTGTGACTACAGCATGTTGCAGAGTCAGTGCTGGCTGCAGATGTGTATGGTAAGGGATCTTTTGACACAGCTACTTGATGTCTATGTTGGTACAGTTGCTCCTTGTGACATGTGCAGATTGTCGTACCTTGATGTGCTGTGTTGTGTGATGGTTGTTAGTCCACCACCTGAGTAGCAACTGATGTTCTGTTGTGTTTTCCTAGGTCCCTTCAGCCTCTACTTGCCTGCGGAGTATCCCTGCTCCTGTGACATTGTAATCATGGGTGTGAGTTAACATACTGTGATGAACATGGAACAGTGACAACTACATTGGTGCGTTATTAGTGTTTATTTACAGTGGATACATGTGATGTAGATGTGGATATTTACAGATTTGTGAATGGTGAATAACAGATTTGTCAGTGATGGTAGATGAGACAATAGAGTATACACTAGATCAGTATGGTAACACAGTCCAACAGTCATTTGCCATTCCCACGGCATTGTGTGTGGGGACAGTCTGCAGGGTACACAGCAGGGTGAAGAGGGGTGCCATCATGGCTGGCTACTTGACTGGCTTTTGCCAGGTGCTTTGCCACGGGATGCTCCCAATGATTTTTCGGGCGGCCCCTTGCTCTTTTGGCAGGGGGGACACAGGTGCATGGCCAGTGGTGTCTGATGAGTCCCTATGCTCGCTGGACGCAGGGGAGGATGGGGGTCTGTCATCCTGCGTCACAACGGAGGGAGCTGTAGGTGTTGGCGGTGCCGCATGCCTGTCCCTGAGGACCCCCACTAGCTGGCCCAGGAGGTCCCTGATTTGGCCCATGCAGGCCACGAGTTGGCCCATGTGGTTGTCAATTGAGCGCAGCATCTGTTGTTGCTCACGGGCATCCTGCTGAGCCTGCCTCAACTGTCCCTGGGCGTGTTCATAGGCCCCCACAACTCTATGAATGTGTGCCAGTGATTCAGTGCCAGGGTCTTCTTCCCTTTGGGTCAGCCTTGTCCTCACACCTGGCCTGCTGTCACGGCCCCGTTGCCTCCCTCCTGTGGGCACCGGCCTACTCTCCCGTACCTCCGCAGTTGTTGTGGTCTGGTTGGCCTGTGGAGCAGGGCGAGTGTTGCAGGCAGCAGTGGTAGTGGTAGTGGTGGTGGAGGTGGTGGTGGCACAGGTCGTTGCAGCAGGGCTCTGCGTTGATGTTGTTGCTGAGGGTGGTGCGGCTGTGGGGTCCTGGGACACATTACGCCCTGCCACACCAGATGGTCCGGGTTGGTCCTCCTCCTCCTCATTATCCAGGGAGTCTGCATCCGAGGGGAGATGTTCGGGAGCTGGTGACTGGCTGTGCTGGTTGAGGTTGTCATCCTCTGCAGTCAGTTGTTGGTCACCTGTGGGACAGGAAGTAGATGGTAATTGCCTTACACACCTCAGGGTTGCTGTGTTTGATGTCTCTTATTTACATGTTATGCTACACACAGTTGCCTTTTTCACACATTGTATGTCTGCACAGTGATGTGCCTCATGCCATGAAGTGGAGTTACATTCATCATTTCACAATGGTGTGACCTGTGATTGGTTAGCATGCCACACGTCTAGTATTGGTGATTTCAATGTGAGGTTGTCATCTGACAACTGGCATGACTACAAGTTGATGTTCAGCATCTTTGCTGATCACTCTGCCTGGCAGACATTACCTGTGTGCATGGACTAGCCATTGTCATCACATGCATACCGTTGACATGTCCTGTGCTTGTATTTCTTTATACAGCAGACCATGCTAGTTTGTTTTTCCCATGGTCCTTCATGATCAGCACCCATGTACGCTACAGAGGGAAGTCTGGGTGATGCATGTCAGAGGCCCATTTGCTTGGACATATTTGTTGAGAGTCACAGTTCTGTTTCTGTCACAGTTACGTACGCTGAGCTGTCTGCATCCTGTCAATGGCTGTGCTTTTCTTTTCTATTTTTGTGTGAAGTAGAGCCTCATGTTGTCATGTCTCTCAATGCTTTTGTTGAGTGATGGTGGTGTGCATGCACTGTCTGATTACCTGTGCAGTGTCACTTTGGTTTTTACTTACAGACACATGCTTCTGGGTGGGGTGCTCCAACCTGCTGAGGGGTGTGAGAGCGGGGCCTGTTGGGAGTTGTTGTGCTGCCTCCAGATACACATTCCCCATCCCTGTGAAGATGGCTACCTACCTGTTAGGTGGTGGGGGAGCGTTCAATGGCTGACACATGCTTCTGGGTGGGGTGCTCCATCCTGCTGAGGGGTGGGAGAGAGGGGCCTGTTGGGAGTTGTAGTGCTGCCTCCAGATACACATTCCCCATCCCTGTGAAGATGGCTACCTACCTGTTAGGTGGTGGGGGAGCGTTCAATGGCTGACACATGCTTCTGGGTGGGGTGCTCCATCCTGCTGAGGGGTGCGAGAGGGGGGCCTGTTGGGTGTTGTAGTGCTGCCTCCAGATACACATTCCCCATCCCTGTGAAGATGGCTACCTACCTGTTAGGTGGTGGGGGAGCGTTCAATGGCTGACACATGCTTCTGGGTGGGGTGCTCCATACTGCTGAGGGGTGGGAGAGGGGGCCTGTTGGGGGTTGTTGTGCTGCCTCCAGATACACATTCCCCATCCCTGTGAAGATGGCTACCTACCTGTTAGGTGGTGGGGGAGCGTTCAATGGCTGACACATGCTTCTGGGTGGGGTGCTCCATCCTGCTGATGGGTGGGAGAGGGTGGCCTGTTGGGAGTTGTAGTGCTGCCTCCAGATACACATTCCCCATCCCTGTGAAGATGGCTACCTACCTGTTAGGTGGTGGGGGAGCGTTCAATGGCTGACACATGCTTCTGGGTGGGGTGCTCCATCCTGCTGAGGGGTGGGAGAGGGGGCCTGTTGGGGGTTGTTGTGCTGCCTCCAGATACACATTCCCCATCCCTGTGAAGATGGCTACCTACCTGTTAGGTGGTGGGGGAGCGTTCAATGGCTGACACATGCTTCTGGGTGGGGTGCTCCATCCTGCTGAGGTGTGGGAGAGGGGGCCTGTTGGGGGTTGTTGTGCTGCCTCCAGATACACATTCCCCATCCCTGTGAAGATGGCTACCTACCTGTTAGGTGGTGGGGGAGCGTTCAATGGCTGACACATGCTTCTGGGTGGGGTGCTCCATCCTGCTGAGGGGTGGGAGAGGGGGCCTGTTGGGGGTTGTTGTGCTGCCTCCAGATACACATTCCCCATCCCTGTGAAGATGGCTACCTACCTGTTAGGTGGTGGGGGAGCGTTCAATGGCTGACACATGCTTCTGGGTGGGGTGCTCCATCCTGCTGAGGGGTGGGAGAGGGGGGCCTGTTGGGGGTTGTTGTGCTGCCTCCAGATACACATTCCCCATCCCTTTGAAGATGGCTACCTACCTGTTAGGTGGTGGGGGAGCGTTCAATGGCTGACACATGCTTCTGGGTGGGGTGCTCCATCCTGCTGAGGGGTGGGAGAGGGGGGCCTGTTGGGAGTTGTAGTGCTGCCTCCAGATACACATTCCCCATCCCTGTGAAGATGGCTACCTACCTGTTAGGTGGTGGGGAGTGTTCAATGGCTGACACATGCTTCTGGGTGTGGTGCTCCATCCTGCTGAGGGGTGGGAGATGGGGGCCTGGTGTGTGTTGTAGTGCTTTTTGTCTGTACACATGCATCCCAGTTGGTTTTGTTTAGCTTTGTGCTTTATCAGGTTGAGTGGTGGTTACATCTGTGTGACCTGTTTTGGGTATTGTGGGTCAGACGAATGTCCTTTGGCCTAGGGGTTGTAGGTTTGAATTTGTGCAAGACGGTACATGGCAATGTGATGATATACATTGGTTTGTACTTACCAGCTTCCAGTCCCCCGCGGATTCCTTCAAGACTCTCTGGATGTAGGATTCCAAGGACCTTCTCCTCCCACGGACTGTATGGTTTGGGTGGGATGGGAGTGCCTCCACCAGTCCCGTCAGCCAGCTGACGGTTCTTGGCCCTCTTCCTCTTCACCACGGTCTTCAGGTCATGCCACCGCTTCTGTATTTCCTGCTTGTTGCGGGGGTGGTCCCTACTGCATTGACCTTATTGACTATCCTCACCCACATTTGGGTTCTTGTGGCTAATGGGGTGTGTTGGACCATGTTGCCATAGAGTTGTGGTTCAACTCTTATTATCTCATCTACCATGACTGCAAGCTCTGAATCAGTGAATTTTGGCATTTTGTGTGGTGCCATGGTGTGTGCTGTGCAGATGTTCTGTGGTGCAGTTGTGTGGGTGTTGTGGGTGGTGTAGGTGGTGTGTGTGTTGTGGTGGTGCTGTGTGCAGGTGTGCCTCTCCTTTGTTCTCTGGGGTTGGGACCTTCAGTTGTGGAGTGTAGCAAAGGATTGTGGTCAGGGAGGGGCTGGTTTTATGCTCGGCTATGGGGGGTGTGGCAAGCTGGTATGTTGCTGTCAGGTGTGTTGTGTGTGTTGTCCTGTGATTGGTTATTTTGAAATTTCTGGGGCTGTTGTCATTGGGCACTTTTGGTTTGTATTGGGACAGGTCTACTTCAGTGTGTGCATTGTTTGTATTTTTTTTCGTGTTTTTTCTACGTCCGCCATTTTTTTTGCAGATCCTCCGCAGCGGTTCCTCGGCAGCGGTGGCTATGCTGCAGCCCTTCCGCCGCCTATCGGATTGATCACTGTTCGCGCACGATGCGGTCGGATTCATAGGTAGGTACCATGGTGGTAGCGGGGATGTCATAATGTCACGGGCGGTTACTCCGTGTGCATGGCGGCGGTTCTTGGCTTTTCCGCTGAGTATCCGGCCGTTGCGGTCAGATTTTCAGCTGGTCCGGCGAGTGCGGGCGGTTTTTCGTTGTCTCCCACCGCCGCGGACGGATTATTGTGCCGGTTCATCGTAATGTATCCGGCGTTATTCCCGTTGGCCATGCGGGCGGTTTTTTGCCGCTACCATGGCGGTCGGTATGTTTTTCCGACCGCCATCGTAATCGACCCCTTAATTGTTAAAAGGATATTTTCGGATAGGTGGGGACGATGGGCAATAGCAGAATGTGGGTTTGCAGGAGAATTATTTACTATTTGCTCGCTTTATGATTCAACAGCTGATGATCCCGAGGTATTAGAGTTTTTGGATAACGAATTTGCCCATTGGCCTACTCCACTCATAGTATGTGGTGATTTTAATATTAATGGGTTAGGTGGACTATGGGGCAAAACTGGCAATAAATACTCCGGGCGCAAAAGAAAGGTTTTCAAGGCACTTTGTAACTTGACTAAAAATCATGGGCTAATAGATGTATGGAATCATTTAAAAATTAATGATGATGGTAACACCTTTTACTCTGCCCCGCACAACGCGATTTTTCGACTCGATTATTTTTTTGTATCACACTCATTAATATATCGAGCCATAATTGAGAAGCTCCCCAGGTTATTATCAGATCATAACCCTCTTGCCCTTCTCTGAGTTTTTCTAAAGGAGAGCGGGCTGAACTGACATGGTCCTTCGAAAGAGGGCTTTTAACAGACTCAGAGTATGTTTCTCATATGAAGGGGTGGATCACGGCCTTCTTCGACATAAATAGGCATAGTGCTAGCACCGGAGTTGTCTGGGATACCTTTAAGGCCGGGGTAAGAGGTGAGACTCTCAGTTTTAGTTTTTCTTGGCAAAAGAAGGAGGCGCATCACGAAGAGATACTCCTCAATAATTTAGCTAAAATTGAAGAGGAGCTTGCCTCTGCGGTTAAAGCCGGTTTACTCACCACTGACATTTTGTATCGGCTTGCCTGGGCTAAAGCAGGAATAGGCGAAAGGGCTGCTGCTAAGGCCTCAGTACGCTTTTTAGCCAAAAGAGAGCAATGTTACGAATTTAGCGAGCGGGTAGGTCATACTTTGGCAGTGAGACTCCGACAAAGATGCGCTGCAAGCGAGATTAATGAGATCCAAGATGAGCGTGGAAATTTAGTTACCGATCCACGTGGGATTCAGGAAGTATTTCGGTCATTTTATCATCAATTATATGGGGAAGAATCACAGGATTCGCAAACTTTAACTCAGGATCTTCTCAATAGCATACCCCTCCAAAGTATTGAACCTGTAGATAGAGAAAATCTAGGGGTAACCTTGACTCAGGATGAGATATTTCACGCAGTGAGAAATCTTCCACCGGGTAAGGCCACAGGACTTATAAGATCTTCTTAGAGGAAATCGGACCGGTCCTTGTAGAAACGATACACGGCGCCCAATCCGGGAGCTCAATCCCAGCATCTTGGGCAGGCGCTGACATCATAATATTTAAAAAAAAAAGGTAAGCCACCTCTGGAGCCTGGGTCTTACAGGCCCATCACACTTATAAATAGTGACTCAAAAATCTTCTCGAAAGCCTTAGCATCTAGACTGAACACAATCACAGCTAGATCTATCCACCCATGTCAACATGGATTCATCCCCGGGAGGGGTACTACTCAGCATACTCGGCGTGTAATAACGCTGTTCGACGCGGCAGAAGTCTCAGGGGACCCTATGGCTTTGCTGCTCCTTGATGCAGAAAAGGCCTTTGATCGGGTCTCCTGGGACTTTCTATGGGAAGCTATGAAGTGGTTTGGAGTTGGGCAGCGGTTTATTACTGCTATCCGCGCTTTGTACAACGCACCAACAGCTCGACTAAGAATCAATGGGAAATACACCGCATCTTTTGAGATTAAACCGGGCACCCGGCAGGGCTGCCCCTGCTCACCCCTTTTATTTGCCATTTATATAGACCCCTTAATTCGGCTCTTAGAAGATTGTCAGGAAATCAAGCCATTGATCTATCAGGATATTCCAACAAAAGTCCTCGCTTATGCTGATGATGTGGCCTTAGTTACCCCTGATCCATTAGCAGCAATAGCGGCAGCCGAGCAGATCGCTTTAACTTTTGGCAGGATCTCTGGATATGCTCTGAATAAACAGAAGACCCAGATAGTCATTAACCGGGGAATCAGTCTCTCTGACCCACGGGTAATAGAATCAGCGGTCTATCTGGGTATTTCTATCACCGCGGATTTGAATTTATTAGTCGCAATTAACACCGACCCTATAATCCGGAAGGCTAAGAAGGACTTTGATAACTTTCATAATTTGCATTTATCTTTAGTTGGTCGCTGCAACGTGGTCAAAATGGTATTTTTGCCCAAAATACTTTATTTATTCAGAGCTATCCCTCTTGAATTTGGAAAGCAATGGTTTTCTGCTTTAGAAAGTGTGGTAAATCGCTTTGTTTGGGCTCATGGCAAAACAAGGAGAGCACTTCGATATATGACACTTTTCCCTTGGATAGAGGGGGTTGGGCACTCTCAGATTTTAGATTTTATTATTGGGCACCGGCCCTCCAGTATATGTCGATCCTGTTTGGTGGATATTCAGAAGAATCAAGGGCTGGGGTTTCCTTGCCTGATGTATACCAGTTATTGGTGGGGAAGGATGCCGTGAGTTGTTTTCTGAAGTTACTACAAAAGAACGAAATTTAAGACTCTCTCGGCCGCCTTTAAAATATGGGCTGCCCTCAAGAAAAAGGTTGGTTTGGGCAGAATGAACTTTTATACTCAGATGTATGGTAACCCTACGCTCCCGGAAATTTTTTCTGATCAGACTATGGCAGCGTGGGCCGGGCTTGGTCTCGCGAAAGTTGGGGATTTGATGGGCTCAGAGGGTCTGCTTCAATTTGGGGATATTCAGGACAAATTTGGGATAAGCTCAAGGAATTTTTTAAAAATATCTCCAGATTAGAAGCTTTCTGGGTAAAAAGACGGGAGGTGGTAGTCGCTTCTGTAATAATAAGGTCATAGATGCTATTAGAAGCAGCAAGGGCTGTAATATAAAAGGAATTTATAGCGAACTTATTTCACTGAAGCAGGATGATTTGGGTAAGCACGGTGAAAAATGGAAAGACAGGCTGGGCACGGAACCAGATAATTTCGTTGATTCTCTAGAGCTGGGGCAGACAGTATTATGCTCGGCTGGGTTGCAGGCACAGCATTTTAAGACGCTATTTCCACTTTATTATACACCGGCAAAGATAGCTCAATGGGGAGGACAGGTCGGAATTAGGTGCCCCCGGTGTAATGTTCTAAAAGCGGACCTAGTCCATATGTTTTCCACGTGTCCGCGCCTCGATGTAATAAAATCCTCCATTGCATCTTTCTGTGAAAATACTCTGGATATTAAAATTAAACTGACCCCAACCCTGATTCTTCTTGGGATTGATAACTCCCAGGAGCATGTCCCGCATTTTCGATTTATCTTTCTAGCTATGGCAGTGTTTCGTACATGTATTGCCGCAGTCTGGTTAGACCAAACCGCCCCAACGTTTCAAGTGTGGTTAGCTAGATTACTAGCGATGTTTAACCTCGAGAGGGGTATTTATGAGCGGCGGGGCAAAAGAGGGAGAATCTTGGGGAAACGCATCTGGGACCCGATTTATAATTGGAAAGACCTTCAGAATTAACTTAGGGCCTGAGTTTTAAAAAAGCGCTTGATATTGAATAAATATATTTGGACTGTTACCGGGGTTGTTGTGATTTGCTTTCCTGTTCCCCCATTTCTTTTCTTTTCTTTTGACTGTTTCCTCCTTTTTTCCTTCTTTACTGTTAGACCTTTCTTCAAACTCTAGAAGCTAAATATGGAAATTATTACCCTCATTTGTGAATGAATTATATATGTATTATGATGCTGTTTATAATGTAAAAATCTTTAATAATTTTTTTTTTTTTTTTTTAAATTAATTTGAATCAGAGAAGGACAGTTATAAAACACAAAAGTGGGAAACAAGGAGGAAGACAAAGATGGAAAACTGTGACAAAATGAGAAAGCAGGAACGTGCAAAAGTGAAACAAAGAGGTACAGAGTACCTGGTGGTGGATTAAAGAAGGATGAGGTACAATCAAGACTATGCAGTTTTGGTATGCGACACAATGACATTTAATGGCACTGGCCGCGGGCGTCTGAGCAAAAACATTGGGCCCCGGCACTTATGGCCTCATTATCAAAAAATTGGCGTAGGGCAGCGCCGCAAGTCTTTTTGCTGCACCATCCGATGCCAATTTTAAAGGGCAGTAATGCACCGTATTTATGAGATACTGTGTATTCCTGTCCTTTCAGCCTGTGCCGGCGCACAATTTGATGCTCAGCGCCAACGCAGGCACCCTTGCACCATGGTGCAAAGATGTCTGCATTGTTGGCAGGATTGTTTTTGTGCAGGAAGGGGCACCTTCCTGCACGAAAACAATACATGGAGGCATTTTCCTCGTTCTATGTGTGCTGCAGAATGAAAACATTCCTCCTTGTTATGCCTGCTCTGGAGAGGCGGAAGGTTTTAGCGCTGCCCCAGGTTTACGTGATTTTGTAAATCTGGGGCAGCATCAAAGTCCATGGGTGTTGCATGGGAACACCCACCGCAATGCCCATGGAACGCCTCCTTGACGCAGAGTAAGGCAAGGCAGCGCAAACCTTTCTACGTATATATGAAGCCACGCAAAGACACACAGGGTGACTTTGCATCACCTCATAGATATGATTAAGAAGCCTGCGCCAGCGGAGAGTCAAAAAGAGCGACGCTCCGGCAGCGCAGGCCTCTTGTAAATAAGCCCTTTACTCTTTTAAAAATGAAACACTGGGGAAGAGTAATATGTGGAAGTGCACCCATGATATAGGTCATGTAAAGAGGGTGACATAAGGCAATGGCATTTGTAGGTGGGGTATTTTGGGTGGCTCAGAGGATGGAGATCGAAGGGGCTCATGAGGTAACAAGGGATGTATGAAATGTGGTCGGAGGTGGCTGAGTTAGGTATGTGTGTAAGGGAGAGACAAAGGCAGAGAAGAAGAGACAGAGGTGTGGTGAAGCCAGAGGTCTTTGTGCAGGGAGTGCTTACTTCGTGCAGGTGGTTGGAGGTAATGGACACCCATCCTCATTTTTACAAACCAGGTCTTACTTTTCATCATCAGGCTGTGACCCAGACAGAGAGGGAGAAAGGTATAAATGGGAGAAAGAAAGAAAAACAATGACTGTAAGAAATGTAAGAAGGCAGGTATGAAAGAGATCATGCAAGTGTGAATAAGGAGACAGGCAGTGGAGGGTGGTTGAAGAAAGAGGCATGAGGTATTGTAATAGTAAGAAATATTATTTATTTTTACGAATGAAACACAAAGTGCAGGTGGTAGTGGTTGCTATTTCAGAATGCCACACCAGCAATGAAACTAGTGAGCAACACATAGGGGCTTATTTACAAGCCTGTTGCGTCACCGGTGCGTCACTTTTAATATGGGAAAAGGTGTCGCACCGACGGCGCAAGGGGCTTAAATAAGCCCCATAGTTTATTATCACCAGAAACCCCCACCTCCACTAGTCTTTAAAAAAACATTACTCTTTTTCAAACTTTCCCATGTCTTACTTGTCCTTGGTGTTTCTTATCAGTAATAACTGCAGTCTCTCCCCGCTTCTTCACCTTCTTGTAGGAAAGTTAGTAACTAAATTTATTAGAGTAGGTAGTTGGCTGTTGACGTACAGATGATGGGCATTCCTGTTTATTTGGGAGTCTTGTTCTGTCTTCTGGGGCTTTCTCAGTTGGGGGTCAAGCACACCTTTGCTGACGTGCTCATGAGAAAGAAACATTTGTTTCATCGGCAAGCGCATAATCCACCGGGTGTAATTAATCTGTCATTTTTAAGAGGTGCATGGAGGAAGTCAAAATCAATTTCTAGAAAATGGGTGGGGGAGAAAAAGAAGGGTGGGGGTAAGGAAGGAGAAAAAAGAAAACACCAAAACAAATGTAATTATATTATTAACAAGATAGAACTAGCCAACTGCAGTCAAATAAGCATATGAAATTACAGTGCTTAATCTGGTAAGGAGGTGTACATATATGTCTTCCCCAGTATTCAGACCTTCTGGTTCACTTGTTTCCAAATCAATTATATATTGTGTTTCCAACTTACGCAAACATTTCTCACTGCCTCCTTCCCTTTCAGTTTTCAAAATTCGGTCATCACCAAAGTATGTTGCCTTAGTCGAATACATGTTATGATGTTGATTGAAATGTCTATCCACAGGGTACCTAGTATCTCAATTTGTGATACCTCTAAAGTGTTCAAGAGTAAACCTTTTTACAGGGAAGGTAGTGCTGCCAATGTATATTTTCTTTCACAGGCACATAATGATGTAGACTCCATAACCTGATGTAGAGGTTATGCATTTGTATATTACATAACCTTTGGTCCTATGTAGTGTGTCAGCTTTGTACTATGTTTGCATCCTTTATCCATGTTTGTATGTTAGTCATAGTTAAATGACGTTTAACTATCATGTCCTTGATTGTGCTTGCCTGTCGATACGTAATACTGGGAATAATGTTGAGATATTTGTGCATGATGTTATTGTTGAGTAAAACCTCCTAATGTTTCATAATTTTCCTTATTATGATGTTAGATTGCAGTGAAAAGGTAGTATAAACCTGATAGTATTCTGTTGAGGTCCCACGGTGATAGAACCAAAGAGGTGGAAATGGGCCTGAAACGGAGATCGTCTCTAAGTTGTGCTTTTGCTTTCTCTGTGGACCGGAAGACAACTTTTAGCATGGAGACTGCTGTTCCCTGCGATGGGTTTCCTGAACAGAGATGCATGTAACCTATTCTCTTTGATTTCTACCTTTAAGTCCAGAACTCTACACTCTTTTCACTATAACTCATGGTTAACTTGATATTAAAGTAGTTATTCAGTAGTACGAAAAATTCTTCTAGGTTCTCTGACTTGCCACTTCATATGATGAATAAATCATGTCCATACAATAACAATAAGGTCACTTTCTGAAAATGATTCTTGTATGTCTTATCAATGAACACTCATAAATCGTGTAGTGAGATGCTCCAACAGGGCGTGAACAAATGTAGGCCTACACGTGGGTGTAAATCTACACTGGGAAATGGTGAATAGCAAACAAATGTAGATTTACACTTAGGTGCAGCAGTAGATTTACATGTGAGTAAATCAACAGGTGCATTTTATCTTTCTTAATCAAGAAAAACTTTCAGACTTCTTTCTTTGTATCCAAGTGTGCTAGATCGCCTTTCAAAAGATTTTTTTGTTGAATTCTTCTCGCCTCTGGTTTCTAACTACACCCTCGACATTGCTGAGTTGTAACACACTCCCTAGACTCAACCAGTTTAGCTCTGTTCTATGGGAAAGATTTATTAACATTTCATGCCACGCAGCAAGACAAGGTGCTGCATGAAAGGGAGACATCAGAAATGTGCCATATTTACAAAGATATGGCACATTTCTTCTGCCTCCTTGTGCTGGCACACTGTGTGCTGCCTTGTGGCAATCCAGGCACTCTTGCACTATGGTGCGAGGGTGCCTGCGTTGCGAACAGGATTGTTTTGGTGCAGGAGGGACACGTTCTGGCACAAAAACAATCCTTAAAGGCAATCTCCTTTGTCTATATGATGCGGAATGTATCACACAGAGAAAAAGGAAGTAATGAGAAGAAATAAATATATTTGTCCTCGTTACGCCTGGGAGGCATACCATTTTGATTCATTCCCTGGTTTACAACTCTTTATAAATCTGTCAGTGCCCTAAAATCAATAGGTGGATGGGTGGGAATGCCCACACTCCGCCCATGGAACTCTTACCCCCGCAAAGTAGCACAAACCAGCGATTTGTGCTGCCTTGCGTTACCTTGGATTTACTAAACCACACAGAGCCATGCAAGGTGGCTTTGCGTGGCCTAGTATATCCCACTTAGGGATTTGTGTTGCCTTACGTGATGCAAGGGCAACACAAGCCCTTTGTACATCTAGCCCCTAATGTTCAAGTAAAGCCTGCCTTGCCCCACTTCAACATTGTGAGTCCAATTGGGTGTTACCTCTGAGGCAGCCCTTGCCCTCAGCCCCATTCAGTTAAGAGTTCAACACCTTACACAAATCCGATGCAATGTGTTACCAAATCTTCCCCGATACGTGGGCAGAGAAGTACACTTTTCTTGTTTACATTAGGGCCAATAGCCCCTTTGCTACGTCACGGCCTATAAGCTGACTGCACTTCTAGTGGTGTCTGAGACCTTTCTTTCATTGCCTTTGGTAGCTGCCTGTCACTTCACCCTAGTACTGCTTTTCTTATATCACCTGTTACTGTTCCTGCATTACTCTTCCAGCTGGTGCAGCACTTGCTGCTATGTACGTTTTTATGTTGAGCCTGGGCAGCGCATGCGCTGCTCTGCGAGGCATGCTGTATTCTGGTATGGACTTCAAGCTTTGTCCATCTTCTGCCCATCCTTTCAGTTGGCTCCTGTTACTGTCCTTTCTAAATCATTGCTTTTGATTCATGAATGGGCTTGTTAGTCCCTCCTTAGTACCGCCTTGTCTGCATTTGTAACCTCCCATGAGGACTGGACTTTTTACTTGTGTTGTTACACTGTCTGTTTTATCTACAGTCTGTGAGCACCAATTTCTTTAACCCCTTGACCGCGATCGGAATTCCGCTCGTGTGCTGGACATTCCGATCGCGGGTGGGGTCGTGACGAGCTCAGCTCGTCATGCGCACAGCGCTACCGCGCAGCATGACGAGCTGAGCTCGTCATGAGCACGGAAGGGGTTAATGATTTTCCACTTTTCCACCCATGATGTGCTTTCCTACAACGCAGCACGCCACCCGCTTTTATAATTTTTTTAGTAATGGCGGCCAGTCCACTTTAAGTATAGCGGCTGTGCTTCTTTATTTATTATATTTGGCAGCGTGGTCCGCTTTACCTATAGCCGCAGCGGTAAGTGGACATAATATTGAGTTTTAAATATCGTTGTGCAATAATATCGAGTTTGAAATGTCGAAAGTCAAAAATATTGTTGTATATAATATTGACATCAAGAATATCGATTTGTTGTGTTGTATAAAATATCGTTGTTAAAAATATCGATTTTAAAAATATTGTTATTAAAAAATATCGATTTTGTGAATGTTGTGAATTTTTTAATATAGTATATAATTTTAAATGTATTAATAATTTTTAATTAATTGTATATGTTTTATATAAAATCTTTTAGGAGCAGGATGTTGGGTTTATAGGGCATAAGGGTGGGGAGTGTTTTAAAAAAAAAAAAAATTATTTATTTTATTTATTGATATAAATGACATTTCAAATTGTGTTTTAGGAGCAGGATGTTGGGTTTATAGGGGATAAGGGTGGGGAGTGTTTTAAAAAAAAATCAAACTTTTTTTACATTTTTTTATTAATATAAATGAAATTTAAAATTGTGTTTTAGGAGCGGGATGTTAGGTTTATAGGGGATAAGGGTGGGGAGTGTTTTCAAAATAAAATTTAAAAAGTAAAAAAAAAATCTTAAAAATATATTTAAAAATATAATTTTTTTAAAGTAGTGGGATGTTATGGTTATAGGGGATAAGGGTGGGGAGTGTTTTAATATAAATCAATTTAAAATGTACAGAAAAAAAAAATTGAATAAGAAATTTTGTATTTTAGAAGTGTGATGTTGGGGTTATAGGTGATGATGGGGATATTTTTAAAATAATTTTAAAGTTTTCAAATGAGATTTTAATATATTTGAAACATTTTTAAAATTTTGAAAAAATATTGAAAATTGTAACTTTTTTTTTTTTGGTGTCCTCATTCTGCCAATTCTCTTGCTGGTAACGCTCTTTTCCCAATTGCCAGAACATGGGGCAGAGCCTTTCCACCCAAGAAGAATACTGTTTCCTCTTCCATCCCTTCACCAGTGTGCCCGTAGCAGAAGGAAACCAGGACCGACAGCAATATTGGCTTAATCATCGGACCTCCTGGAGCGTTGGCTCCATTCGACCAACAATGCCCAAACTTTCTCCCGACGTCTGGGGTCGCAAGCCATGTCAAACTGATTTGTAGAGATTATATTTTTAACACAATCAGAAAAACAGGGAGGACTTCCAGACTTCCATGACCTGCAGATCTCCCGTCTCCCCAGAAGGATCGCATCAAAAATATAAATCTGGATATAACAGTATTAATTCGGGTTGAACAGTCCTGATGGAGCCCAAAAAATATAAGATTAGGGCTTACCTTAACTTGCTGACCGATTACTTCAGCCATAAACTTACACAGCTCAGTTCAGTAACCTATGATCTTAGAGCATGTCATAAACATATGCATATCGTCCGCCAGAGGGTGCATACATCTTGGGCATACATACTGGATTCCTGTAAGTCTTGATAACTTGGCTGGAGACCAATAGACTGTATGTGTGGTAAAAAGATGGTTGCGCTTAAGAAAGGCGGGTTTCACAACCGCTCGAAGAATCGCAAAAGAGTCAAGCCAAACCTCTTTAACATTTTCTCCCGCTAATTCTTCAGCCCAAATCTTTGAAATATCCATGTCTAGGTCATCATCCACCTCTAGTAGGGCCTGATACCACAGAGAGACTTCCTTTTTCAGAGGGCCTGTTCTCATCGCCTGGTCTAGCCAGGAGTCCTCTTCCTCCTCTAGCCAAACCAGCCTTGCCCACCAGGAGGAGACTTGGTAATATTTAAATCTAGTCAGTTGACCCCTGGTGCAATTACTCAGGACTTCCCAGCTAACCAAAGATGAAACAGATTTGAGATCCCCCCACCAAGACAACCCTGCAGATTTTAAAGGCAGACTGAGCTGGTCTCTCAAGCACTCAAGGGTTCCCGGAGAATCCCAAATTGGAGCCCTGGAAGAGTAGTAGGGAACTCCTAGTTTTTTTCGAGAAAACACCCAGGTTCTTAAGGCCCCCTGCAAGATCTTCAGCCTTACCTTTTTAAAGTACTTCGGATCTCCATATTTAAAGAGAAAATGACTCTGCCCATCCCTCAGAACACTTAGCATTGCCCCAAAGAGTAATACTAAGGGGGACCTGTCCGCTTTATTTAACAGCATACGAAAATTCTTGAAGTGAAATGCATAGCAATATGCCATAAGATCGGGAAGAGCAGCCCCCCCTTCTGGAGGGGGGATAATAAATTATATATGTTTAGTGTCCAGCACCTTCCCTGAGTTAATGTAGTTTGGAGTGGGAATAGTAAATTATATATGTTTAGTGTCCAACACCTTCCCTGAGTTAATGTAGTTTGGAGTGGGAATAGTAAATTATATATGTTTACTATCCAACGCCTTCCTGACTTTTTCAAGTTTGGAGTGGGAATAGTACTTTATATATGTTTAGTGTCCAGCACCTTCCCTGAGTTAATGTAGTTTGGAGTGGGAATAGTAAATTATATATGTTTAGTGTCCAACACCCACCCTTCCCTGACTTTTTCAATTTTGGAGTGGGAATAGTAAATTATGTATGTTTAGTGTCCAGCGCCTTCCCTGAGTTAATACAGTTTGGAGTGGGAATAGTAAATTATATATGTTTACTATCCAACGCCTTCCCTGACTTTTTCAAGTTTGGAGTGGGAATAGTAAATTATATATGTTTAGTGTCCAGCACCTTACCTGAGTTAATACAGTTTGGAGTGGGAATAGTAAATTATATATGTTTAGTGTCTAACACCCACCCTGAGTTGATACAGTTTGGAGTGGGAATATTATATTATCTATGTTTAGTGTCCAGCGCCTTCCCTGAGTTAATACAGTTTGGAGTGGGAATAGTAATTTATATATGTTTAGTGTCCTGCAGTTTCCCTGAGTTGATATAGTGTAGAGTGGGAATAGTAAAATATTAGGGGCCGATTACGATGGCGGAAGGCCCGCCACTGCCAGCTGTGCGGTGGCGAGCCCTCCGCCATCGAACGACGATTCTCCGCCCGCCAAATTAGGATGGCGGGGGGAATC
This sequence comes from Calotriton arnoldi, assembly GCA_963921515.1. Taxonomy (NCBI): domain Eukaryota; kingdom Metazoa; phylum Chordata; class Amphibia; order Caudata; family Salamandridae; genus Calotriton; species Calotriton arnoldi. Next base: position 29,076 of record CAWUFW010009232.1, on the reverse strand, counting down.
GTACCGCGACTGTGGTGGGCACAAAGACCGCCCGCCACGGATCCGCCGATTGCCTGGCGGAGCGGTCTGCATCTCTAAAATGGTGGCGGTGCCTAGCAGGCACCGTCCACCAAATTACGATGCAGGCTATATCCATGGAAAGGCTGGCGGGGATTGGTTTTGGGGGCCCATTGCGGGCCCCCCTTGTGTTGGGGTGGGGTGATGGTGCACTGGGGGGGTACCCATGGTACCCCCTACATTTCACTACACTAAGTGGCAGGCACCGCGTGGTGCCTGCCATGTAGTGCAGTGAAATGCAGGACATGCATATTTAGCATTGCGGCGGGTGCTGCAGCCAGCAGCACCCGCCGCAATGTTAAAGTGCTGGATGCGACCGCCATAGTGACGGTTGCATTCTAATGTGGAGTGTGGGACCGCCGCATGACTGGCGGGCGGTCCCAATCCCCGCTACGATGGCGGGAGGACTCGAGTCCGCCCACTATCGTAATCGGACCCTGAGGGGACCATTACGATAACCGGCGTGAAAAATTCCGCCATCCACCATAGCCTGAAAAAACCGCCCGCCTGCACCATGGGAATACCGACCAAGCAATTATGATGTCGCGAAGCAACCACCGCCCGCGGCGGTAAAAAAACACAAAATTCCGCCCGTCCATGTCCGAGTAGAAGATTAACCGTCCACCACGGACGCAATCCCGCCCGAAATCCCAAATCCGCCCGCCCTGACGACCGAGACAACGACCGTAAAATTATGATCTCCCCGACATGAGCGCGGAAAATCCACATATTCCCCGCCCGCCACGGTTCACAACAGCGACGAAGAACTGACACGGCGGAAGGCCTTGCGGACACGTCCGTGCACGGAAACCATTTGCGGGACAAAGAAATACACACAACATGGCCAACAAGTCCACACAGCAAACCACGCCAAAATACACAAACATAGAACACATCCCAATGACACATGCCCCCTGCCAAAAATAAAAAACTACAAATCCCAGGACAACAGACACAACACACCTGAAAACGACAGACCATCATGACACACCCACATAAATTAGTACAAAAGCAGCCTCCTCACAGACCACAATCCCTTGCACGAGAACAAAGCGAAGACGCCATCAGACAACACAGAGAGACACAAAGGAAAGCAGCACACCACACGCACGCACACATCACACACATCACCACCACTACCACCACTTAGTACAAAAGCAGCCTCCTCACAGACCACAATCCCTTGCACGAGAACAAAGCGAAGACGCCATCAGACAACACAGAGAGACACAAAGGAAAGCAGCACACCACACGCACGCACACATCACACACATCACCACCACTACCACCACCACCATCATCACTGAAACAACGGCACCACGAACCCCCTGCACATCACACACCACACACCACACAACAACCACACCAGCTCAACAAATAGCAGACCACACACCATGGCAAGCCATAGGATGCCAAAGTACACTGCCACTGAGTTGACGGTCATGGTCGATGAGATCATCAAGGTGCACCCACAAATCTATGGGAACCAGGTCCAACAGACACCAGTAGCCACCAGAAACAGGATGAGGAGAAGGATAGTGGACCAGGTGAATGCAGTTGGGAACGTGCCACGCAACCGGGGCGAAATCACAAAGAGGTGGCACGACCTGAAAAGCGTGGTCAGGAAGAAGGAGGCCAAGAACCGTGAGCTGGCTGCCACGACTGGCGGCGGAAATCCCGCGCTATTCAAGACCTTCAAGGCGTGGGAGGAGAAGGTGCGAGGCATTCTGCATCCGGAGAGTCTCACCGGAATACCAGGGGGAGTGGAGGCTGGTAAGTACAAACAAATGTATACCAGCACACCGCTATGTACAGTCATGCACTACCAGAATGCCATAGCACCGAGGGCCAAACACCCCCATGTCCAGTACACAATACACAAGACATCTCTCACACATGCAACAGACACTCCCACACACTCAGCCCAAAGGTACCAACAAACAAAACCATGGGGGCATGTGTACAGTCAGCCAGCACCACAACTCCCACCAGGTCCCTCTGTACCCCAGATGTGCCGGAAGGAGCACTCCCCACACCCACACCCATGTGTCAGCCATAGCTGCACTAACCAACAAGTAACAGGTAAGTAGCCTTACCACAAACTCCGAGTATCGGAGGGGGGACTGCAGAAATACAACCACCACCAGGCCCCTAGTCCTACAGCGCAGCAAGATGGAGCACTCCCCACACCCATGTGACAGCCATTGCAGTGCACACCTTCACCCGACAGGTAGATATGTTTCCCAAATGGAGGGGTGTCTGTGGATGGTAAGCCTCCACCACAACTCACAACACGGCCCCCACTGCCACAGACCAGCAAGATGGAGCACCCCTCCCTCTCATGACCATGTGACAGCCATGGCAGTGCACCCTACAAACCAACAAGTAGGTAGACTACTGTACAGGGCGGGGTGTCTGTAGGCATGAGGACTGTACTACGACTAACATTTGGGACATGTCACGTAGCAGAGGAACAGGTAGCACTGCTCCCTGCCATAATCATGTGACTAATGTGCACACGGACATGAATTACAGAGTCAAATCCCACATGAGCCATCACAAATAGACCAACACGGAAGGAGTCACGTCTGCATGCACAAGTCTCACTGGAGTACTGACCCACATGCCGTGCACTGTGCCAGTCATCACACACATCAGCAACACCATCGAAGTATTGTCCATGTAGTCGTGTCTGCTTGTTCCGTTGACATCGTACAACATCACCCATGTAAGTCCATCTCGTCACAATGTAACTTAGTGGAACCACAGTAATGTCACATACACCACTGGACCCATGAACCACACAGCTACACAATGCACATTCAATGTCTCATCCATCACATCTTCACAGCCCCAGTGTCATGAAAGGTATATCATCTAATCAGTTGCCCCATATACAGTAGTACAGCAAAGATTCCTGCCGATGACCAATAATGTGTCTGTAGTGTCTGAAGCGCACGTCACACTGTGATTTACAACATACCTAATATAGTCAACACACCAAGAGCACTGCATTGCTGCACATGGCTGAGGGTAGCACACACACAAAGGAATTGTCCCATCTGCAATACGTCGTGTGGCACACAACCATCACCCACCTACTACAATGCTTGCAGTGTAATGTCCCTAAATGATAACAGTGAGCAGATATGCTTGGTACGTCAGACATACACACACCTTTGTCTCTGCAGTGTCGTGTGGCCAAAACACATGTCCCCTCCTGCACCCTTATGCCACAGTATGTACCCCAAAACCATATTTCACATCAAATGCGTTGAGGGGGCTGTACCCCGTGTCCACCAAAGGCACAAAATGTAGGGGTACTGCAACACACACCGATTGGCTATCCAAATCCGTCCCATGCCATGTGCACCCATCACACCATTAGATTGCCTTGATCACGCACACACATTGTAGAGCCATACACACGCATCTGGGAAATCAGTGCACAACTGTGCACCAACTGTGAATGTCAGTCATCTAACACAAACCTTGCAAGGTGCAACACAATAACCTTTCGTCTCCGACCCACAGGTGACGAACAGCATGATGCTGGAGAGGGAGACAGCAGTCACCACAGCCAGTCCACAAGCCCTCCACCCGGACTCACGGATGTGGAAGACCTGGACACCTCCTCGGACGAGGACTCCGGAACGGGCACATCTGGTGTTGCAGGGCCCAACCGCTCCCCAGGACCCCTCCTACCCACCAACCCATCTCCCAGGGCCGGTGACCAGTCCCAGGCCCCTGCTGCCACGGTCATTGCAGCCACCACCACCACCGCAACCACCACCACCACCACCACCACCAGGGCCTCCCTGACCACTCAGCCTGCGCAAGGGCTCGTACGCACGTCGACACCGACCCTGGGAGCCACAACGAGGCCCCGGGTGACCACCGTGGCCAGTGGGCAGGTCGGTGGCAGCAGTTCAGGTGGGAGGAGCAGGGTCAGGTCAACGCCATCAGAGCCTGGGAGCCAAGCCCTGCCGCAAATCGCAAGAGTCCTTGGGGCCTATGAAGAGGCCCAGGGACAATGGGCCCGGTCAGCTTCCGATACGCGGGAAGTCCTTGGGGTGTTGAGGTCCATGGACGCCCATATGGGCCAATTCGTGACTCGTATGGGCAAACTTGTCGACCTCATGGGCCAGCTAGTGGTGGCGGTGAGGGCCCAATCAAGGCCAACCACACCACCTCCGACACCACCTGCTGGGGCGCAGGTCCGTGCAACATCCAGTTCCCCTGCGTCCACAGCTAGTGGGCAATCCTCAGCCACCACCAGCAGCCCACAAACACAACCACCCCCTCTCAAACGTGGAAGGGGCGTCCGAAGAGGAAACAGGTGTCCAGAGAGGACTTTGCACGCTCCAAACGCCAGTGAGACAGCCAGCCACGGTGGACATCTACTGCATTCACTTGGACTACTATCCTACCCCACACTGCCATGTGAATGGCATGTGTCTGTCGGACTGTGGACCCAGAACAACATGGGTACACCTTGGCCATCACGCGGACATGTCCGTCAACTCATTGTTCCAGCATGCACCACTTTTGTCATCACCTTGCCCACAATCACATGTCACTTTACAAAATAAATACACCTGGATCACATTCTGTTGTATGTGCTCTGTGTTTAATCAATGATGTGCAACCGTCACCATGATCAGTAATGCATCAGGAGTGTGGTATGTCGATAGGCCAGGAGAGGCTGGAGGGACCTAGGGGTGAAAAACAGAACAAGAGTCCATTGAATGTGTGTGTCACACACTCATCACACAGTACTTGTCATCAAGTTCAAGCAATGTACACACATCTCACAGAGCAACAGGGCACAATGCCACAGCCACTGTCAGTGGCATACTACCCTGGACATGGACCATTGCCACACAGCACTCAGTGAACAATAGGCCGCCGTGACAATGCACACATACACCTACACAACTACAGCAACATCAGCCGACGTACATGGTCACTCACCGTCAAGTGAAGTAGCGGGCGATGAGCTGCTGACGCTCATTCACTGCTTCCTCCTCTCCACTGTCCTCGTCACTGGACACGGCCTGGTCTGCAGGCGGGGGTCCTGGCTGATCACCGTCATCCACTATCAGGGGGATCTGCCTGCGAATAGCGAGGTTGTGCAGCATGCAGCATGCCACAACTATCTGGCACACCTTCTGTGGGGAGTATGCCAGTGCACCCCCGGTGCGGTCCAGGCACCTGAATCTGGACTTCAGGAGTCCAAAAGTACGCTCCACCACACGTCTGGTCCTCCCATGTGCCTCATTGTATCTGACATCAGCTGGTGTCCTGGGATGACGGAGTGGGCTCAGCAGCCAAGGCCCGTTAGGATATGCCGAGTCACCTGGGTGTGAGAAACACAGAGAATCCTTGCAATTCCAACAGGACACAAGACAGCATGTCACACCCAGCACGCTACACGAGTATGCATACTCACCAACAATCCAGGCACGGTCCGGTTGAAGATTGGACACCAGTCGTGGGAGGATGCTGTGGCGCATGATGTGCGAGTCATGGGTGGAACCGGGAAACTTCGCACACACGTGCGTGATGATCATGTCCGCCAGGCACACCACTTGCACATTCAGGGAGTGGAAATGTTTCCGGTTACGAAAGATGTGCTCCATGGCCTGTGGTGCAACAAGGCCAACATGTGTGCAATCAATTGCACCAACAACGTGGGGGATGCGTCCAAGTGCATAGAAAGCCCCCTTCACTGCCGCCAAATCACGAGCCCTGGGGAATCTGATGTACCGGTTCCTGTACAGCATCATGGCTGACAGGACATCCCGTAGCACCATGCTGAACATGGGTTGGGACATTCCAGCTCCACTGCCTACCGTGTGTTGGAAAGATCCGGTAGCGAAGAAATGCAGTGCAGCCATCACCTTAGCCGTGGGGGTGAATGCTGTTGGATACACCCTGCGAGGACGAAGGTGGGGTTCCAACATGGCACATAGGCGATGCAGGGTGGGTCGGTCCAGCCGGAATTTACGGATGACCTCCACATCCTCCATGTCTGACAGCAATTGGTAGGGGCGATGTATGTTTGGTCTCCTCCTAGGACAGATGGAAGTGGACACATGTCAATGCAACACACCACATGGCACATACACATACCAAAAATAACTGGCAAAGCTATAGAATCACAGAACAGCTGACAAGTAGGGACAGCACAGCCACAATACTCTTACACAGGTCCCCTTACCAATAGCAATGGTTACTGACACATACCATTGACATGAGCATGCACATGGGGATTTAGGCCCTAATAGCTTGAAAGGCATCATGATGGTTTCAGACTGCATAGGTGGGAGGCGACAACACCACGGCAATATACCTAGCTGCTGTGCCAGACACAGCTTCCGAGGCCGGGTGAGTATGGCACACACCAACAACACAATGTACACAGGCTGAGCGGCCAAAACAAGTGGGTCCTGTTGCACAATGGGATATGAGACAGTCAATGATGTCCCTAGCCCACCCAATGTCCAGCACTGTACGTATCACACCTCCAACACACATTGACAGGTGTACACATTGACAACTCCATGACAACACAGCTGTGTGAATGCAAACACACATCACAAGTGACACGTAACGTTGCACGTGCCAAGTGGGAGATGTACGTAGAGAAATATGGCATGTGTGTGCATATGCACATCCCATGCACCCATGCTAATGTGTACATGATGATGTGCCAACAGACATGTGGAGGCTGAGCACTGGCCGTCAATGCCAATGCACACAGCATGAAGTGGCCCTGTCCAGTGTGGACATGCTCCCACACACAAATCATGGCCACACCTGCAAATGCATGGCGCACCTTCAACTGTGGATTCCACATGGCACCAGCGGACTGTACCCGCCATGGACCAGGCCCTTGAGGCCAACTCCAATGGCCCTCGCGACTGCATCCTGCGTGTTCGACGATAGAGGTAAGCGTACCGGGACAGCTCGGTGCAGGCCATTGTGTGCATTTGAAGCAGGCAGACATGGTACACCAATTGCAGCAGCTTGGACCCACTGGAACAGCCCCAGGGGGCCATATGAGTGTGGGAGGGAGACAGGCATTACCACAGCTGACAGGGACTGCTGCCTGGCATCCCTCAACAACACCTGCCGCTGCTGCCACATGTCCACCTACATGTCGACGACTCTGAAGATATGTCCAGGTCCACTCACCAGCGAGGAGCTGGAGATCATGGATTCCGAGCTCCACGCACACTGCCCAAGGCTATTCATAGCAAAACTTGTGTGTGTAAGACAACTACAGTGTGTGTGGGAGTGCATGTGGGGGACACACACGTCGTAGATCTGCAGCACTATGATTCTGAGCCTGTGGGGTTCCAACATGCACTGCTTACCATGCTAACTACAGGTGTAAGGGGTATGTAGGCTCTATGGCGCTTTCCCATGCATGTCCCTCACGAGTGGTGGTACATGGCATTTCCATGTCAGACATCCAGTCACGCAGCCACTTGGCAATGCAGGAGTCAGGGCAGTCATTGCTTGTGTGACTGGCTGGCTGGGTCCCTGCTGGCCTTCTCAGTGGCAGCAGACCTGGGCTGCACATTGACCGCACAATCCTAGAAGGAGACAACACTGACTGTACAGTGGGTCACATGTGTCTTTTGTTCAGGTCTCTCCTGAAATGCACAGACTCAGCCCTGTCGATTGGACACACCATGCCTTGTGATAGGGATGTGTGTGAGAGATAGTGGCACTGAATGTGACCTCCATTGCGTGGTGAGCCATTCACAGGGCGAGTACGTTGAGGGCTGCGCAGTGTTGGACACAGTGAGTCCACCCACAAAGATGTGTTGCCTTGTGATCTATTTGTTGGTCCACCTGACAATGGACAGTAGATGTGGGCAGACTACACATTGCTCAATGTGCTGGCAACCTGCATGTGAATGGGATGGACAGGTACTGTGTACACACTCCCAGCAGCATGCATTCACGTGTGGTGTACACATGCTGTTGGGCCATGTCCGATTAATTCCTGGCTCTGTTGCACGTCTCTGAGTATTTGGGATGGGTCAGCAGCATGCCACTGTGATTGGTGGATGTGGGTGATGTTGAGAAGTGCATGAGTGACATTCCAAGGCTCTTGTGTACCATCCCTGCAGTTTGAAGTCCTCCAGCCCAAGGGCTTGTGATGAGCCATTGCATCCAAGTTGATGCCTCTGTGTATGTGTGACCGACAGTGCAGCCAATTCCACAAAGGGTGTGACGTCATCTGCCGGATGAGCTACTACGTGGCGAGAACGGATCGGGGGATGCCCCCTCGTATTGTCAGGTCAGCACGGCGCTGCATTTCACCAGTAATGGTCTGCATCTTGACAGTCACACAGCCTGTGCCGGATGCATGTTTGTAGGGGCATCAGCAGCAAGCAAGTGTACAGTAATGTGGGATGGTGTCTTCTGCGGTGAGAGGCAGCATGTGTCCACAGCCTAACCATAATCTGGGTGATGCGATGTATGTTGTGTATGCAGTGGGTTGTAAGTGTACTCTGTGCTGTGTGCACCTGACATGCATATGCGATTCCTGAGGGTCAAGATGTAATTTGAGCAGTCTGCATTCTCAATGCACTCAGAGTCGTAGCCCTCAGGAACAACCTGTAGTGGGCTGGATTGGCAATTCACATGTATGTTTGAGGCACTGTGCCTACTCTGATTCCGTTCGGTCATATGTTTGCGATGCCTCAGCTCATATCTCTGTTGCTTACACATCCGGCGCACTGTGCAACAGCAGTTATGCTCGTGTCAACGACAGGTGGATGGCATGGGCTCATGGCCATTGTGGCCCGTCATGTTGCAGTCTGTGTGAGTGGTGTCCCATTCTGCTCCATGCAGGTATGTCTTTGGCCTAATTACGTAGTGGTCATCCTTGCCCCATCAGGACAGTGGGTGTGCACACCGCGATTTGGGACTATGGTCGCACGGTGACACAGGCCGGGTGTGGTGCTATGTGCACAACACATGTGCCACTTATTAGCGGCTTCAGTTACTGTACGCCAGCCATTACGTGTTGAATGTGGTGCCTGTATGCAATTGCCCAGGTATCGTGCAACATGTGGATTGGTGGATGTTCTGTGCTGCTTCCCTTGCACATGTCTGTTTAATTGATGCCAGATGAGTGAGGCCACCTCGCTCTCTCTCATGTGCCATCTCCCGTGGGTGCTGAGGGACAGGGGACGGTCAGCAGTGGTGTGGCATCGGGTGTAGCAGCTGCACAGGTGCTGAGTGTGTCAGATGTGACCAGCGCCTCGGAGGGGCCAGACGTGTGCTGGATGAATTACAGGGCGAGACGGCAATTTCTGAGTCATCTGAGGACCGAGGTGATGCATCCATGTTTGCTACCACAGGGGACGTGGACTCTGGCTCCTCTTCAGACACGCGGAGGCCAATGGCCGCCCTCCCATCTACTTCCACAGGTGCAACACGGGTCGGCACAGGGATGAAGGGTACAGTTTCCTTCACACCAGGCACAGCTGCCCCTGCACATGTGTGCCCTGCTGCCCTCAGTGCTGGGTCTGTTGAGCTCATGCGCCATCTCTGCGTGGGGCAGACAGCTCTCCTCAATAACGCCATTGCCCATGACATCACTTTGCCGCATGTGACACAGTACATGGAGGGCCCACATGTACGCGTGGGTGGGCTACGACAGACTGTCCAATGGTTGTCCCCCCCAGTCAAGGTGGTCCTTCAACTGGGCCAATATCAGGCTGACATTCCTGACCCTTTCTCCACCCCCTGGGCAGTGGCACATCTGACAACAGCAGGGCACGAGTCCTTAAATAAGGGGTGGGGGGACGCTGACGTCACGACAGGAAGTGACATCACGGAAGGTGGCTTGCACCGTCTGACTCATTGCCTCCCCTCGCTCACCCCTTATATGCGATTGCATCGTAGAAGCCAGCGCGTGCACAAGCAGCTCCGATCTCGCCCCAGAGAGGCCAAAGAGTGAATGTGTGGGTCCATTTGCCCCAATCATCTGTCTCGCGGTAACATGAGTGGTGGGACGCCGTCCACCCGCGTGGTACCCCGACTCGATGCCTGGACAACAGTGCCAATGCATGTCAGCCTCCGGAGTCCGGATACACCACATGCAACACACAGGGGCTGTGTCTGCCCTAGCGGGCCAGGCCGCAAACACAATCCCACACGTAGGGTTGACCCGCCGCTGCGCGCATAGTCATTACAACCGCTGCCATTGACAAGGGACCCATGTGGTGGGACATGGGCCTCAGGGTGTCGGGCCTCCGAGCCATCCCCCGCCAACGAGTGTCATGCATCTCACACATTTCGCAAAGCCAATGGAACACTTTGCCTGCACACCAGGTCTCGAGTCAGGGTACCACGCGGGTGGACGGCGTCCCACCACTGATTTTACCACGAGCCAGGGGACTGGTGCTAATGGACACACACATTCACTATTTGGCCCCTCTGGGGCGAGCTCGGTGCTGCTTGGGCACGCGCTGGCTTCTCTGTTGCAATCGCATGTAAGTGGTGGGCGAAGGGAGGCAGAATGTCTGATGGTGCAAGCCACCTTTCGTGACGTCACTTCCTGTCGTGACGTCTGCGTCCCCCCACTACATATTTAGGACTTGTGCCCTGCTGCTCACTGAGAATGTGTTGCCTGCGAGATGTGACCAGGAGAAGGGCGCCATGAGCTCCCACCCACCAAGCTCCACTGCCATCCCGTGCCCTGGGTAGCCTGTGCATGCGGACAATGTAGGGGGTACACCTGGTGGACAGGGGATGTGAGTGCCTTGGCAAGGGCCTGGCAGACGCACAGCAGTATCCAGCATGTCCCCAGAGGGAGGGCTAACGTCTACGCCTGATGCAGCATTGATCGTGTGCCCGCCTGTTGTGCCCACACGAGTTCACATTCATCTCCAGACAGGTGTGCTTTCCAAATACCCAACACAGTGGAAATATAGCCCTCCGGAATCCTCCCCACACAGTCTGTTTCAACAATGCATGTGTGCACCTACCCGTGCCACCCACCCACCTGGCCCAAGCGGAACTCCCGCTTCACATGACACATGTGTGTCTTCCACAGTTGTGCTTCTCTCTCAGGGGCGGACCTCCAACTGTCCCGTAGCACATAGACAGCACCGAGTTGAACGGGCCATCCTGTATGAATGGTAGGGACACACACACATCTACCTGTGACACAGTGGTGGCTGTGATGGCTATTGTGCCTGCCATGGCAGTGTTGGTGGCCATGTCAGGGTACACTCACACACATTGCATACGCAGCTTTTCGTGTCACTACTCTGCACATCGGACTGGCCACTGTCCCTGGTGTTGAACACTTTTGCCGCCTGTCTATGTGATCTGTGACTGGATGCTGTTGTTCCTGTAGTCGGTTGTGTCTGTGTAGTTGCTGATTGCAGTTGTTACTGTGTGTGCATAGTTAAGTGAGGCACATGCCTTGAATGGTACCTCAACAATTGCAATGTCTGGTGTCACATTCCAATGTGTTTTACACGTGGCTGGGACTTCACTTCTTTCAGACTCTGCCACTTGTGTGTGATGAAGAAGTTTATTAGTGACACGGATTGTCTGCATGTATTTGCTTGAATTCCATGGTAAATGTCTACGTGTCATGTTTGCGTGCAGGCAAAGCACGGGGTGTGAGTCTGGCCACAGGATGACAGGTAGCATGTGCATAGTGTGCGGGTATGTGTGAGCTTACTTTCTGGGTGGCCAGCAGTGTAGGTGTATGTTGATCTTGTGATGGACATTGAGCCTGGGCACATGGGTTACTTTCAAAGTGTGCATTTGGGAAGTGTAGGTATGTGTGGTGTGAAGTGTGTGACTTTGGGGTGGTGTTGGTGTGTGTGTGTGCACTCTGGCAATGTCGATTACACACATGTGTTACCCAGGGGCATGGTGGGTGTTTGTATCCGTGTTCAGGTCTGTGAATGTGAGCGCATGTGTGTACTGTATGTTGCACAGTGTGCAGTGTGTGGGTGTGTCCTTGCAGTTCTGGATGGCTCCTACTTAATATGTTTTGGCCATTGTGGGTCTGCAGGGTGTGTGACTGTCAAGATTGTGCCTGGTTTAATTAAGCATGTATGTGATTTTCAGCTGTTCGTACTCACTGTGCGGACCTGCCCACCAACACTGATTCCCTGTGTGTGTTTTGACATGCATTGCTGTAGCATGCTTGTTGCGTGGCTCCTACTTTTGCTTGATGAGTGGGATGTCAGACTGTGAAGGTAATTATACACATATGTAGGACTGTGCTTTGAAGTGACCAGCCTGTCAGTGTTCATGTGATGATCTGTTGTGCCACGTCAGAGTCTGACAATCAAAGGCCCACGACCTGTAGTATTTCACTAGGTCCACTGTGGCGGCAACTCATATGCATTGACATCCAATGTCACTGGACTACATGGTCATCTCACGGCTCTCGTGTACTTCACACACTCTCATCCTCTCTCATTCGTACTTGTCTTCTTGAAATTATTCAACAGAGTCACATATTTGCTTCGAGGCATGTATTTGGACTTACTTCCTCTGTGATGCAGAATAGTGGACACTACTGGCAGCAAAATGCATGTGGAGGATATACTTAGCATGATTACACATACGAAAGGGGGTACAGGTAGATGTAATTAGTTTTTGACTGTGGAATGGAGGCTTCAGGGTTACAGCTGCCTTGCACTTTCTATGCTACAGTACATTTGCTGATTACTGATGGTCTCTGGGCTTTGACACAGACAGTATTCATTCAGCCTACCAGACAGCTTGGCTTCATAGGGACAGTTCATCTCAGTTCCATGGTACCGGTTTAATACAATAGTGACTCCGACACACCTGCGTCAGAGGTGACATCAGGGCATGTGCCCACCTGCATGCAGCAGCGTCTCACCAGTTGTTGCAATGTGGGGGCTACTGAACATGACACTGTTACTGGGGCCATGTTGTAGGGGGTTGCAGTAGTTGTCCATGCAAATGTCCTGGCACGGAAGTACAGACAAAGGTGAGGTGACAGTTCGCACGTACTACAGCAGACAGATGTGTGTGCACTGACAGGTGCATGTGTCCAGGTGCGCAGGATACATATTATGGCATAGTTGTTCGTGCTGTATTGCCCATGTGGTTACTGTACACAAGTCCCATACCTCTGCCTCCCCCTGTTCATGCAGAGACACGGGATATGGTGGGGTACAGGGTGCATGTCCCGGAAATGTCAGTTGTCATGGCAGTGGAGTTGATGGTAAGGTGTTAGTTGCAGATTATATGGTATAGTTCTTGTACAGCTACCTGCACACTCCGTGCGAAAGCCAAGCATGGGTACGGTGTTGTACATCTATGTTCAATTGTGGATGTTGAGTCGGGGACCCATGAATTGACAAGTTGACGTGTATGCGACACCTTCCAGCAGGGTATCCATCCCATTGATGGTGAACATGGATGTCATCCAATGAAGCGGGTGGTGGGTGGCAAGGTGTTCGTCGTAAGTTGTCCCTTGTAGAATCCTGATGGGACATGTTGGATGACATTCGATGAAACTGTGATCCAGGAGACGTTCTGTGGAGGCACACTGGTCCCATTGCAGTGTGTCCCCGATTGCAGCCACAAACGCCATGCCCCCATACACTGAACAGATCCTGTCGTGTTCGTCCAGGGGTGCAAACAAGTGTACCAAGTCCGCCTTTGGACATGCCGGGTTGGAGAGACATAAATCCACAGGCCAGTGGAACGGACACCTCCGACAGTAGAATACGGGGATGACGCAGCTGAACATTGCAATGCGGTAAGTTACTCGGTAACTTACATTCAGCATTGCCAGATTTGAGCAGCCCACTATGTGTAGCATGCTGTCACTGTACAGCTTGATCTGTCCGGCGTAGTTGAGGGTCAGTGGTGCAACAGCCATTTTGCTACAGGGTGATGTGATGGCGTGCTCCGTCTGCCTGAGCAGTCAGCAGAGTGCAGCCTCCGTCGATGCTGGGAATTCTGGAATGGATGTAAGGCGGATGGACTTGTGGTATAGCTTGGGCGGAGGACACAGTCCCTCATCCCACATGCTTCTATGAATAGTCAAGGCCAGTGGTGTGTGACTCTTTCCACATTACTTTCATTTGGTCCACATGGAGGAGTGGTATTATTGCATTTTGTGGTGTTATCTATCTTTCATGTTGTGCGCTATCTGCCAGTGGACGTTTTCCTCTGCATGGCTATGTTTTGCTTCTTGTTGGTACAATGGCTCCATTATCCAGCATAATTTGTAGCAATGTTATTTCGGAGCAGGAATGGAAGGCCATTCAGTGCTATCTGCTCTCCCGTGTGTGGGCGGGTCACTGCGTTTCCGCTGTACATTTCGGCTTCTGTGTGGGTGTTGTGATTGTGCACACCTGTTCTCAGGCAGCCGGGTTTTTCTATTTTGTACATTGCATGTGTTGTTGTTGCGAGCAGGATGGTTTTGGTATTTCTTGTTGAGACTGGCGTGCCTTTTCCGGACATTGTTGATATTCTGCGCTGTTATGTGGTAGCCGCCGTGTGATTATCCATGTTTTACATACAAGGGTGTGTCCTATTTCGCATTCACATTACTCCCCTGTTCGGGACACTTGTGTGACGTCAAGTTGACAACTGTGAGTTGTCGGTTGTGGACATGACTGATGCAGGAAGGCCACGTGACATGTGCCTTCAGGGTGGGGCTGGTGTGTGGGGTGTGTAGTTGTGGCCCTGTGGTGTTTGTGTGCAGCCGAATTCTTGCGCAGTCGTTGGCCACTGTGTTGTGCGCATGTGTACCTGCGTCATCGCCGCTACGCTGCGGTGCCGTGACGGGGACGTCACTTCCTGGGGCCGGGTCGTGGGTGCCCAGGATGTTGCGAGTTGTTTAGTTTTGACAGGTGGGACATGTGTGGGTACAGTGGTGGATGTGTCCTGTCCACACAGGGGTGTCTGGGGAGGCCATGTACAGTTTTCCCGCCCTTGCACTGTGTGCATTGTTTTCGTACCCTTGTTGTGTGTCTGCCTACCTGCGTCGTCGTGGTGCGTTCACTCCTAGGTGGTGCATCAGGTAGAGCAAGGGGATGGCCTGGAGTGCAGGATTCATCTCTGGGTGGTCCGCCTTTTAGTCTCCGTCAGGTAAAGTCGAGTCTCCGCCTTAGTATCTCGTGCGGTGTCTCTTAGCCGGTGGGGCTGTTTGGTTGTGGCATCGTAATTTGTACGCCGGGCGGTACGTCATTTCGTCGGACGGTGTGTCTCCATTGGCTCGCGCCGCTACGTAGACTGGCGCACTTTGATGGCGGGCGGCGCCGCAGGCTTGCCGGCGGTGTTTGCCTGACTAATCACATCCTAATTTGGCGGGCGTGTGGCCCGTTGCTGGCGGACGGTATTTTGCGGTTTTTGCCTCCGTCAGCACAGCGGTAGTGCTTCCGCCCGACATCGTAATGGGCCCCTTAGTTCTTTATTTTGTAGTAAGGTTAATGATACAAATCTATGTTTAAGTGGTAATAGTATGTTATCTATGTGTATTAAAAAAAAAAATATGTGTTATATATAATTTAGGATAGTTATTTTATTGTAAATACAGAAAACAACAATTAATATAGGAATTAAATACAACACAATATTTATATTTTAATAAAGTTTTTATTTTCATTCAAAGAGTCAAGCAAATAAATAATATGCATTTTGTTTTATTAAACATTTTTTAATATATATTGGTATAAAGAGAAATAATAATACATTTTTTGGCTTACTTTGCATATTTAGTACATATTTTAACATAAAACATATCTTTTTTAAGTATAGTCAGCATGAAACAATTTTACATTTTTTATAATGTAGAACTTGGTAAATACGTACATTTTTTACAAATTAAAGATATAGTTGTCCAATAGTTTTTATACATTTTTATAACATACTTTTTGGTAACAGTTATAGAATATTTATTTACATTGTAAATATGCAGTACATAATTACATACAGTGTACATTTTTAATAACATACATTTTATTACAATTCTCTCATTGTATAACTTTTTTATATTTTTTGCATATTTTTTAATAAATAATATTATCTTTATGTAGGTATTCAGACTCAGTTACTCTAGAGATAATCTACTAAAACTAAAAGGTAACAGGAATCCCCTCTCGTGTACCATCTTCCCCTTCCAGACGCTCTATGACCAGCAGCTACACATATGCCCCTCTTGCGGGTACAGGATGTCTTTGTGCCACAATCTGCCCAGACTGCTCTGTGTAAAGAAATCCACTAATAACCCTGAGAAACTAAGCCCGGGTACAGAAGAGAGTTATAAAGGCTTTCTCCTTAGTGCTCGCTCCCTCATCAAGCATAAGCTGGAGTTTGCAATCCTCCTAGCAGACCTCGAACCAGATTGGATCCTCATCACTGAAACCTGGGCCAATAACGCCTCAGGACCCGACCTGGTAGATGCAATCTCAACCAACTACTCCATCCAGAGGGTGGATAGGGCGGGACGTGGAGGCCTGGCTGTGGTCTTTAAATCGCACTACAAATGTCTGATAGAATCAGGCTTTAATCCACCAACGTGTGAAGTCCTTCTATTTAAACTGATTACCTCACCCATTTGCTCTTTTGGTGGGTTGCTGATCTATAGGCCCCCAGGTCCCAGACCCCTGTTTCTTAGGGACCTTAAAATCCTTCTAGAACCGCTGCTAGCAGAGAACAGGATGACTATCCTGTGGGACTTTAACTTCCACTTAGAGGAGATGGATAATCATGACTCTAATAGCCTCTTAGAAGCTTTCGCTAATCATGGACTATCACAACTGGTCTCCGCCCCCACCCACAAGGCTGGCCACACCCTAGATGGGATTTTTACAAATGACCCCAGATTGGTCTATCAAAACACAATTCCCATCAGCTGGTCTGATCATAAGGCAGTTGCCTTTAATCTCTCATCAATATCAACAGTCAGAATTACGAATACTCCACACACCGTGGAAAAACACAGAAACTGGAAAGGGGTCTCTGCTGAGGCACTATACAGGACCTTAAATAGTATACCCTGTGTGATCCCAGACGACTCGGATAGTGGAGCAGAGGCCTTTACCTCTTGGCTAGAGACTGCAGCAGACATATTGGCACCTCTGAAGACAACTGCACATAAAAGGCTCTCTCCATCCGCACCCTGGTACAATGATAGACTCAGGATGCTTAAACAAACATGCCGCCGCCACGAGCGAGCATGGAGGAAAAACCAAGACAAACATGATATACTCTCATATAAAATCACTATCAAAGAATATAAACGTGCAATATTTGAAGAAAAGTCCAAGTACTGCACCCAGAAAATTGAAAATGCTGCCTCCACAAAAGAGCTTTTTAAGCTAGTACAACTGCTCTCGGCCTCACACTCCAGAGCGGAACCAGAGAGCTCGCAGGTGTTCTGCAATCGGCTAGCCACCTTCTTCTACTCCAAGATTATGGACATCCACGCAGGCTTTGGCCCTACTTCCCCTACTCCACCCCATCCCTCCGCCTCTCGTGGTTCCCCCCGAGCACTGCAAGACTCAGTATCAGACACAAGCCAAGAGACCAAGGGGCTCTCTGTCTTCTCCGCTCTCTCTCCTAAGCTGGTCGAGCAATACCTCCTGAGAACCTATGCAGGCTCGCCATCCGAAGCCTGCCCCCCTACAGTTCTCCATATGGCCGCCAGTGATATAGCTGCCCCACTCGGTGAGTTATTAAATAATGTGATCCTCTCTGGATCATATCCACAGAGCTGGAAGCAGGCTATTATCAAGCCCCTGATGAAAAAAACGAGTCTTGACACCACGGACTGTAAAAACTATCGCCCGATTTCCCTGCTTCCCGTAGCTGCGAAGGTTCCCGGAAATGCATCTCAATATTCAGCTGATGGAGACTGCTGAACAACAACACTGGTTCAATGACTCACAGTTAGTTTGGCTTTAGAAAACATCATGGGACAGAAACAGCATTAATCTCAGCCACGGACTGTATTAGACGCTGAGTGGATGAAGGACAGGGATTGCTGCTCATACTCCTGGATCTGTCTGCAGCGTTCGATACCATCTCTCCCACTCTGCTGCTAGACAGACTCCAAGGGCTGGGCATCTCACATCTAGCCTTAGCCCTCCTGTCCTCTTTCCTAGGGGAACCATCTCAAAAGGTGAAGCTTCAGCGTTTTTAATCTGAAGCCTTTTCCCTGCCCTGAGGAGTTCCCCAGGGCTCCTCTTTAAGCCCCACACTTTTTAATCTTTATGTGGCACCCCTAGCAAACATCATTCACTCCTGCAGAATGGAGGTAGTGTCATATGCTGACGACACACAGATCATGGTATCAATTCCTAAGAACACAGGCTTGTTAGCTGAGAACGTTCAATGCTGTATGACTAGGGTGGCAGAATGGATGTCTGGTAATTCCTTAAAACTGAATCGGGATAAGAGGGAGGTGATGGTCTTTGGCCCAGGGGCAACAAGCTGGAATAGCAGCTGTTGGCCTCATTCTCTAGGAATGTGTCCTACTCCAGGTAACAAGGCTAAGAACCTTGGAGTTCTGATGGACCCAGATCTCAATTTTAACGCCCAAACAAACCGCACTGTCTCCACCTGCACCTGGATCCTAAGGATGTTGAAGAAAATCTTCCCTCTTATTCTGCACCCCGCACGCAAGCAGCTTGCTCTCGCCCTGGTAATGTCCAGATTGGATTACTGCAATTCACTCTACCTAGACTCGAACAAGAATGTGCAGTACAAACTCCAACTGGTGCAGAATGCCCTTGCGAGACTGGTTCTGGGCATCCCCAAAAGACACTCAGCTGCCAAGGGTCTGGAAGCCCTACACTGGCTTACAATTAACAAGCGCATCAGCTTCAAATCTCTTTGTATGTTCCATAAGGCTCTCTATCTCCCCTACCCAACGAGACTAAAATCCATGTTTAGCTGGTACTCCCCTGGCAGATCCCTTCGCTCATCTTCCAACCTACATCTCCACGTACCCAGAACAACTAGGAAGAGATGGGGCGATAGAGCATTCTCGACTGCCGCCAGTAAGCTCTGGAATACCCTTCCAAAAAACGTGAAGGCCATCTCTCAGCACCTGCCTTTTAGAAAGGCTCTAAAGACCTGGCTATTTTGCATGTAGCCATCTCCTGTATCATTTTCTCTCAGAGAATCTCTTTCTGGATGGTAGTCTATCGCGCCTTGATGCCCTAGGGTAACTGCTGCACTTTTCAAATTCAAAAATCAAATTCAAAAATCAAATCAAATTTGTATAATATTATTTAAGTTGTAAATGCAAATAAAATTATTAAGGTAAGAAAACATTTTGAAAAAGAAAAATATTTTCTAACATTTACACATTTTTTCACATTTTTAGCAAGCATTATAATTTTTTCAAATCACATTAGTAAGTTAACATATTTTATTTTAATGTATAAATCATAAATATTATTTATTTTCTAATATTTACTATTATACTTTAACATTTTTAAACAGTAAAGAAAAAACATTTATTATATTAGTAATATTAATTATTATTTTTTAAACTTTTTTTGTATTGCATTTCTAATGTACATTGACTTTAATGTAAAAAAGTATTTTTATTATTTCATTTAGGTAGCCATTTTCTAAACTAAGTTGTATTTTGTAGGCTATCTGTGTTGTTTTAGGTCATTTCTGAGGGGAGAAGCTCACGGTTGGAAGCTGCGTCGCATCGGTTAAGGTAAGTTTAATGTAATTACTTTTAGGCTTAATTTAGGTGTAGGGTGAAGGTAGTTAGGTAGTGTATAGTGTATGTATGGTTTGTATTTTGTGTTTTGGGTGCGGTTTAGTTAGTAGTTTTGCGTTTCCAAAATGCGGTTAGTTCGTTGATAGGTAGGTGTTAGGGTATGTATTATATGTATAAATATGTTTAGAGTATGGTGTTATTAGTGTGTTTATGTGTGTTTTTTAATGATTTTATTATGTTTTTCTGCGGGAGGGATTGTGTTGTTTTTTTACAGGTTTTTGTCATTTGGAAGTTGCCGTTGGGAGAAGCATGCTTTTTTTTTTTTAAAGGAACTGTGTATTAGTTTCTAGTAAACTAATAATTATTTTACAGTTCTTTTATTTTTCGGGTTTTCCTGGAGCGTTTCTTTTTTTAATTACATTTTTCGGGTTTTTAATGGATTGGAGTCTACGGATATGTTGTCGCCGGATTATATTTTTTACAGTTGTATTTTTCCATTTTTTTGGGGACTTTTAAGTAAGTTTTGGGATTTTTACACGTTTGGATTTATTTATGGCAGTTTGGATTCAATTCTTCAGCAACAAAAAAGTAAGTCATTTTAAATTATTTACAATGGGAGGGAAATGTAATTTTTGTCATTTTTATTGACGTTTGTAAATATATAAAATATATTTATTATGTCAAATAATTTTTAAAAATAAGTTAAAATTAATTGACATAATATTTATATTTTACATGTTTGCAAAGAAATGTTTATTTAAGAATTTAGTGCACAATTTTGATTTTCCTATGTTTTTGTAGTACTGTTCTAAAGTAGGGATTTAGCTATTGTTTCTAGATATTCTAGCCCTTTAGTGTTTGGGTAGAATCTTACTTTGTATTGTAGGTGCTCGAACATTGTTTTAGTCTGTTTAGTTAGTTTTGGACCTAGCTGTGTTACAGACTGTTCAAGTCTTAGGGGTCGATTCCGATCTGGGTCGGAAAGCACTCCGACCGAGCCGGATCTGGAGGGCTTTCCGACCGAGACGCGACTCTGCGAGTCCGACCGAGCGAGTACGATGCGATCGCATGCTATCGGACTCGATTCGGCCGGACTCCCATAGCACGTCAATGGGAGCCGGTCGTACTGACGCGTACACGGGCTCCCATTGACTCAATGGGTGCGTGGCGGAAAAGGGTGCCCACTGTAGCGGGTACGCCCGATTGCACCCTCCACACTGTACATGCATTGGTCAGGGGGACCCATGCGCACCCCACTGTGACTGACTCGCGAGTGCTCCGGGTACAGGGGGATCCGACACTGGAACCCCAAAGTCTGGTTCCGACAGCTGCTTTTGACTCGCCAGACGGCGCGAGTCGATACAGCTGTCCGAATCGTGCATCGTACTCGCCCGGTCCGGGAATCGTAGCTCTATTGCGCGGTACGATTCGGCTCCGTGCGAGTCGGTCGGAGCGGTCGGCTTCGCGAACGAGTCGGTCAGGCGGTTTCGCGACGATGGTCGATTTCGCATCGTACTTGGTCGTCCGGACGCACGGTACGACTCGGTCGGAAACATAGGCTCCGAATCGGATCCGGTATAGCCGAATCCGATTCGGAGGCCTTCCGACCGAGATCGGAATCAACCCCTTAGTTGTTGGTAGCTTTGTTCTTTTTGGAATGATTGTAGTAATTTATGTAGGGTTGGTGGGGTTCTGCCTGTTGTGGCTTGGAAAGCATTATGCCATCCTTCCACAGCGTTATTAGTTTTTGCTTCTTTGTTTAGGGTACTGTTATATACATTCCACCATGGAATGTGGTATTTGGGCTGTCTCCTGTGTCCAGATCTGTGTAGCCTTCCCACCCAGGTGTCCTCGAAATAGTCGAGTAGGGGACTTAGTTTATGTTCATTTGTTTGATAGTAGGGGCTTTCTATTAAGAGATTGTAGTGTTCTGCTACATCAGTTATTGGGACGTATGCTAGTGCAATTAGTTTTTTAATTTCATATGCAAAATTGCTATTAGTTGCATATTCTACACTGAGCGTAGATTTTTGAAGGTGTCTCCAAATGCATTGATTAAAGTGGTAATAGCAACCTTGTATTGCTGTGTGAGGGTAGTTTTTCAGGATGGCTTGTATCATTGACTGTTCAAAGTCTATGATAATTTTTGAGGATAGTAATTATTAGTTTCTTGCTTTACTTTTGTTAAGAGTTCTACATAGGTAGTGGTTTGTTTGTTTGGTAACAGGGCATATATAAAGGGGATGTTGGTATTGTGATACAGTCCATGGATTGTATATAATTGGTAAAATGGTTTGGGACATATTTTAAATGTTCCGTCCATCATCCATGTCTCACAATTCTGAAGTTTAAGTAAGTTTGTGGGAGTTGCATATATAATAATTCTTTTGTCGTTAGATTTATTGTCATAAAGTAGAAATTGCTCTTCATTATGACTTACAGTGAGTTCAGGTGGTATTTGTATTTCACTGAAAGTTTTGGGGGTAGGTGGGGTGGTAGCAGTTGCTTTTTTTGTTCTAGCTATTAGCCTTTTCAACGTTGAGACAGAGGGTAATTGGCCAGTTACATGTTCTGGAACTCTGGGGAGTACATCTTTTAATATTTCAGTAGTAGGTTTTTGAGAGCTAGTGCTAGCTTCTTTCAGAGTGTCTAAAGTGTCTCTCACTTCTATTTCAGCTATGTTAGGGGGGTGGTTATGTTCCTTAACATGTAATACAGTAGTTTCTTTTGTTGTAGCCCTCCCATAACATGCATTTGAATAATATTTGCTGCATTTCCAATTAATTTTGTCGCCTGTCTGTTTCTCCTGGGTGTAGACATATCCCATATAACATAATAAAAATGTTCCTTTCTGGGAAGTTATGAATTTGGCACCTTCAGTCATTCTGATGTTTCAAATGCTATGAGAAATGTATATAAAAAATATTAAATGTATTGTAATTGTTTTAATTTTAATACAGGTTTTTATATACAACATTATACTTACATGTTTGAATATGTTGAACTTTTTTTGACGCTGAGGTGTTTCTGTTGGTGATTGCCTTTAGTGTTTCTTTTGATTTCCTGCAGAAGAAAAATGTAAATTTTAATAAATGTGTTTAACAGCATTTATTTCATTTTGGGGTTTGTGTGGTTAGTGGGCGATTTGGGTTGGGAATTTTACTTGTTTTAATAGTTTAATTGAGATTTATACTTACTTTTTTGGCAAGGTGGTTTTTGGATGATGTTTGAAGGTAGTTGAGTATGTGTTGAAGTTTCTGTAGAGGAGATATAATTAAAAATAAATATACATTAATTATTTAGTTATTATAAAAAGTGCTTTACGATTATTTTATGCAGTTGTAACATTAAATAGATATTTTACTTACTTTTTGAAGTTGTATTCAGAGCTTTCAGTAATGAAGTCCAGTGTTGCAGAAGCAATCCGGCAGAGATTCCCCTTATTCTAGGTTTTGTTGTTGGAGCATAAAATAATGTTACATTTTCTTTCGTTTATATAGTGTTTGTTTAATTGTGCTTTCAATCTTATTGAGTTATTTTAGTTGTAGGTATTTTTCATTGGTTGTTATTAATGTTTTCAATTAATTTGGCAGGTTTTTCCTTATATGGGAAATGCTAATTAGTGTTCAGTTGAACTTTTTTTATTCTTACTTTATTTAAAAGTGTAATAGTATATTATTTGTATTTTATTTTGCATTGCATGTATATTAAAAAATATTTATTTTATATATAGTGTTTGTAAGTATAATACATTTGGTGAGTTTAAATAAGTTATTTTATTGAATTATAATTTATTTAATGTTAAATGTATTTATTTAATATGTCGTGTGTGTTTGTGATATTGTTTATATTATTTTTGTTATATATTGTGTTATTAAAAATATTTTTAAGGTGTCGATATTTTTTTGGGGCGATAATAGTGTGATCTATCTTTTTGTTATCGATATTTGTGTCATTTTGTATGTTTATTTAATGTTTTCGATATTAGTTATGACAATATTTTTTTGATCGATATTAGTGATATCGATATTAATGTTTGTCGATAATTTTGTGTCGATATTTGTGTATTTTTTTAAATAAGTATCGAGTATCGATATTTATGTTATCGATATTTGTGTGTCGATAATTTTGTAGGTCGATATTTTGAGTGTCGAAGTTATGTCAGTGATCCAGCTGCAGCGCTCCAGAACCATTGTTTTATTTTTTGAGGTGAAAGCGCCACATACTGTGCTTTCACTTTAATGGTGACCGTTCCCCTTTCTTTACATGCTGCTCGCCGTATTCAGCTTACAGCGAGCTGTGTCTATAGAAAGGGGCGCACGGCCACCATTAAAGTGAAAGCATGGCATGGCGCGCTTGTACTACAAAAAAAACTTTAATAGCGCCCACGCCCGTTTCTTTAGATGCGGCTCGCTGTAAGCTGAATACGGCGAGCAGCGTCCAAAGAATGGGGTGCTGCCACAATTAAAGTGGTCTCGCATATGCAATAGTTTGAGCTATTGCCACTATAAATAACGATGCCTTTTATTTATGTGTTGGTTTTCAAAACACATAGGGGTCGATTCCGATGTTGGCCGGAAGCGCACCTAACAGTATTCGTCCGGAAAAAATACCAGCCGAACGCGTGTTTTCCGACCGAGTCGAACACTCTACCGAACGAACAAGTACGATGCGCATAACAGCTCAGATTCCGAGCGAGCCGTACTTACCCATTCCAGCTCCTGTTCCCCGCCCGAGCCGGATCCGTAAACGCCGAATCGAGTCGCACGGAACCAAATACACAGCACCTTCCGGCCGGACTAGTACGATGCGTCTTCCGTACGCGCCGAACTCGTCGCTACGTCCGGCACGTATGAGCATCCGGGAGAGCTGCACATAAGCTCCGATTCGCGCCACAAGACGATCCACGGCGACGAGACGAACAAGCCAGCGGCGAGTACGAGTCGAAGCAACGAAAGCCGAACGAGGCAGAACCAACCATGAATCCCATCGCGCAGGGCCTACCGATACTCTACATCTATTACCGGGACCGGTGTACGGACGCGTACGGCGCAGACGGTAAGTCAAACACCCACAACACAAACAAACGACACGTACCCGAAATATGTCACACACACATAGGGATGCACAAATGACGTACACTAGCAACAGCAGAACCATAGGGGCGGGATGGCCAATACCAATGCCATACACACCCATAGGGGGATGGATGCCTGCCACTACTACCATCCCCACCCATAGGGGGCTGGATGCCTACCACTAACACCACCCCTACTCAGGGTGGGCTGGATGCCTACCACCACTACCATCCCCACTCATGGGGGGCTGGATGCCTACCACTACTACCATCCCCACCCATAGGGGGCTGGATGCCTACCACTAACACCACCCCTACTCAGGGCTGGATGCCTGTCACTACTGCCATCCCCACCCATAGGGGGATGGATGGCTGTCACTACTACCATCCCCACCCATAGGGGGCTGGATGCGTACCACTAACACCACCCCTACTCAGGGCTGGATGCCTGTCACTACTGCCATCCCCACCCATAGGGGGATGGATGGCTGTCACTACTACCATCCCCACCCATAGGGGGCTGGATGCCTGTCACTACTGCCATCCCCACTCATAGGGGGCTGGATGCCTACCACTAACACCACCCTTACTCAGGGTGGGCTGGATGCCTGTCACTACTGCCATCCCCACTCATGGGGGTCTGGATGCCTACCACTACTACCATCCCCACTCATGGGTGTCTGGATGCCTACCACTACTACCATCCCCACTCATGGGGGCTGGATGCCTACCACTACTACCATCCCCACTCATGGGGGCTGGATGCTCTACCACTACTACCATCCCCACTCATGGGGGCTGGATGCCTGCCACTACTGCCATCCCCACCCATAGGGGGATGGATGTCTACCACTAACACCACCCCCACTCAGGGTGGGCTGGATGCCTACCACTACTACCATCCCCACACATGGGGGGCTGGATGGCTACCACTAACACCACTCCTACTCAGGGTGGGATGGATGGCTGTCACTACTACCATCCCCACTCATGGGGGTCTGGATGCCTACCACTACTACCATCCCCACTCATGGGGGGCTGGATGCCTACCACTACTACCATCCCCACTCATGGGGGGCTGGATGCCTACCACTACTACCATCCCCACTCATGGGGGCTGGATGCCTACCACTACTACCATCCCCACTCTGGATGCCTACCACTACTACCATCCCCACTCATGGGGGGCTGGATGCCTGCCACTACTGCCATCCCCACCCATAGGGGGATGGATGCCTACCATTAACACCACCCCCACTCAGGGTGGGCTGGATGCCTACCACTACTACCATCCCCACTCATGGGGGGCTGGATGCCTACCACTAATACCACCCCTACTCAGGGTGGGCTGGATGCCTGTCACTACTGCCATCCTCACCCATAGGGGGATGGATGGCTGTCACTACTACCATCCCCACTCATGGGGGTCTGGATGCCTACCACTACTACCATCCCCACTCATGGGGGCTGGATGCCTACCACTACTACCATCCCCACTCATGGGGGCTGGATGCCTACCACTACTACCATCCCCACTCATGGGGGGCTGGATGTCTACCACTAACACCACCCCTACTCAGGGTGGGCTGGATGCCTGTCACTACTGCCATCCCCACCCATAGGGGGATGGATGCCTGCCACTACTGCCATCCCCACCCATAGGGGGATGGATGGCTGTCACTACTACCATCCCCACTCATGGGGGTCTGGATGCCTACCACTACTACCATCCCCACTCATGGGGGTCTGGATGCCTACCACTATTACCATCCCCACTCATGGGGGGCTGTATGCCTACCAGTACTACCATCTCCACCCATAGGGGGCTGGATGTCTACCACTAACACCACCCCTACTCAGGGTGGGCTGGATGCCTACCACCACTACCATCCCCACTCATGGGGGGCTGGATGCCTACCACTACTACCATCCCCACCCATAGGGGGCTGGATGCCTACCACTAACACCACCCCTACTCAGGGTGGGCTGGATGCCTGTCACTACTGCCATCCCCACCTATAGGGGATGGATGGCTGTCACTACTACCATCCCCACCCATAGGGGGCTGGATGCCTGTCACTACTGCCATCCCCACCCATAGGGGGCTGGATGCCTACCACTAACACCATCCCCACTCATGGGGGGCTGTATGCCTACCACTACTACCATCCCCACTCATGGGGGGCTGGATGCCTGCCACTACTGCCATCCCCACCCATAGGGGTATGGATGCCTACCACTAAGACCACCCCCACTCAGGGTGGGCTGGATGCCTACCACTACTACCATCCCCACACATGGGGGTCTGGATGCCTACCACTACTACCATCCCCACTCATGGGGGTCTGGATGCCTACCACTACTACCATCCCCACTCATGGGGGGCCGGATGCCTACCACTACTACCATCCCCACTCATGGGGGTCTGGATGCCTACCACTACTACCATCCCCACTCATGGGGGGCTGGATGCCTACCACTACTACCATCCCACTCATGGGGGTCTAGATGCCTACCACTACTACCATCCCCACTCATGGGGGGCTGGATGCCTACCACTACTACCATCCCCACTCAAGGGGGGCTGGATGCCTACCACTACTACCATCCCCACTCATGGGGGGCTGGATGCCTGCCACTACTGCCATCCCCACCCATAGGGGGATTGATGCCTACCACTAATACCACCCCCACTCAGGGTGGGCTGGATGCCTACCACTACTACCATCCCCACTCAAGGGGGGCTGGATGCCTACCACTAACACCACCCCTACTCAGGGTGGGCTGGATGCCTGTCACTACTGCCATCCCCACCTATAGGGGGATGGATGGCTGTCACTACTACCATCCCCACTCATGGGGGTCTGGATGCCTACCACTACTACCATCCCCACTCATGGGTGTCTGGATGCCTACCACTACTACCATCCCCACTCATGGGGGGCTGGATGCCTACCACTACTACCATCCCCACTCATGGGGGCTGGATGCCTACCACTACTACCATCCCCACTCATGGGGGCTGGATGCCTACCACTACTACCATCCCCACTCATGGGGGCTGGATGCCTGCCACTACTGCCATCCCCACCCATAGGGGGATGGATGCCTACCACTAACACCATCCCCACTCAGGGTGGGCTGGATGCCTACCACTACTACCATCCCCACACATGGGGGGCTGGATGGCTACCACTAACACCACTCCTACTCAGGGTGGGATGGATGGCTGTCACTACTATCATCCCCACTCATGGGGGTCTGGATGCCTACCACTACTACCATCCCCACTCATGGGGGGGGCTGGATGCCTACCACTACTACCATCCCCACTCATGGGGGGCTGGATGCCTACCACTACTACCATCCCCACTCATGGGGGCTGGATGCCTACCACTACTACCATCCCCACTCTGGATGCCTACCACTACTACCATCCCCACTCATGGGGGCTGGATGTCTGCCACTACTGCCATCCCCACCCATAGGGATGGATGCCTACCACTAACACCACCCCCACTCAGGGTGGGCTGGATGCCTACCACTACTACCATCCCCACTCATGGGGGCTGGATGCCTACCACTAATACCACCCCTACTCAGGGTGGGCTGGATGCCTGTCACTACTGCCATCCTCACCCATAGGGGGATGGATGGCTGTCACTACTACCATCCCCACTCATGGGGGTCTGGATGCCTACCACTACTACCATCCCCACTCATGGGGGCTGGATGCCTACCACTACTACCATCCCCACTCATGGGGGGCTGGATGCCTACCACTACTACCATCCCCACTCATGGGGGGCTGGATGCCTACCACTAACACCACCCCTACTCAGGGTGGGCTGGATGCCTGTCACTACTGCCATCCCCACCCATAGGGGGATGGATGCCTGCCACTACTGCCATCCCCACCCATAGGGGGATGGATGGCTTTCACTACTACCATCCCCACTCATGGGTGTCTGGATGCCTACCACTACTACCATCCCCACTCATGGGGGGCTGGATGCCTACCACTACTACCATCCCCACTTATGGGGGCTGGATGCCTACCACTACTACCATCCCCACTCATGGGGGGCTGGATGCCTGCCACTACTGCCATCCCCACCCATAGGGGGATGGATGCCTACCACTAACACCACCCCCACTCATGGGGGTCTTGATGCCTACCACTACTACCATCCCCACTCATGGGGGGCTGGAT